>CM057341.1:779287092-780030567 GCA_030015575.1 Agapanthus africanus
TACAAATAGATAGGATTTTTTGGCATTGTAAATTTTGACGGATTCATTCTGTAAAAAAAAATTTGATATAGTGAAATTTTATTATTTAATTTAAATATTTTTTTTTGTCTATTTAATTTTATTTTATTTTTAAGAATTATAATTATAATTATAATTATAATTATAATAATAATATTATTATAATTATAAACGTTAATAATTAAAATTAAAAATTAATTTAATTAAAAAAAAGGGGCGGGTTCTAGGAACCCGCCCCCTATACAAATGTATAGGGGGCGGGTTCCCAGAACCCGCCCTCTATAGAAAACTATAGAGGGCGGGTTCCCTATACATTTGTATAGGGGGCGGGTTCCCAGAACCCGCCCCCTATACTGCGGGTGGGGGTGGGCCAGGGGGGTGGTTTGAAACCACCCTATTCACATAAATAAAATTTCCCCCCCTATTTTTATAATTTAATTTTAAAATTATAATAATTCAAAAAAAAACCCTTCTTTCTTTCTATAAAATTTTGGCAGCACCTCCTTTGTAAAAACCAGCCTCAAAAATGGGTACAACATAAATATAAATAAAGCATCCCCAAACGGGAGCAAATACACGCCCAAAGGCGGAAAACAACCACCACAATAAATATATGACGCCGAAGCGAAGAAATAAAAGATGATAGAAAGAAAACTGTATAAAAGACAACAAGTCACAAATAATATACAATATCGTCCTCACACAAGTCTCTAAGTCAAACATGAAAGTAGTAGATGGAGAGTACAAGGATACAACGAATATACAATACAACACGAATAACCACAAAACCCACCTAAGCAAAACTGCACACTGTGAGCCGATGCGGTATCCGTAGCAAAAGATGATAAGATGGATGAATAGCCTGCCTCGACTACTCTGGGGAACACCCTGCAAAACAACTGTGGCACAACGGGGGTGAGTTGCCAACTCGTGAATAGTAAATAACATATGCAGATCGCAAGTATGCACGTACAGCGCGAATCTAACATATGCAATTACTAGCAATAAAAGGTCATATGAATGCAATAATAATATGACAATCAGTATGCAATAATCATGCAATAATGATATGAAAATGTGTAAATGCAACAATCATGGAAGGTACACTAACATGTATAACTAATACATGAAGAAGTGCATAAACAATAAATGTGGAGTATGGAATGAAAACAGGTCATTTTCACGGAATCCTGACATCGTGGTAGGATCACAATCCATCAAGACAATCCAAATCCCAATTCCTCAAATCGGCCCCCAAATTGGCTCTAATATCATATAAATCTCACAAATCCTGAATGTACAATATCGAATAACTCTCATATATCCTGAATGTACAAATCAGCAATCTCATAAATATCCTGTATCCAATATCAAATGAATCGTATATATCCCAAATCTAATACAAGTACAATTCTAACACCCTAAATATGGTTGCATGAATAAATATGATGATGTATATAAATTAATGTCAATACACATATAATCCAATTCCACTAATATTGGTGTAAAGGCATATATAACAGCGTCCTAACCCACTGTTATATATACAAAGAAGTAAAAATGTCAATACACATATATTAGCGTCCCATTCCACTAATATTGGTGTAAGGGCATATATAACAGCGGCCTAATCCCCTATTATATATACAAAGGAGAAAAAGAAATATCATGAAACCAATGTGTCAAGCATCGACACAGAAATGCTGGTCTATCAGGTATTGTCACCAAGACTGGCACCCTGATAGGTACGTATCATACGCTATACCGAAAGCTCGAGTGCCTAGCTCTGACCCTCGCCTCTCGACGTATCTATAAGTACATGACTCCCGTCGGCATCCACATGATAACCGCCGAGTCATTGGTAATGTCACCGGTAGGTACTTGCCCACCTTCCAGGCTCAATCGGCATGGACCGTCGATCATCTTGCCGAGGGGAACCGTACCGGGCCCCACCATATACCCTCATACGGCACCACTCCTCGTATGGAGTATATAATCAGAACCGATAATTCTCATGGTGGATGCTGAAATATCAGATAAAGGGAAACCGGGTTTTTCAAATAATGCATAATTTCCTGAACTCCCACGGTTCCCAAATCCAAAAACATCATGAAAAATCCATATCTCAATGCGAAAATCCATGAATATAATATACGCAACATAAACGGAAATGTGATCATATAAAGGAAAAGCCGCTAATTAACTGCAACAAGTTAATATAAATATCATGCGGTTCCTAATTTTCTCCAATTCTAAAATAACATCAGGTAAAGGTAAACATGTAGCTATAACCAGATGTATATGAAAATATAAAGGTATAGCAAGATATATGTATCTACCTATAAGTAATGATGTAGTATACCCCCTGGGTAGAAGTGAAATAGGTGTGCAAGGTATACATGTAGCTATGTCATAAAGTGTGCATGTACCTATCACTAATGGTACAATACTCTATAGGTATACAGGTAACTAGCATGTAAGTATGTCAGAGCATATATGTAAGCATGTAGGTATACAGGTATGCTATAAGTCAATGCGTAAAGAAATATGAATCAAAGTCTCAATGTCCCTAACCAAGCAATATCATATCTATAAGTGGGTTGTGCGTGACATGGCAATTATTGACGGTGTGTGTAGCATACAATCAGTGCTCGTGCAACATAAATCGTCAATAATATGTGCAGTGTCCTAAGGATACTAGTCCAAGCACAACAATATCTAAGTAATAGGGTAAATGCGCAATTCTAAATATGACATAGAATATGCGACAGAAATAACATCTCTAGCCCAGATGCATAACGCCATGCGGGCGATTCCCCTGTAGATGTTAAATCTACTCGCTAACGCTCCTGGCTAAGTGAAGCCTACCACCTGTTTTCCCCTTGTCGTAGCGTCCGAAGTCCCCGCTTGCGAACCTAAAATTTCACAAACACATCACATAAGCAAAAATCCTACAATGACGAAAAGACAACGAAACGCGATGTAAACGCCCGGAAAATTACACTGCGCGCTTAGCGCATCTATCGCGCACAATATCAGCCAAAAACCCAAACTGGGGTCGCTAAACTACAAAACACCAAGTCTAGACCCCGATCGTCCCGATCGCGCAACACAACACAAACAATTACGAGGAATAAAATAGATATAATCTCGCAACGACCAATCGAACCCACGTCGGAAAAACCCCGAAACCTAGTAAGCAGCTTATCGCAGTATTTCGCACTAGTTTCAAGCTAACGCATATCTAGAGATTACAAACACCTTATAATAGCTTAACTAAGCTATCTAAACCATTTCTAAATTTTTAACACTTGCTAAATAAATTTTAGCAAAAACCTAGTAAGCAAAATTGCATAATTAAACAAAGTGCTCAATAGCAAATATTAACATTTTCTACTAGGTTAATATTTTCCTAATCACAAATTAACACTTCAATAGAACATTAAACACATAAATCAAGTTTTACCCTAACTAGATTATCATAAAAATCAAGTCTTTAATTTCAAACATGAAATTAAAAGCTTAAATAAACAATTAATATGCTAAATAGAAATTTAGAAACAACAAAAAGGATTAGGGTTAGGGGGTTAGGGTTTTATACCTCCACAAAAGATCAAAACCAAGAAACCAAACTCATCATATTTTCCTCCAAAATGATATTTTGAATGAAGATCTAAGCTAGCTTTGAGTTCAAGAATGAAGGAAAATGAATATATTTGAGTTTGTATGAATTAATTTGGATTTTTCATGATTTATTTGATGCAAAATGAGTTGAAAATTGGTGGAAATAATGGAGGGAAGCAAGGGGAAGGGAAGGGCCGGCCAAGGGAAGTGAGGGGGTATTTTGTGAATTTTTTGTGAAGAAATTGCTAGGAAAAAGAGTAATAAATGCTAATAAATGCACTTTGCCACCTTTACACATTTTCTTTTCTTTTTAAAATAAAACCTTTTGCACTCCAAAAAATATCTAGATATTTAAAAAGAAGTTTCTAAAAGTTTTCTAGTGACAAAAATAATTTATTCACAAGAGAGAGAAAATTCCCGATTTACGTGCACAAAATACCGCTTAAAATAATATTTTATTTGCGAAAAATTCTATATGAACCAAAACCTCCCAAATATCCCTAAAGTTCGCGCACAAGCTTTATTTTAGCTATAATAGGTTCCGGTAAGTTCCTACGGACGTTTGATCGAAATCGGGTTAAAACGGAAAATATTAAAATTTTTGCCCTAAAACGGAAAAATTCGCAAAACGATTTCTGAAACGTTACAACTTGACTTTGTGGTGCCTAAATTAGACAAGTGAGGAGGTAATTTTAAAAAGCCCGTCTCATAGTGATTCGTGAGCGGAACCCTCCTTACCACACTTGTGCTTACCTGGCCACAATTGGCAGTGAAGGGGCGATTCGAGAGTTATCTTGCAACTTGTTGCTTGGAAGTCTAGGAGCAGTCTAGTTGGACTTTGAAGACCTTAGCTCTAGGTGTTGTTCGTGCATATTGTGATTGTGATTGTGCTTGTGTAAAGTTTAGTCCCATGATTCCGTATTTTTTCTAAAACCAAACAAACAATTTCAAAAACCCCAAAAACAAAAAAAAATTCAAAAAATTCATAAAAATTCACCCAACTTCCACACTCCTTACCTTTTCATAACATTTCTTTATACGGTTCTTTCTTTGGCCAAACTTCGAACGATCCATCCATACCCAAAATTTCATTGAGAAATCGGATAGACACATCTAGGACCAATAATTGGACACCGCAATCAACATTTTGTCAACCATATCAAACTTTCACACCTTCTTACGTTGATACCCCTTTTGAGAGTCATGTTGCGACTCCAAAATCCATGTCCATTGCTGAAAGAATTGAACAATCCCGTAGCCGATCTTTCACTCCTTTCACCACTTCGAATTCTTTTGATCAACGATTCCAATCACCTTCTTATCATAATGCTGATCCTAATCCTATCCATCCATTCGATTCCTATCAATCCTACCCAACATTTGAACCTTCCCTAGACATTGCTTCTGACCATCAGTATAGGAGTTTCACGTATCCACACGAATTTGATTCTTTTACTGAAACCCCTTCACAACCCATGTCTAGTCTTGAACAGTCGTTGGAAGAATTTCGGGTAGCGTCGTGCCAGCAGATGATGGATTTGAATATGTCCATGGCCGCCCTCCTATAACCTAACGAACCGGCAGCCGGTTTCCAACTGTCTCCAAATTTTCCAATGTATGATGAGGCCATAGGACAATTTGAGAACTTGCGTGATGAGAGTGAGCAATACACCCTTCCAAATCAAACCTACCCATTCCAAATTGAATTCTACAACTCCGGTTTTGAAAGTCTATCGAGTATACCAAATGATTCACCAATTGAAGATAGAACGTTTGATGAGTTGTGCGACTTTGTAGTGTTTGATTTTCCCGATTGTAAAGGATCCATTTCAAGTGAAACCAATGCCAATCCCATTGATCTCTAAACCTCCACTCTAGAACCACAATTGATTGAAATCCATGCTTTTGATGAGGTGTCTGAGAAATTTAACTTTCATTTAATTGAGGATATCGACACTGGGAATATTTTGGACGATGAACCCGCAGTTTTGGATGAGTTTTTCTCACCAATTCATCATGTCCTTTCACTTCCGTATGGACATCATGCCAAACCATTAACTGTTTTTCCCAAACCCCATATGCGTCTGAAAATTGGTGATGAATGCATGGATGAGCTGAATTTTGAGGATAGCATTGAGGATGAAGCAGTTTTACTGGATGGGTCGGATTTTCCAATTCATCATGTCCCTTTCATTGACCGTGTACACCCTCCTAAACCTTTAACCGATACCATTTCTCAATCACTTCCCTCCATCCTTTCTATCGTCCCCATTTCGTGAGCCACCGTATCACCTTCATTTCCTACGTCTGGTTTACCAAATCTGGTCGGCCCATATTTTCTCATGAATCTTGAGAGGTTTGACCCCATTTCTCGACATGTTGATAAATTAGTACAATCCATTTTTTCACTTTGATCATTACAAATTGTACTAATTTATTCACTCCATTTCCACCCTCAAGTTCGTGCTCCATTTCTTTTTCTCCTCTGTCGTTCATCTTCTTTACCGAGACCGTATCCCGCTTCCATCCATATTCGGTCTCGTATATTCTACATTTATTCTCTCTACGCCTTCTTTCACCAACCACCGCATTATCACGATTAAAAATTTGAATGGTTGGTATTAACTTTCGGCCTGTGTAAGGCCTTGTATAGATTGAAACTATTCTCTTCCCCCAAATTTTGAACTTCACCGTTTAAACAGTGGAAACACCGTTTCTCTTAAGTTTGGGGGGGGGGGGGGAATTTTTGTGTGTATATATTTTTTTTTTTCCTTTTATGGAAAAAAAACAAAAAAAAACACAGGGGAGCACCGATAATTTTGACCCCCTTGGTGTAGCATGACAGTGAGGGCACTGTCAAGTTTAAGTTTGGGGGTGTGCTTGGTAAGCTTTCTACCTTTGCATTGATATGTATATTTTGCATTTGCATACTTATTTAAAAACCCACAAAAATCGAAAAAATTTACAAAAATATAAAAACTTTGTTGTCAAGTTAGCCAGTAGGGTAACTTAGATTTTTATTCCGAAAATTTAGTTGATACGTTAGAAATAACTAAATCATAAGCTTAGAAGTTGAAAACCCTAAAAATAACCCTCTTTCTGTTTAACCTTGGTAAATATACGTCCTTACAGATTTTTTTAGAAGTAGGTAATCTTGAGTTCAGTTCTTAAATATTAAAAGTTTTATTGAAGGATAAATCTGAAAAATAGTTCCAATTTCTCGAGTTCAAATTCAGAAAGTATACACTCTACAAATTGCACTTACACGTACCTTGAAACTTGGGATAGTAGAGGATACCTAGAAATACTCTTGCCTGAAAGCCTAGTATGAAAGAAAAAAACGCTATTTAAAGCTAACCACCAAAAGAGCATCCTTGAAAAATATATCCGGTCTTGAAAGGAAAAAATGAAATACAAGACCTGGAAACTGCCTTTTACGCTTTAAGCTCACACATTCTGTAATCGGCTATTAGTGCATCAAGAAGCATTAATAGTCGCATGAAAGATGTGTGAGCAAATCCGTCCATAATTAATGAAAGGAAGTAGTATTAAGTATTAGGGCAAGGGTACTATAGCTTGCATTGAATTCTTAAGTGTAGGGGTGATAATTTACACACACGTGGGGGTATACGATCGATGTTTGGAGGAAAGATAGGGATAAAGAATAAGACTTATGTTTTACGTAAAGTTGATAAAAATTCCGGATTGGAGACTGCGCTTTAGAAGGAAAACTCAGGAGAAACCGAGATCTTTCTAAACTGTCAAAACGTATAGGATCTTGGGTTGAATAAAAAGGAAGTGTGAAAAATAAGGGATGGATATTTCTAACCTAGGATAATAGAGTTTCTAATTTAGATACTAAATTGTAGGAGTAGAATCGACGTTAACTTATAAAACTAGCTTGACGGGATTTTGTGGGTAGTATCCGCTGAAAACTCTCAGGAGACAACACTCCTCCTACTAAGGACACCTAGAGGTTTAACGGCTTGTTGCACACGCTAAATACAACCGTGATGCCTACGAAAGTGAGCTTATGACTTTTTGAAAATAATTGGTTTTGCTCGGGACGAGCAAAAGATATGTTTGGGGGTATTTGTTCACACCAGAATATTGCATTTAATACCGCACATTCTTCTGCTCGTTTATTTATAGGCAGGTGCTTTTGATCCGTGTTTACTACATATTTACAGGTTACAGGTTTCTAATCCAAAATAACGCAAATCATACAAAATCTTCACAGTTATGCCAAAATCCAGAACATCTGCCACAAGACAGATAAAATCCGGGTTCCGATCATCCGCATCTGTCCAGTGCCGCTTACCAGTTCAAAAGATAAGACGAAAAACAGTGGTCATTCATGTATTGGTCAAGCACAGAGCATGAGAGGGGCAGCACAAGATTCAATGGGTGCACAGAGCTCGAGAGAGATAAAGGTCAAATGGATTAAAAGTGAAGCCAATTTGGACTGTTGAAAATCTGAAGAAATATTGGAAGCATTTTTCAATTTTGGACCGGTATAACCGAAGAATAAAGTAATGTGGAGAAGCCTAAGAAAAATCACCCAACAATTCCTCCAAACGGCCGCGGAACAGCGGTCAAAACGGCGTTTTCGTGGCGGTTCCGCGGCGCAATCATGTCGACACTTTGTCGTATTTTGGGGTTATTTTGGTAATTGCATATAGACTCAGAATATAGGTCTAGGGTTTCAGCTCTCTGCCTATAAATACTCCAGTTTTGAGCCCAATATGATGTCTTCTTCTTTTGTTAGGATTTAGTGTAGTTTAGCTTGTTTCTTCTTCTTCTTCATCATCATTCTTCCATGAAAGTGTAGTGAGAGCTCTTGAGTGGATGTTAATGAAGATGAGGGTTTTTATTATCTTGTATCTTTCATTTCTTGTATTGTAATTTTATTTATTGTTGTTAAGTAGTTGGTTTTTTTTTCTTTTCTTCTTATCCGTATTTTTTCTCAAACCATGATACTCTATGGAGTCCCTTACTTAGGTGAGGGCCCAAGTAGTTAGCTTGCTATCATTTATAAAACCGTATTTTTCCTTTCTTTCTTTGCTTCCTTCTTGTTTTTTTTTTTGTTTTCATTTAAATGTGTGACTAATTTCCATACTTGTTAGCGGCTAAGGAAGGTTAGTATGAGGGATGGAAAAATACCTTATTCTTCTCTTTGCCAAACATCCTAAAACGAATATAGACCAAACAAACACAACCCCCACACTTAGGCGTGCTATAAATGACATATATCCGCGACCTAAGTCAAGAAGTCCTTTGGGCACACTACAACGTGACATGTAGTTGTGACTTAATTGGATACATGGTTGTGGGTGTTTTGCCTAGGGTTGGAAATAAGCACACGTAGCGGAAGGAAAAGGGGCACTAGGAATGGATTTAGCGTTGGAAAGCATGCTTAAACTCACAAATCCCATTCTTATGTCCTCCTAATCCCCGCTACTTTCTTTCATCCCAACATCATTTTAAGAATGGCAAAAGAAAAGCACAAGACTAATTCTAACTCTACTAACCAACCTTAACCCTAACAAGTTTACTTGAACATAAATACGAACACTTAGAATAGATTTGAACATAACACATATACATTCTTGAATTGACTCGTCTAAGAAAAGAATGGACATACAACCATCTCCCTGCGGATCGACCCGTGCTCAACCGTCTAGCTGCAAAACGATACCGTCTTGATTACGATAAGTATAATAAATAGAACAAGCGGAACGCGAGTTTCTGCTTCAATCACATGTCGTCGACGATCCATACGACCTAGTCACCGTCGTCGTCTAGCCCAGTTACCACGTCACGCAGTTGCTCAGCCTGGTCAAGTCCTGCATATGTGAGTTTTGCATCGTGACGTTATTCGGCGTCGGAACGTGATATCCGTATCTCGACGTGATATTCGATCAGGCAAGTTCTAAACCTGCAACATGCTATTTTTTTATATCAATATTTATATGATTAATTATAGTACATATGTTTTACTATTCAGCAAATATTACCGATTTACAATTTTATATACTATCAGTCTGTATTCGTACCGATAATAGTTTATCTAGTTGTATGCCGGATCATCACAATATTATCATACTACTATATCAGTTCAATATTTTATTTAGATTGCAATATACTTGGTAACAGACATAAAATGGTTATTACAGATAGATACATATGGATACTGACATTAGTTGTGTTTACCGTATTTCGATATTGGTTACAGTTTTATATTTGGTGTCTATTCTGGTTAAAATATATTGCTTGATATGTTCACGATACATTACTAGACCTGTTACTTGGATCATCCGCTAATGCCTACAATCCTGACTTGTTGTCCTGATGGACATGACTTATTGTCTACATAAACAAGACCTGTACCTGCTTGATTCTGTGTTGGCATTAGATTTATATCATCAATACCTGACTTGAACACAAAACCTGGGGATAAGGGAAAATCAATAATGAGAGCTGACTTGTAACTCAATAGTTCGATACTTCCAAATACTGATCAGTCGATACGGGCTTTGGTCGGCCCCAGAATGATGTTGCTGACATCCTTCGTCTATACATGATACATGTTTTACTGCTTAGCGGCATGTTTCGGATTCAGCCCCAAGAGTCTTGACCGTGATCCCGGGCAGCGCACGGGATACTATTGAGTTATATCGACGATTACATTAAATCGATTTCAAATACTTGTAGAATAGATAATCTAGAAGCACAGACTTTATGATACACATCACATACCTATACCTCACTGTTTTATACCTGTGTTTATTATTTATACTCATATTTAATTATAGCATCCAATCCTGGTTATTACTATTATTTTGATATTTATGATGCACTGACGTCTGGGTTTTGCATAGCCCAGTTCCTTTGACTTTGTCGCAGGCAGATCAGGAGTATTTTATCAAGCAAGACGAGCAATGAAGAGCTTGATGTTTAGTTTAGAGATGCTTGGTTTATTTTTTATTTCCGTAGTTTATTATTTATCGATGTGATCTCATAAGGGACGTGTTTCAGATATTATTTATTGGATCATCCGCTATATGCATTTCTTGACTTTTTATACTGTGACAGATGGACATATGTTAGCTAGATTTTATTTTACTGTTCTTGATATCCAATTGACAACCGTAATGTGACTATGGAAGAATTATTCCTAGCCATAGGTGGTATGGTTGGCTCTGTCACGTGCCGTATTTACGTATTTTTGGAAGTGGGGCATGACAGAGTTTGTTTGGTATCAGAGCCATGGGATTTAGGGTTAGTTGGGTTTGGTTCTTTTGTAGTTGGGTATTGAACCCAATACATTAACCAGGAAACCCGGAATTAGAAACAAGTCCTGCCATATTACTATCTTGCCAGTCTTGAATCTATAGCTATCAATATCTTGTTTATTGAATCATGTTTACTGTTACTAATCCCCTTCAGTGTCTTGACTTCAGAATCATGGCGGATAGAGATTTACGGCCATACCATAGGCGTGTAAATAACGCCGCATTACTTGGAGTTGTACGTGGTATGCTTGAAAACCAGAAGCGTCAAACTGATCTAAATTAGCGGCAGGCCGCGGCTTTCCAGGAGGGTCTGAGGACGGTCCAGCAGTCCGTGGTTGCAGCAGCACCCAGGCCAACACAGCGTGAGGCCACCGTGGCAGACTTTAGAAAGCTCGGTCCGTCCACATTTACAGGATTGGAGGAGACATTGCCAGCAGAGCAGTGGCTAGTTGATACAGAGAACCTGTCCGTTGCCACACATATTCCAGTTGAGAAAAGAGTGGATGTAGTACGCATCCAATTAGTAGATTACGCTCGTGAGTGGTGGCTCGTAGAGGAGACTCGTCTGACCAAGCCGATTAGTTGAGCAACCTTTTTGCGAAGCTTCTTGGAGAAGTTCTTTCCGCAATCTGCTCGGGAGGAAATGGAAGAGAAGTTCATTAGCTTGAAGCAGAATGGAGAATTCGTTGACACACCTGCGGCTGAGTGGACCCGGTTTAGTCGATTTGCGGGGCCCTTGGTTTCCAATGAGGCAGATAGGGCACGGCAGTTTATGCGTAGCTTGGATGTGGAGATTCAGAGACACATCATATCTCTGGGATTGACCACCTTCTCCCAAGTTCTCAAGGCAGCCAGGGAGCAGCAGAGTTTATCAGTAAAGGCAAAGGGTAATCTATAGCAAGAGGTTGTAGTGCGGAAGCCGGCGTTTACGCCAAACAGAGCTCATGTACGCAGAAGCATTCCGGTAAACAAGCGAGGCATTGTACCTATGAAGAAGCCTTTTGTATTCGTTCAGAAGAGGGGTACGATTTGTGACATTTTTCGTCTACCCGGAAACACGCAGAAGGACTGTCGAAGGAGGCTCAGACTTTATTTAGTTTGTGGATCAGCTGACCATACCATCAGTGCTTGCCCTTCGATGCTACGATCGAGAGACGATATTCAGAAACCACCGCAGAATCAGACCTTTAGGCAGAAGCTGATCACTCAGATGCCTAATCAAGCACGGGCCTTCACCTTGACGGCCGAGGAGGCTAAGGCGTCAGATGATGTTGTTTCAGGTATCCTACTCGTTTATAATTTTCCCGCATTGACATTATTCGATTCGGATGGATCCCATTGCTTCATGTCGTCCAAGTTTATTAGTTCACACTCTATTCCACACACATCCCTATCTAGTTGTTGGGACATACACACTGAGAATGGGATAATTATATCTAGCAGTGAGTGCAAGGGTTGCTCGATTGTTATTAGCAGAAGGGAGTTATTCACGAATTTCTTGGTGATTGATACTGGCAGCTATGATGTTATCTTGGGAATGGATTTTCTTGGCATTTTCCACACTCACATTGATTGTAGGGCGAAGAAAGTGATTTTCCAGATTCCCGGACATCCGGAGTTCATATTTTTGGGAGGTGGGAGATCTGTTAGGCCAGTCGAATTTAGGGCTAGGCCGACTAATGCCGTTCTTTCGTCAATGGAAGTAAACAAGGAAGAAGCACCAGCAGTAGTTCGGGATTTTATGGATGTGTTCAAGAACACATCAAGTTTACCATCAAAATGATATGTGGAGTTCGCGATTGATCTTATTCCTGGAGCAGCGCCGATTTCAAAGGCTTATAATCCAATGGCGCCGGTAGAACGGTAAAAGGTAAAGAAACAAGTTACCGAATTACTAAAGAAGGGTTGGATTCGCAGCAGCTGTTCACCGTGGGGAGCTCCAGTTCTTCTAGTCAAGAAGAAGGATGGCACACGACGGATGTGCATTGACTATCGAGAATTAAATCGGGTGACTATTAAGAACAAGTACCCAATCCCTCGCATCGGCGAATTATTCGATCAACTCAGTGGCGCGAGAGTATTCTCGAAGTTGGATTTGCGATCTAGGTATCATCAAATTCGGGTGAAAACATAAGACATTTGCAAGACGGCGTTCCGAACTCGATATGGGCATTACGGGTACTTAGTGATGCCATTTGGAGTTACTAATGCACCGGCAATATTCATGGACTTGATGAACTGAATCTTTTCACCATACCTGGATCAGTTCGTAGTGGTGTTTATTGACGATATTCTGGTCTATTCGAGGAGCAAAGAAAAGAATGCAGAACACTTGAGAATCGCACTGTAAGCGTTGAGACAAGAAAATTTATATGCTAAAATGAGCAAGTGCAAGTTTTTGCTCGAAGAAGTGAAGTTCTTAAGTCATGTTGTATCCGGAGATAGAATTGTCGTTGACCGTTGTAACACCCTAGTTCATTTATACCAATTTCAGTTCACTTATTTCCTTAATTGTGGTATTTTCTTGATTTATCGTGTTTTGGGTGCGAATAGTATTTTACATTTTACATTTGCATTCGACCCGACCCGCTTGCACAAAACTTGTTCGATTCATATTTATGAATTATCCCGACTTGTTACATAGACACGTGCATTTTCATGAATACTGCATACTGGCATTTGATCTGACATGCGCATTTTACCATATAACATTTTAAGTCACATAAAATATTTTAAAAATCACTGCATGTCCTGCATGATACCCCTAACCCCGTGGTAGCATCCGCGCATTTTTGTTCTCGTCCCGTTCAGTGAAACGGACTTGTTTGGATGGCTACGCGCACGTACGTACATCCGTTCTTGGGGTATGCATTTTCGTTACCCGAGCATTCATTTTGAAATTTGAAAGTCGCATATATTTTTCATATTTTAAAACTGAATTTTTAGACCCGACCCGAGCGTGTTTTGGAATATTTTTGTATCCTGCCAAAATTCAAATTTAATTAAATATTTATTTTTATCGACGGTTAAAATTTATTCTTATAACCTACCAAATATTTTTTTTAAATAAAATCAAATTAAAATCCTAACTTAAAACCACTCAATCTCTCTCTCTCTCTCTGATTTGGGCCCCACACTCCCCCTCTCTCTCGCTGTCTTTCCTCTCTCTTCTCTCTCCCTCACCCTCACACAGTGTCTCTTTCTCTCTCCCTACTAAAAACAATTTTCTTTCTCCTCCCTCTCTCTCTCTCCTCTCGCGTGTCTCTCTCTCTTCTTTCTCTCTCATCTCGTTGTTACTGTGGACTCCTCGAATGCGGTCACCTCCCTCGAATTACACTCACCTCCCTTAACCAACTCCCCATATCTCGTCTTCCTCCTCCTTTAAAAACCCCCAAGCCTCTTTCCTCCTTCAACCCATCGCAACTCAAACCCTAACTCTAAAAACGCCCACTGCCCAATCCCAACAGAGCCTCATCTCATCTCTTCTTCCTCCACCATCTTCCTCATTCTCCCGAACATACCCTGCACCCATTAAACTCAGCGCCGACCACCTCACCTCGTCGCCGCTGACCACCTCATCTCGTCGCCATCTCCTTCCTCTCCTCCTCTCCCTCTCCTCTGCATTCTCCCTCCTACACCAACCCCTGCAACCCCAGCCAACAAAACCCGAGACCAAACCCTAAAACCACAGAACCCTAACAACCAAACCCCATCGCCGGAGCTCCGATCATCCCCTCGACACCATCTCATCTCCCTGAATCCACAGCACACCACAACCACAGTGAGCAATCCCTTCCTCCTCTTCTTCTTCTTCCTCTTTCTTTCTTTCTTTTCTTTTCTTCCCTTTAGATTCTTGATTTTTTTGCATTTCATAGTTCGCTGGAGCCGGGATCGACGCCGACGATCCAAACAGCGTACCTTACCTGTGTGATCACGCTCGTGCGTTACTTGGACCCATTCCGTGTGCCGTGTGCCGTGCGCGCGTCGCGACATTTCGCCGACGTGGGACGTAGCGTACATATCCATTTATTGATCCGTCTAGTCAAGTTAATCTTGCTACATGCTATACTATTACATTCTATGTATATTTAAATTATAATACCCCATAATGATTATTTATGCAACCCACATTGTCACTTTTCATGTTTTATCATTTTCGGATGTCCGTTTACATCCGTATCATGTATTTCACATCTAGTGCATGCAAGTTTATCTTGCTACATGCTACATTACTTTATATACATCTATTTTAACAATTATAACACTGGTATTTTAAATCATGCATCCCAAGTTCTCGTTTTACTGTTTTCTGACATCCGTATACATCCGTACGTATTATTTTACATCTAGCGCATCCAAACCCATCTTGTTACATATTATACCACAGTATACTGCACCCAATGGAATATTTACATCTCATATTACTTAGTTGTACATCCCACATTACCATTTTACAGTTTTACTATTTTCGGATACCCGTTTGCATCCATCTCATTTAAAATATATATAACTGTATATATAGATCACATTAATACATAATACTGTAATATTAACACCCCATGTTTAATAAAGTGCATCCTAATTAGTATTGGAACTATAAATGTAATCCTAATCGATAATTGTGCATCCATTTTATATCTATTTGCATACCATGTCACATTATTTCATTTTATTGTTATATTAGTACTCCATACTCGTTTGTGCACACATACTTATTACAGTTTGATTATGAGCACCCACTTGATACTTGAGCACTACCTGACATGACCCGATACACTACCACTGACATGACTTGAAACCTGTGCACTACTTGACATAACTTGATACATGTGCACTACTTGAAATGACCTGATTATATCACTACATGACCTGATTATAAGTTTGGGGGTATTTGTTCAGTTGATAAAACTGCACATTTAATATGACATTTTTCCTACTATTTCTATATAATAAAGGTGTTTATTATAAATATGACACATATGAAGGTTTATCTGCTAAAATACTATTTTCATATGTTTATATATTATAATTAATATTATGTAGGAAAAAATAAGCATATAATATCCATGTAACATTTAGCCCATTTAAATATGCTTACCTTATTAAATACCTTTGACCAATTCTTAAAACTAAAATATCATGACAAATGGTTAAAGATAATATCTCAATAAAAACAAATTCTACTAATATCATTTATTGAGATAATTGTGCAGGAATTATATCATGACTAAAATCAAGGAAATCCGAGTTGGCAAGATCAAATCTTCCGAAGATATTCAAGTAAATTGAAGAAACTAATTATGGCAGAAATGTAGAAAAGATTTTCAAAGTCTAGATACTCAAAAGATTACCAAGTGTTAGAGATATGAAGCTACAAAAATTAGAGGCCATGATCTCACCAAAAAGGGGCGGATCCGCGGCCAAACCTATCACGCATTACTTTATAGTATAGTGGTGAGTATTCCTGCCTGTCACGCGGGTGACCCGGGTTCGATCCCCGGCAACGGCGCCATCATTTGATTGATCTGATTTATGTGTAGTAGTTAACCGCAATCAATAATGGTATCGCGTGTAGCTAGACCGAGATGAGTACGGGTCATCCTCTGGAAAACGTTGAATCTTTTAATCTTACTTTTGGCGTGTTGATTAGGAAAAGAGGAAGAACAATGAATAGTGGAAATAGTTTCTAGATCTACGTTAAACACTGATATAGAATATAAATCTAGATTAATTACGGATGTAGGTTTTATATTAGAAGGGGGCTTGTAGGGTTCATTGGAATTTAGTAGTTATGGATGATTAATTAAAGATTACTCTTTTTATCTTTTAATAGATTTAAAACTAGAACGACAGTGATGCATGTAGATTAGGACTTCTGGAGGGAAAAGGGTTCCCACTCTTAACCCCTATCTCGACATGGAACTCCGTTCATATCTAGCTTTTACCAAAACAATTGTTAATCTAATCTCTAATCGCGGTCGAGACTAGCAATGAATTGGTAG
Organism: Agapanthus africanus; assembly: GCA_030015575.1. NCBI lineage: Eukaryota > Viridiplantae > Streptophyta > Magnoliopsida > Asparagales > Amaryllidaceae > Agapanthus > Agapanthus africanus. The sequence continues at coordinate 779,304,032 of CM057341.1, forward strand.
CACGCCCGATTAGGATGTTAACTATTCTTTTGGTAAAGTTTATAAACTTTATAAGACGTAAAAAGAGTTTAAGGATCTTCAGCATGCATTAACCTACCCTAATCCCATGAACCCTAACAAGCGAAGAATTACTCGCGCATGTTGGGAGAAGAAGAGATGGAGAGGGAAATCATATTAAAACTACAAAGAGATAGAATAAGAAAGCAACTACCTTTATTAATCAACAAAATTCATTTACACTTTGTTCCTTTAGAAAATGATTACAAAATGCCAGTTTGCTTCTCGATCTCTTCTAAGGAGGTAGATGAACCGTTGATGATCAGCCTGGATGCGTGAGCCTGTCGTAGACTTCGTGATCTCTTCAGCTTGATCCTTTTTCCAAAATGCTCTCGGTCCTTATTTATAGTCACAGAGCCAGAACCCTAGTTTCCTAATATGGAAACTAGTTGTTAGGATCCTAACCACCAAAATCTCATATCTCAACTCCTCAAATCCACGGCGGAACCGCGGCCATTGGATAGGTTTGGCCGCGGATCCGCCCCCTTTTGGTGAGATCATGGTCTCTAATTTTTGTAGCTTCATATCTGTAACACTTGGTAATCTTTTGAGTATCTAGACTTTGAAAATCTTTTCTACATTTCTGCCAGAATTAGTTTCTTCAATTTACTTGAATATCTTCGGAAGATTTGATCTTGCCAACTCGGATTTCCTTGATTTTAGTCATGATATAATTCCTGCACAATTATCTCAATAAATGATATTAGTAGAATTTGTTTTTATTGAGATATTATCTTTAACCATTTGTCATGATATTTTAGTTTTAAGAATCGGTCAAAGGTATTTAATAAGGTAAGCATATTTAAATGGGCCAAATGTTACATGGATATTATATGCTTACTTTTTCCTACATAATATTAATTATAATATATAAACACATGAAAATAGTATTTTAGCAGATAAACCTTCATATGTGTCATATTTATAATAAACACCTTTTATTATATAGAAATAGTAGGAAAAATGTAATATTAAATGTGCAGTTTTATCAACTGAACAAATACCCCCAAACTTATCTTTGATCGTGCCGAGCAAACTAGTTATTCAAGAGAAGAAGAAAAAGAAGAAGCTGAGCACACTTTCGTAGGCAACACGATTACACTGAGCACGTGCAACAAGCCGTTAAACCCCTAGGTGTCCCTAGTAGGAGGAGTGTTGTCTCCTGAGGGTTTTCAGCAGATTACACCCACAAAATCCTATAATAAAAGAAAAATAGTGAAATTTACATACAAAGATAAGAATTATTAAAAAAAAAAAGAACTTGAAAATAAGAGTTTTCAACTACACCAGTTTTTCAGTTGCTATGAGCCCTATCTTAATGATCATGAAAAAATGTTAGAAATCACATCGTCCTTCAATAAAATATCGTCTTTATTCTTCATTCATACCTTTCTTCCAAACATTGATCATATACCTCTATGTGTGTGTAAAGGACATCTCTACACTCAGAGAATTCAATTTAAGCTATCATACTCTTGTCCATCTACCTCAGTAATTTTTTTAGTTGGTGAATATTTAGATGGAATTGCTCACACATTTTTCATGCGACTGTTAATACTTCTTGAGGCACTAACCGACCGATTACTCATGTGCTTGCTATATTAGGTGTATTTAGTACTTTCCTCGTCTTGCAACACCTAAGGCTTAGCAGTGACTCCCAAACCAGTTGGTCTAAGGCACTAGGTGATGAAGCACCCTCGCTATATTTTTTTATTACTGTCTTGGTGATAACAAAACCAGTGTTCATTTTTTTCTTCACCACATATATTTTATTTTAATTTCCTTCATACTAAGGCTTTTAGACAAGAGCATTTCAAGGTATCCTCTACTATCCCAAGTTTCAAGATGTGTGTAAGTGCGTATAGTAGCGTATCAACGTTCCAATGTTTGGCCTCAAGATTAGGGACTATTTTTCATACTTATTTTTATCATCAGATTAGCAATTTCCTTCATCTTACTAACCCTTGGGACAACGGCTCATAACTACTTATTACTAGTTTTGTTTAAGAAAACCTCTAACTTTCTTGTTTTTCTCAAACTATTCCTATTTTTCATATATAAATTTTCACTTTCAAACTTTTATTATCAAATTTTTTTTGTGTGTTTATATATAGTATAATGCAAAGTAATGCGTAAATAAGCACAAATCTCCCCCAAACCTGTTTGCAGCAGTGTCATCACTGTTGTTTCTCTTAAATCTCAAAAACCTGTAGACTTGGGAGGAAAGGTTATTAACGGGGGCAACAAAAATTGAAAGTGAAAATCCTCCCCCAAACTTATTTTTGGCTCACAATTTTGAGGACAAATTTTATTTTCAAGAGCCGAAATATACCCCCCAAACTTAAGTAAAATAGTATTAAGCATTTAAAATTATTGGGGAGGGTAAAAGTTATTGGTCAAAGTAAAGCCTTGCAAAGACCAAAAGTCAAAACCAACCATTCAAAAAATTTATCGATGAAGCTCCAAGGTTGGTGGAAGAACATGTCACCAATTGACGTGAAGAAGTGGGGAGGAGATAAGAGGTGTAATGGAAAAGGTTTACGTCTCGATTTGTAGAGACAAAACAATGATGATAGATTACTCACATTCTCATTCTTGATAAGAAGAAGATGTGGCGGTTTAATTTCTTTGGGTTGGGGTTGATTCATCACAACGCCCATGTTTGCTAAAAATACGAGTTCATCAGCGAAGATTTCCTCAAAGCTTTCATCGATATCCCGAATAATAATCTCATCAGAAAGAACGGGATGATACTCTGACTCTATAAAAAGTTCCTCATCAGCGTTACATGTTGACCCGGACAACTCGGTGGAAGAGTCCGTGTATATATAATACATAGTTGGGTCAAACAACAACATATGAAAAGAGTCAGTATCATGAGGCTGATCAAATTCGCTGCTGTCGACATCCATTAATTCGACAGAACATGCTTGAGCAGTAGGTTCGGAGGGTACACTTCCTAACTTGTAAATATTCAACTCAATTGACATCTCCCCGAATGATAGGGTCATAGAGCCATTACGACAGTTGATTACAGCATTGGAAGTGGCCAAAAAGGGTCGACCGAGAATCACCGGAATTTGGTTCCGTGGGTTCGCTACGGGCTGTGTATCGAGAACAATAAAGTCCACAGGGAATACAAATTCCCCGATTTTTATTAACACATCCTCCAGTTCACCCCTAGGTTTGGTGATTGATCGGTCGGCCGTCTGGAGAGTGCAGTGAGCTGGTTTCAACTCTCCGATCCCTAACTGCTTATAAACCGAGTAAGGAAGCAAGTTAACACTTGCGCCAAGGTCAATTAGAGCACGGTTAATGTGTTTACCCCCTATAGAAATAGAAATTGTAGGACAGGCAGGGTCGTTACGTTTTCCAGGTAATTGTTGGGGAAAAGATGTATCTACAGTACTCGACATGAACACCTTTTTTGGCACTTGAGTCTTCCTCTTCCTAGTGCACAAGTCCTTGAGAATTTTCGTATAAGCCGGGACTTGTTGTATAGCATCTAGGTGAGGGATATTGATGTTGACCTGTTTAAAAATTTCAGTGATCTTCTCCATTTGCGGACTTGGTCCGTTTCCCCTTAACCGATTCGGATAAGGAGCTTTAGCAATAATAGGTGGGTCCAACATTGGAGAAGATCGTGTGCATGGAATGGATCGCAAAATTGGAGTGGGGATCGCTTTAGATAGATTTGTGGAAGTGGGCTAAGGGTTCGAGCCTTAGAGAAAACGGAAAATAGGCTCGGAAGAAAATGGTGGGGTAGACGAACTGGGGTCAGAAGTGGAAGGAAAAGTCTCAGCCGGGATATCATCGATTGATTCTTCATTATTATCAATCTCTTCACCAACATGGTTGTCAAGCACTCTTCCAGATCTCAACGTGGTGATAGCGTTCACATGATGTGAATAGCCAGGATTGGATAAAGGTTGAGCTGGAAGTTTCCCTTTCTCTCTAGCACTCAATTCGGCATTTATTCGGGCAATTTGTGCTTCCATCGATTTAATACTCTTACTTTGGGAGTCAGAGTTTTTCTGGATTTTATCGACGGAAGACTTCATCTCAGCCGAAACTTGCATGAAATTTGTCAGAAGCAAATTCATGGTTTGTCCGAGTGAAGAGGAGTTATCAGTACCGATCAATTGCAAAGAATTGTTGTGCGGTGCATAAGTGTTGACCGGATTTTGAAAATTTTGTGATTGGTAGGGGTGCTGACTTATTTGAAGTGGTTGCTGTTGTGGTGGAGTACCCCTTTGGAAATTGTTTTGATTTGGAACCGTGTTTTGAATTTGTGATTGGTTCCAAGCAAAGTTATGGTGATTCCTCCAACTCTGATTATAAGTGGAAGAATAAGGATCGCTTCTAGGTCTTTGTTGGAAAGCAGCATTGGTATGCTCTTGACCTTGAAACGGAGAATTTAAAGGACATTTTTCTGTAAGATGAGATGGATCAGAACAGCATCCACAGACAGTTTTGGAGAGTGACATCTAATTTAGGGAGGCTGCTAAAAATTTATGTTTCATAGATTCGAGTTTCTTTTGCATTGCAGCCATTTCAGCTCTAACTCCTATGGAAACATCAGATTGGTGGTTACCACCCCTAGACGATGATTGACTAATACTCTCCCACTGTAAAGATTTTTCAGCGAAATCTTCTAAAAATCTTTAGGCTTCACCATCATCTTTATTCATGAAGGTGCCTTGACACATGGATTCAAGGGTCTGTTTTGTTGTAGGATTAATGCCCTCATATATGATTCTGCACAGATCCCATCTAAGAATTCCGTGATGAGGACATTGAACTAACAGATCCTTGAAGCGTTCAAAACACTTCGAGAATAGTTCATTGGGAAGCTGGGTAAATTGATTTATTTCGCTACGGACTCGAGCTGTCTTATGATTAGGGTAGAATTTCTTTAGGAAAGCTATTACGAATTTTTTCCAGTTTGAAATAGAATGTGCGGCTGTGTTATAAATCCACTTCTCGGCTATATCGCACAAAGTGAATGGGAGAAGACGTAGACGCATAGCATCCACAGAAAGCTGTGAAGTACCCATCATAGCGCATACATTTTCAAATTTGGTAATAAAGACGTATGCATCTTCAGACTCGAGACCGTGATATTTTGGTAAAAGATTGATATATTGTGGTTTGATTTCAAAATTGTCCCCATTGGCTGGTGGAATAGATAAGCAAGTGGGAAGTGGACCACGGATAGGATATCATCTTTCTTGGAGAGAGATGCACAGTGGATTCTACTCACCTATGGGCGGTGGCAGCGTGGTATTATAATTTGATGGAGTACCGTCCATCTCGGTCGATGTGGTGGGTGGTGGGGAAAAAGAAAATGAAGAAGCACCACTTCGGAGTCGATAGCAGGAACGCGGACAAGACGGGCACTAGAATCCCGTGTCCAGCCGAGCATGCTCTAAGCGGGTTTAGCGCAAGTGGCAGCGTGTATGTTATTTAAAAATTGGTTTGTTTTTGGAAAAGTGTGTCGGACTTAGACAAATCACACAAAAATGCACAAACAACCCTGAAACTAAGGTTACCTAGGTCAAGTCTGTAGACCGCTCCTAGACTTCCAAAGGACAAGTCGTAGGATCAATCCTCTACCACCTCTTTACTACTCTTGTGGCCAGGTAAGTGCCAGATAAGTGGGAGGTATCCGCTATACGAATCATCGAAAATAGCGGGCCTAATTAAGTAACCACTTGCCTTAGACACACTTGCATAGACACCACAAAAGTAACGCGGATAAGTGATAAATTACCTACGACTTTCCTCTGTCCTTATTAAGCGCGACAGTCCTTAGAGTCTTGTCTAGATATTTTTTATATTAATGTAGGGTTGATGCAGATACTCGGTTTGTGATTTGTGGGGCTTAGGAAGGGTGATAAAATCCCTACCTAATTTGAATTTTGGTCTTGCCCCTTAAAAATCCGTATTAAAATATAAATTAACAAACCAATTACAAAACTTTGAAAAAATATTTTTGAGCGGAAAAATTTTGCAAAAAATCCTGCAGAAAAGATATTTTATTGGATTTCAGAGGAGAGAGAAAAAGTTGAGAAACTTACCGGAGAAGTTACGACTCCTAACTCCTCAATCTCGTCGCGCTTCCACCGCGTATATGGCTCTTGTGCCGCGGTTCAGCCGCAAGAAAGAAGGATCAGTTGATGAAGTTTGCTATGTGTCCTTCTGTACTCCTCTGGATCTCGATGAATGTCTCTGTCTTTCTGTTTCTTCAAGTCTGTGACTCCAGATCTCCTTGCAAAATTCACACACAATTTGTTAAATATACAATTTGCAGTTTTGTTTTAATTATGATATAGATCGAATAAGAATTCAACACAAATAGTAAGAATAAAAAATTACGCACGTATCCCCGGCAACGGCGCCATTTGATTGATCTGATTTATGTGTAGTAGTTAACCGCAATCAATAACGGTGTCGCGCGTAGCTAGACCGAGATGAGTACGGGTCGTCCTCTGGAAAACGTTGAATTTTTTAATCTTACTTTAGGCGTGTTGATTAGGAAAAGAGGAAGAATAATGAATAGTGGAAATAGTTTCTAGATCTACGTTAAACACGGATGTAGAATATAGATCTAGATTAATTACGGATGTAGGTTTTATATTAGAAGGGGGCTTATAGGGTTCATTGGAATTTAGTAGTTATGGATGATTAATTAAATATTACTCTTTTTATCCTTTAATAGATTTAAAACTAGAACGACAGTGATGCATGTAGATTAGGATTTCTGGAGGGAAAAGGGTTCCCACTCTTAACCCCTATCTCGACATGGAACTCCGTTCATATCTAGCCTTTACCAAAACAATTATTAATCTAATTTCTAATCGCGGTCGAGACTAGCAATGAATTGGTAGCGCGCCCGATTAGGATGTTAACTATTCTTTTTGTAAAGTTTATAAACTTTATAGGACGTAAAAAGGGTTTAAGGATCTTCATCATCCATTAACCTACCCTAATCCCATGAACCCTAACAAGCGAAGAATTACTCGCGCATGTTGGGAGAAGAAGAGATGGAGAGGGAAATCATATTAAAACTACAAAGAGATAGAATAAGAAAACAACTACCTTTATTAATCAACAAAATTCATTTACACTTTGTTCCCTTAGAAAATGATTACAAAATGCTAGTTTGCTTCTCGATCTCTTCTAAGGAGGTAGATGAACCGTTGATGATCGGCCTGGATGCGTGAGCCTGTCGTGGACTTCGTGATCTCTTCAGCTTGATCCTTTTTCCAAGAGGCTCTCGGTCCTTATTTATAGTCACAGAGCCAGAACCCTAGTTTCCTAATATGGAAACTAGTTGTTAGGATCCTAACCACCAAAATCCCACATCTCAACTCCTCAAATCCGCGGCGGAACCACGGCCATTGGATAGGTTTGGCCGCGGATCCGCCCCCTTTTGGTGAGATCATGGCCTCTAATTTTTGTAGCTTCATATCTGTAAACACTTGGTAATCTTTTGAGTATCTAGACTTTGAAAATCTTTTCTACATTTCTGCCAGAATTAGTTTCTTCAATTTACTTGAATATCTTTGGAAGATTTGATCTTGCCAACTCGGATTTCCTTGATTTTATTCATGATATAATTCCCGCACAATTATCTCAATAAATTATGTTAGTAGAATTTGTTTTTATTGAGATATTATCTTTAACCATTTGTCATGATATTTTAGTTTTAAGAATTGATCAAAGGTATTTAATAAGGTAAGCATATTTAAATGGGCCAAATGTTACATGGATATTATATGCTTATTTTTTCTTACATAATATTAATTATAATATATAAACACATGAAAATAGTATTTTAGCAGATAAACCTTCATATGTGTCATATTTATAATAAACACCTTTTATTATATAGAAATAGTAGGAAAAATGTCATATTAAATGTGCAGTTTTATCAACTGAACAATCGACAGTTAAAATTTTATTCTTATAACCTACCAAATATTTTTTAAATAAAATCAAATTAAAATCCTAACTTAAAACCACTCAATCTCTCTCTCTTTCTCTCTGATTTGGGCCCCACACTTCCCCTCTCTCTCGCTGTCTTTCCTCTCTCTTCTCTCTCTCCCCCCTCGCACAGTGTCTCTTTCTCTCTCCCCACTAAAAACAATTTTCTTTCTCCTCCCTCCCTCTCTCTCTCATCTCGCACGTCTCTCTCTCTCTCTTCTTTCTCTCTCGTCTCGCTATTACTGTGGACTCCTCGGATGCGGTCACCTCCCTCGAGTTACGCTCACCTCCTTTAACCAACTCCCCATATCTCATCTTCCTCCTCCTTTAAAAACCCCCGAGCCTCCTTCCTCCTTCAACCCATCGCAACTCAAACCCTAACTCTAAAAACTCCCACTGCTCAATCCCAACAGAGCCTCATCTCATCTCTTCTTCCTCCACCATCTTCCTCATTCTCCCGAACATACCTTGCACCCATTAAACTCAGCGCCGACCACCTCACCTCATCGCCGCCGACCACCTAATCTCATCGCCATCTCCTTCCTCTCCTCCTCTCCCTCTCCTCTGCATTCACCCTCTTACACCAACCCCTGCAACCCCAGCCAACAAAACCCGAGACCAAACCCTAAAACCACAGAACCCTAACAACCAAACCCCATCGCCGGAGCTCCGATCATCCCTTTGAAACCATCTCATCTCCCTGAATCCACAGCACACCACAACCACAGTGAGCAATCCCTTCCTTCTCTTCTTCTTCTTCCTCTTTCTTTCTTTCTTTTCTTTTCTTCTCTTTAGATTCTTGATTTTTTTGCATTTCATAGTTAGCCGGAGCCGGGATCGACGCCGACGATCCAGAAAGCGTACCTTACCTACGTGATCACCCTCGTGCGTTACTTGGACCCGTTCCGTGTGCCGTGCGCGCGTCGCGACATTTCGCCGACGTGGGACGTGGCGTACATATCCGTTTCTTGATCCGTCTAGGCAAGTTAATCTTGCTACATGCTATATTATTACATTCTATGTATATTTAAATTATAATACCCCATAATGATTATTTATGCAACCCACATTGTCACTTTTCATGTTTTATCATTTTCGGATGTTCGTTTACATCCGTATCATGTATTTCACATCTAGTGCATGCAAGTTTACCTTACTACATGCTACATTACTTTATATACATCTATTTTAACAATTATAACACTGCTATTTTAAATCATGCATCTCAAGTTCTCGTTTTACAGTTTTCCGACATCCGTATACATCCGTACGTATTATTTTACATCTAGCGCATGCAAACCTATCTTGTTACATATTATACTACAGTATACTGCACCCAATGGAATATTTACATCTCATATTACTTAGTTGTACATCCCACATTACCATTTTACAGTTTTACTGTTTTCGGATACCCGTTTGCATCCATCTTATTTAAAATATATATAACTTCATCTATAGATCACATTAATACATAATACTGTGATATTAACACCCCATGTTTAATAAAGTGCATCCTAATTAGTATTGGAACTATAAATGTAACCCTAACGATAATTGTGCATCCATTTTATATCTATTTGCATACCATGTCACATTATTTCATTTTATTGTTATATTAGTACTCCATACTCGTTTGTGCACTCATACTTATTACAGTTTGATTATGAGCACCCACTTGATACTTGTGCACTACCTGACATGACCCGATACACTACTACTGACATGACTTGAAACCTGTGCACTACTTGACATAACTTGATACATGTGCACTACTTGACATGACCTGATTATATCGCTACTTGACTTGATACCTGATCATGTTACTAATGCCAACAGTCTCGACCTGTTGTCCCTACGGACATATCCTGTTGTCTATTTAGACAGACTTGTACCTGCTTGATCATGTGTTGGCATTAGCTCCAGATTTATCAATACCTGACTTACACACATAACTTGGGGGTATAGGGAAATCAAGAATGTATCTGAACGTAACTCAAAGGGCTATTACATCTTGTTACCGTGGTCCCGTGGGGTTGAAGGGATATAGACTCACAGTCTATTATATATTGTACCGTGGTCCCGTGGGGAATGAACGGGGCATAGACCGATGGGTTACGATGAAGATTACATTAATTGATTTCGAATAACTTTAGAGTAGTTAACCCTATAGCACAGTTTAGACTACTCACTGCACCTCACCTATAATATATCCTGTTCACTGATCTTTATTCATGTTACTATTTATTTCCTGATAACTTGTTACCGCTTATACTTCATGCCTGCATATTTCATTACATCCTGCTTGCTTAAAATTATTGATATTATGACGCGCTGACGTCTGGGTTTTGCATGGCCCAGATCCATTATCCTTGTCGCATGCAGTCCAAGAGTATTTTGGTCAGCAGGCCGAACAGCGAAGACCTGTTATTAGTTTAGTTTAGTTTTCCTTTCAGTATTTTTCATTCCTGATATGAGCCCGTATTATGGGACGTACATTTTAGATTTTATTGTCTTGGATCTTTTGCTTCCGCATTATTTTATCTCATGACTCATTTATTCTGGCTTATGGACATGCGTTAGATAGTTTATTACTGTTCTTGATATCTCTACAGCCGTAATGTGACTGTGGAGGGATATTTCCTATCCACAGATAGCATGGTTGGCTCTGTCACGTGCCTATCTTAGCGCACTCTAGGAAGCGGGGCGTGACAACCGTGAAAAGATTGCAGCTGTTCATGATTGGCCAATTCCAAAGAATGTAAGGGAGATCATAAGTTTTCTTGGGCTTGCCGGATACTATAGAAGTTTTGTGGAGAACTTCGCTCGAATAGCAAAACCATTGACCAAGCTAATACAAAAGGAGATACCGTTCGTATGGACTGAGAAGTGTGCATCAGTTTTCGAAGCGTTGAAACAAAGATTGACTACCGCTCCTATTCTGACAGTGCCAGATGGTTCCAGGGGGCTAGTTATTCACAGTGACGCATCTGGGAAAGACTTGGGATGTGTTCTAATGCAGCATGGGGGGTCATAGCATATGCGTCGAGACAATTGAAAACTCATGAGAAGAACTACCCAACTCATGATCTGGAGTTTGTAGCCGTGATTTTTGCTCTAAATATTTGGAGACACTACTTATTGGGTGAAAGGGGTAGAAGTAATTACCGATCACAAAATCCTAAAGTTTGTGTTCACACAGAAAGAGCTCAACATGAGGCAGCGTAAATGGTTAGAGCTAATGGCTGACTATGACCTTGATCTAAAATACCATCCGGAGAAAGTTAATGTAGTGCCAGATGCTCTAAGTCGGTTGCCAGCGATACGGACGTTGACTGCACAGAAGGAGATTATAACCGATCTTTAGTGATTCGAATTGGAGATTGTACTACCAAATTCTTCTAGACAATTGATGCGGTTGAAAGTACAGTCATTCTTGATCGATAACATTAAAACAGCATAGTCGCACGATCCAGGATTGCAAAAGTTTTGAGAACAAGTAGAAGTGGGACTTCGAACGGATTTGTTAATTCATGAAGATGGTTCATTACGATATGGGAGTTGTTTATGTGTGCCTAAAGGAGATGTTCGTGAAGGAGGCTCATAGTTCCGCGTATTTGGAACATCCGGGAGGCACAAAGATGTATAGAGATTTGCGACAGCATTTCTGGTGGGAAGGCATGAAAAGGGAGATTGCTCGCTACGTATCGAAGTGCTTGGTGTGTCAGCAAATTAAGGCTGAACATCAAAGGATGGCTGGTTTGTTGCAACCACTTCTGATTCCTCAATGGAAGTGGGAACATATAACCATGGATTTCATGACATATTACAATGGAGTCCAAAGGGCAATAATGCAGTTTGAGTGATTGTCGATCGATTGACCAAGGCAGCTCATTTTATACCGTTCTGTATTGGTCAATCGACGGAGGGTTTGGCAGAGCGGTACATGTAAGAGATTGTGAGATTGCATGGAGTACCCGTGAGCATCGTTTCGGATCATGATACTCAATTTCTATCACACTTTTGGAGGAGTCTAAAGTTTGGGAACTCGCACGGCCTATCATCCTCAGACAGATGTCCAGTCCGAAAGAACGGTCCAAACTCTTGAAGATATGTTGAGAGCATGTATGTTAGACTTCAAGGGTTCATGGGATGATCATTTGCACTTAGTTGAGTTTTCATACAATAACAATTTTCAGGCGACTATATAGATGGCTCCATTCGAGCATTATACGGTCGTAAATGTCGCTCGTCTGTCTGTTGGGACGATATTGGAGAAAGAAGATTGTTGGGACCGGATATTATTATGCAAACGGTGGAGAAAGTTGACTTGATCTGAAATCATATGAAGGTGGCACAAGATCGATAGAAAAGTTGGGTTGATACTAGAAGATGACCTCTGGAGTTCACAATTGGTGATCTTGTATTCCTGAAGATATCACCAACCAGAGGAGTGATCCGATTTGGCAGTCGAGGAAAGCTTAGTCCTCGATTCGTGGGGCTTTTCGATATCATCGAGCGTATTGGAGAGATAGCTTATCAATTGGCTTTACCACCATCCTTGACGGGTGTTCATGACGTGTTTCACATATCTCAACTCCGCAAGTATGTTCGCGATGAGACGCACGTCCTAGATCACTCGAAACTGACAGTAAGAGAAGATTTAACGTATGAAGAGTGACCAATGGTTATTGTGGATCGACGAGAAAAAGTCCTCAAGAATAAAGTTATCCCACTAGTACTCGTTTCATGGGAGAATCATTCACACGGAAAATCTACTTGGGAACGTGAAGACGAGATCCGACAGAAGTTTACACACCTCTTTTCTTAAATCCGTGTCCTCTTGTCTTTTTCTTCTTCCGTGAATTTCGAGAAAGAAATTCTTTTGTAATTGGGTATAATGTAACACCCTAATACTTTTATACAATATATTTTGGTATTTTACATCTTGCAGTAAAATTATTTACTATTTTTGCTTTTGGGTTCCGAATGATGCAATTAGTAGCTGTGGTTATTATCCGACCCGACCCGCATGTTTGAAGCCCGATATGGTGCGAGATTATATCAAATATTTGTTAGTACATGGTATCTATGCAAATCTAGAATATATATACATATAATATATTTTAAGCTCTACATATCTTTTCATAATACAATATAAAAACAAAATAATTTTCTTTTCTTATCTAGCCTTACATGGCATATTACCCCATATCAGGTGCTTGCGCCCATATATCATGTTTATATCCTAAAGGTTAGACAGACAAATAATTGGATAGCTACGTATATTTACGTAGATTTTATTTGGGGGTATATGTTTTTAATTACAGACATTTGCATTATGTTAAAATTCTTACATATATTATTTATATTTAAAAACTAGATTTTTGAAGGAAGACGGGTAATATTCGGAATAATATGGTATTATCTGTAAAATCCCACAATATATATATATATATATATATATATATATATATTATCATAACTAATATATATCTGATAGTTTTATATATATATAAATTATATAAATAAATTAATTTAGTATAACTCTCTCGGTCTTTCTCTCTCCCTATATATATAATATTTATTATAAACTCTCTCTCTCCCACAAGTACTCGTCTCTCTCTTTCCCTCTCGCAGAACCCTAACCCTCGCCCCGCCGCCTCTCTCTCATCGCCGCCCCCTCTCGTCGCCGTTGCCCCCATCTCCTCGCCATCACCTCCCTCTCACCATCAGCACCTCCTTCCTCCATCTTTTCCCCGAGACCTCGACTGAAGCCCGACCCCAACGCCTGAACCCATCACCTTCTCCCTCGCCGTCAACCTCGTCGCCGGAACCCGACCGCTACCATCACCTCCATCACCTTCCCTCCTCATCGGCAACCCCAGAGCACCCACACTGCACCCTCTTCTTCTCCTTCTCCGTCTCAATTCCCGATCACCTTCAACCCCTCACCGGCCACGACGTCTCGCCGTCGGCCTCCTTGTCATGTCGTCGCCACCATCTCTTCTGTCCTCGCTAATCCAAAACCCCAGCAACACTAACAGTCCATCTTCTTCTTCTTTTCTTCCTCTTCTTTCTTCTTTTCATCTTTTTTCTTGATCTCCGATCGGTTCGCCGGAGTTGTGCACGTCGCCGACGATCCAGACGACCCAGTCACCGTCGTCGTCTAGCTCAGTTACCACGTCACGTAGTTTCTCAGCCAGGTCAAGTCCTGCGTACGCGAGTTTTGCATCGTGACGTTATTCGGCGTCAAAACGTGATATTTGTATCTCGACGTGAGATTCGATCAGGCAAGTTCTAAACTTGCAACATGCTATTTTTTTATATCAATATTTATATGATTAACTATGGTACATATGTTTTACTATTCAGCAAATATTACCGATTTACAATTTTATATACTATCAGTCTGTATCTGTACCGATAATAGTGTGTCTAATTGCATGCCGGATCATCACAATATTATCATACTACTATATCAGTTCAATATTTTATCTAAATTGCAATATACCTGATAACAGACGTAAAACGGTTATTACAGATAGATACATATGCATCCTGGTATTAGTTGTGTTTACCGTATTTCGATATTGGTTACAGTTTTACATTTGGTGTCTATTCTGATTAAAATATACTGCTTGATATGTTCACGACATATTACTAGACCTATTACTTGGATCATCCTCTAATGCCGACAATCCTGACTTGTTGTCCTGATGGACGTGACTTGTTGTCTATATAGACAAGACCTATACCTGCTTGATCCTGTGTTGGCATTAGATTTATATCATCAATACCTGACTTAAACACAAAACCTGGGGGTAAGAGGAAATCAATAATGAAACCTGACTTGCAACTCAACAATTCGATACTTCCAGATACTGATCAGTCGATACGAGCTTTGGCCTGCCCCGGAATGATGCTGCCGATACCATTTGTCTGTACATGATACATATTTTACTGCTTAGCGGCACATCTTGGATTCAGCCCCGAGAGACTTGACCGTGGTCCCTGGCACGCACGAGATACTATTGAGTTGCATCGACGATTCTATTAAATTGATTTCAAAGACTTGTAGAATAGATAACCTAGAAGCACAGACTTTAGGATACACATCACATACATATACCTCACTGTTTTATACCTGTGTTTATTATTTATACTCATGTTTAATTATAGCATCCTATCCTGATTATTACTATTATTTTGATATTTATGACGCACTGACGTCTGGGTTTTGCATGGCCCAGTTCCTTTGACTTTGTCGCAGGCAGATCAGGAGTATTTTAGCAAGCAAGCCGAGCAATGAAGATCTTGATGTTTAGTTTAGAGATGCTTTGTTTATTTTTTATTTCCATAGTTTATTTTTTATCGATGTGATCCCGTAAGTGACGTGTTTCAAATATTATTTATTGGATCATCCGCTATATGCATTTCTTGACTTTTTCTACCGTGGCAGATGGATATGTGTTAGCTAGATTTTATTTTACTGTTCTTGATATCCAATTGACAGTCGCAATGTGACTATGGAGGGATTATTCCTTACCATAGGTAGCATGGTTGGCTCTGTCACGTGCCGTATTTATATATTTTGGGAAGCGGGGCGTGAAAGATAATGAGATAGCTAAAATTATAGGCTCGCTTACAGTCATTCTGATCATCCGGAGTTGGTTGGATATTCGGATTCGGATTGGGCCGGTTGCGAGGATACAAGAAAGTCTAGTTCAGGATATGTTTTCGTACTTGTTGGAGGTGCAGTATCCTGGAGGAGTATGAAGCAAAATTTAGTTGCATCCTCAACAGGTGACCGCATCCCATTTCCTGAATAGATGCCGGACTAACTTCCCTCTGACCTCCGTCGGGTTAGGAAACCCTGCATGGTATTGG
Organism: Agapanthus africanus; assembly: GCA_030015575.1. Classification (NCBI taxonomy): domain Eukaryota; kingdom Viridiplantae; phylum Streptophyta; class Magnoliopsida; order Asparagales; family Amaryllidaceae; genus Agapanthus; species Agapanthus africanus. The sequence continues at coordinate 779,319,968 of CM057341.1, forward strand.
CAATATGAATTGATAACCAGAATCAATTCACCAAATATTATTAAGGACATGACTAAAATTAGATTCATAACAAACATATGAAATGAGATTATCTTTCTTAGTGAACCATTTTTTTTATTTGAGACAATCTTTCTTTATATGCCCCATTTTCCTACAGAAGAAGCATTTCGGTGTCTTCTCCTTATTTTTCATAGGCTGCTTATCGTTCATTTTGGACAGATCAAATCCTCTCTTACCTTTGAATGCATTCCTTTTAGCATGAATTGTTATATTAACACTTTCTATAATCTCATGTTAAAGTTTTTCTTCCTCTTGAACACACATAGTTAGGAGTTCATTTACGGACCAATTCTCCTTATGTGTGTTGTAAGAAATCTTAAATGGTTCATATTCTCCTGGAAGAGAAGACAATATGAAATGCATCAGAAATGATTCGGACATCTCAATCTTTAGGGATTTTAGTTGGGAAGCAATATCCTTAAGTTGCATTATATGCAACCGCAAGCGGCCATACTTCGCACTTGTTAGCTTTTGAATCAAGGTCGTTGCTAAAACCTTATCACAAGTGACGAATTGTTCCTCAATCGCCTTCATGAAATCCTTTACTTTATCGCATTCGGGAATTGATCCCCTAACGGTCCTGCTTATATAGGATTTCATGAGTATCATGCTTAGACGATTTGCACGCTCCTATTTTTCAAATTCAACTTTTTTTATTAGCTCCGTAGTATCTGTAGGAATAGGGGGACATTCCTCACGAAGAGCCAAATCTAAGTCTAAACAACCTAATTTTAGAAGGATTTTATCCATCCAGTCTGAAAAGTTATCACCGCACAATAAAAGAACATTATGAAGTGCTGGAACAGGAACAACTGCATAGTTAAATAAAACAAAATTAATGCTAAGAGTGATCCACTTTAGTTAGAAAAATAATGACTTAAAACCTTCCTATGGGTAGAGGTCCTATATTTACAATAGATTCATTATTTTAGATTTTAGTTAAAACCAATAAAGTTCAATTTTAATGAAAGAAACTTCTCACAAGTGGGTATAAGATATTTCTTCTATTAAAGTCTATTTTTTTGTCTTAACCTAATTGGTATACATATATAACTACTTTCCTGTAGGGCATAATAGGCATACATGTATATTAATTGCAACACTAGATATTTAAGAAACAATGTTAACAAGAAGTCACATGTCCATTACAAAACTCATGAATGTTGTAGCCATTTCACAAGTTTTAATAAAATTGTTACAATCAAAACATTAATATTTACATCTAGTGGTCCTTTATCATGCATACCACATAGGATTACTATAATTTATACTTTAGCATTTAATTTACTTCATATAAATTGATATAATTTTGATTGGGTTGCTAATGAAAATTGAAGGTGAAGGGGGAGGGGGAGGGGGAAGGGGGGAATAAGGCTAATCTCTATTGAGTAGAGAATAAAAGCTAATCTCAAATTGAGTAGAGCAAACAAATTTGTTTTAAGAAAATTCTTTTATTTCAATAGAAACTCAAACCAATAAAATAGAGTATATGAAGGAGGAAGAAGAAGAAGAAGAAATACATGCCAGTCTCTATAGAGTAGAGTTTAGAAACCAATTTCTTATTGAGTAGAGCGTATAAGTGTAGACTAATCTCTATAGAGTAGAGTTTAGAAGTCAATCTCATATAGAGTAGAGCGCATACACTAATCAATTGCATAACACTCTTTTCTCACACATAAACTCCTGACTCTTCGGTAAAAACCAGAAAATAACATTTTTCCTTAAACATCATGGGTAAAAAGATGGGAGTTTATGCATAGAAAATAACAAAGCATGGCCTCATAGAATTAACTAAAATACAAATAATCTTACAAGTCAAAACTACAAGTCCTCCAGGCTAATTCATATAAAAACCATGTTGGATCTCAGTCCAAAAAATATATATTCAATCAATGCATGGAAAAATTCTATTTTTAACAGCGAGAAAAATCGGAACTCGTCTCCTTTGGGAATCTAGTTAATAGACAAAGAATTAAATTTAAAATTCCATTCTCTTAATCAACAAATTAACACGTTAAACCCAAAAAAAATTCAAATTCCATGCTCTGACATCAATTGTAAAACTTAAAAGCATGATTAACTTATTTAATAATGTCATGAACATGCAATAGATGAACTTACGGAAATAGAATCTCTAATTCTCCTTTTTTATTGTAACGACTCTAAAATTTTTGTACAGAAAATTTTCTGTTAATACACAAGAAATGAGTTTTACAGTCTGAATTTGAGTTATAAGTGACTTTTGTTAAATAACAGCAAGAAACAACTAGTAACTCACTGGTAAAGCCCTTACACTGCTGTGACGTAGCCCCTGTGTTTGATTCCCATCAGACACAATAATTTTTCTGAATTTTTTTTAATTTTTTGGAAGACCAAAAGATTGCACATGCAATACACGGGGAAATGAAAAGTTCAGAAAAATCAAACATGTGAAAAATGGAGTAAACAGGGATTTAATCAAATGGCACGAATCTCGAGGCAAATGCCTCGAGATCGACCGGCGGAAAGGGCTTAAAAACTGGCTGGGACGTTCAGGATGAGGCCAATGAAGCCCGGGCTTTGCACACACACCTCTTCAGCTATCCCTAACCCCTCTGCATTGTTTGATTTCCCTGCAATCAAACAGAGACCTTTCATTTCACAATTAAACACCATTTTAATACTTTTTAATCCACAATTTTAATTCTTAAATCCTAATTCTCCACTATAAATACCACCCCACATTTTGGCTCAGCACCATTCTGAAAATTCTAGCCAAAACTCTCTAAAAAGATCCTAGTGCAAGTAAAGTAAAGTGGAGTTAGCGAGCAAGTTGGTTCCGGCAAAGATCGAAACCAATTCCGGAGCTCCCGCGACGCCACGACGACATCCTTTCCTTCCTAATCCTTTCTTTGAGCTTTCTAAGCTGTAAATCTCTCCCAAACTCTCTTTCTTTTCATTGAATTTCTTTTTTAAACAAAATTGATAAAAGTGGAGTTATTACCGATATCACCTTTTCTAAAACCGATAACTCCATTCTCCTTTATCATTTGAATAATCTAATTTTACCACTTCACTTATAATCATAATATCAATGTTTAAAATAAATTTTACCCAAGAATCTCAAGTGAAACAACCATAATTGAACTTTTACATTAAAATACCTTGAACTTTGTTATCACATCTTTTCAACAAAATTGCTTAACAATATCTTTAGGAAAACTTCACGGGGTAACGAACTACGCCATATGCACACTTGGTTTCATAGCACGATGCCTAATGGTAGATATTTTTGGTTCGAAGATAGCATTACAATAAAATACCACATAATTCTAAAACCGGATTTCTTTTAAAGCGGTATTTCATTTGCTTTGAAATTATGCATTTACAACCCTGTTTAGGGGACCCACTAATGGATGGTGCGGATTTTCGTACATTCTTAGGCTAGTAGAGCGAGATGCAGACCTTCTCACGGGGCATTCGATCTCGAAAGGATTTAACTACGTTTTTAAGAAATACGAATTTTCTAAATAAAATAAAAATTATTTTTAAAATTAAAATTATATAAAATTATAAGTCCCTATTTTCAAAATATAAACGATATTTTCCTAAAAATGAAAAGATTAACAAATGTCAATAAAATACCATCAAGATACCAAAAAGGACAAGTTTTTCAGTAAAATACCATGAACTTCCAAATGCTAAGTGTTTATCATTAAAATACCACAATACTTAAAATCCATGCTCATGTAAACCCTAGATAATACTAATCATCCTCGAGCTTTATTTTTTTATTATATTAAAATATTTTTCATAAAACCCTCTCGAGATATATAAAATAATATTTAAGGACTTTAGTAAATATAGATTTAAGCGGGATTAATTCTCTTGAACATAGGGAGCCGAAGAAAGTGAGTACTTGCCTATTTAAGGTTGACAGCTTAACGGAGTTATCAATGGTAATTGTCTTGGAAAAAGACATAAATCCTGCCGTCCATGTGCAGCAGTTACCGATAACTCCCGAACCTAATTCAAGAGATAAATCAGTTTATAAGTGTCTGACTCAGTCTGAATCTAATTCAAACCTGAATCTAAAATCAAACATAAATACTTGATCATGAACATGAATACTTGAAATCAAACATCAATATTAAACATGTATACTTGACTTGACTTGACTTGACCGAACCATGGTTATAACTTGACTTGACTACCTGAATACTTGATTACATCCTAAACATGAATACCTAAACTTTTTGTATCCATGGTTTCGGCAAGACTTGTAATTATAATCTATACAATATATTACGCGGGGATAAGGGGTAGATTGGTGCGGAACGTATATCGTGGCACGATAGGTCACTTAAAAGACACCTAAATGAATTCGCATGTCATTGTCCCGTGGGTTATGACGGGGCCTTATACTACATATTACCATAGTACACGGGATAAGATAGATTCCTCTTGTATACACGAATACCTTTTTTTATTAAGGTACAAACAACCACATTAGAATAATTATCATATACCGTTAATCAATCATATACAAATTACCTGTTCATTTCATATTACTTGTTATATTCTCTTTTTTCTTTTGGGACTTACCGAGCGTTATGTCACTGATGTCATTCCTTTCTATTTTTTCCTTTGGAATGTTCGTCAGGAGGACTGGACTCTAAGGAGATCAAGCCTAACCAGGAGGATTTGGACCAGCTCACCACTTAGCCTGACTACTAGTTCACCTGCACTTTCATTTTTGTATGCCATTGTTTAGGCATACTTTATATCATTGTATCTTTTCATTTTCAAACAGTTGTATGTAAAGATGAATGTATATAAAGTTACTATTTTATTTTAATACTCTTGTCATTCTTGTTCATTTTATATATTGCTTAATTCCGCTTAACGTGTTTATTTCTTAGTAAATATGTTGCGGCTTGCCACGTCACCGTTTCCGTCTACTGGGAAGCGGGACGTAACATTGATCCTTTCTTCTTGCCTACTTCATTATCTTAATGTTTATCTTTTGATAGAAAATAAACTAATCTGAATTCACCGGGATTGAATTGTGTAAGTAAGGACTCCTTTATATAGCTCTTCCATCAAGGAGTTATGGAACTGCCACGTAGTTATAGAAACTACTTTATTTTATGCCCAAAACTTAGTTTAATAGGATATAAAGTCATTATATCTTACAACTGTATCTCACTTTAGTTTTGTTATCGTGTATCGTGGCTTATAAAAAGAAAACTACAATCGATTTATCTACTTGTTCAGAAAACTATGACAGAGAAAGGGGCTTAGCATGGTCTTAGATTGTCAGTTGACATCCTTTAAATTCTCATAGATTAAGAAAAAGTCTAAAAAAAGAGGAAAAGATGATATATTTGCTACATAAAAATATTTTCAGCTCTATATATAGCCAAGAGCAAAATGGAATTCCAAATTTCAGATTGCAAAAATCTATATGCCTTTTTCCTTTCCTTCTTTAACTTGTTCAAGCTCTATTAGCAATTGAAGGTGCTTAATTAAGGCTGATATTTTAATTTTTTTTGGGAACCAAACCATAAGTCTAATCCAAGCACACACAACACACACGCATCCAAGGGACCCACGAATTTGATTCAAAAGCATTAATTTATGGATGCTTCCCCTCTTGGGGTTCGAACCCCGTACTCTCCCTAAGAAAGAGGTGCCATATCAACTGAGCTACGGCTTATTTAAAACAATCATTTACAAGATCGTCTAAAACAATCATTTAAAAGATCGTCATGGTCAGTTCACACCATAAACACATATGAGGTATCTTGCAGCATATTTCTAATCATATCCCCATTTAAATTAAGTTAACAAGTTTTGCTAACCTTAAAGTAATCCAAAAGCTAACTCTACTCTTGCTTCACAACATCTACTACCTCTCTCTATGTTGCATTTCCTGCATGACCCCATCAGTTATTACACTTCAAAGGAACTCAACAAATTAATCCCAAGTCTCATGAAAGACTCAATTTCCTTTGAAGGAAAATTTTAACAAACAGTGGTGTCACATTTCTTATGAGTCCAAGCAAAGCCATGCTAGATAGTCTCAACATACAAGGAACCAAGCATATCACAAACTCTCTATAAATTAAGAGACGAGAGATCTTAGTTTCTTCACTTAAAACTTGAGAGAGAATTGAGTCTTCAAAGTTATCAAAAAAAATTCATGGAGAAATTGATGAAGGGTGACACTACACAAAGTATGGGGGATAGGCTTTTCAAAGGGGTTGGGGATCTCATCAAGCTACTACCAAGTGGAACTGTTTTCCTTTTCCAATTTCTTAGCCCTCTCCTCACCAACAATGGCCATTGCCATACCATCAACAAGTAGGTTTAACTATATAAAAATTATATTAAGAGGATTCGGGGCATACAGGGACCCTGCAGGCCCCGTCCGTAGTGCCCATGGTTGCAGGGTCACTGCAGGCCTCGCCTCTTATAGCCTTATTTTAAACTTTTTAGGTCATGTATAGGTGCTATTTATGCCAATCTACTATGTTTAGAGTCATGTATTTGATTAAATAATAACTTATATATCATTTTAATTGCATAATTCCATGTTGACCTATCTCTAGTTCTTAATTTTCGATTAACCATGCTTTTACCACTCATAGTAGACACACCATTAGCGTTTATTCAAACCATCACAATCAATTCTTTCTTGTTTTATTCTCTATTGAAACCGTCTCTAACTTCATGTTTTACCCGTTAGAGTATCACCGGTCAGCAATGTCAACATTCTCATCTCATTTATGCTCATTTTTAAGCATGTCCATTCTTAATTGCCGGACATTCTGACTAATAAAGAAATTTAAGTCGGTGCCAAACAATAAATAAATAAATAAGTAAATGCTAGTGATACTCTAATGAGAAGTAATTCTCCAGTTTATCCATTTTAATTCTATGAATATCAATGAAAAATTGTTGTGCTATGTATTTCTCATCGATCAATCCGCGAACACTCGCTTCTTCTAATAATTAGTTAAAGTCGCATTCTATATATTTTAGGTACATGAGCGGCGCCCTTCTCCTTCTATGCGGCGGCTCATGCTGCTTCTCCTGTTTCACCGACAGCTACATTGGCATCGACGGCAAGGTCTACTATGGAATAGTCACAAAGAATGGCCTATGGGCCTTTTCGGACCCGGACTCCAACAGAAAAGACTTATCAAAGTACAAGCTCCGATTCGGAGATTTTGCACACACGTTCATCTCTTTACTCGTCTTCACGGTGATAGCAATGTTGGACTCAAACACGGTGGATTGCTTCTATCCATCATTCGAGGCAGATCAGAAGACGCTGCTCATGGTTTTACCGACTGTTGTCGGTGGCATTGCAAGTTCTGTTTTCGTCGTTTTTCCGAATAATAGGCATGGGATAGGATATCCTGCAACTCCAGCTACAGAGGACTCTGAGTAACATGTCTTGTGTTCATTGTTTGTTATGGTTTAGTTGCATATAATGGTGTTTGTTTGTGCTAAGTTTTAAATGGATTGTGATAAAATTTGGTGACATATGATGATTATAAGCGTAATGAAATTTGGTAAGTCTAATGTATTGTGTTCATTTGTTCATGGTTTGCTAATTATGGTACATATTTTACCCTTCCAATTCATTAAAATGGAAATTTCTATATTTTGATTTTATGCAATAAATTTATGGATTTTGATTTCATACTTTTAACTGGAGGCGGGGGATGCAAATTGTAGTCTGCATGCTCCACGCTTCACAAATGGAGTTTATAAAACTTTGATTAGATTGGACTCAAATCCAAAATGGTTGCCAAACAAGATAAACTTATGAATTTTTAGTTTAGTTTTGTTAGCTTTATGAAAGTACTAGATTTTGGCCCCATCCCTAACGCGCAGGATAAAAAATTATTGGGAAATAACTCAACCATGAACTTTTTTTTAAAGGAAAGCATGAACGTTTTTCTTTATAAATAACTCAATATATGATGTCCCAAGGATAAATCTTTGCACAAAACTCAATCATGAACATTTTTTAAACATTAAAATAAGAAACAATAAAGGAAAAATTACTTGATTATTTTGAGTATCGAGAAATTCTTAAGAAATAACATTTTAGCCAAATGAATTAAAATAAAATAAAATAAAAACTATTAAAAAAGAAATAACACAAATTAATTTTCCTTTGTTCTTGGATCTCATATTATTGGGACTTTTGAAAATGAATAATGGGAAAGGATAAGAAAATAAATATAGGAAAGAGAATGGCAACGGAGGAAAGGCCGAAATTAATGCTTTGACTCGCAAAAGATTTCTTGACCAGCCTAACTTTGTATTAGAGTAAAAATAGATAGTTTAGAAAACTTAACTTCATTTCCAAAGAGCGCCTAAGTAATTATAGTGAAGTTCTATTATAAACGATGAGGTCCCAAAACTAACGGAATTTGAAATTAGGCACACAAGTTAGACCTAAATATACAAGTATTTCATGTATGGAGTTGGTTACTAAAAGGTTTGTGGAGTTAGTAATTGGAAGAGATGTATTTGCGGTTACAAATTGACGTTTGGTTTTTTATATTTTTTAAATGGATTTCTCTAGATATTCAAATTTCCAAATCAATTTCAAATTCAGGAACCTTTTTCTTTTGCACTGTAATAGTGATTTTCCAACTAGGATATGGATTTTTCCTAAAGGATTTTTTTATTGGACCAAGCCCATTGCTGTTTAGGCCCAGAAAACTCTTATGGCCCTATATAGTGCTGGATCTTAAAATAGGTTTATTTTCAAATTCTAAGTTTTTTTTTCCCGTGTATTTATCAGGAGACTTGAAGGATAGGTTTTGACCTGATGAAAGTGGAGATCAAACCCCATACTTCTTGCACAAAAGCAAGAAGCTTTACCAGCGGCACTCGCTCGACAATAGAAGCCGGCTGATATTAAATTTAGGCTACTGCTGTCATGTTTTTCCATGTACCTCTCTTTCTACGGATAAGATGATGATAATATCCTGTCATTTCGGGGCAAAACTCAACATGCTTGTAGATACAAAAATGCTCGCTCTTCAAGAGAGAATTCAGATATCATGCACATTGATGTCATCCATATCTTATTCAATACCTTTTATCTATAGATAAATTACTAGGATAAGGGGGGAAGATAGACAAAAGGCTACCAATGGCCAGGATTGGCCTTTCATCTTAAATATCTCTCATTCTCATGCATGTTCAATTTGCGTCTCCTTTTAAAACTTTTTTTAAAATTCTTCCTCTCTATCTCATGAGCATATATATCTCTTCCTCTTTTTTTCTATTTTATCTTAGTTTTTGCCCTTATTTTTTTTTCTATTTTTCTTTTTAAATTCTTTCTCTCTATCTCGTGATCATATCTCTCTTTTTTAATTGACATAATATAAGGTGGATATGATATTTTGTGTTTTCTAAATTTTAATAACTAACCTAATGTTTTGAGATTATCTTCAATTTGTATTTAGTTGCCAAGATTTCTCTTGTAATCAAGAAAACTAGTTTAATACCTGTGTCAAATTACGCATCAATATCATGTTATGATGCATGAAGACATCGATGGTTTGCGAAGACAAGTTGTGAAACACACACCACAAAACTGATCAGTTTTTTATTTGTCGGTAGAAAGTTATCCAGAAGACAAAAACATTTTAGCCCCATCTCTTCTAGAATTTAGATTGAGGGTACAAGTTGTTTGATGTTTCATCAGTTCTAGCTGTTGGATATTTGGAATTGTAACAAATTACGTGTAACCATGTAATGTTGTTATTCGAGTGAGGATATTAATTCTCTTCTGAGAGAACAACTTTGTATCCAACAACAGCGATAGAATGGCGACCAGGGTCTGCTCGCCATCCAACTTTCTACCGCTTAATTGTGCTAATTAAGATAAACAAGGCGGTTAATACCCTGCTCCTTGTTCTGTTCGTATACTTTGTTTAGGGCCTGTTTGGTTGCAAGATTATGAAATTTGGATTCCAAAACAGCACGGTTGAAAATTTCTGTATTTGGCAATTTGTTGTTTGGTTGGTTTTGGATTTCTAGTATTGGATTTGTAGATTCTTGTAATCTTTGTTTGTTTAATGAAAATAAAATGAGATTTGGATTTTAGGATTTTAGAGAGAGATGGATAGAGAGAGAATTATTAAATAAATAAAGTACACGGGTCTCATCTAAAAGTACAATGATTAGCGCCAAATCCTTGAAAATCCTTAAAAAAATTTAGGATTCAGGAATCCATGTTTTATGGTGGGCCCTCCATAAAAAACAAAGGAATCCTAGAAATCCAAATTCTCCAACCAAACACAAAATTATGGAATCCTAGAATTCCAGAATCCAAATCCTAACAAATCCTCAAACCAAACGGGCCCTTATACACCTTATGAATTGGAGATGTCCAACTCATTATTCCACAAAAGTAAAAAAAATAAGAAATGACAAGTCAACAATCCTCTCTCTCTCTCACTAACTCTCTCATTAATCTCATTAACTACACATTTTCACGCATGCTCAAAAGCCCCAAAAAAGAGACGCCATACAAATTTATACATAAGCCCTTTACATCTTTGTTATTTTTTATAACTCATAAATTTTTCAATACTAATATCACCACTAATCGTATTCATTTAATTTAAAATAAGAAAAATATAGATATCTTTGGAAATTTTCATGTAGGGTCCAGAATAACATTTATACACACCTTCATTATATATGTTGTTCAAAATATATACACATTTTGCATCATGCATCACACGTTCAAAATACAGTCAAAGTGTTAATTTCTCATTTTAAGTTGTAACTGGTTAATCCACATTTTTTGGATAAAAAGTTGTCTGTATAAAGTTGACTTGGAGTTCATGTGTGGTGGGAGAAAAATAAGACAAAATTATGCAGTGTAAATAATGAATTGGCAAATATCTCTTAGCATCAATGGTCAAAAGATATGACAACTTAATCTAAAGCTAGCTTTAAAAAAGTTATAAGAAATTTTTAAACCGGACATTTCATCCAAACCACCATGTTCTACTGGCTTGGTTTCCAAAAGCATCTCCGCGTCGATTTTGTACATAAAAACACCTCGAAGTTTTCTCCATTACACACAACACCCTCCTCAGTGACCCTTTATCGTTAATCGCTTTATGAAATGATCAAAATACCCTCTTATATAATGGAATGTTAAAAGGGGATAAAAAGGCATTTTGGGGAAGGAAAAAAATAAAATTTTAACTTAATTTTTTTTAATTTTAATGGCAGGAGGCATGGGGGTTGCGTGTAACGGGAAAAACTTCGAAGGTTTCTATGCACAACGAGTCGACGCCGGTATTGTTTTGAAAACCAAAGCTATAGTAGGCTTGTTTATTTTGATGATATTTCCCTTTTAACTTTTAAGGAGAATACATTTTCAAAGGTTTAATAGGATAAGAATGAACCAACCTTATCTTAGGGCAATCGTTAAAATCTTCATTAAATATCCATTGTTGTGGGAAAGAAAAGAAAATCTAATTCATGCACCACAAGCTTTTCAATACACACAAAAGTCTTTCGTCTAATACCATAAATGTCATTGGAGTGTTTCCTTTTGTTGTGTTATATATATATATATATATATATATATATATATATAATTTATCTCTTTTTCAATTTATTTTATTTTTGGTAGATACTTATCCAAACTATTTGTCTAAGTTTATTTATCTATTTTTCGTCAAAAATGTGAAAAATAACTCGGTATTCAATTTTTTTAATGCCGCAACTTAAGGTATTTAATTTTTTTTTATTTTGCTAAAACTTAGCTTAAAATTAAACTCAACAATTTTGGTCCATATAAATACAATGAAATGTGATTCGGTAAGTATGTATATACATTATCCAAATATGGTTTAAACAGATATTGGTCTATACATCAATGTATTTCCAGATTTGTTGTTAATCAAAAAAGAGAAAAAAAAATTCATATCAAATTACATACCAAATAAAGGATCCTAGGAAGAATTTACATTGCTTTTAGAAAAAAGAAAGAAAAAGGACAGGTACAAGTTAAAGGATGACTTGGTCGGCTTGGACCGAGCTCCCTGAAGGGCTGTCGGCCCCCGTGGTTAGCTTAGGGAATGGGGCTCCGTGAGCCCCGGGCCAGCTGTCTGCTGAAACAAGCATGATCTGGCCGATGGTCAGGTCGGTGGGAGGGCGAGGCTGCTCTTGCTCGCGGTCGGCCTACCGTTTGTCCCTTAGGTAGGCGGCGAGGTGCCCAGACCGGATGAGCTCCACGACACAGTCCCTCAATTGTTTGCAGTCCTCCGTGGCGTGGCCCAGTACCCGGTGAAAAGCGCAGTAGGGGTCCCGGGTTCGCTTAGCGGCCTGACGCGGGACCGGGACGAACTTGAAGAACCCCTGTCACGCCCCGCTTCCCAAAATACGGAATACGAGGGGTAGACAAGGCCAGCCATGCTCCTACGGTCAAGGAAAAGTCCTGCCGTAGTCACACTTCGGCTTCTAGTTTATCATGGTAAACAGTAAACGATGCGCAGGTAATGAGAAATGCAGTAACTGAAAAATACGATAATGTAAACTGACCTGAAGTGGAACAAACGGATGTTACTAGGAACGGCAAGTCAGGAAGTCTGTGATGCACTGGTCCAGGCTAAATCTTCTCCTCACACTGAGCATGCATACTCAGGTCGTCAGAGCGACACAATAGCAATATAATGTATATAATCAAGTAACAGTTCTAACAGTGGTAATAGATATGAATAACAGTAAATCAATGACAGCATGAATATGAATGAGCAGAGATCAATGCAGCGGAAAAATAAAGCAGTATAACAATATATCACGAATGTCAAGACAGTATAGAATGAATGTAAATGACAGTAACCCTATCAGTCTCTAAGTCTCACTGCACAGGTCAATAAGCCTATCGTCAGTCCAAGTGTGAGAGTCAACCACTCGCGAGTGTCCTCCACCCAAGGGTAGAACCCAGGGGCAAGGGACCACGGGCCCAACATGTAACGAATGTATCACGGTGTCTATAGCACATACCCTGTAAATCTCCATATAACTCCCTAAATATATAAGCCGGCATGGGACTCCCGAGATTCTGTTGAATTCACACTTGAACTACCCCACACCCCGTGGTCCACATCAAACGCTAACCACAACCCTAAATACTAATCGATCCGTGACAAGTCTGCGCGAGAACTGGAGGCAGGACCTCCATCAAGCACGTCCCGACTAATACCTAAGATAAATGGCAGTGTCGGATGCCTTATCTGTGACATCCGTGCAAGCGCTCCCATAAGTGTCCCATACCACTTATAGTCACACGTACACACATCCCACAGACGTCGACAATGCAATAGAATAAAAGGGACTCTGATTGTGCACAAGTACGTATCACTTTCACTTGATCACGAATGCACGAACACTGACGTACTTGCCACAATCACCACTAAAATCTAACACCGGGTAAATGCACAATGTCCCTAGGTTATCACTACAATGATATGGGTATGGTGTGATGCATGAACAGTATAAGAAGCACAATTAAGGTGTCATAAAAACAACAGTCTATTACTTGCACGATTTATCATGAAGCATATGTATATAATTTAGCGAAATGATAAACAGGTAGTAATTAATATGTTCAGTTAGCTATCCATAGAATTTTGTTTCAAACCAATCGGGTTTCAGGATCATTAGTTATAACTATTTCATTTTAAGCGCACGCGGCTGGAAATCCAATTTCAGAATCAGGAATCCATTTCGCAACGCATTTTAATCCCTGTGGGGATCAGATTTTAGCGACACTACAGTTGGATGAATTCTAGGGTTTTCGGTAAGGTTTTCAACGCAACAGACGGATCTTCGATCGCGTTTGTACGTTAAGAGATATACAATGTTTAACACTACTATGTCAGTTCTGATTCTGCTGGGACTGTTATGTGTTCCGGTCTATTAAATTACAGATTAAGTATCAAACGGTAACGAAACAGTATGAAATCAATCGTGTTGTCTAGATAACAGTTTTATCTACAATAAACAGCGGAGTTCCGCAACCTAAGTGTTAAGGAAATCCTGTGGTACCAGTTACGGAACAACAAGCAACACTTGAGTCGCTCTGGACTGCAGTCCAGAGTCGCACTCCGATCCAATTTTCACCACAGTTTAAGCACAGGTATGTCTGGAAATCAGTACAGGGTTAAAGTTCGTCGAGTTGGCTTTGATTTGAGCCCTCGAACGCACCATTCTAGTGTGTATATGATTTATGGTGAATTTAACTAGTTTCAGGTGCAACAGAATTACAGTTTTACGATCAAACTTGGGGGTAGTTGTTTTAATCTTTAACAGTCGTATTTTCTAACAAAACTTGCACAGGGTATCCATCACAGCAAGGGCCAAAGCAATATATCTGGTTCCGTCAAATTGGATAATGATTTTCTATGAGAACAAGTATCGAACAGTTGTAGCAAAATTTAGCATGAAGCAAAACATGGGATATATCTACGATTTCGGTTTGTAAACTAATAATAAATAGCATGTAGCAAGTAAAAACTTGCCTGGGAACGCCTCGGGGTCGTACGGTAGCAGTGTCGTCACGGACGCGCGATATACGCCGCGGAACAAGTTCGCGTGAGCCTCGATCGGAAAACAGGTTTTTACGTCGGAGTTGCCACGTGCTCGTTGGGGGTATGGAGTGTGCTCTGGGGGTGGCCTGGGACTTGCTGGGGTCGACGATATCGACGGTGGTCGCTCCGGCGACGTGCACAGTGCAAGTGCAGAGAGAGTGGGGTTTGGAGAGAGAGAAAAAGAGAGTGAGTGAGAGAGAGTTTGAGAGGGCAGTGATGGGGGAGAGAGAGAGATGCAGGGTGAGAGAGAGAGAAGGTCGAGAGAGAGAGAGGAACAGTGGGAGAGGGAGAGAGCTGAGGGAAAGAGAGAGAGAGAAGAGAAGTCTGAAAGGGAGAGAGGGGGAAAGCACGGTGAGAACGAGAGAGAGAGAGAGGGTGATGCAGAGAGGTTGAGAGAGGAGGAGAGAAGACTGAGAGGGATGAAGTAGGCGATGGCGGCGATGATGATGACGACGACGACGATGGTGACGTCGGCGGCTCGGTGTTCAAGCGAGTGGGTGCAGGCGAGGCGGGTGTAGGCGAAGTGGGTGCAGGCGAGGTGGGTGCAGGCGAGGTCGCTCGGGGGATTGAAGGAGGGAGCAATGGGGAAGGAGGCGGAGGAGTGATGAGGTGTCCGGTGATGGGAGGAGACGATGGCGACGACGTTGATGATGGCGTCGAGAATCGGGGGTGAACTGTTTTGGCTCGAGGGGAGAAAGGTCTAGACAGAGGGAGAGATTGGGAGGAAGTTATGAGAGGAGCGAGAGAGGCGCGCGTCGAGGGCGTAACGGCAGGAGTGGGGAGGGAGCGTGGCGCGAGGCGCGGCGGGGAAAAAGGAATCGCGCGCGAGAGGGGAGGTTACCGTTATAGGGAGGGGGAGAAGATGAACAGGGAGTGGGGTCGATGAAGCGGGCCGAATGGGGAACGGGCCGGGCTTCGCAAGAGAAGGAAATTAATTCCAAAGAAAACGAGAAGCCGAAGTAGGCTGGGCCGGCAAGGAGTTGGGCTGAAATAAAAATTTAGGGAAAGGAAATAAGAGGGCCGGCCAAGGGAGTTGGGTTAAGAAGGATAGTTTAGGAATTTATTTAAAATAGATGTGTGTGGGTTGAGTGAAGGAACGGGCCAGCTAAAAATTTTGGGTTTAAAGGAAAAGGCTAGGAATTTAATGAGGGAAAAATAAGAGTGGGCCAAATAAATAAAAAGGGATTTGAGAGTAAATTTTGGGTAGATGAAATTGGGCTGGGAAAAATAATTATAGTTTGAGGTTTGGGTTGAAGCGGCTGCGGGGAGAAATCAAATGGCTAAGATTTTCGTTTTATGTTCTAAATTCAACAACAGGAAAAATGGCTGAGACAGAGGAAAGAAAAGATATGATCTGGGTTTAATAGAATTTTGAAACTAAATAGATAATTATAAATAAATCTCATAGGTAAAAGAAATACGGATTTAGACGTATAAGAAAAAACTGGGTATTACATCATACCACCCTTACAAAAATTTCGTCCTCGAAATTTAAAATAAACTATAAGGTATAGAACATAAGCGAAAACCATCATAGTTGCAAACTAATATATAAGGATTTACTAAAAATCCGCGGACGAAGAAACTTGAAAATATATATAAGTAAGGACAACATACGGAAGGGTAGGTCTAATAGATATAGGGCAGAAACAACTATAAGGGTAAATACATGTATACGAGAATATAGGTATCAATAGCGAACAACAATAATCAAAGAGTGTTCGATAAAAATCGAATCTCACATATGTGCATATCTAAGTTTATTAAAACAAGCAGAAAAGCATAAGGCTCAACTATTTATATAGTAAACATAAATACAAATCCGTAAATAAAGTAACGACAATAATGTAGTGAAAACTAGTCAGTAGGTTGAAACATTTTAGGAAAATGTATCGAAAATAGGTTTAAAATAATTCAGAAAACTTGTATAGTGAATCTAAGAAACATGAAACAAAATTTGCGCGGTGTAAGGGTGCGCTACTGAAAATAAGAATACTAATAGTGTACTTAAATTACATAAAACAGAGTAATCAATAACACACACTCTTTGATAAATTTGAAATAATGAAAACTAAATTTTGAATAATAATGTCTCTAAATATATATTTTGGGGTAATAGAGAAATCACCAATATGAATAGGGCTAGCTAGGGTAGTGATTACAAGAAGGTGTGACTCAATCAGAAGATCGGAGTGTGGCGGTTTTAGACAGAAGGTAAAAGGGATTGGAATCGGGTCACACAGGAGGTAAGGATGAGCAACTAAAGAATACCAGAGAAAAGTATGGGAGAAATCAACGTCGGTACACCACACGAATCAAAATTTGAAGAGTTAGTGAATTCGGAGGTTTCACAAGAACTGTTCCCCTTCCAGAAGGATCTCAAACGGGACGCAATCGAAGGATGAATGGTGGCCCATTCCAAGGATCAGGGTGCGGTACTTTCGAGGGTGAAAACTACACAATGAGTAGATATGGGCAGTCAGGGATCTCAGCAGAAAAATAATTGGATGTGGGTAATAAACAAGTATCAGGCGAAGCAATAATCAAAAGGTTTACGAATTCAGAAGGTGTATTTCATTCAAGAAAATCTGAAACAAGGCATTGTCAAAGGCGAAAGGTGGCCCTAGACTATACATATTTTATTTGGCCAGAATACAATATCTAAAGAAATTCCGTCAGCCACGGTTGTGGAGATTCAGTAGGTTGCGGTAGGCTCGCGCACTCAGATAGGGACGTCCGTTCCCATATCGCCTCGCAGGTATCTCTATTGGAAGTCCTTCCACTATAGGATCTTGATCTTCTGGTCCTTCTTCTTCGGATAGAGCTTCTTCATCGATATCTGATTCCATGTGATCCTCTCCTTCTGGGTTCTCTTCCATGGGGTCTCCCTCCACTGGATTTTTTTCTATCGGGTCTTCATCGGGATCTTCCTCTATCGGGTTCTCTTCAGGATCTCCTTCTTCTTCGTCGGAATCAACTATCATGTCAAACTCTGGGACGGCTACTCCTTCGTCCTCTGAATCGTTGTTTTCGAAACCGACCTGGGGCCGTTGATCTCATCGTCAGAACTCATCAGCGTGCGGTCTAAAGAAACGCAAAACTGTGCATCCTCGTCTAGTTGTGACGCTGCTCCAGGGTGGGCCAAGGTCTGAAAAGTCATGATTAAACAATGGAATGGATAAGGAAAATGGCCAAGTGTACAAAGTATGGAAAGATATGCGGTGAAAGGAATTGAAAGCTCAGAATTTAAAATACTGAAATAGAATTTAATATAGAGAAAGCATGAGAATGATACACATATTATGATTCAACTTTTTATTTCATCCAACTAAAAGTTCGACGGATACAAAGATTCAAACGGAAGGAAACATTCAAAAAAAAACGACAATATTATTACTGAAAGTAGATAACATGAAAAATCATTCTTCGACTGCTATAGCATTGCATTCTCGTCGCGTGAGTTGAATCCTGCATTTGATCCGCCTTATCGTCGAAGTTCGAACTACGCGCTAACCCTCACTTGGCAGAAGTGGGGAGAGTGGACGAATCTCCTCCTTGTAGTTCTTTCCTTTCTGGGCAACCGTTGATGAGATGTTCGCTGGATCCACAAATCAGACATTTCCCTTGGGCGCGGCGACAATCCTTCTGAAGATGTCCTGGCCTCTTACAATATCCACAGCAAGGGCTCTTCTGATGCTTCTGTTGACGCTTCATCTTCTTCTCCTTTCCTCGTCCAATAGGAATCCCTTTATGATAGGAGGCTCCCGCTGGGGTTTGACTCACCTGTCTTCTCAGCCCTTCAGTTAATAGGTCGTTCGTTCGCTCCTGAGCTTCCTTTAAACCTTGTAGTACACTAAGGATCTCCACATTCTGATTCTGAAGTGGAACGGATAAAGATAGAGAGTCGTTAGAAGATATGATCCTGAAACAGTAGTTTTGAGAGTGGTATAAGCCATAAGCTGAACGAATCAAAATGGAATATGGATAGGACAAAGATTCAAGAATATCAGAGGTGATGAATTTATTACAAGTGGGGAAATCAACTGCATGACATTAAGTCACTTGAATAGAGTACGGTAGTGCAATTGCAACCACGCAACCTTGTCAATTCACCCGAAACCATAGCGAATGGATAGCTGAACATACGATGTGAATATGGATCAAGGATATCAAGTTTACAATCTAGACTGAGGGATGTCATAGATTGCCAGACTATACACGGAAAACTGCAATCCCAATTGATGCAAAACCTGGCTCTGATACCAACTAAACCATGTCACGCCCCGCTTCCCAAAATACGGAATACGAGGGGTAGACAAGGCCAGCCATGCTCCTACGGTCAAGGAAAAGTCCTGCCGTAGTCACACTTCGGCTTCTAGTTTATCATGGTAAACAGTAAACGATGCGCAGGTAATGAGAAATGCAGTAACTGAAAAATACGATAATGTAAACTGACCTGAAGTGGAACAAACGGATGTTACTAGGAACGGCAAGTCAGGAAGTCTGTGATGCACTGGTCCAGGCTAAATCTTCTCCTCACACTGAGCATGCATACTCAGGTCGTCAGAGCGACACAATAGCAATATAATGTATATAATCAAGTAACAGTTCTAACAGTGGTAATAGATATGAATAACAGTAAATCAATGACAGCATGAATATGAATGAGCAGAGATCAATGCAGCGGAAAAATAAAGCAGTATAACAATATATCACGAATGTCAAGACAGTATAGAATGAATGTAAATGACAGTAACCCTATCAGTCTCTAAGTCTCACTGCACAGGTCAATAAGCCTATCGTCAGTCCAAGTGTGAGAGTCAACCACTCGCGAGTGTCCTCCACCCAAGGGTAGAACCCAGGGGCAAGGGACCACGGGCCCAACATGTAACGAATGTATCACGGTGTCTATAGCACATACCCTGTAAATCTCCATATAACTCCCTAAATATATAAGCCGGCATGGGACTCCCGAGATTCTGTTGAATTCATACTTGAACTACCCCACACCCCGTGGTCCACATCAAACGCTAACCACAACCCTAAATACTAATCGATCCGTGACAAGTCTGCGCGAGAACTGGAGGCAGGACCTCCATCAAGCACGTCCCGACTAATACCTAAGATAAATGGCAGTGTCGGATGCCTTATCTGTGACATCCGTGCAAGCGCTCCCATAAGTGTCCCATACCACTTATAGTCACACGTACACACATCCCACAGACGTCGACAATGCAATAGAATAAAAGGGACTCTGATTGTGCACAAGTACGTATCACTTTCACTTGATCACGAATGCACGAACACTGACGTACTTGCCACAATCACCACTAAAATCTAACACTGGGTAAATGCACAATGTCCCTAGGTTATCACTACAATGATATGGGTACGGTGTGATGCATGAACAGTATAAGAAGCACAATTAAGGTGTCATAAAAACAACAGTCTATTACTTGCACGATTTATCATGAAGCATATGTATATAATTTAGCGAAATGATAAACAGGTAGTAATTAATATGTTCAGTTAGCTATCCATAGAATTTTGTTTCAAACCAATCGGGTTTCAGGATCATTAGTTATAACTATTTCATTTTAAGCGCACGCGGCTGGAAATCCAATTTCAGAATCAGGAATCCATTTCGCAACGCATTTAATCCCTGTGGGGATCAGATTTTAGCGACACTACAGTTGGATGAATTCTAGGGTTTTCGGTAAGGTTTTCAACGCAACAGACGGATCTTCGATCGCGTTTGTACGTTAAGAGATATACAATGTTTAACACTACTATGTCAGTTCTGATTCTGCTGGGACTGTTATGTGTTCCGGTCTATTAAATTACAGATTAAGTATCAAACGGTAACGAAACAGTATGAAATCAATCGTGTTGTCTAGATAACAGTTTTATCTACAATAAACAGCGGAGTTCCGCAACCTAAGTGTTAAGGAAATCCTGTGGTACCAGTTACGGAACAGCAAGCAACACTTGAGTCGTTCTGGACTGCAGTCCAGAGTCGCACTCCGATCCAATTTTCACCACAGTTTAAGCACAGGTATGTCTGGAAATCAGTACAGGGTTAAAGTTCGTCGAGTTGGCTTTGATTTGAGCCCTCGAACGCACCATTCTAGTGTGTATATGATTTATGGTGAATTTAACTATTTTCAGGTGCAACAGAATTACAGTTTTACGATCAAACTTGGGGGTAGTTGTTTTAATCTTTAACAGTCGTATTTTCTAACAAAACTTGCACAGGGTATCCATCACAGCAAGGGCCAAAGCAATATATCTGGTTCCGTCAAATTGGATAATGATTTTCTATGAGAACA
Organism: Agapanthus africanus; assembly: GCA_030015575.1. Taxonomy (NCBI): domain Eukaryota; kingdom Viridiplantae; phylum Streptophyta; class Magnoliopsida; order Asparagales; family Amaryllidaceae; genus Agapanthus; species Agapanthus africanus. The sequence goes on from CM057341.1 coordinate 779,340,990, forward strand.
AGCATCGAACAGTTGTAGCAAAATTTAGCATGAAGCAAAACATGGGATATATCTACGATTTCGGTTTGTAAACTAATAATAAATAGCATGTAGCAAGTAAAAACTTGCCTGGGAACGCCTCGGGGTCGTACGGTAGCAGTGTCGTCACGGACGCGCGATATACGCCGCGGAACAAGTTCGCGTGAGCCTCGATCGGAAAACGGGTTTTTACGTCGGAGTTGCCACGTGATCGTTGGGGGTATGGAGTGTGCTCTGGGGGTGGCCTGGGACTTGCTGGGGTCGACGATATCGACGGTGGTCGCTCCGGCGACGTGCACAGTGCAAGTGCAGAGAGAGTGGGGTTTGGAGAGAGAGAAAAAGAGAGTGAGTGAGAGAGAGTTTGAGAGGGCAGTGATCGGGGAGAGAGAGAGATGCAGGGTGAGAGAGAGAGAAGGTCGAGAGAGAGAGAGGAACAGTGGGAGAGGGAGAGAGCTGAGGGAAAGAGAGAGAGAAGAGAAGTCTGAAAGGGAGAGAGGGGGAAAGCACGGTGAGAACGAGAGAGAGAGAGAGGGTGATGCAGAGAGGTTGAGAGAGGAGGAGAGAAGACTGAGAGGGATGAAGTAGGCGACGGCGGCGATGATGATGACGACGACGACGATGGTGACGTCGGCGGCTCGGTGTTCAAGCGAGTGGGTGCAGGCGAGGCGGGTGTAGGCGAAGTGGGTGCAGGCGAGGTGGGTGCAGGCGAGGTCGCTCGGGGTATTGAAGGAGGGAGCAATGGGGAAGGAGGCGGAGGAGTGATGAGGTGTCCGGTGATGGGAGGAGACGATGGCGACGACGTTGATGATGGCGTCGAGAATCGGGGGTGAACTGTTTTGGCTCGAGGGGAGAAAGGTCTAGACAGAGGGAGAGATTGGGAGGAAGTTATGAGAGGAGCGAGAGAGGCGCGCGTCGAGGGCGTAACGGCAGGAGTGGGGAGGGAGCGTGGCGCGAGGCGCGGCGGGGAAAAAGGAATCGCGCGCGAGAGGGGAGGTTACCGTTATAGGGAGGGGGAGAAGATGAACAGGGAGTGGGGTCGATGAAGCGGGCCGAATGGGGAACGGGCCGGGCTTCGCAAGAGAAGGAAATTAATTCCAAAGAAAACGAGAGGCCGAAGTAGGCTGGGCCGGCAAGGAGTTGGGCTGAAATAAAAATTTAGGGAAAGGAAATAAGAGGGCCGGCCAAGGGAGTTGGGTTAAGAAGGATAGTTTAGGAATTTATTTAAAATAGATGTGTGTGGGTTGAGTAAAGGAACGGGCCAGCTAAAAATTTTGGGTTTAAAGGAAAAGGCTAGGAATTTAATGAGGGAAAAATAAGAGTGGGCCAAATAAATAAAAAGGGATTTGAGAGTAAATTTTGGGTAGAGGAAATTGGGCTGGGAAAAATAATTATAGTTTGGGGTTTGGGTTGAAGCGGCTGCAGGGAGAAATCAAATGGAAAAGATTTTCGTTTTATGTTCTAAATTCAACAACAGGAAAAATGGCTGAGACAGAGGAAAGAAAAGATATGATCTGGGTTTAATAGAATTTTGAAACTAAATAGATAATTATAAATAAATCTCATAGGTAAAAGAAATACGGATTTAGACGTATAAGAAAAAACTGGGTATTACAACCCCTCACTCTGGGCTTCCTCCAGCAACACCGCGAGGGAGACGTTGAGGGGGGGTATACTCTTGGAACTTCGGGTGGTAGGGCTGCTGACGCTCCGACCTGTCCTCCCGAGTCCTTTTCTTCTGGTCGGGCCAATCCGCCCGGGGAAGGTTGGCGTTCACTTCGGATTCCAGCTGGACCTCGCGCTCGGTCCACGCCTTGACTTCGGCCATGGTCTTAGGTTGAGACAGCGTGAAGGAACACAACCATTCTTTATGCCTCAAACCAGATCTGAGTGTCGTTATGACGGTCTCGTCCCGGTGCTCGGGCACCTCGAGGAGGGCGTTGTAGAAGCGGGTAATGTAGGTCTTGAACGTTTCCTTGTCCCCGCTTTTAACCGTGAAGAGGTAGTCGACCGTGCGCTTCTGTCGATGGTTCCCCACGAAATGACCGAGGAACTGGGTGGCCAGCTCGTCGAAGGTTGAAATTGAGCGGGGCTCGAGCCCCCGGAACCAGTTCCGACCCGTGCGGATGAGGGTGGCCGGAAAGGCCCTGCACTGGGCGGCATCAGAGTGATCTTGGAAGCTCATTCCCGGGGTGAAAGCGTCCAAGTGGTCCTTCGGGTCGGTTTTCCCGTCGAACAGAGAGACCTTCGGGGGCTTATTACGCGAGGAGACGCGCACGGCGAGCAGTTCCTCGGTGAATGGCTTCGTGAGCGAGTCGGAGGCGTACTTAGCCCCGTCGCTTGAGAGGTAAGCTTCTCGGCGCATGCCCTCGATCTTCTTCTCGAGGGCGTCGAGCCGACCGTGGTATCTCGAGGAATCGGCGCCTCGGGTTTCCCGGGCCCCGCTGCGGATGGACTGCGTCTGGGAGCGGCCCCGGTTTCTCTCGATAATGTGCTTCAGGTCCCGGGATGGGGTAGCTCTTGAGTCGCCGAGGTGGACCCCTTCTGTGCGTTCCCGCCGACCATGGTGGGGTCGGCCACGCTCGTGTATAGAGAAAGTGACCGACATTTTCTCAGGGGGGTAAGGGTCACGATGAGGCTCGGGGCGAGGCTTCCCGGCGGCGGATCTCGGCGTGGAGCCCTGGGGCGCCCAGCGGGCCTCGGGGAGCACCGGTTCGAGGGACCGGTGGCGAGGGGATGCAGCCTGCTGGTGGTTGGCCGTCCAAACAGGGACAGAGTCTTCTGGAGGCGGAGGAGCACCGATCTGGGGCCCGGGCGCGATCGTTTGGACGCGGACGAGAGCCTCCACGAGGGATTGCAGGCGATCTATCCGGCCTGCGAGGGCGTTGATGACGGTCATGGGGGGAGGTTCATCCCCGCTTTCGGTGAGCGGGAGGCGGTGGCTGGTACTGGGATCCCCATGATGGTCGTCTGCCATGAGAGAGGAGATAGGAATGTCAACTTTGTATTTTGTGGAACTTGGTTTTCTACAGACGGCGCCAACTGATGGAGCTCCTTTTCGGGCCTCCGTCAGATGTTGTCTTCTGTTGGTCTCGAGATGAACTTGGTTGATTGTCCTTCGTTGCGTGTGGGTCTCAATGGGTTTTGAGAGGAGAAGGTCGGGTGAGGAGGCTGTCGCCGAGTACCTGCAAAGAAGTCCCGAGGTGGTTTGGTACCACCGAGGACCCTTCGACGCTCAAGTTAGTGATGGGATCCAAGCAGAGTAACGGCGTAAAGCGTAAAAGATGGCTTACTTGACCCCTCTGTGATGAGGGTTTATATAGTGGCGGAGGCACGCAGCAGCAGGCGCGAGAATCTCGCCGGCAGTTACGCTCCCGACGTCACGCCTGCGTAGAGAGCGGATCGCCCATAAAGGGGGATCGTGAAGGCGTGGAACGTGGGATGTTGCTGGCGGAGAATCCGTGCATGGCGAGATTCGCGGAGCTGCGGTTACGCCGGTGAGCGGCAAACTGGGCGGATGACCGAGGAAGACGTCCTCAGCAAAGGGGCTCGGGGACGAGCGTAACTGCCGAGGAGACTTGGTCTTGAGGCAGCTCAGGGCGAGCTGAGGGGCCGAGGAGGCCAATCCGCGGGGAGCCCTGAGGAGGGCTAGCTCGTGCTGGCCAGTCGGGTACAGGGGTGGCATGGTCGGCCTTTGTGGGCCCTTTCTTCTGAGTTCTGGGACGTGTCGTCTTCCACGTGTCCCGATCTTAGAGGTTGCCGATATCGAGCATCATCAATAACTCATAAATTTCTCAATGCTAATATCACCACTAATCGTATTCATTTAATTTAAAATAAGAAAAATATAGATATCTTTAGAAATTTTCATGTAGGGTCCAGAATAACATTTACACACGTCTTCATTATATATGTTGTTCAAAATATATACACGCATGATGCATCACAAGTTCAAAATACTAGTCAAAATGATAATTTCTCATTTTAAGTTGTAACTGGTTAATCCACATTTTTTGGATAAAAAGTTGTCTGCATAAAGTTGACTTGGAGTTCATGTGTGGTCGGAGAAAAATAAGACAAAATTATGCAGTGTAAATAATGAATTGGCAATTATCTCTTAGCATTAATGGTCAAAAGATATGACAACTTAATCTAAATCTAGCTTTAAAAAAGTTATAAGAAATTTTAAAACCGGAGATTTCATCCAAACCACCATGTTCTGCAGGCTTGGTTTCCAAAACCATCCCCACGTAGATTTTGTACATAGAAACCCCTCGAAGTTTTCTCCATTACACACAACCCCCTCCTCAGTGACCCTTTATCATTAATTGCTTTATGAAATGATCAAAATACCCTGTTATATAATGGAATGTTAAAAGGGAATAAAAAGGCAATTTTGGAAAGGAAAAAATAGAATTTGAACTTAATTTTTTTTAATTTTAACGGCAGGAGGCATGGGGTTGCGTGTAACGGGAAAAACTTCGAAGGTTTCTATGCACAACATCGATGCCGGTATGGTTTTGAAAACCAAAGCTATTGTACGCTTGTTTATTTTGATGATATTTCCCTTTTAAGTTTAAGGAGAATACATTTTCAAAGGAAGAATGAACCAACCTTAAACTCTTGTTTGTTTTTATGTTAGGGCACTGGATAAAATCTTCATTAAATGTCTATTGTTGCGGGGAAGAAAAGAAAATCTAATTAATGCACCACAAGCTTTTCAATACACACAAAAGTATTTCGTCTAATACCATAAATGTCTTTGAAGTGTTTCCTTTTGTTGTGATATATATATATATATATATATATATATATATATATATATATAATTTATCTCTTTTTCAATTTATTTTATTTTTGGCAGATACTTATCCAAACTATTTGTCTAAGTTTATTTATCTATTTTTCGTCAAAAATGTGAAAAATAACTCAGTATTCAATTTTTCTAATGCTGCAACTTAAGGTATTTAATTGTTTTTTTATTTTGCTACAACCAAGGTTAAAATTAAACTCAACAATTTTGGTCCATATAAATACAATGAAATGTGATTCAGTAAGTATGTATATACATTATCCAAATATGGTTTAAACAGATTTTGGTATATACATCAATGCATTTCCAGATTTGTTGTTAATCAAAAAAGAAGGGGGGTTATCCATATCAAATTACATACCAAATACCATCAATTCAATTTTCTTTTAAAAAATATATTTTATATTCCATATTTTAGTCAAAAAAGATATTTTATTTGCTTAAGAAAGAAGATTTAGTTTCTAAAATAAATACTCTAAATTTTTAGGATGAATGCTCGAAAGAATGACAAATAGGCTGAGAAAATAAAATAAACTTAGAAAAGAAGGGTAATTTGGGAACAAAAGAAAAACCAAATGCAACATTTATATCAGCTGCATAAATTACAACAAAGGAAAGCATGAAAAACATTAATTAGTTTTGAAATATGAGAAGGTTAGGCCATTAATCGGGGATTAACGGATGTCCGGTTGCACTCGTCAGCAAATCCCCTTGATTATTCTCCACGTTCCTAGCCAAAAAGATTTGGAGTTTCAAAGTGAAGAATTAATACACCAACTTCAATGTGAGCACCAGCTGAATGTTGTTAAATGTTGGGAGTACCATAGAGTTTTCAAGAAGCAAGCTGGAGCCTGTGATTTGCTGACGCGGCGGTCCAAAGCTCCAGCTGGGATCCTCAACATAACACATGACATTCATGAGTCGTGAATTATTTCGTTATAGAGCTGCGTGCTGCTGGTTTAATTACTAATGTAATAAAATAAGCAGCAGCCCTCGATGCATATGGTTGGCTACACTGGCGGCGGATCCTCTGTCTTCGGTCAGGTGGGATGGAAGTCTACATAAGAGGCATAACCCTTCTTGACACGTGTGATTATTCTACAAAATATTTTTAAAATAAATAGATTTGTTACTTCTATAAGGTAACTATATTTATTTATGATGCATTATCTTGATTTGTTATTAATGCAGTAGAGGCAGTCCATGATGAATCAAAAACCCTACCAAATGCTTATTAATCACTGTGCGTTCATAAACCAACATCAAAATTCAACTAGAATTTGACTGGATTGGATTTGGCTTATTAGCTACCTTCAATTGACATTTGACTTTGACTCCTTAATAGCTTAGACCTGATTTTTAAACACCCAAGATAAAACCCCGTGATAAACACGTGGGCCCCACGTACCGATTAGAATCCATGTCATAACCGCCTCTAGATAACCAACCCCGCCGACGTGGCTGCCCTTCCATGGGCCCACATCCCTATCTCCCCGCCCCGATAATTACCAAACTGCCCCACTCATCCCTTCTCTTTATATATTTCTTTCCTCACTCCCCATCTCTCTCAAACACAAATCAAAATTAATTTAAATCCCTTCATTCATCCAAAGAAATAAATTAAAAATCAAATAAACTTTTTTTTTAAAAGTGATGATGATTTTGTGCAAAACGATCCATACCTTGCTAGGGTTCCGAGACGCTGCCGTCTCGGACACCCCCCACCACCGCTGCCGGAATATTCCCTCGCCGGAGAACGGCGGCCTCCGCTGCGTCATTGATCCTCCGCCAGCGTCGCCGGACCGAGGCGATCCGGGATCGTGGGGCCTGCACGAGGCCGCCGGCGGGGTCGGGGTCTGCACCGAGAGCCTCGGATCCGAGAGCTGCGACATCGCCGACGAGGCGATCTCCCCGCCGCGGTCTCCTCAGCCGAGGAGGCTCGCCGCCGCCAGGTCTCGACGGAGGCGATCGCCGAGGTTCCCGCCGCCGCTTCCGTGGCTGTCGGAGTCGAACAACCGCCGCAGCTGCTTCATGAAAGGAGAGAGGAGAGACGGGCGATTTCTGCTGACGGAGGTGACGATCGAGAGGCCGGAGGTGCTTCGCGCCTCCCGCCAAAACGGACGGCTGAGATTGCATCTCGTCGAATCGGGAGACGACGAGATCTCGGAAGAGGAGGAGGAGAGGGCGGATGTGGCGGTGGCGGTGGCGGTGATATCTCCACCGGCGACGGCGACGGCGACGGCGACGATGAGGTGTCAGGAGGCGACGATGTGGTGGGGCCACCACCAGCGCTTCGTGACAACGGCGTGATTTGAGGATCTGAGGGATTCTAAAATAGGAGTTAATGGCTGCTAGTGCTGTTGCTGTTGTTGATTTGCTATAAATAGAAATGAGAGGTGGGGGGTTTTGTGATGGGGACATTTGATCACTAAGATTCCTTTTTGCGGGGCTTATAATATTTATGTGGGAATATCATTTGATGAGGGGAAAAAAGAGATGGAAATAGGAAGGATTTTTTTTTTTTGTGGATTTGGATCTTGAGGATGATGATTTTGAAGTTTCATTCTACCTTTCTTAGCATTATTTTCGAAGAAGAAAAAAAAAGGACACGTGTTAAGTTTCAGGGTCCCTCTAATGTTGCATGTTACTGCAGAAAGACGTGTGAGTGATGAACATCTTTTCATACGTTAATGTGTTGTGGGTAAGGATTATCCCACGTTTTTGCTATGATACACAAAACATTTAATATATGTTAAGGAAAAGGAATGTATTTGAGAACAGGATTTTAGTCCTTTCTCGAACTTAGTTTTAGGATTAGGGTTTCGATCAAAAAAAATTGGATTTTGTGCAAGAGAAATCATCCAAAGGCTTGCAAGTACAGGTCCTTGCATAAAAGTTCTTTCCGAATCTTTGGTATGAATTTTATGGTAATTCTCTGATCTTAATCATTTAAAGTGACTTGGAAGAATTTTCTTTGTTAAAAGAGAAGGTGATCGGTTGAATGGGTATCAAGCTTAAACCATGCACTCAGGTAGAGCTAGGTTTATTAATATTTAAGTAGACAAGACATGGATAAGCTCAATTTGAAGTTTAAGAAAACCATAGACGGCTTGAGATTTAATATAGTTCTACTTGCATGATAACTTCACCAATAGAGAGGGTTAATGTGATTGACTTATTTATTTATTTATTTATTTTATCCAAGGATGATACAAGTGTAGACGGATCGGCTACGGAGCATATATATATATATTTGTCGTATGGACTCAAATACGCGGACGGTTAGTTATCGAAATATGTATGACTATATATCCTAATCTGATAGAAGTCAGATACATATTCGAATATGAAATCGACAGTAAAAGAAAATTATCTGATAAAGCAAACATATATCTATTTTTGATATTGGATATTTAGACGAAATGGATAGCACCGGGTAACGTGTGTGAGAGTGTGTGTGTGTGTGAGTAGTGAAGTTCTTGGAGTTTTCTAGTGGGGATATTAGTGATGGGACATATGATCTCTTGGATTCTTTTGTTGGGTATATGTATTGGTAGTATAATTTGACAAGGACATTCATATCTTTCTCATAGATAGATGGACAAAAAAAAATTGGGAAAAAATTTGTTGCTATGTGAAATATATAGTATGAGTACTCTGTAAACATCCTGGTTATAAATGTAAACATCCTGGTTATAAATTTTGTATGCTTTGCACGTAGGATACACCAACACCAACATCTTATCTGTTTCACATAAATCTCGACCGTTCATTTCTATATTGAATGGATTTGGATCGTTCGATGCAATAGCATGAATGCTATTATTGCCATAATAGCAGCCACTCCGAATCAAAAAAAATGAGGATTGGTTTCAAATCTGGAGTATGGCTCTTAAGGTTCATTTTTTCCCCTTCTTTTAGCATTAAGAAAGATTCAAAAGAATAAAATCCCATGAATAATAAAATCGGCCGTTTTCTAATAATAGAAATATCGATCGAGTTGATAACAACGGTCCGATAATGCTTAGCTAATGGTGATTTGTAACTAGATTGAAGTTTAAGAAAATGTTATATTAAACTAAGAGAGGGGAAAGGAAGGATCTTGCGTGCTTTTTATGGTAACCTCTTTATATTAATCATTGAAAGTGACTTGCAAGAACTTTCTTTGTTAAAATAGAAAGTGATTGGTTGAATGAGTATCATACTTGAACCATGCACATAGATAGAGCTAGATTTGTTAACAATTAATTACTCAAGACATTGATGGCCTCAATTTGAAGTTAGAAAATAGTACTATAGGTGACTCGAGCTTTGATATAGTTATTCTTACTTGAACTTGTTAATTTATTTTTATACTTCCCATTAAGTTTATAAACTAGTAAATTGCCATGGACCATCATCAAGCTTTTCCTTGTGTTTTAGATAAAGGAGAGCAGTGGTCATAAATAAAATATGAAACCGATCCATATTTTTTGTAGCCACTTTCCTTTCTGGAAATTGAACCCCGGACGTGTCACCATACTAAAATTAACCTCATTCAAGCACATTTTTTACTTTCCAAATGACATTATGTACTTTATTGGTCCTCTTACATTTATCAAAGTTTTAATGGAGGTAAGTCATTTATATATATATTTTAACATGCAAATCACAAAGTTTTAAGACATGCCTCCATCAAACACTCTGAAATTTGTCCCAAGGATGATACCACGTTATACTTATTATTTATTTACATTTCATCAAAGTCAACTTTCAAACAACCACTTGAGCTGCTGCAAGCCTAGCAATGGGAACCCTGCAACCAACAAAAAACATTAAGAATACAAATTTAGATAATGATAATAATAATAATTGTTTTGTAGATAACCATAACAAAAACATTTGGAAAAAAAATGAAATATCCTTAACTATTGCTAGGAATGTAAATGAATTGGATTCGGAACAGATATAGGTGTCACCATTTCCGTATCCAGGACTCGTAAACGGATTTGAATTGGAATACGGAGTGCGATCCATGATGAACATTACTTTCCATATAGGGTAAAAGTCGAGGCCGATACGGATATGAAATGAATGTTAGAAAAATATGCTAAATATAGTCAAATAGTACTATTTTTAACATCGGATACGGGATGGATATGTGTGTTACCATATCCGTATTTTGTTGGCGGTAGCAGATAGGGATACAAATAATCATCCGAAATAAAAATCACTACCTCTAATTGATAAAAATACTCATACATGGATTTGAATTCGAATACGGATAGTGATCGATAATAAAAATTACTATCCGTATTTGGTAAAAGTCGAGTACAAATACGGATATGAAATGAATATTAGAAAACAATCACCCGATATTGTCAAATATTACTATTTTTTACATCGGATACGGATACGGATACGAAATGAATATAGGTGTTGCCATATCCGTATTTTGTTGGCGGTTGCAGATACGGATATGGATATATAGTCATCCAAAATGGAAATTAGTATCCGTTGTTGATATAAAAAAAATGTATATAGCTACAAAGTTAGCTCAGATTATCCGCATCCGTTTATATCCCTAACTATCGGTACATTTCGCTAAACTTGTCAAGTCTGTTAACTGCAGCAAACCCCCAGAAACAATGGTTTTAGGGGAGTAATTTTTCAATGAAATTACTACACCTAATAAGGGAGTTTGTTGTCATGGAAAAATGTTGAAGTTGCTCGAAGTTATGGGTAGTTTAGTGTAATTTAGCCTATAATATTTGAAAGAAGACCTGAAGGGCGAACACGAGACATAATCCAACCCAGCCTCGGCGAAGAAAGCAACAGAAGAAGGCTCCCCTCCATGCTCGCCGCATATCCCAACCTAATTGATTAAAATTCAATTTCATATTATTATATATTATACATGAACACATGCACGACGATAGGGGGTGGTATATGTAGGCTCACCTTTAGGTTGGGCCGAGCTCGCCTGCCTCTTTCGGTAGCCATCTTAATCAGCTGCCCGACTCCTCTCTGGTCCAGAACCTGAAGTCGCCGATGAGAAAAATAACGATATTGAGCTCATATACCCGATAAATTAAACAATTGTATTTTAGCCTATTGAGAATTTTGGAGACCTATATTGAGCTCATATACCCGATGAATTTAACCATTGTATTTTGAAAATCGAAACGTGATGGCAGCCAAAAACTTTTAGAATGTATATATGAAATGGTTGAGTAAGAATGTACCTCGAAAGGATCGTGTTGGAGGAGTCCCTTGGCTAAATATACCGGAAGAAACTTGCCAACGTCATCTCTACTATAACCGAAAGTCATCTGTGTTAGATCATTTGTCCCAAACGAGAAGAATTCCGCTTGCTCCGCAATCTGCCAACAATAATTACAGAATGTGGATAGAAAATTCGGGGAAGCGACCTTGAATACATTGATAAATGTAGAATTTAACTAAGAAGAAGAAGATTCATCTTCTTATCTCACCTCATCTGCTACTAGGGCTGCCCTGGGGATTTCAATCATAGTGCCGATCTTGTAAGTTACGGAAATTTCCGCACCAGAGAAGACCTTTTCGGCAACTTTGTGTATCAGACTCACTTGATGTCCTAATTCCTGTCACTCTTATGATTTCAGTAGCTGAATTGAATGGAAATAATCAATTCGAAAAATAAGAGAGAAAATAACAAACATATATGAAATTCTCCGGGAAAATGTCTACTTTTAGAATGCGGCGGTCAACGATAGGTACGGACGTAAACATGATATGTATAGCATAAGATCAAAACAATCATTCTTCCTTTTTTCTTTCTTTTTTTTTGGGAGGGAGCTGGCCGGTAAGCCTAACACCCATGCACACAACACATCATGCACACCGCGCACAACACCCACACATGTGCCCAGGGGACGAACGAATTTGCCCCAAAAGCGTTTAATTGTGACAACTTCCCCTCGCAGGGTTCAAACCGATGGGATCAAAATATGCATATAACTTTGAAGATTCGGAGATGAAAAGCTTTAAATAAGCGGAATCAGATGTGAGCACCCAGTTGACTCCAAAGTGCCTCACATATATAAATAAGATACTTACACATGATACTAAAATTCTTGTTAGAAACACTAAACTTTAGCTGATGAATTTTCCAAGAGAATAAAGATGGTAAGTTATCTAAATAGGTAATTTATTTTCTGTTCAAGAAGCAGGATAGGCTGCCATATTGTTTATTATACTAGATGGATAGCGTAGAAACCGATAAGTATTCAAAGAACAGAAATAATGAAAAGGGAGGAAAAAGCATGCCTGAGGTGTGCCGACGAGGGGAACCATGATCTCTGGAAGAACTTTGACTCCCTGATTGCTCATTGAGATCGCGGCTTCAAACACAGCACGTGCTTGCATTTCCGTCAATTCTGGGTACGAAATACCAAGTCTGAAAAGTTCATCGAGGGGCAATGAGTATAACTAACTACCAATTTCGATTGAAATGATGAGAACTTCCGAAGCAGATTTCCTTTGTATTCTGATTTTGGTACCCCTATGAATTGTTTAACCAACATAAGACAACAATACGATAATTACGGACAGGCTTGTGAGGTTGAGACAATGTTTAAGGCCGGCACAAATTAAACAACAATTTAATGGCTTAAATTTGGCTAAATTACGCCAAAGTGAACTGCATTTACTACGGAAACAAAAGCCCGTAAAATGAAAGAACAGCGATTATGTAAATGAAGCACCCAATTTCAACTTAACCTGCAGCCACGGAATCCGAGCATCGGATTTACTTCAGAAAGCTTCTCGATCCTTGTAAACACCTCCTCGTCTGTCATTCCCGTGTCGATAATCAGTTCCTTCACAATGTCCTCGATATTACCCTCAGGCAGGAACTCATGAAGCGGTGGGTCCAACAATCGGATCGTCACAGGAAGTCCTGATTTTATCAATTTTCAAAACAAAACAAAAAATCTATTAGGAATGTATTTTATGTTAAAATCTACAACGGTAACAAAACACAACCTAGTCTTAATGGTAAATATTCATAGTGTAAGGAAATATGTACAAAGCACGAGATACAGAAAAAAAAAAGCCGAAAAAGATGCGAAGTTACCATCCATAGCCCGGAAGATGCCCTCGAAATCGGATCTTTGATAGGGCAACAGAAGATCTAATGCTCTTTGCCTCTGTTCGGAAGTCGCGGCCATTATCATTTGCCTCACAGCCTTTATTCTTTCATCCGACGCAAAGAACTGAAACCCCGTGCATGCAAAACACAACATAGAAGAATGTTTATAACTTCATTCAAAGAGTTATAGAATGATCGAATTGTCGGAATATAACTTTTCTTTTTCTAGCTTTGCAAGAATGGAAAAAAAATTATGCTGACCATGTGTTCGGTCCTACAAAGCCCAATCCCTTCTGCCCCATTGTTTCTCGCTGCCAATGCATCTGTCGGTGTGTCTGCATTCGCCATAACCTATCATGACAGATAGGTATTAAGTAAAGGAGTAAAAACTTGGTCGATAAATTTGTTAAATCAAAAGGGATGTCATTACTGCTATTCTAGAACTAGCCCCAAATAATTGAATACCTTGAGTTGCCTTATTTCATCAACCCATGCCATGAAGGCTCCCAAATCGCCACTAAGAGCTGGTGGAGCGAGCGGTTGCTTCCCAGTGACTACTTCACCAGTCGATCCATTCAGTGATAGCCAGTCGCCTTCATGTATCACTTTGCCTCCGATTACAACAACCTAAATAGCACGCACGTACACATATTTTAAATATATGTCTCACAATAAAGAATAGGCCGGACGTTTTCACATAAATCTATAAATATTCATTTGGTGTCACTGAATTCACTTTATGTCATACCAAGCAATACAGAACAAATTAAGTAATACAGACACCTAACGGGGTGTTGCTCATCAGCGTCACTGTAGGGTACACCAAACAATGCCAGACAGAAGGGAAATGTAAAAAAACACACCTTATCTGCATCGTTGACACGAATTTCGGAGCATCCGGATACACAACATTTTCCCCAACCACGTGCTACGACAGCCGCATGAGAAGTCATCCCACCTCTCGCGGTAAGAATTCCAGTAGCGGCATGCATGCCGCCAACATCCTCTGGACTCGTTTCTGTCCTTACCTTCACAAGTTACGGTAGATCATGAATTGTTTGTTGAAGAAATAATTAACAAATACCTCAATGAGCAAATGAGCGACAGTGTTTAGTCTACATTTGAATAAACCAAGGTTTCTTTAAAAGATATATTAGTATTCAAAATGTCCTTGTTTGTAAAGAGAAGATTAGTTATTTACCAAAATAACAGATTTCCCTTGTGCATGCCATGTTTCGGCATCCTCAGCCGTAAATACTACTTGACCAACTGCAGCTCCTGGTGATGCAGGCAGGCCCGTAGCAATCACTTGGTCTTTATACGCCTTTGGATTCTCAAACTAATTAAAAACAAGAAAAATGTTAGCTTAAATCCATGAAGAGTCCGTACCGATGCTATTTCTATATTGCAAATCGCGCACCATGTCTCAATTGGGGGGGGGGGGGGGGGGAGTCTTCAGCTACTCCAATCAATAACATAATCAAGCACTTATAATGAACAAGTATGATATTGTAATATACACATGCTGAACTAGCTAGAACCGTACGAACGTGACACGGAAAATTGATTTTAGAAAAGAAAAAAAAAAGAATAATGCCGGTTATTTAACACAGTTCACGGAATTTGGTATGACTAAAATTTTAAAGCTTATGAGTTCTACTCAAATTCTATTATTGGTGCAAACACCCTCTCCATTCATCGATAAACTCTAAAATTCTGCTCAAAACAACACAAATGAGTTTTTGGGTTAACTTGGCTGTCATTTGCATCGTATGGTATAGTTGGAATGTTTTCAGGGTTTTGGTCTATGAGCGGAGGGGGTGTTTGCTCCAAATCACTGGAGGGGGTTTAAGTGCCGTGCAAAATAAACTAAATGGAGGGGAGGGGGGGGGGGGGGGGGGTTGTGCAATCGCCGCTTGGTAGGGTTAGAAATTTTGGACATCATATTATAACTACACTTTGTATTATTAGTTCGTTTCCAAAAAAAACTACTCATGCACTTAAATGTAAATCTAATTGCAATTATTACCTGAGGATGAAGAAGCTGGTCAAGGTGCCCGGGCTCCACCATCTTGATAGCGGAACGGATATCGACAAGTCCTTCGTTAACCATATCCACAGCAATTTTTACGGCTCCTTTCCCCGTGCGCTTCCCGGACCTACACTGCAACATCCAGAGCCGATTTTCTTGGACAGTAAATTCGATATCCTGCCATGACCGAAGAAAAGGTAAAATCATTAAAGCTGATGAAAATTGTCAAAAGTATTTCTTTAGAGTGAGGAGAAGTTGGGGGGAAAAATAGTAACCATCATATCTTTATAATGACTCTCTAGAATGCTACAGTTCTCCACAAGCTCTTTGTAGGCTTCGGGCATGCTGTGTTTCATGGTGTCGAGATCCTCTGGTGTCCTAATTCCCGCAACCACATCCTCTCCCTGTTAAGCAAACACTCGAAGTCAATTGAATAGATTCGACGAAAGATCTCTACTTATTTATCTAGAAACGGAACGGGGTCATCAAATCCGAATTGATTAATGCTTTAAATAGCCTCATACTCTGCTTTCCACTGATTGAATCATAGACAATCAAGCTGAGAGTCCGGCAAGATACCTGTGCATTGATGAGGAACTCCCCGTACAATTTCTTTTCGCCGGTGCTAGGATTCCTCGTGAAAAGGACACCAGTCCCTGAGGTGTTCCCCATGTTCCCAAACACCATGCATTGGATATTGACCGCGGTCCCCTTCAACCCCGTGATCTGATTGATGCTCCTATACTTGATCGCTCGCGGGCTGTCCCATGAATCAAACACCGCTAGCACCGCCAAGTATAACTGCCTCTTCGGATCTGCCAATTAAAATACAATCAGCATGGTATCTACATACAGAAATTTCCCAAAAGAATCGACTGTCACGCAATCCTATATTGTTACTAAAAGGAACGTAGTTTTTCAAAATTTTCAATATTTCAGGGGTGTCAGGTGCCGATAAGTAATATTTAGAAATACAAGTGCATCCTTAGCCTCACCGTAATTTCGAATTCTGGAATATAAAATTGGCATATAACCTATGGGGGAATGCTGGAATATAAAATTATATCCGTCGATCCTCAACATAACCCAGGTGGTTTGGTGTAGTGGCAGAGACTGAAAAAATAAGTGAATTAGATTAGATGAAGGGGACAATATGCAACTAATCCTTCATAAAATCATGGTTGGTAATATGATACAACACCCTACATCTATGCCTTTCCTGTTGAATTCCTATATGATATTTTCCGATAGAAACTGGTTAACCACCGTCTATTGTGTTGTACACGGACAACAATTGGGATTTGGTAAGAGAGAGAGAGAATGTTTTAAAGATAAAATATGATTTTTTTTTGTAATCATGACCTGCTTTTACCTAAAAATGTCAAATGAGAACTTTACACGAGCTTCTCCAATAGTCAATGAATGTTCATAACGGGATTTTCTAAAAATAAATAGGGCGCATCATGGATTCCAAAACCATGGTTTCATGGTGTTTCAAGACTAAACTCCCAAAATTTCAACCAAGCAACCAAAATAGAGTTTCGCAGGCCGCGGTTTCAAAAGGTTTCAAGGGCTCGAAAACCCCTATTGTTTTAAAGTCGACTAGAGTTCCCGAAAGCTTCAAGCATTCCTTAGCTATCTGAAACCCAATTTTACGAAACCACGGTTTGCAGCATAAATGTAAACCGAGGATTCAGAAACCTTGTTGCCAAACCAGGGCTAAGAGAATTTTGGGAGAAGCCCAAAAGCATATAAAATTTAAGAAATTTAATGCAAGTACCTGAAGGGAATTGGTCCCCTTTGGCCTCAATGTAGACCTTTTTGTACTCTTCAACCAGCTCCTTGAGATCAGATGCTGTGAGGGCCGTGTCTTGGGTCACTCCTTTTGTTGATTTCAGGGCTTCTAGCTTCTCTTCAAACAGAGAATGGGATATCCCCATTACCTTTTTACAAATCCCACCAAATATAAAAATATATATCATTATTAAGAAACATTATTTCTTCTTGTTCTTCAAAAAGGAACAAGTACGAAACTTATTTTGGGACAAAATTCCGAAACCCACGTCCTTATCTGCAGAGTGTCCACTTTTTATCATGATATGTATGTAGCCCATATCTCAACTTACCTCAACATGTCATCAAAGTTCCAAACTTATCTGAATAAAATATCAGTTCCAAAGATATCCTACAATTTTCGAGACAAGCATAAAACTTATTTTGGGACTTCTTATATCTCACCACTCAAACTTTATATTCATAATTTTTCCTCCAAATTGGTTTTGGTTTTAGAATTAAAGTTTCGATTAAAGATCTCTTAAATTGATGATGGAAACCGGTTCATCTTTCTCAACCTTCTCAAGCAATGACCTTGCCAGGTGTTGTTGTCCCTTCAATTGCAAATTTCAAGTTCGTGGACAACCTCATCTAAAAAGAGAGCGGTTTTTTAGTTGCGTTAAATCCTAATTTTCAACTAAACGAGGATATGGGTTCTTTTTATGGAAGGAATGGCAATCTAAACACCTACAAGCTAAGAGAACAACTCAAACACAAGTTCTACCTCCATCTTCTTGATGGGAGGCTAACTTTTGATGAAAAACCAGAAAGAGGGCCTTTTAATGCAATTTAAAGCAATTTAAATGTATTGAGGCATTTTAAGTAAATACAAAGTATGGATGTATTTTTTAGTAAAAAGCCCTTAAATTAATAAGACATAAAAATAAAGAAATTTGTTAATTCTTTAGTTTAAACCATTTTAGTTTTTTGTTTGAGAAATATTTTAAATGCTTTAGTTAAGACAATAGAGATTTCTTTAAAATATTTAAAATAGCTAAAGCATTAAATCTTAAAAGATAAAAATAAAATGTCCGAAGAAAAACTTTTAAAACCTATATATATTATTGTAAACTAATCTCTTAAAAAGCGTTCACAATCTTTATTAATGATATCAAAATATATAAACGTGCATCGTAAGTGATTAAATACTAATAATCACAAGTAAAATGTAGAGCTGAGTTTATGAATTTTTTTTGTCACCAATTTTTAATAAAAAATCAAACAAGTAAGACATTAGAAGAAGTCATGAATGATGCCAACTAAAGCAAATTAATTAATGGATTAATTAAGTCCATTTCATGTGGGGCCCTCTTGGGCGATTAAAGTAGTGGGTGGTGTTTTAGAGAAAATATAAAATTTTGAATTTCTAATACGAGCGCATACGATGAAACCAAACTATATTCTAGTACTTAGTTCATTGATTTTTCATCCCACCACTTGAACTATTCCTACATTTTTCAAATATTCATTTCTAGCTGTCTATTCTCAACATATTATTAAACAAGCATAAATCGACTCTTCTATCTCTTAATATATGTTGACGGTCATTTATTTTGATATAACCCCCCTGTTTAAACAATGAAAAATAATTACTTGAAAACAAATTTTATATCTACTTTTACAAAACTTGAAAATAATGCAGATCTTGTTCGACACAATTTGGTATATACGTGTGTGTGAGAGAGAGTAGGCTATATTATGCTTACCACATCTCCAAACATGTCAAGAAATCTCCGATACGAGTCGTAGGCGAATCGTTCTCCGCTCTTTGCAGCCAACCCGGCCACCACCTCATCATTGAGCCCCAAGTTCAAAACCGTATCCATCATCCCCGGCATTGATATCTAACAAAATAATTATCGAAAATAGATTTACGAAAACAGATCATATGGGTTACAAAATATAAAAACGACAACAAAAGTTGAGGATTCCAAATATATATATACCGCGGCTCCGGATCGAACGGATAGCAGCAAAGGCTTGGATGGATGACCTAAATAAGCGCCCATGTCTTGTTCCACGGTGTGAAGCCCTTCTAATATCTCCTCCCAAAGGCCCGAAGGGAGCTTATGACCGCTCTCTTGGTACTCTTGGCAAGCCTCGGTTGATATTGTCAGGCCCGGCGGCACCGATAGCCCTATACTGGCCATCTCGGCCAAGTTGGCCCCTTTACCGCCCAGCTGCATGCAAATACATACATGCTATATAAAGAAACATCTTCTGCAGTATAATTGTTATAAGTTGCAGCAAGAGCCATGATCCTACAGTGGTGCTGATACGGCAATTAATATGCATGTGTTTAATTAGTAACTGCAGGACTTGCAATTGCTTTATGAAAAGAAAAACTTACGAGCGATTTCATGCTCTTGTTCCCTTCGCTGCTCCCTTTCCCGAAAGTGAACACCCTCTGCGCAAGAGCCATGATCAGAACACCGACAAAATAACTATCAAGAACGAAACCAAGATGATGATGAAGAAGAAGAAGAAGAAGCAGGGGGTGCCCTATCGCTAAGAGCAAAGGCCCTTTATATATAGCAGAGCATGGGCGCCGATCCCGAGGCGCGCCGCACGGGATGCCGACACGTGTGCTTTAAGATTGGTGAATGCGGCATGGTAACTGAGCTGCGACTGAACTTCGAAGAGCCATGCCGTGGTTTGTTGCATAAAGCTACAAAGTTATTTAAGTGTGGATGCAAGCAAGTAGTCTATTAATTCAAATTCAGTTTCAGGAAGCTCCCAAAATATTTTGTTGAGACCAATGCTAGGCTTGTTTTCAAATTAATGCCTCTTGTTTTGTTTCATATTAATTATTTGTTTGATATATATGATGTGAGTTTCACAATTTCCCTTTTCTCTAGAAAAAAAAGGAGAAAAATCCTCAACTCTCAAGTCCTCCATTTCATCTCTTTCAGCTCTTAAGCCCTCCATATCATCACCTCTTTCTCTCCTTCCATAAAACAATTAATAATTGTTTATCTAGAATCCTCCACATCATCATCATCTCTCTCTATCTCCTCCCATAAAACAATTAATAATTGTTTATCTGGAATTCTCCACATCATCAATCCTTTTTTTTTTAAATAAAGAAATAAAACTTTAGAACCCTCCACATCTCTCTCGCCTTCGTCCCCTTTCTCAAATTTTTTTAAACTAACACGTGCAACGCACGTGCATAAATCTAGCTATTTGATAGCGAGTTCTACTGCATCTTAATGGTAAAAACTCTTTGCAGCCAAGTAGCAAAACTAATATTTTATCATACATTGGTTTTCACCTTTTTTTTTTATGTATAATGAAATCCCTCTCTCTCTCTCTCTCCCCGTGTGAGAATATCCTTCTTAAATAATGCTACATAGGGAAAGGCCCATGTCATAATTACTAATCTGTTCCAGATAGGCCCAGCCAAATATATGGACTGGAAGCCCAGAAGCCCATTCCTTTTTGCAATTTCGTATCATATATTTGCAACTATTCCTATTTTCATTGAGTCTGGTCCTGGATCCGATCCAAACGCATATAATTAATAAAAAAAATCTGATCGAAATTGTACAAACCCGGTTGCCCAGACCCATTTATTATACGATACATGTCTATCTAATACAACCTTCGATTCGATGGATCGAATGTGTTTTGGTATCATGAGAGGGGTTCGATGATAGAAAAGGAATTCAGTTATAAATGTCTCCGCAGGAGACAGAAACTAGGAGCTCTAATATAGTATCAGAGCAATCAAGCTCAAATCCCAACACCATCAAGACAGTATCTTAGAAACATACCAAACCAATGATATATAAAAAAACCGTCAGCGCAGAGGTATGCTGGAAGGACGTGTTAGAATATAATAAAAGAGAAACTACCTTCTTCGTCGCCGGTATCGGCGCCGCGACCGCTCCGGCCGGAGCGTGTCTCCGGCTCCCATCGGCGGAAGCCGCAATGGATCCATTGCCTTTGAAGCCTATACACTTTGCTTGCTTTATAGAAGATGATCTCAAATATCCAAACTCATGGAAGTAGTTCTTCTCTCTAGGTATGAGCCTTCTCACTTGTGCATCAGCTGCAGACCTCATGTATGAGCTCTTCATTTATCTCTTAGATGAAAACACAGGAATTTGATCACAAACCATAAGATTATATAGATATAAATTCAAAATGAAATTATATAAGATAATGGTACCTTTATGAAGAAATTAGTTGAGAGATCTCTCCAGGACAAGCTGGAGAGCCTCACAACTCATGAGATAACGAAACAAGCACCACCAAAATGCTCGGACAAGAAACAGAGGAAGGGAATATTACTATATACCCCACCTCAAAAGAGATAATTACACTTTAGCTCCCTGTTTGATAAGGTCAAATAGGAGGGCAAGAACGACTTTCTTAGTCTGATCTGAGGCTTATATTTAAGGTTGATAGAATATTCACTCAACCGTCTTCATGACTTCGGGGTTTTGATTCTCTAGAAGGGACATTTCGAATAGTATTTGAGCAGGATTCGATTACCCACAATTGCTTAATAGCTATGGATATAAAATCCTAGATTTCAGCCCAAATGTTATTCAGCCTGCAGAGACGTGTTAGAATATATGTATCTCAAACCCTACCGTGATGAAGCGTTTAATGCTCAAACCCTACCGTGATGCATTGTACTTGAAAAACAAACCAAGATAGTTCAGTGTTTCGATCATGAGATAAAAGTCAGCACAAAAAAAAAACGCATTGCGTTCGGACAGCGTTTAGGATTTTCGTCTTTGTAACCACATGCTTTTATGCGAACTCTTTCACTTGACTCTCGGCTTTATCTATAGCTTAGATACGAATGTAAACATCTTATGCTGAAACCTATCATTCTTCTCTTCTAATTAATTTTATCCTATTCTAAGAGAACCGAAATGACATATGTTTATTGCAGCGCGTCTGCTTTTTATTCACGAATTTGATAGCGGTTCAAGAAAGATTAATGCCGGATCTATAGCCGGTTGTTGACTTTCCTCAATATTTGCATGAATCTATGTTAGGAGAAAAGCATTTGAAGTTGCAACTACGAGTTTGCAAGGGTAATGGTAAAATGCAGATGATGTTTATGGATCCTTTGGCTCCTATGAGTTTCCATGAGATTATAGCTCTCAATTTTTCAGAATTAGGCGAGAGTGGTGACCAAAAAGTGTGGAGTGTGGGCCCAAATGTGGAGAGGGGCTTTGGACTATACTCTGCCCAATGGATGGCTGCCATTTGGCATTTTAACAAACACATGAGTTGCAATCAATGTAGCCTCTCCATTCATCTCTTATCTTGAACCAGGCCATTGGTTCATCAAACACTTGGAAAATTTAGGTCAATTATGAGTTGCTTTTAGTGAAAATATATGCAGTAACATAATTAATGCAAATACCTTAAAACATTTATGAAAATTCAACTGCATGGGTTTTTTTATTTTTATTTTAAGGAATATGGACATATATTTAAATCATAATATATGGTGTTGTATTACAGAATGATAGAATTCATGGGTTGTACGCTGACGTGACCTGGATCACGCCAAGATGTTACCTTCCGTTGATCTGCTGATGGCGGCGATGAACGGCTGATATTTGATCTGGAGGCAGGCTCATGAAGCGTGTGGATCTCAATGGGTTTGAGGCTCTTGGCGCCGAGCTACCTGCAAGTCCCGGGGTGGTTGTACCATCGAGGACCCTCCGACGGTCAAGTTAGAGAGAAAATCCGAACAGAGTAACGGCTTAGTAGAATAAAAATGGCTTACTTGAACCGTCTGGAAGAGGGGTTTATATAGTGGTGGCAACAGGCAGGGCAGGCGCGAGAATCACGCCGGCCGTTACGCTCCCGACGTCACGCCCGCGTGATGAGCGGGATCTCCCATTAATGGCGAGACATGCTCGTTAATGGGGGATCGTGATGGCATGGAACGTGGAATGTCGGCGGCGGAAATCTCGCGCATGGCGAGATTCGCGGGATGGCGGTTGCGTCTGTGAGCGGTGCTGTTAATCGGCCAATGAGATCGAGGAAGATGACCTCAGCGGGAGAGCCGAGGTATCTTGGTTCTGTGGTAGCCCGGAGACGAGCTGTGAGGCCGAGGAAGCTAATTGTGCTGGGGGCTCAGAGGCGAGCCAGGGATTGCTTGTAGGACGGGCACATGAGTGGTCTGGTCGGCCATTGTAGTTCCTTTCTTGCACATCCTGGAACACGTCGTCTGCCATATGTCATGATCTGGGGGATTACCGATATCGAGCATCATCATTCCCGCTTTCCCTGTGGATGATGAAGCCAATCAGTTCTCTCAAGGGTACCCGGTGTACTCAAATTCATCGGTTATATATTTATATTTATATGAGTGTATACGGGTTTTTGATATAAGCGGGTTCCATCGTCTTGTTGAGTTTTGTCCCATCTTATATGTTATATCCATGCAATTCTTCATACTTTTTCTACCATGGGACTATAAAAAAACTGGGAACCTCTAAAGTTTATTATATATCGTTATAGTCATTGTCGTATCATATTTTATATGATGCACGTGATAATTTTTAGGTTGGGCTAAATTTCGACTTTGCTCACTTAGATGGACACATATCAATTAGGTAAAAGCATAATCGAACCCGTTATGACTAACAAATCTAACCAATAATCTCCTGTAATAAATTAAAATTCCAATCAATAAACAAGATTTTATTAATAATCAAATTTTCAACCCAAGAAATTGACATATTAAAAATAGTCATGGCATATCTTTTGATTGGCTTGGTTAATAATCTTACAAAATACAAATCCATATGTTTCAAATGTATTACCATATTTACGACCGATGAATTACCATATTGCAGCGTGTTCAGGATTTTTGTTGATGAACATTGGAGATGTTTGCGCTAATAAATCAATAAACTAGAATGAGTTATCCGTTTAATAATTTCGAACCGAACTCAACCAAAATTCTTATCCTAAAATGAGTTATCCGTATAAATTAAACCAACATATGATGCAAATATAATTACCAGATACATTTACAAACATTAAATTAACCACACCATCAAATTTTTATAACATAATCAACACTCTACGTTCACCATTAGCCAAATTATTTCCAAATCTCAATTATTACCTTCTAACTTCTATTTCTTAATGCCCTATAAATATTCCCTTCATATTCTTTAACCCTTAAGACTTATAGATATCTCTCTCTATCCTTAATTATTCTTCTTATTTGTAAGTGATCTTCTTCTTCTTGGATATATTTTTTTTTCTTTCTGCTTTGTATTTAAATTTACATTTGGGTTCCAATATATATAATATCATAATTTGTTTTCTTTATTACAATTTAATTTCTCAATGCTAGCATGTTCAAATTTTTTTTTTATTTTCTATTTTTATCTTTTTGCTTTTTTAGGTGGACATCAAGTTGTCTTTCCATGACGATCTTGGCGACCTTACCATTCAAGAAAAATCTGATACCGAGCGATGTTAAGAGATCCAGGCTAACGATACCGACGAAGGAGGCTGTGACTTATTTTTCTTCCACAAGTCGCCGGAATGTAGTGAAGCTCAAGGACCGCGACGGCCGGTCATGGACTTTCAAGTACACGCACTGGTCAACTAACTATGTGTTCTCCACGGGCTGGAAGACATTTGTCGAGGAGAATCTGCAGACCAACGACACTTTTTGTGTGAGAAGGAGGACGATACTCCCGGTGATATTGATGTGAAGAATAATAACGCTGGAGAAGCAGGAGAGGAGATCGCTGTTGAAGGTGATGCAGAGATTGGCATGGAGAGGCCGAGGTTGAATGCACCGACGATGGTGAAAGTGGAGGAGGATGCGAAAGTTCCGATGCAAAGGTTGACACTGTTCGGAGTTTGGGTTGCTTAATCGTCAAAGCCTTATTAGAAAAACATGTATATTAGAAAATATTAGTTAGTAGCAATTCATTTTATATCTTGCATGTTAGTTAGTATTGGAGATGAAGCAGAAATTTTTGCTTGCTATGCCTCCATATATGTTTGAACTTGCATGTATAAAGTTATCAGTATGCTATATAACTTCTATTTTATTGATTTGAATTGGCTCCAAATTGTATTGGTTTTAAATACGATCTTCTTTTCCTTTTTCAAGGAAAAAAATTAATGATTTTAGGTTAAATTTTACATAGCACCAACTAACTCTAGAGATAAACCATGAACCCAGGCACTGATTAGTTTAATTGTAATAACTAAGAAAACAAATTAAAAATCACAGATATGACTCTGAAAAATATTGTCCTATATTAAGTTTCTCAAATAACCTTTGAGAACAATAATAAGAACAAAGATTCGAGGCTTGCAAAAAAACCTGACATCAAAAGCTTAAACATTACTCCTCATTTGATACAGAAAACTCTGTATTCGACTTCATACTCACAGTCCTCGTCGTACTTGGAAAGATCCTCGGATTCATCATCTTCTCATGGCTCTATCCCGATAAATCGTTACTCATTCGGTCTGCAAACTTTGCGTCGGTGCAATTGAGCATCTAACCCAGAGAGCATTTCAATCTAATTACAAACCGACCCTTGCATTTCCTTGATCCCAATAGAAATCACTGAAAATGAGCTTTAGTTCTACAGCAATGTAAGAGCTAAACCATGAACTCAGGCAGTAATTTAGTTTTATAATAGTAACAACTCCAAGAAAACAAATTAAAAAATCACACATATGGCTCTGAAAAATATTTGCCCTATATTAAGTTTCTCAAATCATCTCTGAAAACATTAATAAAAACAAATATTTGAGGCTTGCAAAGAAACTGACTTCAAAAGCTTAAACATTTGAATCTTGAAAAGCTTGTAGACTTAATCTTCAATGCACCCAGTAATTACACTCCTTGTCATTGGACAACTACGATTGAAATGAAGTTCACATATCCTCATAATCACTGTCCTCGTCATACTCAGAAAAATCCTCATTTTCGGATTCATCATCTTCCCTCGGCTCTAACAATGAATTCATATCAAAAGATGGCTCTGCATCCATTTCCTCAATTCCGATAGAATCGTAACTCATTCGGTCTGCAAACTTTGCGTCGGTGCAATTGAGCATCCAACCCAGAGAGCATTTCAACCCCTTTTTCGTAATCATTTCATTCCTTGGCCTGATTGTCGATTCAAGACTATAAGTAAAATAAGCAGGAAATTCGACCAAATCTCCTAAATCTCGATCCATCTCCATCTGAAAATACTCGAAGCTTTTGTTCATGACATCGACATTTAAAGCAAGTATCTGAGGGCACAAAACAACCATCTTGCTAACTTGTTTCAAAGAAAAGCCACATCTTTTAAGCAACTCGACATGCTTAAGTACAGCAGCGCGACCAAGGCTAACAATTTGAGGCATTTTCTCAACCATTTTGCCGAATTCATCACGACCCGCTAACATATTAGACTCGAACAAACTTAGCTGAGCATCAAGCTTCGTCTTCAACTCAATCCCCATAATTTCCGGGTATTGAGCTATCACCGAGCTCAACGACTCTCTCCGAACACCAAGCTCAACTAAAGCCTCGACATTAGGCTTAATTTGATTTTCCAACCCAAAGCCAAGGATATATGGGCTTTTCTCGATGAGTCTCGCGATAGCCAACCTAGGCAACCCTAGCTTCTCAAGATATCCAACAAAAGGCTTGATCACTCTAGCAACCCGCATCCCTAAAATCTCCGGATAACGAGAAAGAACTCTACCAACTTCTCTTCTTGCAACTCCAATTCCAACCAAATACGCAACCGAAGTGCTCATCGTCCCCTCTAACTTAAACCCAAGCAACTCAGGGTATTTCTCCAAAACCCTAGGGATATCCCCGGGCTTTATATCCAACCCTAGCAGATACTTCACAACCGGCTTAAGATCAACCACCACGCTCGAATGTAAGACTTGAGGATACCTTCTCAAAAAATCGGTTAGCGTCGATCTCCGAACACCTAAAGTACCCAAGAAATCAAGAACAGGTATCATGTTCCTTTTCACACTGCAACCCAGAACCAACGGATAATTGTTGATATCGTCTACAGTGAGACCTAGCGAATGCAAAAAATCAATTCTTTCTCTCATTACCTCGACCGTAACAGGGAGCTCGAGCCCGTCCAATTCATCAGGGATTATACCGAGCCCACGAAGAAACTCATACACCTTGATTCGATTCGCGGCCTTCTCGTTCTTCATTTGGAGCAAGCTGGGCCTCGAGTATAGCGAGGGTGGGGAATAAGGGTTTTGGGTTCTTCTGCCATGAATTGGGGAAGCTGAAGAAGTGGAATAAGATCTTGAAACTACTGTCGTTCGATTGAATTCGTTGTGTTTGAGGACGAAAGTTGAGATTTTGGCAAATGGGTTTTGATGAGTGATGCATCCAAATCCTAAAATCGAGGGTTTTGGCAAGCTAGGGTTTATGATGAGTTTCATGATTTTTTGATATTTAGGGCTAGCGAAATGAAGAGCGATGCGTCAAATAATCGACTGAATTCAAAGTTTAAACACCAATTAGGGTTTCAAACAGAGATTAGAGCAGGAAATCGAGAGATGAAATCGAGAGAAAAATAAGAATTTACCTTTCGATTTCGGATTCAAGGAGAGATTTTTTTAGCTCGATGTTGCGCCAAAAAATTAAACACAGAAGGATTTATCCAACGAAATTAGAGGAATGTTAATGGGTTGCGGGTACTATAACGGGTTACGGGTCAAATGTACAGGGACCAAATAACCGAATTTCAAAATGGTACTCCATGATATTAAAACTGCTAATTTTTTTATAAGTTTTTTATTATACATTTTAAAGTTTAAACATGAAATATTCGATCGTCACGGTTGCAGAAATCATCAGCGATTTATAGATTTTCTTTATAATATGTGAGAAATTTATTTTCAAACATTCTACTCGATTTTAATCCTATAAATAGGCTCTATGATATGGAGAATCTGTATTCCGTACACAAAAACATTCTTTCTTTTCCTATCTTCTCTCTCCTTCTCTCGATACGACAGAGTTTAATTTAATCCAATTTCATTACCTTCTTCTCCTATTCTTTCTCTCCACCGTCAAAAGGGCTTCCCCTTTCCTCTCACCTTAGCCCGTCTCCTCTCTACCCTCGTCGGCGTAGGTAGGCGTGCAAAATGGCCTCCTTCGCGTCACCCTCTAAATTTTATGCAATTATATGGTCCTTCCTATGGCTTCTCCTCGTTCCTCCCACCGGTGCCATATTCACCCTTCGTTTCGATGTAATCCGTCGTCCTGACAATCGTCCTTCTATACCAGCTTTCCGTGAAGCCCCGGCCTTTCGCAACGGTGACGAGTGCTCCCCCTCACACCGTGTTGATATCACCATGACTCTTGACGCTAACTACCTTCGTGGAACAATGGCCGCCGTCCTTTCCATCCTCCAACACACATCATGTCCTGAAAATGCCGCCTTCCATTTTCTTGCCGCACGATTTGAGCCTGAAATCCTTGCCAGCATCAACTCCACCTTTCCCTATCTAGACTTCAAGGTACTGATGCAAAAATGCTGCATGCATACATGTTCAATGCCGATCGATAGGTGCATATGGGTTCATCCGTATTGATATTTAAGAAAAACATATCTTCTAAAGGCCTAGCCATTGATAAAATGATTTTCACTAACAGTGGACCTATGGAAACAAATTATTTGGATACTTATTGTGTGTCGTCTATTTTTTGTAAGGTCTACCGTTTCGACTCCAACCGTGTTCGTGGTCGTATTTCCCGTTCCATTCGCCATGCACTCGACCAGCCTCTCAACTATGCACGAATCTATCTTGCCGACATTCTTCCTCAAGATGTTAACCGTATCATATACCTCGATTCCGACGTGGTTGTTGTCGACGATATACAAAGATTGTGGGAGGTTGATTTGGACGAACAAGTTGTAGCCGCGCCTGAGTATTGCCAGGCAAACTTTACCAACTATTTTACGGATGCATTTTGGTTGGATGTTTCCCTTGCAAAGACATTTCAAGGACGACGCCCATGCTATTTTAATACAGGCGTGATGGTGATGGATGTAGAGAAGTGGAGAAAAGGAGGATATACAAAGATGGTATGTTGTGTCTCCTTTTCATCTTGGTGCGGTTCTGATGAAAGGTGTCTCCGAAGCCTTTTTTGTATATCCACCGTTTATCATGATATTCACGATAAACGGTGGATATCTATTTTTAACAAAATATGCTTCAAAGACGTCTTTCATAAGGAAATACCGTATATTGGAGTTCGATATCATGCACATATCTTCTTTCAAGCATGAAAGAAGATTTGTTTCCATTATTAATAGAAGTCTAAATCTATTCGTAGAAGTCCTAACGTAGGTTGTATCCGCAATAAATTTCAACAGGTGGAGGAGTGGATGGCGGTGCAGAAGCAGAAGAGGATCTACCACCTGGGCTCGCTGCCGCCGTTCCTGCTGGTGCTGGCCGGAAACATCAAGGCCGTCGATCACCGGTGGAACCAGCACGGCCTCGGCGGCGACAACATCGAAGGGAAGTGTAGGAGTTTGCATCCAGGGCCCATAAGCTTGCTCCATTGGAGTGGGAAGGGGAAGCCATGGTTGAGGCTTGACTCAAGAAAGCCCTGTGCAGTTGACCATTTGTGGGCCCCATATGATCTCTATAGGACTTCTTCACCCACATTAGAAGGATGATGTGTACATGTATCATTGTTGGGGGAAAACACTAGGCTTGCATTTGTGTAAATACAAATTGAGAGAGAGTGAGAGAGAGAGATGGGGAATTGGAGATGAACTCAGGAGAAAATTCAAGTGGGGAGTTTGATGAGCATGTTGTTGGCAAGTTTTTCAAATGTTGGGAGAAGCAATGGGCAATTATGTTTTAGCAATCAAAAGGCTAATTTGCATAAAGGTAGCAATCAACTTTCATTTTTTTGCGATTGATATCATGAACTTCAATAATTAGGAGATAGATACCATGGGTACACTATAGAACTTTTATATCTTTTGCGATTGATACCAGTAAAATGGTATTAAGTTGCAGCCGAAAATGGTAGTTCATGGTATATATCTCTAATTATTGAAGTTCATGGTATCAAACGCAAAAAGATAAAAGTTCATAGGTATCTTTATGCAATTAAGCCTTGATCAAAATGGTAGAAGTTTAGAGGTGGGAGGATGAATAGAGAAATAGCTAGATATTGGCCATTGGTAAATTGATTGGCAGTATATATATCGCTTTTCTTTTAAATAAATTTTTCTTCGTTATCTTTTGTTGTGGTGTGATGCTAATGATGGATCTAAAAAAATTTACGGTGTGGAAGTTGTGCCTTTCAAGAAGCTTACAAAAACAAAGCCTTACTTGAATAGATTAATTCAATATTCAATAATAAAAAGGACCCGTCTTCGTATATTTATTGTCACAATTTTATTAGGTGGATTTATACAAGGCTGTTGGATATAGTACCCTCAAGATAATTATTATAATTGCAGATAAACAATTATGATAATTGAAGGAGAACCTATACAGATAGAACAGTCTTGTTTAAGATGATAGTTTGCTATCTGGTTTGTCTTCATCATTGATGAAGCCCGTAGAATTTTTGCTTGACGACCATCATTATGATGACGATCATATACGTGGAAGCTGGGTAGTCCATAAGCGCATCCTTAAATGTCTCTAGTCGTGGGAGTATCGAGACTGGGTATCGATATTCCGGAGTAGAAGTAACACCTTAGTATGTTTTTACAGTATAACTTGGTATTTTAAGTTTTGCCTATAATTTATTTATTTGGGCTGCGAATGATTCGAATAGTAGTAGGAGTTGTCCGACCCTACCCGCATGTTCAGAACCCTATATGGTGCAAAATTATATCTAATATTTGCTAGTACAGTATATCTATGTGAATCTAATATTATATTTACTAATAAACTAAATCCGTGAGAATTTAGTATAGTATACGTACATAATATCTCAATTATATACGCATATGTCTTTTAGTAGCCACAAGTTAAGATAATTTATTTCTGTTAACTGCTACCATATGATTAAGCATCCCACATCTATTTTTTGACTCTTATCTATTACGCTTAAATCCGGTAGAATCGAGATATCAAATAATTAGTAGATTTAGATATATATTAAAAATCCTTTTAAATCTCAAATTAGGTGTATAAATTATTTAAATTATATTCTTGCATTAGAGTTCGAAAATTAACGTATATGTATTATTTTCCAAACTATATTTTTGGTGAGATTTTGGTGGAGATTGGCTGAAATTTGATATTATCTGTATACTATTAGTTATTGTTCCCCTCCGAACGACGGCGCGATGGCGGACGTCTTGCCTGAGATTCGGGGCAGATGCTAATTGGAGCTATCAGTCTACCTCTCCGAAAATGCCAAGTTGATTTATGGCACCGTATATCGAAGGTTTAAACGGATGCGTCTGATGTAGCAGACTTCGTCAGATTCCCCCGCGCTTGAGGGGTTTTTGATTGTGGGGACGCTCTTCCCTGCAGGCGCAAGCCCCTGCAGTTAATTACGCTACTGCATCGCGGTAACCACTTTCTCCATCTCCAGATGGTCACTTCGTGTCGTGTGTGCTTATTTTGTGTTTAGTTGCCCGTGGATTGTATACGAAGACTGAGTTATGTCGTCGCCCGTAGGGCGTGGACTAGTCCAAATCCGTATTATCTTAGATTTGGATTTGGGGGTTTGGGTTTAAGGATGCGTTAGCCTCATTGTAGACTAAGATCAACTTAAACATTTGTTAAGGACACGTTAGTCTAGTTTTTAGACTAAGATCGACTTAACGGGATCGTTTAGATCCAACAAAAGAGCAGTTAAGGGAGCCCTGTTGTTTAGTTTAATAACGTTGCGGTCAATAGGTAGTTTAAGGACATTGCGATCCATTGTTAGTTTTAAGACGTTGCGGTCAAGGTTAAGGACTCCACAGTCCAAAGTTAGTTTTAAGACATCTCGGTCAAGGTTAAGGACGTCATAGTCCATGGGTTTAAGGACCCCACAGTCCAATGTTAGTTTTAAGACATCTCGGTCAAGGTTAAGGACGTCATAGTCCATGGGCTTAAGGACCCCACAGTCCGATGTTAGTTTTAAGACATCTCGGTCAAGGTTAAGGATGTCATAGTCCGTTGTTAGTTTTAAAACATTTCGGTCAAGGTTAAAGACGTCATAGTCCATGGGTTTAAGGACCCCACATTCCATATCAATGTGTGGTCATCGGGACCCGTCACCTCTTTGAAGACGTTGAGAAATTACAACGCCAAATATCAAAGGAGTGAAGAGATGTACCCTTAAACCAAGGTAGATTAAACAGTCTTTGGCCCAGTTTGGGACCAAGACCAATCAATTATGTTATGAGCCCATTAGCCCAGTTAAGTTTGAATTGAGGACTTATGGCCATCTTGGGCTAAGTCCAATCATATTTGGAATATTGGCTTCCTGTTAGTCCATTGAAGGAGAGCTTTTGCCTCTAGCCACTTAGCCAATTGGGCTGAAGTTAGTGTTAAACACTAAAGACCAGCAGTGTTGAACACTGGGAACAAGTTAGTGTTTTAACACTAAAAGATAGTTGGTGTTAAACACCAGCAACATGGGGTTCAAATTAGTGTTAAACACTAAAATGAATCAGTGTTAAACACTGGCAATAGAGATCTCAAATTAGTGTTAAACACTAAGATAATCAGTGTTAAATATTGGTGACAGAGATTTTAATTTAGTGTTGAACACTAAAAAAATTAATGTCAAACTCTGTTAACAGAGATTTAATTTAGTGTTAAACATTAAGAAATTCAGTGCTAAACACTGCAAGTAAAGTCCTTTAATTAGTGTTGAACACTAAGGCAAATCAGTGTTGAACACTGGATTCAGAGGTTCCAATTTAGTGTTAAACACTAAGGCAAGAGGGGTCACGTGGTAGCACGTGAGAGCGCCCTCCTCTTTATTTGTTCTGTTGAGAATATTGAATATTTTGGAGCATCACGTGCTGTCACGTGATAGGCATTTAAGTGTTTGTCTGTTAGAGCTTCTGCCAAGGGGTCACGTGGGGCACGTGAGGCGTTGCCTCAAAACCCTTCTCTGTGGATCTTTTCAGGGGTCACGTGGTAGCACGTGACCTTGATTCTTTTTATGTTTTAAGGATCTGTTGATCTTTTAAGAATTAAATTCTTCACAGGGTTGAACCCTAACAATAAACTTTAGAGGAATTAAATTCCTATTTTCTTCTGAAGACTTATATTCTGGGATAGAGTTGAACTCTGAATTTTCTGTAGGAATTAAATTCCTCATAGATATGAAGAATTGAATTATATCATAGGGTTAAACCCTAATAAAAGCTTTGAAGGAATTAAATTCCCACTCTCTTTTAGAGAATTATTCTTAGATAGGGTTAAACCCTAATTTATATTCTGAGGAATGAGATTCTGTCATAGAGTGAAACCCTACTTTCTTCTTTCTTAAGGGAATTAAATTCCTGTTATTTTAACAGAACTAAGTTCTCAACTAGAGTTAAACCCTGGTTCTGTTCATTCTGAAGGAATTAAATTTCTATAACATAGGGTTAAACCCTAATTCATCTCAAAGGAATTAAATTCTTATAATTCTGTGAGAATTAAATTCTCAAATTTTCATTCTCTCTCTATGTTTTGGATCTGCATGGCAGGATCACAACCCATTGAGAATTAAATTCTCTATTCATGGGGAGATGTGCACTTTGCAGATCCTCTACTAAAGAGAGGACTATGTTCTTCTTTTTAATCTAAGAGTTAAACTCTTTTGAGAATTAAATTCTCTTTTAGAGGCCTTCCCTTTCTTACCTAAGGTTTTCTTCTGCAGGAGATCCAATTCTCCCAAAGTCTTAGGGCTCTATTCTCTCTCTCTCTGTGTGTCTGCCTCTGTATATCTCAAACTCTCTCCTTTGGCTCCTATTTATAGGAGAAGGAAAAGAATCAATCAGTTTTAGTGAATTTTTCATTGAAATCTTTGATTTATTTATTGAGAGATTTGATTTATGTTTACTATTAATCTGGGTCATTAGATTATTAGGCGAATTTTATTCACCATTGGATTTTAAATCCAAAGATATCTCTTTGTTATTTCGGTTAGATTTAGGGGGGGAATCTTTCCAAGTCCAAGATTTTTCCATAAATTGTTGATATTTAATCACCTTTGGATTTTTAATCCAACGGTTCCAGATAATTCTTTTCCACTTTGGAAAGACTTGAGAGATCTTTTCTCAGAATTTAATTCTGTCATAAAAATAAGGCTCTTGAGGCTGGTCACGTGCATACACGTGACCATCGGTCACGTGTATGCACGTGACCCCTGCTCACGTGTAGGCACGTGACCCCTCTGGAATGGGCGTCCCTTCCTTCTGCGCTTTGTTCTTTTGTCGTTGTTTAGTCATCACGTGTCAACACGTGACCGCTGGTCACGTGCTTGCACATGATGCCTCTTCCGTAGGTTTTTCCTGATTTTAAATCAGGAAACAAATGCCCCCACAGCGTTGTTCTCACGTGTCTGCACGTGAGTGCAACGCTATCACTTTTTGTGACCGTTGGATTCCTCTAGGGATTTGGGGAAACGAAGCGTCTCCATCACATCCTATAAATATAAGGGTTATTTCAGAGACGCCTCCACTTTGCTTGTTTTCCTCCTTGCAAACTTTTTCTTTTGAGAATTTAATTCTCTTTTCCCAGAGTTTAGTTCTCTGCTCCGAAAATCTTCCAGAGTTTAACTCTGTTGACTGATTCCTCTTCCTCAGGTAATCATCTTGAGCGAACGAAGAACTTTTATACATAAAATTCTCTGGACTTTAAATCCACCTCAAGGGTTTCACTCTTTTAATATGAGCCCATTTTCTTCAAATTCATCAACAAGAACAAAAAGCCATCTAATCTTCAAACTGTAGGTCTCTTAGGGCTTAGACGATCTTTAGGGAAATGATGATGATAATCCATGGAATTTAACTCCATCCAAAAAATGTTTATGGGGATTTAATTCCTTTTTCTAAAAGGAATTTAATTCCTGTGAAGAACTAAGTTCTTCCCATGGAGGCTTCTTAGGGTTTCCTTGCCCTGGGTTGTCCTTCTGTAATCAATATGAAGAAGAAGCTTGCAATGATGTTTTTTTTTGTGGGAATTTAATTCCCTTGATCCTGTTTTGATATGTTGTAGAGTCCGAGGCAAATTTATCTTCTAAGAGATGTGCATGGTCACTTGAAACCCACTCCTTATTTAATGAGGATATCCCCTTTTGTCTTATTACAATTGCTTGGTCTCATTATTAACAAGCCGTCATCCTGATTCTGTGGGGCCCATATGTCTTGTAGCCAATGGCCCCCATAAAAAAGAGTCTGCTGTTGCTTTTTTTTTTAACTAGTCTTCATGTTCATGCATGTATATATATTGCTGACTTTGCTTTTGACAGTCTTCTTTTATTCGATTTCAGGTGCGATGGCTTCTGTTCCATGCTTTCCCTTCACTCGCTCGGAGGCTGCTTTTCCTCAGTCACCATCTGATGAGTAAGCGAAGGCGATGATCCGGGCTCATGACCCGAACTGCACCAACTTACTTCTATGGGGATCTTGGTACAGTCATATCATCCAGGGTCGCCGGAGCTTCCTTTGCGCAGTACCGACAGAGCCCACTTTCTCGTTCTTGCCGATGGATCCTCCGAGAACGGTTTTTGCTATGGAGATGCCCAACTGGACTCCAACGGGACGACTTGAGCCTTCAACAATAGGTATCCCGCACCATCCGGTCCCTGCTATAGATATTCTGGGACGTCGCATTTGTCAGGATGAGGTCCACCCATGGGGACAGATTTATAAGATAGGGCTCACTCCTCGACACCCCACGGGCTACCTTCTCTGGGCACGCTATATCCTTGCCACCCATCGTGCGCGGCTGCAGAAGGTCGGGCTTTACCAGGCAATATACGCGTCGCTCTTTTATTATCAGTCCCCTCATGTTTGGTGGGTTAAGGCGTTCTTGAATCAATGGAATCTTCCCACCAACACTTTTATTCTAGGAGATCGCGAGGTCTCGATTTCTCTGGCAGAATTTTATGAAATCTCAGGATTGCCAATTAGGGGTGCACTGTATGAGGAGTTGTTGCCTCCTGACGAGTATGTCTTTGAGCCCGAGTCTACACCGGTTGGCGGCTTGTCTGCTGAGAACGCCGTTCGCCACAAGCGTCCCAGCTTGATCAAGGCGCTAGGTATCTTTGACCAACTGTTCACCGAATCTGAGGAGCAGGGCGTTACTTTTAAGAGCTTCATTGCCTGCTTCCTTCGCGAGGGCGTCGTATCGAAGACAGCTCTGAAGTTTGCCAACATCAAAGACCCCTTTGGGTTTGGTCCAAAGAAACTGCCGACCACTGAATCAGATCTACCACAATACTATATCCCCATCATGTCGCCGATGTCTTTTGAGTCCATTGCAGCACCTGGTATGGACGAGGAGACGTTCTTCGTGGGGTTTGTCAGTGTCTGGCTCAGTTGGTTTGTCATTCCCATGCATCGCCGCTTCATGAGAGCTTCAGTTATCTACCCGGCTCATTGTATCGCTGAGGGGACGCGGTTGGATATCGGTATCCCGGAGCCGGCGCATTTTTACCACGGGTTAGGCGCTGCGGCTAACACTTCCAGCCCTGGCATAGACGTGGTGAATTTTTCGCTCCATTACTTCACATCTTGGATCGAAATGCACGCGTTGGGCGCTTTCGCTATGCATCAGAGGCCCACATTTTACGATGCCCACCCCTTCCCGCGACTTATGCGATTAGTGGATGCTTCCGCCGCTGACCTGACCCGACCCAATTTGGGGCTATTCGGGTGCTGATTTCTCCTTACGCTGCCGCTGGCGGGATGGTTTTTAATGATCGGGTCTTGTCTACTCCCTCAGGTCCAGTTCAACAACTCTGGGCCCAGTCAAAAGACAACATACCTTCTTTGAAGCCCCGGGAGGCTGCGCACTTGTATACAATTAGACCGGGCTACTTGGTGTTTCACCAGGACAGTGCAGCTCTTTTCATGCGGTACAATCTGCATCGATTCGCCCGACAGCTTGGATATGACCAGGGTGTTCCTTTCGAGGCTTTCATAGTCGCCCCGATCCCTTCGCTCGATGTCGTTCGCGATGCCGCTCATCATTTCATGAGGCTAAACACCGGCTCCTACTTCATGGTCCCCGAAGCCGAGTACATGCCCCGGTGCGTGGGCTCGTTTACGGGTTGGTATCTTCATCGGATCAACCCAATTATTCTTGAGGAAAGGAGGGTGCTTCTTGGTCACGATGCCCCTCCTCAGGTTTCGGGAGCTAAGCTGCGACCGAGGGCTCCGGTCCGCTTCCCTCTAAGGGATACCGGCATTGCGCTCATCCCAGGAGAATTGGGGGTAGACCTTACTCCAACGGCTGGTATGCCCCTGGGTTCCCGATCGCGGGGTAGACGGGCCCCAGTAGTAGCACCACCGCCTGCGGCAGCACCGCCCCCCGTGGCATCGACAATGGCGGTGTCATCCTCGATTGTGGCACCGAGCGAGAGTAATAGGGACGAGGGTGCCGAGGGCGATGTGGGTCGGCGCCGCCCTAAGGCTCCACAGGGGAGGAAGCGGTCATCCTCGGCGACCGGTTCTGGGTCCAAGCGGCGGAGTAAAGTGGCCACCAATTTGCTCGATTCTTTGGCGGAGTCTGAGCCTATTCTTGAAGACGAAGCATTGGCCTTGCAAGAGTCAGACGCTGGACTTCTTTTCCCGAGTTCGGCCGACGAGGAGTCCGCACAGTTGGTCGAGGCCATACGGCGTTCCAAAGACGAGTCTCATAATGCCAGGGTTCCGAAGAAGCTCTATCCTGCTATAATCTTTTACGAAGACCCCTCTTGGATTCGGCGGCGGTTTATCGGTCCTTTGGAGGAATGGGGGAAAGGGCCCTGAAGCAGGTCGCTTCAGAAAACGCAGCGGACGCACTTTCTTTGTATACCGGCGGTCAAGAGTCTACCCTTGAACCCCGGCGAGCACGCCTCCTTGAGAAGGAGCAGCGGCTTGAAGAAGCCATACTGAAGGCTTCTTTGCGCATCGGTACGTTGTTGTTCTTTTTTGTGGCTTTTCAGATTATTTACGCCTGTATATGTGTATCCTTATTCTTATCTGAATTGTGCAGAATCTTCGACGCTGGGGGAGCTCCCTATGGGCTCATTGAAGCTAACGCCTGCCGAAATCCCCGATGAAGCATTGCTCGATGTGGAGGGGGCTGATGAGGCTGCTCCTCTTATGGTAGAGCCTCCAGCGGTGTTTCTTGATCAAGGAGTGCTTGCCCCTTTGGGGGAGGCTCCTTTGGAGGTTACCGTTCTAACGGCTCTTCCCGAAGGTGGCCCAGAGGCTAAGATGGGGGTAATCGGGACTACCCTCCCTTTGTTAGGGCCCACTGTTCCGGCAGAGGCTGTTGAAGCCGCTATCCCCCCAACTCAGAACGGGAGAAGTGTTGAAGGTAACCCTCTGCATTTTAAATTAGCAACCCTTCCATGGTCTGAACTCTTTTATCTTTCCCAAAACTGCACGGTTTGGCGGCCACTATCGCTGATCTGTCGCCTCAACAGTCATTTCAGCGTTTGTTGGAGATGGCAGCTCCACAGGCGATCTCCCCTCAGCGTATTGTCCTCTCCTCTGGGCAAGGTTAGCGTCATTCACCATTTCTTTTACCATAGCATTGTTACCATTTTGCGAAATGACGTTGATGTCTCTTATAGTTTTAGAAGCTAATGACGAGGTTGAGGTCGTCGAAGGGCCAGGGGAACCTTCAGCTCTTACTTGCATGACAGTCGGTAAGCGACCTTTCCTTATAATCTCATTCGTTCTTTGCTTAAGAATTTTATTGACATCTTTCAAATTTGAACAGCCCTGCCAGTCTCCATAGCATTGGAATCGCGCATAGTGATGCCGCCCGGCCCTTATGCTTTGCGGGCTTCAGAACGCTTGGCCCAACTAAGCCTTGTCTCCTTATCATCTTTTATCGAGGAGCTCCGTGCTGGTAGCGCGACTACAGCCGAAGCGTTTGCCGCTGAAGCTAACAGCTCTCTCCCTTTTCTTGCCACCTATCATAGTGAAGAGGTGGTGCGGGTCTGGGTGGAGTTCTGTTGGAAGGTGGAGGCTTGTTTGCACGCCCTTGAATGTTCCCACCTTTCCTCGGAAGCTGTGGCTGCAAAGGCGGAGTTACGGGGGCTGATAGCACGGTGCGCGGCGAACATGACGTCATGCGAGAAGAGGCTCGGCCGTAAATTCTCGGAGAGGGAGCTGGCTTCTAAGGCGCTGAGCGAGCTTCAGGCCAGCCTCATAGCCAAAGCCAACAAAGCATATGAACTCTGGCGGGTGCTTCAGGAGTCCATCAAAGAGGTGGTTGCTCTCGATAAAGCTGCCATGTTCACTCGTGAAAGGGTCGAAGCCCATAAGGCTACCGAGAAAGAGCTTGAAGGTCGGCTTGCTTCGTATCAGGACCAGCAGGCTCAAGCAGAGGCTCGTCTTCAAGCGATCCTGAATCATGAGGCCGTGGCTCAGCAACAGAAAGATGAGCTGGTAAAATTGC
The DNA here is from genome assembly GCA_030015575.1 of Agapanthus africanus. Taxonomy (NCBI): domain Eukaryota; kingdom Viridiplantae; phylum Streptophyta; class Magnoliopsida; order Asparagales; family Amaryllidaceae; genus Agapanthus; species Agapanthus africanus. Next base: position 779,380,383 of record CM057341.1, read on the forward strand.
TACATCGCCCGCCGGCTTGAAGACTTATATCTTTTCTTTTCTTTTTGTACATACTCATGGATGAGAGTATCTTTTTGTTACTTCATGAATTGTACTTTGTATCCATTTTGGTTTATGAATAAAAGATACATTTTTTCTTCTCAATGATATGTCTCTTTTATTGAATGTGCTCTGCGGACAATTTTGGCTTGGTCTTTTTACAGGGCAGCTATGGCTTAGGATTCAGGGTTAAGATCTGTCTCCTAAAACTTTTGAGCTTTATGAGCCGTGAGGGTCTCACAAAGAGTTTTTTCTCCCTACGGGTCGAGAGGATCCCATGGATGTAAGTTCTTCTTAAGAATCATGAGGACTCTTAAGTGGGTTTTCCCTTGAGAGTCGTAAGGATCTCACAAGAGGGTTTTCTTCCCTACAGGTCGTGAGGACCTGCAAGTGCTGGATGTGGTCGCCCTTATCCATGTTTCACGGGATCAGGGGTCGCTCAAGGTATCATAGTTTAAAGACTTCACGGTCAAGGTTAAGGACGTCATAGTCTGTGGATTTAAGGACTCCACAGTCCGATGTTAGTTTTAAGACATCACGATCAAGGTTAAGGACGTCATAGTCCGAGGATTTAAGGACTCCACAGTCCGATGTTAGTTTTAAGACATCACGGTCAAGGTTAAGGACGTCATAGTCCGTGGATTTAAGGACTCCACAGTTCGATGTTAGTTTTAAGACATCACGGTTAAGGTTAAGGATGTTATAGTCCGTGGATTTAAGGACTCCACAGTCCAATATTAGTTTTAAGACATCACGGTCAAGGTTAAGGACGTCATAGTCCGTGGATTTAAGGACTCCACAGTCCGATGTTTGGTTGCGGGGACCCGTCACCTCTTTGAAGACGTTGAGGAATTACAACGCCAGGTATCAAAAGAGTGAAAAGATGTACCCCTAAACCTAGGTGGAATCAATATAGAATCAGGTTGGTTGATTGTTAGTTTTAAGACATCACGGTCAAGGTTAAGGACATCATAGTCCGTGGATTTAAGGACTCCACGGTTCGGTGTTTGCTCTGGATGCTTTACACGGGTTCATTGCCGTGTTTGGCGAGGGCCAGGCTCTGCTCTGGGCGTTTTTCGCGGGGTCAAAGAGTGACGTTATCCGCGTTCCACGTAACCAGGAATTTTGCACTAGATGCTTCACACGGGTTCACTGCCGTGTTCGGCGAGGACTAGGCTCCGCTCTGGATGCTTCACACGGGTTCACTGCCGTGCTCTGTGGGGACCAGGATCCGCTCTGGACGTTTTCCACGGGGTCAAAAAGTGACGTTAGCCGCGTTCCACGTAATCAGGAATTTTGCACTAGATGCTTCACACGGGTTCACTGCCGTGCTCAGCGAGGACTAGGCTCCGCTCTGGATGCTTCACACGGGTTCACTGCCGTGCTTTGCGAGGACCAGGATCCGCTCTGGACGTTTTCCACGGGGTCAAAGAGTGATGTTATCCGCGTTTCACGTAACCAGGAATTTTGCACTAGATGCTTCACACAGGTTCACTGCCGTGCTCAGCGAGGACCAGGCTCCGCTCTGGATGCTTCACATGGGTTCACTGCCGTGCTCTGCGAGGACCAAGATCCGCTCTGGACGTTTTCCACGGGATCAAAGAGTGACGTTATCCGCGTTCCATGTAACCATGAATTTTGCACTAGATGCTTCACACGGGTTCACTGCCGTGTTCGACGAGGACTAGGCTCCGCTCTGGATACTTCACACGGGTTTACTGCCGTGCTCTACGAGGAACAGGATCCGCTCTGGACATTTTCCATGGGGTCAAAGAGTGACGTTATCTGCGTTCCACGTAACCAGGAATTTTGCACTAGATGCTTCACGAGGGTTCATTGTCGTGTTTGGCGAGGACTAGGCTCCGCTCTGGATGCTTCACACGGGTTCACTGCCGTGCTCTGCGGGGACCAGGATCCACTCTGGACGTTTTCCACGGGGTCAAAGAGTGACGTTATCTGCGTTCCACGTAACCAGGAATTTTGCTGATTGTATCCGCATTTCGCGGAATGGAGGTTTGACTGTTGATGATATGTATATCGCCGAGCCATGGAACTGGGGGTTGCCGCTGTTCCGCTTTGCTTGAAGTTGTGTCCATTGTTACGAGACGAGTGTTGGGATGATCTCTAGGTTGCTTGCGGCCCGTCGAGATTTAACTCCTTTCTTTGATGAAACCTGGGGGAAATATGATCACTTCTTTGTTTACGCCCTTGGATTCTATACAGGGTGTGATGGAACGTCACCTGTAAAGCATAAATTAAAAACTCTTTTTTTATTTCTTTTTCCGTGATGCCCTATCATTTCAGCTTTTATATCGCGAAGGTCGCGATTGCCCTATCATTTCGGCTATTTTTCGCGGTGCCCAATCATTTCGGCTATTTATTTCATTTTTACTTGCTGCTTTTTATTGCGAGCTGCCCCATCATTTCAGCTATTTTTCATGCATACATTTTTGCTTGTTGTTTTTATTGCAAGTTGCCCCATCATTTCGGCTATTTCGTATGCATGTGTGGCTTGCTGGCTTTTCGCCATAAATCTAAAAATAGACACCGATTTCGGCATCATCACCGCTACAACTGGGATATTGCCAGGAGCGAATCATCATTTGCCTCTGTCGATGTTGAATAAAGGTGGCTTAGCGAACAGGGTTAGGGTCCTGTCAACTAAGGCTTTTGACTTCATGAGCCATAAGGGTCTCACAAAGGTATTTCTCTCTACAAGTCGTGAGGATCTTGTAGGTGTATTTTCTCCTTAGAAATCGTAAGGATTCCTAAGTGTATGCCCCTCTGTAAGTCGTAAGGATCCTACAAGAGGGTTTTCTCCTTATAAGTCGAGGGGATTTATAAGGGTTGTTCATCATGTGGACGTATCCCTAGTCACGGGTGGGACTTTGCTGGGGAAATGCTCATTCGCGCCCGTGGATTGTATACAAGGGTCAGTATGAGCCACTTGTAGGGCATTGTCGAAGGTTATGGGGGATTTTGCTTAAGCACGAGTTTAGGTCTCTGTAACTTAAGACTTTCAAGTCTTATGAGCCGTGGGGGTCCCATAAGAGAGTTCTCCTTGCGAGTCGTGAGGATCTCGCAAGTGTATTTTCACTTTAGGAATTGTGAGAACTCCTAAGTGTGTTGCTCCCTTGTGAGTCGTAAGGATCTCACGCGGGTGGTTTCTCCTTACAGGGTCATGAGGACCCCGCAAATGTCCTTTAACGAGGTTGCGCCCTTTCGGGTTTTCACAAACACTCGCTGGTAGCCCTGCTGTTTTTACTCACGGAGCCCTTTCGGTTTTTCATCCGTGCTCTTTTTGCTTATGGACATACCATTTTTTTTCTTTTTATTTTTTTTACGAGGTCGCGCCTTTTCGGGTTTTCACGAATACTTGCCGGTAGTCCTGCTGTTTTTACTCACGGAGACCTTTCGGGTTTTCATCCGTGCCCCTTTTGCTTATGGACATACCGTTTTTTATTTTATTTTTTATATTTTTTTTATTCATCTCATCAGCCTAAGGATGCTGCGGTAGTAGTTTTAAGGACGTTTCGGTCCGTCGTTAGTTTAAGAACATTTCGGTCCGTCGTTAGTTTAAGAACGTTTCGGTCCGTCGTTAGTTTAAGGATGTTTCGGTCCGACGTTAGTTTAAGGACGTTTCGGTCCGTCGTTAGTTCAAGGACGTTTCGGTCCGTCGTTAGTTTAAATACGTTTCGTTCCGTCGTTAGTTTAAGGATATTTCGGTCCGTCGTTAGTTTAAGGACGTTTCGGTCCATTGTGGAGAGGGCCGGCTACTTCTTATAGAGCTTGAGCTTAGGAAGATAGCGAGCGGACATAGTCGTCGTCATCTATCCTTGACCTAGGCTGTGGCTCATTAAGCGTAGTATTTCTTTAGGAAGCGGCCGTTTATTGGCCTGAAAGGCCTATCACCGTGCATATCCATGAGTAGATAGGCTCCACCCTAGTAGACCTTGTCTATGATGTACGAGCCTTCATAATTCGGCTCGAATTTTCCCCACTCGGCGCGATTGGGGATCATAGGCCTTTTGACCACTAACACGAGTTCGCCTTGGCGGAATGTCCTCGGTCGGGTCAATCTTTCATATGAGCACGTCATCTCTGCTTTATAAGCTTCCAGATTTTGTTGCGCTATGAGCCGGGTTTCATCGAGGGCATCAAGCTCCTCAAGCCGAAGGTGAGTATTTTCTTCGTCTGTCAACTCGTGGTGGACTGCCACTCGTAGAGAAGGTAGCTCTATCTCGAGGGGGAGTACTGCTTCCGTACCGAATACCAATGCGTATGGCATCGTGTTCGTGGCCGTCTTAAACGTAGTTCGATATGCCCAAAGAGCCTCTTGCAGTCTCTCGTGCCCGTCCTTCTTATTTCGGGACACCGTCTTTTTTATGATCTTTCTCAAGGTCTTATTGAAGTCCTCGGCCAGACCGTTAGCTCGTGGATTATAAACTGAGGAGTATCTCCAGTCTATATTATGCTGTTGCGCAAAGCGGCTAATCTTATGGCTTCTGTAGGCTGGCCCGTTATCGGAGATAATCCGCCGTGGTGTTCCAAACCGATAAATGACATGCGTCTTGAAAAAGTGGAGGATATTCTCCGTCTTCGCTTTCCTCAACGGTACTGCTTCCGCCCATTTGGAGAAGTAATCAGTCGTCGCCAGGATGAAACGGTGTCCTCTAGATGATGCCGGTTCGATGGGGCCGACTATGTCAGTTCCCCACATTTCGAACGGCCAGCTGGCCACCGTTGGATGTAGTGGATTCGGATGCTGGTGGATGAAATCCCCATGGATTTGGGATGAATGGCATTGCTTCGCATACTCGAGGCAGTCCTGGATCATCGTGGGCCAGTAGTAACCCATCCGTTTAATTTTTAACTTCATCTTCGAGCCTGCTTGATGAGAACCACAGATTACGTCATGAACTTCCTGAACGACTCTTTCTGCTTCGTCAGGTCCCAGGCATCTCAACCACAGAGAGTCAAATGACCTCTTGTATAGAGTATCATTGACGAAAGCGAAAGATAGAGCTCGTTTCATGAGCCGATGCCTTAAGGACGCTCCTTCGGGCAATCGGTGGGACTTAAAGTAGTCTATGAAGACTTCCCTCCAGTCCTCAGCCTTCTCACGGTCTTTTATTTGTAGAGTCGTCTGCTCAATCGCTCCCTTTTCTTCGGATGATTCCGGAGATATTTCTGCTGGGGCGAGCACTCGACGGCTTTGTACCATGATTTTAACGTCATCGAGGTTCTCGTCAGCCAGTTCTTTAGCGAGCTTAGCTAACGCGTCCGCTTTGCTATTTTCCGTGCGTGGTATGCTTTCCAAAGTATAGGAGGGAATTTGGGTCAACAGTTGTTGCACCTTTTCGCCGTGCTTCACCAACTCCGGTTTGCACGTTTGATAGTCACCATTTACTTGACTAACGACCAGTTGAGAATCCCCGTATATGAGGAGGTTTTCAATTCCCATGTCAATGGCGATCTCGAGGCCTGCTATCAAACCTTCATATTCGGCTTCATTGTTCGTCATCGGTTCTGTTAAGGAGAAAGCAAAGCGCATTATCCCTCCTTGTGAAGTTACAAAGATGAGGCCTACCCCTGATTTGATCATTGGGGTACTTTGTTTGCGCTTCTTTACGGAGGATGCTCCATCGAAATAAAGTTCCCATCGGGTATCACCACCGTCGATCGCGTCAAACGCATGTTCGTCTGGCAAATCGCAGTTTAAAGGTGAACCGGCAGGTACTGGATGCTCAGCAAGGAAGTCGGCGATGGCTTGGCTTTTCACTGTCTTGAGAGGCTGATAGGTTATTGAAAACTCCATCAAGAGCAAGGCCCATTTAGCGAGTCTCCCCGTCAATATGGCCTTTGACATTAGATATTTTAGAGGGTCCACCTTTTATATAAGACGGACTTCATGTGCCAATGCATAGTGCCGGAGTTTTGTTATCGCAAAGATTAACGCCAGGCAATATTTTTCGATCGGGGAGTAATTGCTTTCTGCCCCCAGAAAAACTCGGCTTAAATAGTAGAGCGCTCTCTCCTTCCCTTGGTCGTTTTCTTGCGCCCATAATGCGCCTAAAGAACCTTCTAGGGCGGTTGTGTAAAGAATGAGAGGCTTTCCCTTAACCGGAGCAGCCAACACTGGAGGGTTCTGCAGGTACTGCTTGATCTCGTCCAGTGCGCCTTGGCATTTGTGATCCCAAACGAATGGCGTTCCCTTCTTCATCAGGTGACTGTAAGGACGACACTTGCCTGACAGGTTGGCGATAAACCGCCGGATGTACACGAGCTTCCCCTGGAGACACCGCAGCTGTTTAAGAGTCATCGGGGGTGGCATTCCCATGATCGCCTTGATCTTAGATGGATCTATTTCGATACCTCGGTGTCGGATGATGAATCCCAGGAATTTACCCGAGGAGACTCCGAACGCGCATTTGAGGGGATTCATCTTCAAATTATATTGCTCAAGGCGTTGAAATACGGTCTTCAGATGCTCTAAATACTCTTCGTATGACATGCTCTTCACTACGAGGTCATCGATATAGCACTCGGCGATTTCATGTATGAGATTATCGAAGATCTTTGTCATGGCCCTTTGATAGGTAGCACCGACGTTCTTTAGACCGAAAGGCATAACTTTATAGAAGAATATACCTAAAGGAGTCCGGAAAGCGGTGTGCTTCTGGTCTTCGGGATGCATCTTTATCTGATTGTACCCTGATGAACCATCCATAAAGGAGAAAACCTCATGAGTGGACGTATTGTCTACCATCAGCTCGGTGACCGGCACTGGGAAATCGTCCTTCGGGCAGGCTTTATTGAGATATCGGCAGTCCACACATATGCGTACTGTCCCATTCTTCTTCATCACCGGGACGATGTTGGCGACCCAGTCAGGATACTGTACCTCCTGGATAAACCCAGAATCGATCAGCTTCTTGACTTCGGCGTTAATGCTCATCTCAAGCTCAAGCCGCATCCTTCTCGGCGCCTGCTTGACTGTCTTGATATCCGGGGATATTGCTAATTTATACACAGCAATCTCTGGATCTAATCCTGGCATCTCGGAATAGTTCCATGCGAAGCAGTCTCTATGCTGTATAAGCACGTCTTTTAACGTAACCACCCTTTCTTCAGAGAGCAGCTCGCTGACGAATGTTGGTCGCGGATCGTCTTCCGATCCCAACTCAATCTTCTTGAGGTTATCTGCAGTCGTATGTATGCCATCTTCCAGTTCTTTCGGAGCTGGTGGAAATTCTGAGATGACCTCATCATTGCTGTTCTCAAAGCACCAGGGAAGGTCATCCATGTTCTCAGGCTCTTCTTTTAATATTGTAATAATGTGACAAGTGCGAATCCGCTTCTAAGACCGATGTGGATCTGGCTCTGCTCTTGCGGCTTTGGGTTCGTGCTTTTATGACGGCGTTACCCTCCAGCTGCTGGATAAAGCAAATCTGCCTTGCTGGTACTGGTCTTCGACCCAGTTCTTGAACGTGAAGCAGTTTTCGATAGGGTGTCCTATGGCTCGGTGATAAGAGCAATAGCCCGGATGAGAAACCTCGTTAACTCAGTCAGGGTGCTTAGACTCCGGAAGTGCGATCATTTGATGTTTTATAGCGAGCTCGAGTAGCTTCTTCGTCTTGTCTCGAGGGAAGGAATACGCTCGACTCATCTTCTTCATGAGGGACAGATCCGTACCGCACAATGCCCGATCACACGACTCTCTAATCCTGCGTCGCTGTTGTCGACTCCTTTTTTCGCTTCTTGACTTACTTCTGCCTCTGCGTTGGGCCTTTTGTACAACGGGTTGACAGGGAGGAGTACCTTTGTCTTTTGCAGTCTGTTGAAACAGACGTTGCGTCCTGGCCTTCTCGTAGATGGCCATCTCACGATTGTGATTTTCCCGAGCCGTTTGACCCGCTTTCCTGATAAGCCTGCCCGTTCGTTCCTCAAATGACGGACTCGGCATTTCGCTTGCGGGATCCAGCTTTGATGAGGGGCTAGCATTGCTTGACAGGGCGTCCTCTTCCTCATCAAAGTTATATATGGCGTAGCTACCGTGGACTCGCTCCCGTTTCCCGGATCTCACATATCCAAGCCCAAGTGTCTCCATTCTCCCGTTGGGCAATTTGCGCTGAGTTCCAGGGACATCCCAAATCCTGTTGTAGAATCGAACTTGCCGAATAGTCTGTTTTAAGGGTACCCCTTGGCGCTTTAATAGTCTTTTTAGTCCATTTGTGTAATATCTGAGCAAACGGATGGGTTGAAGTCTGTCAAGTGTAGAATCCGCGCCATGCCAGATCTCTTTCTCTACTCTCGTTTCCGAGGACCGATAGAATAGGATCACCTTCTCACCCGTTCGCCTGGGAGGGACGTAAAACATCAGCAGGTCCTGCACATTGTAAGCTTGAAGTGTGTCGAGATCTTTGTAGTGTTCCTGCGGCACCATGGTGATTTGCAAACTCTGATCATCACCAGGGGATGCTTGTATTGACGGCCGACTGGAGAACACGGCATTAACCTCATCTTCCGAGTCACTTCCGAAGATCAACATAGGGGCGGATGGTCCCGGGTTGTTGCGTCGAGACGGACCAGCGTAAACTATCTCTTTTTCTTCTTCGGTATCACTCCCGAAAACAGGGATGGTAGCGGCGGCTTTGTTCTCCGGCTTGCGACACCTTTCTGTATCCTCGAAATCTGGCAAAAAGTACTTTGCATCTTCATACTTGCGGACTTCGTTCACGGAAAATGGGTTCAGCTCACCTGTTACGGTATAATCAAAACCATCCTTAAAGTACTTCATACACTGATGCTATGTAGAAGGGATGATGTTGTACTCGTGTAACCAAGGGCGACCGAGTAAGGCGTTGTAGCAGGTCTTGGCATCAATGACGTGAAACTTGATGTCCGTGACGAGCAGTCCGAAGCGTAATGTTAGTATTACAGATCCAAGAGTCCGTGACGACTGGGAGTCGAAATCGGAGATGGTAATTTTGTCACGAGCGAGGTGCTGCACGCTCATGCAGATTTCTTTCAACACCCGAACATTAAGGAGATTGACGGAGGATCCATTATCAACCAAGATTTTGCCTATCTTGATATCATGGCAGTATCCAGAGACATAAAGGGGACGGTTGTGGTCGCACGTCCCGAGGAGAAGGTCTTCGTCACCGAAGGTGATGTCGGCCGTGCGCACTTCTTCCAGTTCATCCTTCATCCTTTCCGCGGCGAGGAAGGTTTGGAATTGCTCGGGTTCTTGTAATGCCTTGATTAATGAATCCCGCGCTTCTTTTGATAATAGGAGGGCATCGAGAATGCTGAGCTGAGAAGGTAGCTTCCTTAGGTGCGCTAGGATGTTGTAGTCCACCTTACCCTTCCTAGGAGGGTCCTTGGCAGTCAGCTCTTTCATGACTTGGTCATCTAAGGCGGTATCCTCAGTGACCTTTTCCTTTCCCTTATCTTTTCTATTCGCGGGTCCGAGATTCTTTTCCGAGAGTGTGCGATTGCGCAGCTGAATGTTTTCGCAGGTCTCCGGTTCTTCCTCTTTCCCTAAAACGGATTCTTTAAAGAGAGGGCCCAGAGCCATTTCCTCATCAGAGTCGCTCCCAAAGGTGAGAACTTGTGATCCTCCGGCGTTGATCATGTAACAATTGCCGGCAGTTCTTTTGTGCCCTTGGCCATACTTCTTCGTTCCCGACGAGCTTTGCGTTTCATGCGCTTAAAATGTTGCCGGTGAGCAACATATCCCTGCCACCATATCCTGAAAGCGTCGCACTGCTCCGTAGGGTGTGAAATTTTCTAATGATATGAGCAATAATTAGGGTGCCTCTCCGCCCCCATCGAATGTGTTCTCTTCCGAGGGTGGTAGCTTCATCCCCATCAATATGGCTTTGGCGAACCTTTTCCTCGTCTTGAATACGTTTTTATCCACATCGTATATCTTTTGATCTGGCGGGAGTGCTTCGACTCTTTCGTTTAGTCGCCTGCGCTTGGCTCCTTCCGATGCAGCCATCTTACGCTCCTGATCGGCTTTACTCTTCAAATGAATCTCGTCTAGAAAGGCGTCGATCATTTCATCCGTTGGTCATATAAGTTCTGGCTCAGGCTGTGCCCCCAGTTTCTTAGTACCAGGAGTTCTTTCATCTTCCGTAAACGAGTGGGAGATCATATGACAACCTGCCATACATCCCTCGGACTCATCCGACGAGCTTTCTCCATCATCTTCCTCCTGGAAGACGTGGTTGAAGAACTCTTGCAGTGTGATGGGAGTCCGCGCCTTTTGATTGTACTCCTCCAGCGCATCAATCTGTTTCTGCAAATCTGTGTGCTTGTTTCCAGACTTCACGGGCTTCTTGGATTTCTTCTTCTTTTTCTTCGAATATTTTGACGGTTGGGTGTGAGTACTTGGGCCATCACCACCGATTCTTGTAGTTGGGCGCGGCTTCAGCATCCCTTCGATAATTTGGGGTTCAAGCAGGTTCTTCCATTCGACCGCCGGGCACGCATGAAGATCACTCGGCATCCTTTTGGTTTTAGCTGATAGCACGACCTCCCATGGAGCTTCTTCAATAAAGGAACAAGTTGCCCCCGGTATATCTGCTTTCTTAGGATTGTACGGCTGTGGCGGGTTCACCTTCCACTTTTCGGACAGTGCAAACTTTCCCTGGAGGTATTGATCTTCAATCAATCCTTTGAAAACGAAGCAATCCTCAATCGGATGGCTTACCGTTTGATGGTAAGGGCAATAATTGGGGTTATTCACCTCCGTGGGTTGCGGAGGTCGCCTCGGACTTGGTAAGCTTATAAGCATGTTGCGTACTGCCAGCTCGAATAACCGTTTCGTCTTGTCTCGTGGGAACGAGTAGGGACGCTTCATCTTCTCATTATAATACCACCGTCTTTTTTCCAACTGATCCGCTAGCTTTGAGACACTGGTCTGCGGCTGAGAATTCACGACGAAGGTTGGCTTCCCTTTACCCTTGTCATTCCGGGGTTCTGGTTTCGGGGGAGACGGCCTGTGACCCATCTGGTCCATCTGGGCCAACTTGTCGATTAAAGCCTGGAACGTGGTTGACTTAAAGAACATCATGAACTGGGAGATAGTTGCATGAGGGTCTAGGGTTCTCACGAACATGCCCACCGCGGGCGCCTGCTCAATGCGTTGCTCGCATTTCGACCATAAATTTCGCCTGCGTATAGCATACTGGACCCACGTTTCGCCTGGTTTCACCCTGGCATTAATCAATGCCGTCATTAGAATGCGTTCGCTGGCGCTTACGAATCGCTGAGTGAATAGCAACTCCATTTCAGCGAACGTCTTGATGGAATCGTTCGGGAGTTCCGAGTACCATTCGAAAGCTGTTTCTGATAAGCTGCCCACAAACTGGCGAAGCAACAGTTTGTCGTCACCGCCGGTGTTACTACAAAGGGCCCTGAACTGGGCAACATGTTGGTGGGGATTGCCAGTCCCCTTATACACGTGGAATTTCGGTATTGTATAACCCGGTGGTGTAAGTCGATGTACAACACCCTAATACTCGTGGGGAGGCGGAAATATGAAAAACGATCTTGTTCTTTGGTTAAACATCGACTAACCGCATGAATCGTTTGCTAAACAATACTTAACAAAACCTATAGAGTTCTAAACTACTATGTTAAGAGATTATACCAAACGGTTCTAGTACTTCGTTTTTACGTTATCTACGGCCTCTTTGAATCTCCACGTCCTCCTCGGCTTCCTTCCTTGATAGACGATCCACCCGAGAACCCTAATCCAAGCTATAACCTCTAAACTTGAGGTTACTTAGTTTCTCTAGTTGCTAAATAGAGTAGTTAAGGTGATGTAGAGATAGGTTATGGAGTGATTAGTCTTTCCTAATCCTTGTTCTCAACTCATGAGGGATAGGATTAGGGTTTGGTGAAGGAGAGAGCTTGAAGAGAGAGAATGAGAAGATGATAATGATGATAATAATAATAATGAAATAGCTTCTCACTTGATATATGAAGCATAATGAATTAAAAAGAAAATGAATAATATGAGATTATTCATCATGCTTCATTAATTCAAGTGGGTGATTCATCATGTGAGTCATTAAGCATTTAATGATGCATTAATGACATGATGAATCACTCACAATGAGTCACTAAATCATTAAATGTTAATACCACCTCTCCCTCCAAGTTATCACCTTCTAGAAGCTTCTCGGAAAATTACGAGAACGCCCCGCCTATCTGTGAAAACACGGAAAAACTTTAGACTGTACAAATCCAATAACCTGATACTAGAATCTGGTTTAAACCAAAGCCGACTAGTAAAAACCGTCCTAACGACGTATGTGTGTAAACATACATGTGCGTCCGAACCCTTGTCGTAAAACCGTACGACCTCTATATCTTTTCGCCTGGGTTTGGAAAATCTCTGTATGGGACTCTAAAGACTCGACTACTACGCTGGCAGTGGGTTTAACCACATACCGCAAGCGGTACTAGCTGTACGTAACAGTCCCCAGGTAGTTGTCGATAAGAAAGCCGATGAGGTAACACATCTGAAATCCTACTGTGCCTGTCCGTGACAATATCCGTGCAGTCCGGTCTATTCGTCTAAGAGTATCGCATGTATGGTCTAGGGAGGTGGTGGACGTCAGACCCCTAATAACCTTACAAGTCGTGTCGATATGGCTCAAGACCATCCCAGAATCTACTGATCAGTCCATCAGTAATTCTCAATCAGCCCTGGCCAGGGACTTATGGTAATGACCAACCGATCACAGTGCGATATCGACTCCCTATACCGGGAGAGATGAATCCCTAACAGTCGCTCACTGCCTCCACGTGGCTCAGGACTGTGCCCAACTAAAACCTGTTTGCACGACTCCTTTGAGCCGTGGTAGGGTAATAATCAAAGCACAGTGGGAACTCACACGAGAAAAATGATGATTTTAAGTCAACAGACTATCTGCACATATGTCACCTGAGAACTGCTATCTGACGTTAGGTATAATACCATCCAGTTAGTTCTCGACGAGTCCTGTCCGGTGTACTCACACCCAGTGAGCATCTGTATACAATCTTACGTGCACACCACCAATGGCTGCGGGACCAATCCATCGCCCCTCGTCAGGGTCTAGATATGTATACACTAGTCTACTCCGGAGTACCGATGCCCAGTCTCGATACTCCTATGACCAGGGACATCTAAGGATGTGCCTATTGACTATCCAGCTTCCACTAGCATGACTGCCATCACAACGCCGGTAGTCAGGCAAACACCCTATAGGCTTTATCAACATGTATATATAAATAAATACAACACAAAATATATCATATGTTAAGATAAAGACAAACTAAATAGCGTACTATCATATCAAGCAAGACTGTCATGTACATACATATCCCAAGCTTCCTATACAATGTAGGCCTCTGGGGCATATATATCCAACATGTGGATATTTGATTTGGTCATACCAGCTTGGATACGGTCGCCCTGTTTTTACGACTTGACCAGCTGCCTCAGTCGCATGATGAACCCGGATCTGTTGGGCTATATAGTCGTCCAAGTCAGCCTTGGAGATTGTCTCCTCCTTGGCTATTGAAAGAGCCGGTGGGGGATTCGATGTTTCTCCTCTATCATCTTCGAGGACGGTCGGGGGATCTTCCACGGGAGAATCTTGTTGAATCATCATCCCAACCATGTCTTGAAATAAGTGGGCTATTTGCTTTATATTGGCCGCTTGTTCCGCAGCCTCTTTATATTTCTTTTCCAATATCCTCCGGAGGAACTCAGCGTCGGTTTCCTGTTCTTGCTGCTGATCCGAGGATGCCTCGGGGCTTTCTTTCGGCCCAGTAAGCGTGGCCATTGCGATCATCATTTCCTGGAGCTTTTGTTGTTGCTCCTGAGCATTGGTCACCGACCGTGTAAGCGGTCTATGACCTGTAGACGCACGGCTGTCTTCCTTTCTTGACGCCATGTATACCGTATGGACCATCATGCCCCCAGACTTAGGGCGTCTGGGCTCAGCGCCTTTAGCTCTCATTGCCGGCTTGGGGATCTTCTCTGGCTTCCTCTTTTTATGAGCAGTGGAAGTTGAGGGGGCCGTTGAGGTGGGCACTCAGACAGCTTTTCGTGGCTTAGCCTGGTGACTGACTTCCTGTTGGATTTTCAGCTTTTTATGTTGGCGGGAGAAATTTGGATCGATCTCTGAGTCTCGGGTCTACCGCCAGACTTTATAGATTCGGGAGGACAGCTGTTGAGGAGATTGGGGCTGTTCTGGCTTTACTTCTACAGCTTTTTTCAACGGAGGGGGAGACCTCTTTAGCACCGCGGTAGGAGAATTCCTACGCACCTTATTTAGCATCTCAAAGTTGTTCCCAATTGGAACAACAGCATTAACTTCTGCCGTCAGGGCTGGAGGAGCTAGCCCAGAAGGGGAGTTGCCTCCGGCCTTCCTCACTCGGCGCCAGTAACGACGTTGAGCGTGTCATGCTGATGGCATCGGCTCGGTGATGGCGATAGCCTCGTCTTGCCCCTTGTGTATGTGGGGGGTCGCTGCTGGTGCTAGCCTGTTAAAGACTAATGTCTTTTGGGTAGCAGGAGCGGGAGCTGGAACAGTCAATCTTGTAAAGACCGACTTCTTGGAAGGAGAAGCCGCCTTGACGACTTCAGGAGCGGGACTGGTTATTTTCTTAGGAGCGGCTTTCTCTGGGATTGTAGGCCCCATCGTGGTTTCGCAGGAGCTCTGGCCTAGTCTGGAGAAGACCGAGGCGCTGGTGTTGGGCAACCCGTTGAGAGGAGCCGCGGCAGGGATAAGACAATCAAAGACCGACTTCTTGGGAGCTTCCGTTGTCAGCACCGGAGCGGTGAAGCTTGTCGGCGGGAGCATGGTCCCAAAAAACAACCCTGTGGTGGCTCGAGTGACCTGTTCCACGGGCATTGTGAATAGCGAAGCAGCTTGGGGTCCGTAGGCTATACCTCCTAGCGAGGCAAAGCGTTGGTTGCAATTGCAGTCGGAGCATGTTGCACAAGTGGAAGCCATTAATTCTTTGCTTTCTGCAATAAGCAAGACGCCGAATCTTAGTACCTTGAAACCCAAGGGCAACCATAAGCGCACCGTGTTTGGTTCGCGAACACGACACACAAAGTGTGGAGTGGAAAGAGGAAAAGGTCCCACCGGGTGTGCCAGAATCTGTTCCCCTCCGAACGACGGCGCGACGGAGGACGTCTTGCCTGAGATTCGGGGCAGATGCTAATTGGTGTTATCCGTCTACCTCTCCGAAAATGCCAAGTTGATTTATGGCACCGTATATCGAAGGTTTAAACGGATGCGTCCGATGTAGCAGACTTCGTCAAATTCCCCCTCACTTGAAGGGTTTTTGATTGTGGGGACGCTCTTCCCTGCAGGCGCAAGCCCCTGCAGTTAATTATGCTACCGCATCGCGGTAACGACTTTCTCCTTCTCCAGATGGTCACTTCGTGTCGTGTGTGTTTATTTTGTGTTTAGTTGTCCGTGGATTGTATACGGAGACCGAGTTATGTCGTCGCCCGTAGGGCGTGGACTAGTCCAAATCCGTATTATCTTAGATTTAGGTTTAGGGGGTTTGGGTTTAAGGATGCGTTAGCCTCATTGGAGACTAAGATCAAGTTAAACGTTTGTTAAGGACACATTAGTCTAGTTTTTAGACTAAGATCGACTTAACGGGATCGTTTAGATCCAACAAAAGAGCAGTTAAGGGAGCCCTGTTGTTTAGTTTAATGACGTTGCGGTCAATAGGTAGTTTAAGGACATTGCGGTCCATTGTTAGTTTTAAGACGTTGCGGTCAAGGTTAAGGACGTCATAGTCCATGGGTTTAAAGACTCCATAGTCCAAAGTTAGTTTTAAGACATCTCGGTCAAGGTTAAGGACGTCATAGTCCATGGGTTTAAGGACCTCACAGTCCAATGTTAGTTTTAAGACATCTCGGTCAAGGTTAAGGACGTCATAGTCCATGGGTTTAAGGACCCCACAGTCCGATGTTAGTTTTAAGACATCTCAGTCAAGGTTAAGGACGTCATAATCCGTTGTTAGTTTTAAGACATTCCGGTCAAGGTTAAGGACTTCATAGTCCATGGGTTTAAGGACCCCACAGTCCATATCAATGTGTGGTCATGGGGACCCGTCACCTCTTTGAAGACGTTGAGGAATTACAATGCCAAATATCAAAGGAGTGAAGAGATGTACCCTTAAACCAAGGTAGATTAAATAGTATTTGGCCCAGTTTGGGACCAAGACCAATCAATTATGTTATGAGCCCATTAGCCAGTTAAGTTTGAATTGAGGACTTATGGCCATCTTAGGCTAAGTCCAATCATATTTGGAATATTGGCTTCCTGTTAGTCCATTGAAGGAGATGCTTTGCCTCTAGCCACTTAGCCAATTGGGCTGAAGTTAGTGTTAAACACTAAAGACCAGCAGTGTTGAACACTGGGAACAAGTTAGTGTTTTAACACTAAAAGATAGTTGGTGTTAAACACCAGCAACAGGGGGTTCAAATTAGTGTTAAACACTAAAACGAATCAGTGTTAAACACTAAAACGAATCAGTGTTAAACACTGGCAACAGAGATCTCAAATTAGTGTTAAACACTAAGATAATCAGTGTTAAATATTGGTGATAGAGATTTTAATTTAGTGTTGAACACTAAGAAAATTAATGTCAAACTCTGTTAACAGAGATTTAATTTAGTGTTAAACACTAAGAAATTCAGTGTTAAACAATGCAAGTAAAGTCCTTTAATTAGTGTTGAACACTAAGGCAAATCAGTGTTGAACACTGGATTCAGAGGTTCTAATTTAATGTTAAACACTAAGGCAAGAGGGGTCACGTGGTAGCACGTGAGTGCGCCCTCCTCTTTATTTGTTCTGTTGAGAATATTGAATATTTTGGACCATCACGTGCTGTCACGTGATGGGCATTTAAGTGTTTGTCTGTTAGAGCTTCTGCCAAAGGGGCACGTGGGGCACGTGAGGCGTTGCCTCAAAGCCCTTCTCTGTGGATCTTTTCAGGGGTCACGTGGTAGCACGTGACCCTGATTCTTTGTATGTTTTAAGGATCTGTTAATCTTTTAAGAATTGAATTCTTCGCAGGGTTGAACCCTAACAATAAACTTTAGAGGAATTAAATTCCTATTTTCTTCTGAAGACTTATATTCTGGGATAGAGTTGAACTCTGAATTTTCTGTAGGAATTAAATTCCTCATAGGTATGAATAATTGAATTATATCATAGGGTTAAATCCTAATAAAAGCTTTGAAGGAATTAAATTCCCACTCTCTTTTAAAGAATTATTCTTAGATAGGGTTAAACCCTAATTTATATTCTGAGGAATGAGATTCTGTCATAGGGTGAACCCTACTTTCTTTTTTCTTAAGGGAATTAAATTCCTGTTATTTTAACAGAACTAAGTTCTCAACTAGGGTTAAACCCTGGTTCTGTTCATTCTGAAGAAATTAAATTCCTATAACATAGGGTTAAACCCTAATTCATCTCAAAGGAATTAAATTCCTATAATTCTGTGAGAATTAAATTCTCAAACTTTCATTCTCTCTCTATGTTTTGGATCTGCATGGCAGGATCTCAACCCAATGAGAATTAAATTCTCTATTCATGGGGAGATGTGCACTTTGCAGATCCTCTACTAAAGAGAGGACTATGTTTTTCTTTTTAATCTAAGAGTTAAACTCTTTTGAGAATTAAATTCTCTTTTAGAGGTCTTCCCTTTCTTACCTAAGGTTTTCTTCTGCAGGAGATCCAATTCTCCCAAAGTCTTAGGACTCTATTTTCTCTCTCTCTCTCTCTGTGTCTGTCTTTGTATATCTCAAACTCTCTCTTTTGGCTCCTATTTATAGGAGAAGGAAAAGAATCAATCAGTTTTAGTGAATTTTTCATTGAAATCTTTGATTTTTTTATTGAGAGATTTGATTTATATTTACCATTAATCTGGGCCATTAGATTATTAGGCGAATTTTATTCACCATTGGATTTTAAATCCAAAGATATCTCTTTGTTATTTCGGTTAGATTTAGGGGGGAAATCTTTCCAAGTCCAAGATTTTTCCATAAATTGGTGATATTTAATAACCTTTGGATTTTTAATCCAACGGTTCCAGATAATTCTTTTCCACTTTGGAAAGACTTGAGAGATCTTTTCTCAGAATTTAATCCTGTCATAAAAATAAGGCTCTTGAGGCTGGTCACGTATGGCCACGTGACCGTCGGTCACGTGTATGCACGTGACCCCTGGTCACGTGTAGGCACGTGACCCCCCTGGAATGGGCTTCCCTTTCTTCTGCGCTTTGTTCTTTTGCCGCTGTTTAGTCATCACGTGTCAACACGTGACCGCTGGTCACGTGCTTGCACGTGATGTCTCTTCCGTAGGTTTTTCCTGATTTTAAATCAGGAAACAGTAATAATTAAACTATAATATAATAATATAACTCTCTCTCTCTCTTTCTCTCTCTTTCACACACACACACACATATATATATACACATTTAGAATTTATACACACACACACACATATGATATATATATATATATATATATATATATATATATATACCCATTTAGAATTTAAAATAAAGAAAACCTCTCTCTCTTCCATCCCTCTCCCCCAATTATCCCTCGTTATCCCGACACCTCCACCTCATCGTCGGCAGACCACCCCTTCAATCAAAATACATCAATCTTCCTTTTCTCCCTGCGGCTGCATCTTTAACCCATAACCAAGAACCCAAATCCCTACTTCAAATTGACCCCATCTTCTCAAAACAAACCTAGCCAAATCATAACTCAATCCATGCCCTCATCACCATCGACGTCTCCATCTCCGATGGCTTAGTCACTATCGTCTCGTCTTCACGACCTACTTCTTCTTTTCTCTCTCGCGACCGCAACGACCTCATCCTGAAGCCGTCCACTGCGCCTCCACCTCCGGCGACATAGTCGTCTTCTCTATCCTATTCAAGAATTCCAAATCCGAGCAGTTCAACCTCTGAAAGTGTATCCTAGCACCACCACAAGGTTTTAACCGATATTAAGTATGCAATTCTAAAAATTCTTGGTGCTAAGCTACACTAACCTAGAATCTAACTAGAGTATTAGGATTTAAACATAATATATAGCAAGTTTTATACTAAGAGATAGAAATTACAATCTTTGTAGCCCAAGTCCTTCTCTTCTAAAGCTCCGGGTAGTAGTCTATACGACTTCTCTAGGCTCCACTTGAAGAACGGATCGAGCTTGCTTCGCGACCTTCGTGTCGAATATGATCCATCCGAAATTCCTCTAGGTCAAGCTATCTCTTCACTAATCTAGTATTAATGAAGTAAACAATCTAGTCTAAAGTGCTAATCTAGATTAGGATGATGAAGTAAGGTGTTTTAGCTCATTAGGATTTTCTAAAACCCTAAGGTTAACAACACTTGTGATAGCTAGGGCTAGAAGCAAGAGGAAGAAGAAGAAGGAAATGGGAGAGAGCAAAAATGAGCTAAGGAAATAAACTTATGAAAAATATCAAGTGAAGAATGGCTCTCTTTAAATGTTCACTTATTGAAGCATGGAATAAATTGCAATAATAAATTGCAACCATACTTGTATAGTGAACACAAATGAATAAACAAATGATAAATGTCATGCTTCACCCCATGCTAAAAATAGCTCCCATTTTCCACCTCAATATCTGAAATGACGGAGGGCTACGAATGGTTTTGGAAAAACCGTGAACGTAATAAACTTGATTTATTCGAAAGAACCATGATAGCTTTTAAAGGAGTGGTCTAAGCTCCGCTTTTCAAAGTTGCTTTTTGAAGAAAACCGAGTGGTTTTGAAACTGTTCCAACGATTATTCTTTGGTTTGTTTTCTTTGCATTAATCAATGTTAATGTTGTCCCATCATTTAACCCTATCATTGCAGAAAGAAACGAAAATACAACGTACGCTTATTCCATCCGCATTCGCCACGGGGCCCTGTCATTCTCCGTTAGGTTACTTAACTAACGGAAGAGCGGGGGCTGGACTAGTGCGGGTGCAAAACATAAGCAACGTTTATTATATATATATATATGTATATATATATATATCCATTCATCTCACGCAATAATAGGCATTCCAGATCACAGATGAATATATTGGATATACTAGGAATTCCGCGTTTCGTTTAAGCCCAGAATGAAAGACGGATTCCACGGTCGTGATGAATAGCCAAACCCTACCCTAGACCATTACGGGTGCGGAAAACTACCCACCAAATTCTCGAAGTGAAGCAACCTCCCTCAGTAAAATGAGTAGGCCACTCGGCACTTCAAGAACCCGGTAGTTTGTGCACCCTACCTTGGGTCTATCCTAGGAGCAAAAACCGTAAATGAAATAATACAATGGTAGCTACAACCTCAACACGGATGTGCCCCGCAAAATAATATTATATCAAATTATAAATTTACATGAATGAAAGAAAAGAAAACACTCTTCTCATATCCCCCCGGCTATTCATTCACGACGATCCAATACTCCATATCCACAAACCAACAACAAGATCACAGATATATGCAACCCCTACTAATCGGTATATAGCGATTAGCGGACGTTTTAAAACACATATATAAACTGAAACATGTAAACGATATTAAAACCACGACTTCGAAATACTCCGTATTGCCACAACACAAAGAAAATAGTATATGCAATCTTGGCAAAATCAAACACCACCTGAAACCCTAAATCCAAGATTCAAGAACACCATCTAAAACACGAGACAAATTTCATTACTTGGGTCGTTCAGGCCGTTTTTTTCAAGTATGTGGCTGGCCAAAGTTAGATGGTTTTGGCCCGTTATCCTATGGTGTTCATGTCACAACCAAAGGAGCACTCTGTACTTGTTTAAAAAAATTTTAGAGCCTCTGAAAAAATTGAAATTTTCTCAAAATAGAAAATCCAACCATGCTTCATATATATATATATATATATATATATATATATATTAAGAGAAGAAAATAATTAATGAGCAATAATATTAGTTAATATATAATTATATCAAATATAAATATATATCATATTATTAAATCAACACTTGATCCAATAATCCGGTTATATCACATATAACTGACTAATATTATTTATCGCCAGATTAGAATACGGTATCACATACTCGTATTTCATCATGCCCCCACACATATCAGCATATGCGCCTTACTTCGTTTCGCTTGAACTAGGAAACCTCTGTGTGGGACTCTGATAACTCGTCGATACGCTTGCAATAGGTAATGATCATACCAGTCACCCACAAGTCGTTAGCAGTACTAGCTGGACATATAATTGCATCCCTTAGGATACCTATTTGCATCCATCTCGTCTAATATACATATAATTGCATCCATAGATCACTTGAATATATAACATTATAATATTGACATTCCATGTTTAATAAAGTGCATCCTAATTAGTGTTTGAACTTTGACTTTAACCTTACTCGATAACTGTGCATCCATATCTTTGAATTTATATTTTCTTGCATACCACATCACATTATTCCATTTTATTGTTACATTAGTACCCCATACTTGTTTTGTATACCCATGCGTAGTATAGTTTGATTTTAAGCACCCATATGACACTTATGCACCCCTGACATGACTTGATACACTAGTACTTGATACGACTTGATACATGTGCACTTATTGACTTGATTGATACTTGTTCACTACCTGACTGGCATGATGTACCATAGCTTGACCTGTTACCTGATCTTGTTACTAATGCTAACAATCTTGACCTGTTGTCCCTACGGACATTTCCTGTTGTCTATCTAGACAAATCTGTACTTACTTGATCCTGTGTTAGCATTAATTCCAAATTTATTAATACCTGACTTGAACACATAACTTGGGGGTATGGGGAAATCAATGATGAAACCCGACTTGTAGCTCGACAGTTCGATACCTTTACTGATCAGTATTACGGGCTAGGCCAGTCCCGGGATGCTGCTGCTGACATCATTCGTCGTTACCTACTACCCTTTATTGCCTTGCGACACGTCTCGGATTCACCCCGAGAGTCTTAGACCGTGATCCCGGGCACACATGGGATACTATTGAGTTACATCGATAATTCATCAAATTGATTTCAAAGAATTGAGAGTAGTTAACCCAATAGACCGGTTTAGATTACTCACTGCACATCAGCTATGCCTTACCCTTCACTGTCCTTATTTATTTTACTGTTATACCTGTTTTACCGTTCATACTCATACCTGCATGCCTTGCTACCCCCATTTATATTATTCCTTAATGTTATGACGCACTGACGTCTGGGTTTTGCATGGCCCAGATCCTCTACCTTTGTCGCAGGCTGATCAGGAGTACTGCCGCTGTTAGACCGAGCAGTGAGGATCCTGTTGGTATCCAGTTTTACTTTCCAGGTGTTTTATTTATTAGATCTTTTGCTTCCGCATATTATATTATTTCTTAACTCGTTTATTCTGGCTCGTGGACATGTACTAGATAGTTTATTTACTTTCCTGTTCTTGATATCTCTACAGCCGTAATATGACTGTGGAGGGATTTTTCCTATCCGCATGTAGCATGGTTGGCTCTGTCACGTGCCTATCTTAGTGCACTCTGGGAAGCGGGGCATGACAAGTCATCTCAAAGGACAAAAGCATATTTATAGGATGTGGTGGGGACGATTCTGATTCTCCAAATCCCAAGATAGATCGGATGGCTCAAAATTGTGCACCGTTGCACTCACGTGCAAACCACGTGAGAACGACGGCGGGAGACATTTGTTCTCTCATAAAAAATTGCTTTTTAAATCAGTCAGGCAGCGCCTCACGTGTTTCCCACGTGAACACCAATGCCAACATTTTGTACTTTGTAGGATTAAAAAGTCCTATGCTGGCAATTCACGTGAAACTCACGTGAGCGGTGACGTGCAAAGCACGTGCCTGATTCCGTAAGAATTAAATTCTTAGGCAGCGTCCACGTGTATATCACATGAGCGTCAGGGCCTAATTAAAGAGGGTATAATTAAATTCTACATGGAGAATATTTCCCTAAAATCTGGTGATATTCTCTGTTAAACAGAGCCGTTGGATTAAAAATCTAAGGGCGATTAAAATTATCAAATGATAGAATTAAATTCTATTAGGGGGAAAATATCTCCCTGGTCTTTTTAAATGGGAAATATATTCTCGATTGGATCAAAAATATAATGATAGAACTAAATTCTAATGTGAAAAATATTTTCCTGCATCTTTCTAAACAAAGAAAGATATCTTTGTTAAATAGAAAGTTGTTGGATCAATGATCCAATGATAGAATTAAATTCTAATATGGGAAAATATTTCCAAATGAGAAATATATACTCTAGACCCATAGATTAAAATTCCAATGGTATTAAAAATCATCATTTGACAGAATTAGATTCTGTATAAGGGAAAATATTTTCTTAATCTTGAAAAAACAAGAATAAATATATTCTGTGAAACAAAAATTATTGGATCAAAAATCCAACGGTGGATAAAATCCCCCAAATAATCTTTGAGGCCAATTAAATCAATAAGTATCTCTCAAATGAGAGATTTTCTCAAACTAATTAACAATTTGCATCTTCTATATAAAAGATAGGAGACTTCAAGTCTCAAAAGAAGGATCGACCCCATAAGCCTCTCTACAAAAGAAAATTGAGAATTCAATTCTCCAAAAAAAAGAAGAAGATTCTCTCTCTCTCTCAAACCTTAGATAAAGAAAAGCAGAGATAAATATATCTCTTTTGCCTAGTATAAAAAAGAAAACAAGGGTTTAGCCCTTCGTAAAAAAGAACTTGGTTCTTCCTCTGATCTGAGATTTGCAAAGTAAATCTACCCACAAGTTGAGAATTTAATTCTCATCGGGAAGATCCTGTTTTTCAAACTCAGAATTAGGAGAAAGAACTAGATTAAAAAGAAAAAGAGAGCAAAAGAATATAAATTCTAGGAATTTAATTCCTTTAAAAACAGGGTTTAACCATACACAAAAGAACTTAGTTTTTAGAATATAAAACTTGATCTCAGATCTTCAAAACGGAGATCTTGATGATCATCAATGGCCAAAACACCATTAACAGAAGTTTAATTTCTTTTCAAAAGATAAAACAGAGAGTAAATCTCTAAAGGGCTCGGCGCTTCACGTGTTTCACATGTGAGCGCCCAAAAATATAAACTCGGCGTATTATGTGCTCCTCACGTAACGCCCAAAAACAAAATTTTAGCGCCTCACGTACTTCTCACGTGACCGCCCAACAAAACAGAATGCTCAGCGTCTTACGTGCTTCCCACGTGAGCGCCCAAAACAGAAGACTTAGCACCCACATGCTTCCCACGTGAGCGTTGTACGAAAATGCTGAGCACTATAAATTTAGTCAAAATGACTAAAGTGCCTAGCATTGATTGGGCAGCGCCCATATATAAGCGACTCACATGATACACACGTGAGCGCCAGAGTCATAGATAAGTGCTTAGCATTTCTGAATAAAGGGAGAAAGCTCAAGGCTGAGCAAACAGGGTCTCAAACAAGTGCTTAGCACTTCTGAATAAAAAAAAGACTGAACATACCAAGCCCAAATTGGCTAAGCCTTTCTGAAATTGCTTGCAGCTGAGCCAAGATGCTCTGTTGTTAGATCTTAATTAAATTTAGTGATCCTGAAAATATATCTAAGTTGATTTTAGTCTCAAATAAGACTAACGTATTCTTAGTTAAAATAAATTGAGCCTAAATACTCATATATTTAAGTTGATCTTGATCTAAAAATAGATTAATGGTTCTTAAATAAGATAAAATATTGTCACGCCCCGCTTCCCAGAGTACGCAAGATTGGGCACGTGACATAGCCAACCATGCTACCTGTGGGTAGGAAATATCCATCCACAGTCACATTACGGTTGTAGAGATATCAAGAACAAAATAATAAACTAATCTAATACATGTCCCAAATCCATAATAACAAGAATCAATAAACAATGAGTGCGGAAGCAAATGATCCAATACAATAAATAAACCATACGTTCCATAATGCGGGCTCACATCTGGAAATGAAATGAAAATAAATAAACTAAACCCTAAGGAACTCACAGTTCAGCCTGCTGGCTGAAGTACTCCTGCTCGGTCGTCGACAGTGGTACGGAATCTGGGCCATGCAAAACCCAGACGTCAGCGCGTCATGGCATCAAGTATATAATATAAACATGGTATTAAGCAATGCAAATATGAACATAAATAAAGCAGTACTAAGAAATAACAGAGCAGGGTAATGTGCAATGGTGACTAAACTGTCCTATCAGGTTTCTACTCTATAGTCTTTGAAATCAATTGATGAATCGTCGATGTAACTCAATAGTATCCCGTGCGTGCCCGGGACCACGGTCAAGGTCCTCGGGGCTGAATCCGAGACGTGCCGCTAAGCAGTAATAGGTAGCAAGATGGGCGAGTGATGTCAGCATCACCACTCTGGGGCTGGCCAACCCCGTAAGACTGATCAGAACAAGTATCGAACTGTTGAGTTACAAGTCGATTTCACCTTTGATTTCCCCATATCCCCAAGTTATGTATGTCAGGTCAGGTATTCAGTAGTCAAGGACTAATGCCAACAGAAAATCAGGTAAAAGTAGGTCTGTCTGGATAGACAGCAGGGATAGTCAGGTTTGTCGGCATTAGGCATGAAATCAGGTAACAGGTCAGGTCACGTTTCAACAGGTTGAGTCGATATGTACATGGTGTCATGTCCGGTGTATCAGTACATGTGTCAGGTGTTTCAAGATCGGTCAATATGTAGTGCAATCAAATGTATGCTGATAACAGGTACAGTAACGAATAAAGAACAACAGCAGGAACGGCAAATGACAATATTATTCCATGTAAACACGGTGATGCTTTGTATTTTCTTATTAACAGGTTCAAGCACCCTTGGGGTGCAATGGTCACAAAGTGAAACAATATCAACAACATACGTAATGAAGCTACATGAATTTAAACTGAAGCATAATAATTGTCTCATGGGTGATTTAACAAATGAAGTGAGGACGATCTACTTGGTTTAGTTAGTTAATGTGTGAATTAATAGCAGACCGGTTAATTACAAGCAACTACTATTAATTTAAAGTTACGGATAATTGTGACCATCAATTCTAAGTTATAAAAGATATCGATGTTACAAATAGCTGTGTGGTTATAATAAATAATATGATGATTAAGTTTGTAGCAAGGCTTGATCTTGTGTACTAGCATGTTAAAGCAAGTATTCGGATACTTGCCTCGACGGTTTCACAAACCGGAAAGCACGGATGCAAAGTCGGCAGAAAACACGAGACGGGTGCACGGGCCACGGATCGAGTCCCAACAGAGAACAACGGGATCACACGGACCATGGTACTTCGCTGGAGCATCGGGTTCAAAAGACGGCACGGTCGGATTCCGGCAAAAGTCATCGGCAACGAGTTAGCAACATGATATATGGAATAAGATCAGCCGGGGGGGGGGGGGTTTGCACAAAAGGAAGGATGAGGGGTGCTTACAGGGAGACACCAGGGGTAACCCCGGCGGGCTCGACGGCGCTGGAACGCCGGCGAGGCAGCGACGGCGGCTGCGAAGGCTTGAACAGCCTCGGGTTCGCTGGAGAGGGTAGTGCGACGAGTAGAGGAGGGTGGTGGTCGGCTCTGGTGATCGAGGGGGAAAGGAGGTGGTCGGAGGTGGCGCGGGTGACGTCGACGAGGGTCGACGGCGCGTTCTCCGGCGACCCGGGGATTGGTGCAGGATCGGGCTCGGGTCTGATGGTGGTCCGGTGAGGGGAGGAGGAAGGCGACGACGAGGTCGCGACGAGGAGGAGGAGAGGGAGTCTCCGGCGTCGTCGGTGACTGGAGGCGGCGTCGACGACGAGACCTGCGGTGGTTGGTGGCGTCGTCGGGGTTGGGTGCAGGCGCGGAAGAGAGCGGAGGAAGGAGGTAGGAGGGTGCGGCTAGGTTGAGGAGGTGCTGACGGCGACGGCGAGGTCGCGGGGAGGTCGGCGGCGCGAGTACGAGGGGCTAGGGTTTGGGTACTCGTGGGTTTTCTCGTGATCGAGAGGGGGAGGGGAGGCGGCTGCATGGAGGGAATTATATAGGGGAAGAGAGAGAGAGATTGGAGAGAGAGAGAGAAAGATTTAGAGTGAGAGAGAGAAGGAGAATAGGGAGAGAGACAGAGAGAGACGGAGAGAGAGAGAGGGAAAGGGGGCCCACGAGGGATTTAAATCCCTCGTGATTGGCTGCCCAAGATAAGGGGATTTTTAAAGTAAAGATTTGAAAGGATTTTACTGTTAAAGAATATATATACGTATAATTTTAGTTTTAAGATATTTAATTAAATGGGCCTTTTTGGCGCTAAATGAAACATTTCCAAATCGCGCCCGGGTTGCGCCCAATTGTTCCAAATTCAAATTATAGGATTTTAAGCGAGTTCCAAACTTTGAAAAGAGGTGTTTAATGATTAAAATGCATGCCCCCAAGTCGGACACTTGCACGCGCGCGTAGTCGTCCAAACTTGCCCGTTTAGCCGAACGGGACGGAATCTCGACACGCGGACGCTACCACGCGACTAGCGGCGACGAGTAGGCCAACATGGACATTTTTAATTTCATTTTAGGAGTTAAAATTTGTTATGTGCCAAAATGACTTAACCGGTTAAAATTTAGCAATAAACACCAGAAAATCAGAATAATTGAAAATGAGCAATATATGACACTCAACTAGAAATATAAATAGTATTATTGGGCTCGGGTGTTACATCATACCCAACTACAAAAGAATTTCGTTCTCGAAATTCCAAGAATACAAGATAGCTAACTACTGGAAAAGGTGAGGGAATTTCTGCCGGATCTCGTCTTCTCGCTCCCAAGTGGATTCTCCATGCGATCGATTACCCCAAGAAACTAGCACAAGAGGGATAACCTTGTTCTTAAGAACCTTTTCTCTCCGATCCTTGATTTCAACTGGTCGCTCCTCAAAGGTTAGGTCCTCCCGTACGGTCAACTCCGAATGATCCAAGACATGAGTCTCATCACGAACATACCTCCGTAGTTGAGACACATGAAACACATCGTGAACTCCTGCTAATGATTGTGGTAACGCCAACCGGTACGCTACCTCTCCAACACGCTCCAATATCTCGAAGGGTCCAACGAATCGAGGACTAAGCTTTCCCCGACTTCCAAAGCGAATCACCCCTCTAGTCGGTGATATCTTCAGGAATACCAAATCACCCACGGCGAACTCTAGAAGTCTTCTTGACGTGTCGGCCCAACTTTTCTGTCTGTCTTGAGCTGCTTTCATATGCTTCCTGATTGTATTCACCTTATCGACTGTCTGTACCACCAAATCTGGTCCTAGTAACCTTCGTTCACCAACATCATCCCAACAAACAGGTGAACGGCACTTACGACCATACAGTGCTTCAAACGGAGCCATCTGAATTGTCGCTTGGAAGCTATTGTTGTACGAAAACTCCACCAGGTGTAGATGATCCTCCCAAGAACCTTTGAAGTCTAACATGCAAGCCCTCAACATATCTTCAAGGGTCTGGATCGTTCTCTCTGATTGCCCATCAGTCTGAGGATGATAAGCTGTGCTAAACTTCAACCGGGTCCCCAAACTTTCTTGTAAACTCCTCCAAAAGTGCGACAAGAATCGAGTGTCCCGATCGGACACGATGCTTACCGGCACTCCATGCAATCTGACAATCTCCTGCATGTATCGCTCTGCCAAAGTCTCCGTCGATTGACCAACCCGAAAAGGAATAAAGTGAGCTGCCTTGGTCAAACGATCGACAATCACCCATACGGCATTGTTGCCCTTTGGACTCTGCGGTAAAGCCGTCACGAAATCCATGGTTATATGTTCCCACTTCCACTGAGGAATCGGAAGTGGTTGCAACAAACCAGCAACCCTTTGGTGTTCAGCCTTGACTTGCTGACACACCAAGCACTTAGCCACGAAGCGAGCAATTTCCCGTTTCATACCTTCCCACCAGAAGTGCTGTCGAATATCTCGGTACATCTTTGTCCCTCCTGGATGTACAGAGTAAGCTGAACTGTGTGCCTCCTTCATAAGCTCTTCACGCACATCTCCTTTTGGCACACACACACGGCTACCATATCTCAACGAACCATCTTCATGGATCAGTAAATCGGTTCGTAGTCCGGCTCCAACCTGCTCTCGAAACCTTTGCAGTCTAGGATCCTGCGATTGCGCCACTTTAATCTTCTCAACTAAGGACGACTGTACTTGCAACCGCATCAACTGTCTTGTAGCATGTGGTAGCACAACCTCCAAGTCAAATCTCCGAAAATCCGCAATGATCTCTCTCTGTGCAGTCAATATCTGAATTGCTGGTAACCGACTCAGCGCATCCGGCACGACGTTGACTTTTCCCGGATGGTACTTAAGATCAAGGTCATAGTCGGCCATCAGCTCCAACCATCTGCGTTGCCTCATGTTCAACTCCTTCTGAGTGAACACATACTTTAAACTCTTGTGATCTGTAAAGACTTCGACTCTCTCGCCCAATAGGTAGTGTCTCCAAATCTTCAGGGCGAAGATCACGGCTGCAAGCTCTAAGTCATGAGTCGGATAATTCTTCTCATGAGTCTTCAGTTGTCTCGATGCGTAAGCGACGACTTTCCCATTCTGCATCAAAACACATCCCAATCCCTTTCCGGATGCGTCGCTATGAATCACCAGTCCTCCTGAATCATCCGGTACGGTTAGGATAGGGGCGGTTATCAACTTCTGCTTCAACGTCTCGAAGGCCAATGCACATCCATCCGTCCAAACAAACGGTACCTCCTTACGCGTAAGCTTGGTTAACGGCTCAGCTAAACGAGCGAAGTTCTCCACAAATCTTCTGTAGTAACCGGCCAAACCAAGGAAACTTCTTATCTCCGCAACATTCTTTGGAATAGGCCAATCTCGAACTGCTGCAATCTTTTCGGGATCGACGGCGATTCCATCGCCCGACACGACATGCCCCAGAAACTTCACTTCTTCCAGCCAGAATTCACACTTACTCATTTTCGCAAATAACTTCTCTTGTCTCAGCGTCTGCAGTGCGATCCTTAAGTGCTCAGCATGCTCCTCTGGACTCTTCGAGTACACCAGAATATCGTCAATGAATACCACAATAAACTGGTCCAAGAATGGTGAAAAGATCCTGTACATCAAATCCATAAATATTGCTGGCGCATTAGTCACTCCGAAGGGCATCACTAGATACTCGAAATGTCCATATCGAGTTCGAAACGCCGTCTTGCAAATGTCTTCTGCTTTTACTCGAACCTGATGATATCCTGATCGCAAGTCCAGTTTCGAGAATACCCTCGAGCCACTAAGCTGCTCAAAAAGCTCTCCAATGCGAGGGATCGGGTACTTGTTCTTAATAGTCACCCGGTTCAATTCTCGATAATCAATGCACATCCTTCTCGTGCCATCCTTCTTCTTTACTAAAAGAACTGGAGCTCCCCAAGGTGAGTTGCTGCTTCGAATCCATCCCTTCTCGAGTAATTCACCAACTTGTTTCTTAACTTCTTCCAATTCCACCGGTGCCATCGGATAATAAGATTTTGATACTGGCGCTGCACCAGGAATAAGGTCAATCGCAAACTCCACATCTCGCTTCGGCGGTAAGCCCGAAATATCTTCAAACACATCCATAAAGTCGCGGACAACTGCCGGCTCTTCATTACTATCCACTACCATAGCCGCAAGAACATTGTTCGTCGGCCTAGCCCTAAACTCGACTGGCCCGACAGAACTGCTTCCTCCAATGAAAGTAAACTCAGGGTGTCCGGGAATCTGGAAAATTACTTTCCTTGCCCTACAATCAATGTGTGCGTGGAAAGTGCCAAGAAAATCCATTCCCAAGACTACTTCATAACTGCCCGTATCTATCACCAAGAAATCTGCAAAAAGCTCCCGTCCGCAAATTACAACTGTACAATCTCTACATTCCTTACTAGCTATGATTTTCCCATTCCCAGTGTGTATGTCCCAAAAACTAGACAGGGTCGTGCAGGTAATCGAGTGCGTAGTTATGAATTTGGATGACATAAAACAGTGGGATGCTCCGGAATCAAATAATACCAATGCGGGAAAACCATGAACGAGCAAAG
Organism: Agapanthus africanus; assembly: GCA_030015575.1. NCBI lineage: Eukaryota > Viridiplantae > Streptophyta > Magnoliopsida > Asparagales > Amaryllidaceae > Agapanthus > Agapanthus africanus. The sequence continues at coordinate 779,411,614 of CM057341.1, forward strand.
TACCTGAAACTACTTCTCCTGATGCCTTGGCTTCCTCAGCTGTCAACGTGAAAGCTCGAGCCTGATTTGGTCCTTGAGTCAGCTGTTTCTGCCCTTGGAACGGTCTCTGCGGAGGCTTCTGTATATCATCTCTCGTGCGAAGCTTCGACGGACATGCACTAACAGCGTGATCGGCTGCCCCGCAAACCAGACAAAGTCCCAGTCTCCTTCGACACTCCTTCTGCACGTGCCCAGGTAATCGACAGTAATCACAAATCACGCTCTTCCTTCGATCAACGATCACAGGCTTCTTCATTGGCGCTACACCTCGACGGTCCACTGGAATACCTCTGCGCCCATGATCTCGGTTAGGTACAATTGCAGGCTTCCTGGCCGCAACTGCTGTCTGCTGTAGGTTCCCTTTCATTCCCGACAAACTCTGCTGCTCTCTGGCTGCCGTAAGTGTTAGTAGTATGTATGCCCTAGAGGCCAGTATTGTACAGATGATGTATATTATATTGGATGCTTGGACATATATAGAGATGACTTTCTTGCTCGATATGATAGTATGCTATCTGGTTACTCTTTATCTTAACATGTACACTTGACTCTTTAAACTGTCTTAGAGTTACATGTTGGTAAAGCCCTTAGGATGTGTACTTGACTACCTGGACTATGATGCAGATCATACTAGTGGGGACATGGTAGTCCATAAGTACATCCTTCAAGGTCCCTAGTCGTGGGTGTATCGAGACGGGGCATCGATATACCAGAGTAGACTAGCGTATACGCTTCTCGACCCATGTGATGGGCGATGGATGATCCCATATCCATTGGTGTTTGACATCAGAGATGGTATACGGGTGCTCAGTGGAGACTGAGTACACTGGACGGACTCGTCGAGAACTCCCAGATGGTATTATACCTCACGTCAGATGGCAGTTCTCAGGTGACACTTGTGCAGGTTAGTCTGTAGACCCGAGATCGTCATAGAGTCTTGTGTGATTCCCACTGTGCTTTGATCTCCACCTTACCACGTCCATGAGGGCGTGCAAAACGGTGGTCTTTGGGTACAGTCCCGAGTCACATGAAGGCAATGAGCGATAGGAGGGGTTTCGTCTCTCCCGGTATTGGGGGTTGATGTTGCGCAGTGCTCTGTTGGGGTAAAAATTTACACCCCGGTTGACCGAGTCAAAGTCAAGGTCAACCTCAAGCCAGGTGGGCCCAAGCCCAGGTCAAGTGGGCCCATGCCCAGGTCGAGTCCGAAACATGAAGCGGCCGACCCTCCCCACGCCAAAAATGAAATCATGTAATAAATAATTTTTATGTAATTTTTTATACATGAATGTATGCAAAATGGGCATAAAGCCAATATTTTGTAAGCCCATGGCTTATGTGCAAAAAATGAAATGGCACATGAGCCATGGGATGGCTAAAATGCCATTTTTGTGAAGCCCAAGGGGCTATATGCAAATATGTAAGCCTATAAAAGGCAACATGATAAAAAAAAAATATATACTTTTCATTCTCTCCACAAAAATTAGAGCTGAGCTCTTTCTTCCTTCTTCAAGGTTCCAAAACCTTCTTCTTTCTTTCGAATTAAATCAAGAGTTTTACTCTTCCTTTTTCAAAACTAAATAGTTTTCCACCACCAAACCCACAAAGGGGAACTCAGATCTTCCATCAGATCTCAAAAAGAAAAGATTTTGAAATCCCACATCTCTTGATCTTCAAGATCCAGCTAACAGAGGAGGAAGAAGAAGAACATCTTTCACTAAACCCTCAAAAAAAGAAGAAAAACACATTCAGGAGTCCAACTCCTCTCTGATTTCTCTTCTGAGAAATTTTTTTTAGGCTAAAAGCCTGTTGTGCCTCACCTGCGCGCTTGCGCAAGTGCGCAAGGCGCCCGCGTGCCGACACGTGGCGCGCGCGCTTGCGCAAGTGCGCAAGTCGCCCGCGTGCCGACACGTGGCGCGCGCGCTTGCGCAACTGCGCAAGTGCGCAAGTCGCCCGCGTGCCGACACGTGGCGCGCGCTTGCGCAACTGCGCAAGTCGCCCGCGTGCCGACACGTGGCGCGCGCGCTTGCGCACCTGCGCAAGTGCGCAAGGCGCCCGCGTGCCGACACGTGGCGCGCGCGCTTGCGCAACTGCGCAAGTGCGCAAGTCGCCCGCGTGCCGACACGTGGCGCGCGCGCTTGCGCAACTGCGCAAGTGCGCAAGTCGCCCGCGTGCCGACACGTGGCGCGCGCGCTTGCGCACCTGCGCATCCCTTGGATGTCTTTTCCCCCTCTTTTGGTGTACATATATACATATATACATATGTATACAAATTTATACATACACGTACTCCACGACACTGTCCCTGTTAGAAAAAAATTTCTAACGGGGCGCTGCCCCGCACCCCGCAAGGGGGCTGCTAGCCCCCTTGACCCCCAGCCCGCTATCCGGGTAGCGGGACCCCCGTAAAAACTCTGCGTGGCTCCCGATATATCCAAAACCCCCTTTCAAAACACACGCACACTGCACATTGAGTTCGTATGACCAGTTTAACCCGTTAATCGGAGGTTCCCTCGCCCCAAAGGCGATGGGTAATTAACGGCAGCTTAGTCCGCGGCTGCCGGAGATTCGGATCCCCACAATCATTAAACCCCGGCCTACCCTAGGCAGGGGGAATCTGTAGTACGCCTGACAAGCGCTCGCGTATTCCCATCTCACTGGGGTGACGAAAAACACCCTACATGCTCGATTGGCCGTAGCAGGGAAGTCCCTGGCCAGGGCTGATCAGAGATTTGCTGGTAAGTGTTACCAGTAGTTTCTCGACCCGTTATGAGCCTCACATCGGCATGACTTATCGGGTTATTGGGGTCTGACGTCTACCACCCCTAGACTTGATATGCGACATATCAGACGAAGAGACCGGACTGTACGGTAAGTGTTACTGGTCGGATTCCCAGGAGTGTGAGCGGGCTAGCTCGTCGATCTTCTGATCGCTCAATACCCGGGTGGCCGTTACGTTTAGCAGACCGCTTGCGGCTTGTGGATGCTTGATATGATCATCATCTGCTACCGGCGTATTGACGAGTCTTTAGAGTCCTACACAGAGGTTTCCTGGCTCAAGCGAAACGAAATAGGAGCGCATATGAGATATGTGCAGGACCGAGAATAATGCGTGTATGTGATACCGCATTTCATTCTCGCGATAAATGTTTCGATTGGTTATATTCGTTATGACCTAGTTATCGAATCATTGATTCGATAAATCGATACATTGCATACTAGTCGGTTATGTGCGACATGACCGGATCATTGAATCAAATGTTGATTTAATGATTTAATGTATAATTATATATATTTGATATATTACTTTGCATTAACTAGTATTGGTTCACTTTATACGGATTTTCTCACTTGATGTGCATGATGTATATGTGATATACTTTTGTACACTTATTTGTATCATATTAGATGATGCATGTTTATTTGGTTAAACGTAAAGAATAAACCCATGGTTAAGAGGATAATTAGGGTTTTGATTTTATCACACATTTATTTATCCATTCCTTTTATTTAAATTGTTTTATAAAAACAAAATGGTTTTCTTTTGTCATGAAGCTTAATGAAGCTTCATGAAGGTTTGACTCAAAGACCATTTTGTCTTTATACTAAACCCTAACTATTCCCACTTACCATGGTTTGCTCTCTACACTTAACCCATGTTAGAATTATGATAAGATATGTTTTTTCTTTTATTTTAAAATCACTTATCATAATACTAGCTCATCTTCTTCTTCTTCTTCAAGCTTGCTACTCCAATGGCAACTTGAGTTCTAGTGAGAGAATTCCAAATCTAAAGTGAACCCATCTCCTATTTCTTCACCCTCTACCTCTTGCCAAGTTGTTTTGGGTGTTCTCTTCACAAGTTTCACAACTTTGTGAAGTCGGAGCTTGAACTAGTGCAACCTCGACGTAGATCGTCTTTGACACAAAGCCGACGACCTATTCCGCACATTATTCCGATGAAGCCGACGAATGAGTCGAGGATTCATGATGGACAGCGAGGACATGACCACGTGGAGCTAAGGAGGTGGAAATCCGGATCTACAAAGGTTGTAGCTTCCGACCTTTAGTTAATTTGTTAACTAGCTTTATCATTTCGCCTAAACATCTAGTCTAAGATCCGTAGTATCGGGTTTCTCGGCACCAAATTTTTTAAATTGGCATGTCCGATGCCTTGTGAGACCTTACTAGGGTGCCTAGGAACCTTTCAGTAAGAACCTGCGAGAAAGTGGTCAAACCCAGGGAGACAATCTGCCTCTGGATGTCCACATCCAAACTGCGCAAGAACCTTCGCGCCCTGTCTGCTTCCTTGGCGACTAAGGGTCCAGCGAAACGGCTGAGTCTTGTCCACTCCGCTGCATGTACATCCACAGCTGCTCCATTTTGTCTCAGCCCAATAAATTTCTCCTCCATTTCCTCCCGTGCAGTCCGCGGGAAGAACTTTTCCAAGAAACTTTTGGAGAAATCCGCCCAACTGATTGGCTTGGACAAGCGGGTCTCCTCCACAAGCCACCACTCTCGGGCGTAATCCACCAGCTGATTGCGCACCACATCAACTCTCTTGTCGTCTGGGATCTGTGCCGCAATCAGTAAATTCTCCGTGTCTACTAGCCACTGCTCGGCTGGTAACGGCTTCTCCAGACCAGTGAAAGTAGTAGGACCCAACCGTCTGAAATCTGCCACGGTTCCTACTCGGTCGACTGGCTTCGCTACAGCGGTGTTTACAGACTGCTGAATAGCCTGCAAACCCTCCTGAAATGAATCTGCTTGCTGTTGGATCAGCTCAGTTTGCCTTTTCTGATTTTCCAACATCCCACGTATCACTCCTAACATGGCGGCTTCATCCACACGCCTCTGATACGTCTTGAAATTCTTATCTGCCATGGTCCTGAAATCAAAACAAACGACATTAGCATGATGATAGATTCAATATATAAATCAAGGCTAGAACTTCAAGATACTTAAATAGAGTGCTGCATTGTAGCTATGCCGCGGTATCATAGCCGCAATTACTTAACTCCACCCAAGTCGCCTAAGTCCTAGAGATAACAAGAAGTTAGGTTTTCGAATTGACAATGCAAAGTAAGTTTGCATGTCGACATGATCCGGAAGAATGATTCAAGGACGGTAAAGCGGTCAAGGTGGCAGGACATGTTTCCTAATCACGGGTATTCTGATTCGCGTATCGGGTGCAATACCCAACTACAAAGAATCGACCCAATTAACCTATGGCTCTGATACCAAAAGAACCATGTCACGCCCCGCTTCCCAGAGTACGTAAGATTGGGCACGTGACATAGCCAACCATGCTACCTGTGGGTAGGAAATATCCATCCACAGTCACATTACGGTTGTAGAGATATCAAGAACAAAATAATAAACTAATCTAATACATGTCCCAAATCCATAATAACAAGAATCAATAAACAATGAGTGCGGAAGCAAATGATCCAATACAATAAATAAACCATACGTCCCATAATGCGGGCTCACATCTGGAAATGAAATGAAAATAAATAAACTAAACCCTAAGGAACTCACAGTTCAGCCTGCTGGCTGAAGTACTCCTGCTCGGTCGTCGACAGTGGTACGGAATCTGGGCCATGCAAAACCCAGACGTCAGCGCGTCATGGCATCAAGTATATAATATAAACATGGTATTAAGCAATGCAAATATGAACATGAATAAAGCAGTACTAAGAAATAACAGAGCAGGGTAATGTGCAATGGTGACTAAACTGTCCTATCATGTTTCTACTCTATAGTCTTTGAAATCAATTGATGAATCGTCGATGTAACTCAATAGTATCCCGTGCGTGCCCGGGACCACGGTCAAGGTCCTCGGGGCTGAATCCGAGACGTGCCGCTAAGCAGTAATAGGTAGCAAGATGGGCGAGTGATGTCAGCATCACCACTCCGGGGCTGGCCAAGCCCGTAAGACTGATCAGAACAAGTATCGAACTGTTGAGTTACAAGTCGGTTTCACCTTTGATTTCCCCATACCCCCAAGTTATGTATGTCAGGTCAGGTATTCAGTAGTCAAGGACTAATGCCAACAGAAAATCAGGTAAAAGTATGTCTGTCTGGATAGACAGCAGGGATGGTCAGGTTTGTCGGCATTAGGCATGAAATCAGGTAACAGGTCAGGTCACGTTTCAACAGGTTGAGTCGATATGTACATGGTGTCATGTCCGGTGTATCAGTACATGTGTCAGGTGTTTCAAGATCGGTCAATATGTAGTGCAATCAAATGTATGCTGATAACAGGTACAGTAACGAATAAAGAACAACAGCAGGAACGGCAAATGACAATATTATTCCATGTAAACACGGTGATGCTTTGTATTTTCTTATTAACAGGTTCAAGCACCCTTGGGGTGCAATGGTCACAAAGTGAAACAATATCAACAACATACGTAATGAAGCTACATGAATTTAAACTGAAGCATAATAATTGTCTCATGGGTGATTTAACAAATGAAGTGAGGACGATCTACTTGGTTTAGTTAGTTAATGTGTGAATTAATAGCAGACCGGTTAATTACAAGCAACTACTATTAATTTAAAGTTACGGATAATTGTGACCATCAATTCTAAGTTATAAAAGATATCGATGTTACAAATAGCTGTGTGGTTATAATAAATAATATGATGATTAAGTTTGTAGCAAGGCTTGATCTTGTGTACTAGCATGTTAAAGCAAGTATTCGGATACTTGCCTCGACGGTTTCACAAACCGGAAAGCACGGATGCAAAGTCGGCAGAAAACACGAGACGGGTGCACGGGCCACGGATCGAGTCCCAACAGAGAACAACGGGATCACACGGACCAGGGTATTTCGCTGGAGCATCGGGTTCAAAAGACGGCACGGTCGGATTCCGACAAAAGTCATCGGCAACGAGTTAGCAACATGATATATGGAATAAAATCAGCGGGGGGGGGGGGGGGGGTTGCACAAAAGGAAGGATGAGGGGTGCTTACAGGGAGACACCAGGGGTAACCCCGGCGGGCTCGACGGCGCTGGAACGCCGGCGAGGCAGCGACGGCGGCTGCGAAGGCTTGAACAGCCTCGGGTTCGCTGGAGAGGGTAGTGCGACGAGTAGAGGAGGGTGGTGGTCGGCTCTGGTGATCGAGGGGGAAAGGAGGTGGTCGGAGGTGGCGCGGGTGACGTCGACGAGGGTCGACGGCGCGTTCTCCGGCGACCCGGGGATTGGTGCAGGATCGGGCTCGGGTCTGATGGTGGTCCGGTGAGGGGAGGAGGAAGGCGACGACGAGGTCGCGACGAGGAGGAGGAGAGGGAGTCTCCGGCGTCGTCGGTGACTGGAGGCGGCGTCGACGACGAGACCTGCGGTGGTTGGTGGCGTCGTCGGGGTTGGGTGCAGGCGCGGAAGAGAGCGGAGGAAGGAGGTAGGAGGGTGCGGCTAGGTTGAGGAGGTGCTGACGGCGACGACGAGGTCGCGGGGAGGTCGGCGGCGCGAGTACGAGGGGCTAGGGTTTGGGTTCTCGTGGGTTTTCTCGTGATCGAGAGGGGGAGGGGAGGCGGCTGCATGGAGGGAATTATATAGGGGAAGAGAGAGAGAGATTGGAGAGAGAGAGAGAAAGATTTAGAGTGAGAGAGAGAAGGAGAATAGGGAGAGAGACAGAGAGAGACGGAGAGAGAGAGAGGGAAAGGGGGCCCACGAGGGATTTAAATCCCTCGTGATTGGCTGCCCAAGATAAGGGGATTTTTAAAGTAAAGATTTGAAAGGATTTTACTGTTAAAGAATATATATACGTATAATTTTAGTTTTAAGATATTTAATTAAATGGGCCTTTTTGGCGCTAAATGAAACATTTCCAAATCGCGCCCGGGTTGCGCCCAATTGTTCCAAATTCAAATTATAGGATTTTAAGCGAGTTCCAAACTTTGAAAAGAGGTGTTTAATGATTAAAATGCATGCCCCCAAGTCGGACACTTGCACGCGCGCGTAGTCGTCCAAACTTGCCCGTTTAGCCGAACGGGACGGAATCTCGACACGCGGACGCTACCACGCGACTAGCGGCGACGAGTAGGCCAACATGGACATTTTTAATTTCATTTTAGGAGTTAAAATTTGTTATGTGCCAAAATGACTTAACCGGTTAAAATTTAGCAATAAACACCAGAAAATCAGAATAATTGGAAATGAGCAATATATGACACTCAACTAGAAATATAAATAGTATTATTGGGCTCGGGTGTTACAAATATTCTTTTAACTGAAGGAATACATACAACCTAAGTTCAATCCCCAATTCTAAAATGTACGGATTTGGACTAATCCACGCCCTACGAGCGATGACACAAACTAGTCTCCGTATACAATCTACGAGCAACCTTAACAAATAAAATAACATACGACACGAAGTGAACTACTGGAGCAGGAGAAAGTGGTTATCGCAACGTGATAACGTAATTAACTGCAGGAGCTTACGCCTCACGGAAGAGAGTCCCCATAATGAAAAAACCCCACATATGAGGGGGGTTTGATAAATCTACTATATCGTTCGGATCTATCCAAACCTCCGATATGCAATGACATAAATCAACTTGACATTTTTGGAGAGGTGGGTGGATATGTCCAAATAGTATCTGCCCCCAAATTCAGGCTAGACGTTCTCCGTGTCTTCGTCCGGTCTTCAGCGGTAAACAAGTGGGGACAAGCAATTTTAAACACGAGGTAGACGTTTGAAGGCAAAAGTAGCAGACGCCTGGCCTCAAATAATACAAATCCTTAACGACTATATTTTAGAAAAAATCTTAACTACGAATATCTGAAGTTCAAATAGGCAGACTTCTGAAGCAGAAAAAGTTTTGGCAAAAATATAATATCAGACGTCTGCCCCGATGAACTGCAGATGTCTGAGTTTCTTGCTGGAAAGCACAAAGCCAAAACCAGATGTCTGAAGTTCACAAAGCAGACGTCTGGAGCTTTAAAATACATTTTTCAAAACGTTCAGTAGACATCTGTCACATTGAACTGCAGATATTTGTCAATAAACAAATACCAACCAAAGACTTTAGTGTAGACGTCTAAATTACAAATGATAGACATATGAAGATATAAAATATCCATTTTCAAAACCTTCTTTAGATGTTTATCAAATTGACCTTCAGACGTCTGTTGTCTCTTTGGGTTTATAATATTTCCAAATATCAAAAAACACAACAGCGCACAGACGTCTGAACTTCAACGAGGCAGACGTCTGGCCTGAGACAAAAACAACAGTTTGGGTTTTCTGAAAAATGAAAACTTCGAAAACGAAAAACTCGATATTTGTAAAACATTTGTGCAATTGTGTGTGAGTGTTCAAGAGATCTAATTGATATAAACCATAATCGATCGAGAACTTACAAAGATTCTTATGTGGGTATCACATTTCATCTAAATCTTGAATCTTCGTCGTCTCGATTCGAGCTCTTGAAATTTTGGCACTTCGCTTGGACTTGCGTTGGTTGATTGATCTTCAAATTGGTTTTGACACTAGACACTTCAAACTCGAAAACGCCATTTCACTCACCTGCGTCTTGAAGTCGATATTTGATCTTCAAATAAATTTTGTTTTGACTTCAATCTTTAACGCTTTAAACTTGGTCTTGGTTCCTAGCATCTTGGCTATCCGTAGTATGACCTTTTGAATCTCTTGAATCTTGACTACTTAGCATCATGAAACTTGAATATGCAAATTGTGAAGCTCTCGTCCATATCCTCTAATCTCCATTAGATATATCTGTTTAAACTCAATAACCTTCATCCTTCTTTCATAGAGCTTCGTCTGGAGATATTCGATATTCTGAAAAGCAATCTCATAGACCAAACTCATCATATACAGTGTTATGAAATAAACAAGGTAATACACACCATATATGAACATTCATTATTTGATATTCGAAATTATGAATATGAATATCAATATCGATATGTAAATCACAAGCAAAATAAGAGATATTGATAAATGATATGTATATACATGTTTATATGTAAACCAAAATGAGAAACACATGTATATATATAAGAATTCATGTTTTAATCAATGAAGGAGACCGACATATCAATATTAACAAATATATCAAAAGCAAAGCATGTGATATCGATATATTATTCGACATACACACAAGGTATAAGATATGCAAGTTAATAATCAAGTGTATTCAAATTTAGTGTCGATAATGAAAACAAGATAAAGTATGTGACACTAAACGACTATCATCAAAACATAACGAGAATGGACAATGAAAATCCACAAGCTATCATTCGATTCGCAACTCACCCTTACACAGCTTAAGAGTATCTTTGTTATTTCATAATGAATTGTCTTGGATTTTCATCTTTGCCGTCATAAGAAAATACGTTTACCAATCACCCATGTATTCTGATAAAGGTTTTCATGTTGTTGTGGGCTAAAAGACACTTGAGAAGTATTTTTGTTTGTTAATACATTCAAGTTATTACGAGCTCCATATATTAAAATAAAAGATAGTAATAGTAGCAAAATGTGTAATAGGTTACATTTAGGCCATACAGTAAACCTCCACCTCTTTGTAACATAGACATAGAGTTGATAGAAGTATAAGTAAACAAATTTATATACTGAATTGTATTATCTATATCTCTACTAGTATATATAATATATATAGAGAGAGACACACATAGTGTTATAATACTAAAAGAGGAGCATATGAAGCACGTGGAAAAAAACAACCCTTTAATTTGCCGCTATCTAAGCAGCGATGAATGTGAACTTATCTTGGCACATGGGATGCGCATGATTTAAATTCATAAGATATAAAAAAGGGTAAATTTTACTAAACCCATCCATCTTTTGGGGTTTTTGATATAACCCCATTGAACTTTAAAAATGCTATAAAACTCTTAAAAAACATTTTTCGTATAAAAAAAGGAAGAAGGCATTTTTGTAAAAAAAAACATATTCCGTTCATTTTAAACCTATTCAATCTATCCGTATGATTAGGTTATTCAGTCCAATTTATGGCTTGTATGAGTTAATCAAACTAACGATTACATACAATATTGGTAGTTTAATGGGTTTTTTATAACATTTCTGAAGTTTAATGGGGTTTAGTGAAATTTACCCTATAAAAATAAAGAGATTTGTTAGTCTTTTTTAAACTTTAAATCACTTTAGTTTTTATTTCAGAAATTTCTTAAATAATTTTAGCTAAGATAATAAATAATTTTTAAAAAACATATAAAATAGTTAACTTATTAAATTTTATATAAAAAAATTAAAATCTTATGAAAAGTATTTAAAACCTATATTATTTTAATTAATTCTTTTAAAAATTCTTCTCAAATATTTGTCCATCAAAATATACAAATGTATGCCAAAATACTAATTACATTAAACAATAGATCCAAGTGGGAGGGCAAATCACACATGACAAGACAGGGTTATTATTCTAGACACAAATTTATAGAAAAGCAAAAGAAAAAAAATTTATTTTGAGCATGTCCACCTTATCAATTCATGATCCATTTCTAGATTAGAATTAAAAAAAACATAACTAATTTTACAAATAACATTAAATCTAATTCATGTTTCGTATTTATCATGCTAACAAAATTTTTGACAAGAAATTTCGAAATCATTTGCATATCATAATAACATTATGCAAATATGTATCGTACATACAAAAAGCTAATGGAATAATTAGTAAAATGCTTTCTCAAGAAATAAATGATAAAAATACTTATTTACAGGCTGTGCCGACTCATGAGCAATTTTTCGCCCAACCCCATTAATCAATCATTATCAATGCTAGCATTGACAAGCCTGCAAATTAATTAATTAATTAATTGTTCACTAATTTTTTATTACGAAAAAGAACACAAACTCAACTCCTACGTCAAAAAGGAACAACATCAAATCAATCCTCACCCCGCGCCCCCCCAAAAAAAAAGAAAAAGAAAAAAAAGGCTTGTAAATTCTCAATGTCCTTCTCCTTCTTCAAGTCCTCGAGGGCTCGCGCGGGCCCCACGGAGCTCGCGAGATCCATCAAGGACAGCCTCCTCGCTCTCGACACCAAGACTGGAGCCAAGGTGAGGTGTCGTTTTGATGCTTGAATTGGGTCTTTGGGCCGAACCTTGAGATGGGTTCTTCATGATTTGCTGTTATTTGGGTGTTTTCTCTAAGGGGAATTCATCATTTGGTCTGGATTTGGGGGTTTTTGCTGTTGAATTATTACAAAAATTATGTTTTTGTAATAAATTTACTTGTTATTGGAGTAATTTGGTAGATGGGGCATGCCAAATTTTGCCTTTGTAAACTTAATTTGGGTTATTTGTTGATGAATTATACACTGACTTCACATTGGCTGTGAATTATTGGCTGTTAGAATATTTTGTTGGTTTTTTATGAAACATATGACAAAAAATTGTGGTTTTTCTAACCATAAAAGGTTGATTTTTCTTGACCTTGATTATTTTACTAGTTCTTTGGTAGTAATTTTGTAGACGGGGCATGGAAAATTTACCTTTGTAATTGTAGTAATTTTTCCCGGTTTTATTGGTAACAAGTTGGAGATTGCTCCCATTGAGGATAAAATGAGAAATATTTGATTGACACGGTTTGGACATGTGCAACGGAGATTGATAAATGCACCGTTTAGAAGAAGTGACGAAATTGTAGTTAGGGGCTCAGCTAGGGTTATGGGCAGACCTAGACAAACATGGATATAGGCAATTAATAATTGTTAATTTAACCACGTTGACAGCCTTTTAACATAGAAGAATGGTAGAAAACGACTCACATAGCCGACCAAAATGTTGGGATAAAGGCTTGTTTTTGTTGTTGTTGCAGATATAGTAATTGTTTTTAAAAAACTGAAGTAGCAAAGTGCTTGTAGTAAAACTTTGCTCGAGTGTGGGAGTTTATTGGTAAGATTTATGCGAGGATAGTCTCCAAACGAAAAATGTAGATAAAAATTATTATGTCAAAGCTTCAATTGATTAATTTCGGGTACGTTAGCTCTATGGAAGTTTAGTCATGATTACGGAAAAGTTTATCCATTGACTAATACACTCAGGAAAGACGGTTGAAAATTGTATTCATCAAATTCTCTACTTAACTAAATCCTGATGTAGAAATATGAAGCACCGATACGGACACAAATGCAGACACAGACACGGTAAATTTGTTGAAAGGAGGGCACAACATATATAGCATAACATTAAAAGCATACAAAAAAAACTCATGGTTGTACCTTTCATTCATAACTATAAGTTTTCTTGAGCACAAACACACAATAATGCAATTGATAAGAGTTATATCAAACAAAATCTCAACTATTTTCTAATTGGAGCCGACTTTTATGGATCCGACTTCATCATTTGCATCAATTTGAACTTAAGTAGTCCACACATACATACCCTTATTTCGAAACCCCTATGCTATGTAGAAGTGTCAAGACATGTCCAATTTGGTCGGACACGGCCCAAGCATGTTCAACACGGTGTTGGGCGGAGCGTCCGAGTATCCAAATGTCCAATACGTGTTGGACATGTACACGGCGAGCAAATAGAAGTGTCCATGCTTCCTATGATAGTATGGGCCAAGCAGTAATTATGAAGTTGTGAATTAGTTCAACTTATTTTTCGAATGTTCACAGTCGTTTTCCATAATAGATTTTATATGTATTGCTGCATAAACAGTGTAATTATACTTGCCACATATTCCGAAATTAAAAAAGACATCCTTTGAGAAATTAATGTGAATTTAGTAAAACATAATGAAGAATGCTTTCTTCTTTTAAAACCCATTAATGCTGCACTTTCTAGTTGTTAGCGAGGATGGCCACTGTATGCATATCGGTAGTTTTACTCATTTTATCATGTTAATGTATAGATATTTCACATTTTAGGCTCTCGAAGAAGTTGAAAAAAATGTTCTTTCAATGAAACAAATGCTTTGCGGGGATGGGGAAGCTGAACCCAATGAAGAGCAGGTTTCACAATTAGCCATTGAAATTTGCAAAGAGGACGCTCTTTCACTTTTTGTCCAGAAATTACCAAGTTTGGGCTGGGATGTAAGTTTATCTTATATCTAACAAAACTTTGGTTTATTGTGGGCGCAAAATCTTACTGAAAACTTTTTAACAGGCTAGAAAAGATTTAGTCCGTTGTTGGGGCATTCTGTTGAGACAAAAAGTAGGATCAAGTTTGTGTTGTGTGGATTATATAGAGAACCATTTGGAACTCTTGGACTTTCTTGTAGTTTGGTGAGTTCTGAATTTTTTGAAGCACCACCCTGCAGTTAGGGAATTTATCTTTGTAATTTTACTGCATCGTTTTATGAATATTGATTCAGCTAATGATGTGTTCCTAACAGTTATAATAACAAAGAGATCGCTCTGAATTGTGGTATTATGTTGAGGGAATGCATCAAATACCCATCACTTGCAAAGTAAGTCCTTGAACTATTATATTTAAGTAGTTTTTTATAAAAAATTTCTATGTTATGGTATGAGTTTTCCTTTTCCTTATTGTATGATAATACCTGTAAACATGCATTAAATATTTACGTTTAATGATATCAAATTTATAAGAATTTTAGTTTGGGGAGCATTTGGGAACTCCACCTATGTTCTGCCTGTAGTTTTGTTGTGTATAAATTTCTCGGTAGAAGTTCTGATTTGCATGCTTTTATCGTCGTATGCAATTCAATTTGATTTATTCATGCATTTTGATTTTGTAGTGCTATTTCAGATATGTATTGGAATCAACAAGTTTCGAGTTGTTCTTCAAGTATGTTGAGCTACCAAACTTTGATATTGCTTCCGATGCTCTTGCTACTTTCAAGGTTAGTGTTATCATCCTTTATTTGGCAACTGATCATTTTGAAATACGTCGATCTAAATCTCAAACAAATGTTATGATTATTTTTTGGCAGGATTTGCTCACTAAACATGAGAATGCAGTCTCTCAATTCTTGAGTGTTCACTATGAAGAGGTGATATAATAGATTACTCTTTAAATCATGCTACATATTTACGAATTATCAGGTTTTTACCAGATATTTCGATTCTGGTCAAGGCTTAAGTTCACTAACTACTAAAAACTATACCTATTTTCACTGAACTATCAACAACTTTCTAATTACAAGAAAATACCCAAAAGTTCCATATTAACGGTGTCCTTTATTAGCGAGTTGTATTCACTAAACTAAGACAGTGGTAGTGAGTTTGTACTTGCATTTACTAAACTAAGACAATGGCATCAACAAAATCTGTAGAACGCTGGAATGGTAGTTTAGTGAAAAACATGTAGTGTAAGAATGGAAGCTTTTGTAGTTACTTGTATTTTATAAAGTTTTTTGGTATTTAAGTGAAGACCTGATCTATTTTTGGTAGGTTAGTGAAGTTAAGACTTCAGCTAATCTATGACATGAAATCTCAATATCTTCATCTGTTAACATATTCCATGCAGCTGATCAATTTATAGAATCTTGTTACAGTTCTTTGAGCACTATGACAAGCTATTGACATCTCCAAATTATGTGACGAGAAGGCAAACTTTAAAGGTTAGGCACCCAAATGATCAATACTTTGTTGCAATTTGATTGATTGTGTTTTCTAATAATAGACTGATGAAAGTGTGACGAGTTTTTAGGTTCTTTCGGAATTTCTTTTGGAGGCTCCAAATTCACATATAATGAAGCGTTACATCTTAGAAGTCCGATACTTGAAAACCATGATGGCTTTATTGAAGGTGATGTTCATTGTATATTTCCTTCTTATTTTTCCCTGTATATTTTTTCTTTCATATGTGTGTGTGTGTGTGTCTTCAGATCTACTCATTTTATTCCGAGTTTCATAGCATTGTTACAATCTATTAAATTTGAAATCATAAAAACCACGAGTTTTTGTTAGTGTTCAGGCTATTCTTTAACCTTTAATTCAGCAAGATAACATTTTGAGCAAGGTTTTTTGCCCCCTTCTTTTATGTTTCCTTATAAGGAATACATAATCATGCAGGATTCAAGCAAAAATATCCAGATATCAGCCTTCCACATTTTCAAGGTTACTCTTTCTTCTTCTGTTAATTACTGTTATCTCAGCATTTTTTTGTGATTCGTATTATGTCAAGC
Organism: Agapanthus africanus; assembly: GCA_030015575.1. Classification (NCBI taxonomy): domain Eukaryota; kingdom Viridiplantae; phylum Streptophyta; class Magnoliopsida; order Asparagales; family Amaryllidaceae; genus Agapanthus; species Agapanthus africanus. The sequence goes on from CM057341.1 coordinate 779,427,776, forward strand.
TTACATTCTCTCATTTAGCTATAAATAATTCAATACTTAACTCTCTTGACAATCATTATACTAATAGAAAGCTATATGAGAAGTGAAAATTTGGTGATATCCCAAATGCCCCTAATAATAGAACATTCCTTTAGATTTGTTTGCAAACAATTTGTTTTTTTTGTAAATTCTAATGTTTTGGTAGGGGTATTTTAGGTAATTCATGGCAAAGTTTTGTCAACTGCACATTATTTACATCTTTGCTATCATCTTAACTTCTCACTACTTAGTATTTACAAATGTGCCGTTGGTTCAATTTTTTTCAAAAATTAAAGTACCAATAGGTTTTCCCGATAATACCATGACCTTTCAATATTTTATAGATAAATATCATTATATTTTCATTAAAATACAATGTACCTTCGCTATTTTCAAATAAATACCATGAATTTTGTCCATAAAAAATACCATAACTATCCAACGTTTTCCAAATAAATACTATGGGTTTTGTCCGTTACAAATAAATATAATTAACTTTCAGCGTTTTTCAGATAAATATCATGGACTTTTTCCGTTACAAATAAATAACGTTAACTTTCGTTGATTTTCAGATAAATACCATACCAGGGATTTGCTCTGTTTACAAATAAGTAACATAAACTTTCAGTATTTTATAAGTTAATAGATATTCATTAAAATACGATTAGCTTTTCCTTTTTCAAATAAATACCATGAACTTTAGCCGTTACAAAAAATACTATGAACTTTCAACGTTTTTCAGAGAAATGCCATGGACTTTGTCTATTACAAAAAAATATCAATAAATTTCAACGTTTCATAGATAAATACCATGGTTTTGCCCGCTGCAAATAAATAATATTAAATTTCAATGTATTTAAATAAATTTCAAGGTTTTCCGGATAAATATCATGGATTTTGTTTTTCACAAATAAATACCATGGACTTCAACCGTCTTTCGGATAAATGTCATTTTCACAGATTATTTTAAAACCCGCTGCATCGCGCGGGCTTTACCGCTAGTATTGCTATCTGGCTATTGATATCATTAGCAGCACATAAATTGTGCATAACACAACATATCATATATTAATTTCCTGAAAAGCTGTATTGGTTGTTTCTTGTAGTATATTTAGCTATTACCATTCAAATTTATGATTGGTGACCCGAGATAAATAATTTAATATGTAGTGATTAAAGATGTGCAGGGATCAATAATACAGCAGAAACTGTTTATGAAATATTACTATATTCGCTAACGTTCTTGTATTATCTTTAATTTGTTTCTATATTGCTTCTTGCTTAACTCAGGTATTTGTTGCTAATCCACATAAACCACGGGAGATAATCGAGGTCTTAGCAAAAGACAATGAAGGTTTGTTGATGCTTCTAAACAATCTTCCTGTGAACAAAGGTATAAATTTTACTATTTATATCCATTTCTCTTAATTTGCATGTTTCTTTATATATATATATATATATATATATATAGAGAGAGAGAGAGAGAGAGAGAGAGAGAGTAATGGAGGAAAGGTGTCCTGGGATGGAATTTCCTCCTATGGTATCGAAAAAATACCACTCTACGGGTTTTTCCGACGATCGGCACCCATCATCATTTTTATCATGTAATATGTGGATACACCATTATTCTTTTATATATATATATATATATATATATATATATATATATATATATATATATATATAACGGAGGAAAGAGGCTCTAGGAGCCTTTTTTTCGTCAGGTGGCGTAAAAAATACACCCTCCAACATTTTATTCGACGATCGGCACTGGCCATCTTGATCTACATCATCTAATATGTCGGTACATCAAATTTCATGTGACTTAACATGTTTTCACCGTTGATTTAGTGAGTGCAAAATTAACGGTTTACAGACTATAACTTTTTACATTGCTAAATCAATGGTGAAAATATGTTAGAATCACATGAAATTTGGTGTACCGACATATTAGATGATGTAGATCAAGATGGTCAGTGTTGATCGTCGGAAAAAATGGTGGAGGGTGTAGTTTTTTAATGCCAACTGATGAAAAAGCTTCATATGGCCTATTTTCTCCATTATTCTCATAGCGAAAGCGTGTAGTATAACATTCTACTACCGAAAAGCGCAAACAACGTTGCGCATAGCGTAAGCTACACGAATTATTAATTATCATCATCATTATCTTATTTACAATAAGTTATATTATAATAATTATAAAGATATAAAATTAGCTTAAGAATATAGAACAATAAGAATTTTCAATTCTTGAGTTCATATGTATGATTCATAATTATATGAAACGTATTGAAAATCAATTAAATAATCACTATTTAAGAAACACGTCTACTAAATATGATTTCAAATCGAGAGATTAGAATTTAAATGAGTCCGTCTTCATATGGTAGGATTAGATACTGAAATCTTAAGAATTTTAATAGAAAATCTTATGTGAAAATAGCGTATGTATAATGTAGCGTATGCTATTGGTTAAAATCCGTAAGCTATTTAAAAAAAACGCAAGCTACTTTGTATTTAAGCTATTTTTCGATACTACATAGCGAAGAGGCTAAGCCACGCCGCATAGTGTAAGATAGCGAGCCACGTAGCGAGCTATATATATATATATATATATATATATATATATATATATATATATATATCTCCAACGGTCGGATTTGGTCATCTTACTTTAAGAATGCCATCTCACCATATCATTACCTTATAAATCAGCTATATACATCTTGTTCTACATGTCAATTAATTATGTGTACAAAAATTTAGATCATTTAAACATTTTTAAGGTATGGATATCACGGTCACAAAATACAAAATAGATGGTGGTTAAAGCATCGTAAAAGTTGCATACATTGCATACCCTTGATGCATGACTTGCAAGCCTCCAAATCGTCTTTTTTTTATGCACATATTTTGATGTGTAGAACATGATGCAAAAATTTGATCGTCGATCAAACGGTCGGATTTTTCCATCTCATTTTAAGAATCTCATCTTACCATCGCATCCCATTGCTACACACATACATATATGAGAATAATTAAGAAAAGAGGTCTTAGGAGGTTTTTTCGTTAGGTGACATCAAAAATCTATACCGGTTTTTTCCGACGGTTGGCACCCATCATTTTTATCATGTAAGATGTGGATATACCAAATTTCATGTGATTTCACAAATTTTTCACCGTTGAATTAGCAATGTAAAAGGTGATATTGTCGGTAAACCGTTAATTTTGCATCCACAAAATCAACAGGAAAAAGTGATGGAATCACATGAAATTTGGTGTATCCAAGGATATATTTTTTCGACACCATAGGAGGAATATGACACCTTTCCTCAATTATTCTCTCTCTCTATATATATGAGAGAGAATAATTGAGGAAATGTGCCATATATATATAGGAATTTCCTTCTGTGACGTTGAAAAAATACACCCTCTCATTTTTTCCGACGATCGGCACCCACCATCTTCATCGTTATTATCTAAGATGTGGGTACACCAAATTTCATGTGATTCTACAACTATTTCACTGTTGATTCAACAGTGTAAAATGTTCTATTGTCGGTAAACCGTTAATTTTGAACCCACTAAATCAACGGTGAAAAAGTTGTAGAATCACATGAAATTTGGTGTATTCACATCTTAGATGATAACGATGAAGATGGTGGGTGCCGATTGCCGGAAAAAATGAGGGAGTGTATTTTTTCGACGCCATAGAAGAAAAGTCCCTCTTATGGCCTCTTTCCTCCATTAATCTCTCTCTCTCTCTATATATATCAAAAATACTTTTTCTACCGTAATTTATTTATCCAAGAGATACACCATGGCTCACCTGTTAGACACAATTACCTAGGTGTTGTGGGTCCTACCATTGTCTCTTGGTAAACTTTTGTGCAGACAAATTGCGGGTAGGAAAAGTATTGCGCTCTCTCTCTCTCTGCATGTATATGTATAGGGGAAAATGCTTCTAGCCCCATCTAATTAAAAGTGACTTATTTTTAAACCCACAAAGTTCCATAAATGCCAGAAAGAGCTGTCTTTATACAAATTTCTTTAAACCCAAAATACCCTCAAGGAGTACAAATACAATGTAGTATAAAAGAATTTTAAAATGCCAAAATTACCCTCATCTTCTATCTTGAACCCATTAAAAATCCCATCAAAACCCTAACCGACTTCTTTCCATTCCATTAAATAAAGTATAATGATTTTTTTCACAACCCATGCCCACCCTCATCTTGATTTCTACATCAATCTAATCTATTTTATTGTCAAACATATCATTTGTGTCGTCCACATCTATCTAATGCGAGGTATAAATTTTTCATTTTTTCTTTCGATCAATTTTTTTTCCCTTGTGAACAAAACTTCTTCAATTATGATTGAAAGACTGCATGAAATATTAATTAGATTATAATTTCTGAAAGTTATGATGCCATAAGTTCTTAATTTGATTAAACAAAATTAAAGAGATGGATTTTAATTTGGATCCAAAGAAGATGAAGGATAATGTTGTAAATTTACTTTAGAAGGGTATGATACAAGGAAATACATTTAATAAAAGTGGACCCGAGGCCTAAGAATAATTGAATATTAATGTATTGGGTTTTTTAGCATTTATGAAAACACATGGGTTTAAAAATAAATCAACTTCTATTTGCGGGCTTGGAAACTATTTTCCCACATATATATAACTCTGAGTTGTCTTGAATTTCTTAAATTTTTTGCTATGTACGGTTTTTGGAAATAGCCCAATATTTCTTCAACCCACTTATTCAGGGGGATTTCTATTAATGTAGGTGGTGAAGACGAGCAACTCGAAGAGGAGAGAGATCTCATAATCGAAGAAATCAAGGAATTGTCGCAGCTGTCGGATGCCATATCTTAGCTTTTTTTGGGGGCACAAACTGAGTTTGATTATTGTTTTCATAGCATGTGGAAGCATCTCTATGTGGAGGGAGATGTTTGTGTATGTTGATTTATGTTTGTGTTGTTGAGTTCGAGTACCATATGAATGTTTCCTTGTATTCAGGCCTAAACAAAGGTGTTAATTCAACATTGAACCTATAATGTAGGTTCCCTATAAGTGATTTAGCCATGCTTAAAAAGATACGTATTTTCTCTCTTGCGCAAACATAGAACTAGTAAATATTTTGCATACTGGAACCCAAGAAAATCGGTAAATTGTCGGAAATTTTAGTTTTCTAATATTTCATATTTTATAGTCCATCAAAAATTAGCAACGAATTCTAAGATTATGTATAAACTACGAAAATTGCGAACTTTCAGAGTACTCGAGTTGTAGGGCATGGGATGTTTCTTGTGATGGCAATAGGGGTGACTATTGCGGAAAAGCATGGGACGGTTGTGGAGAGGCAAAGGAGAGTTTGTCGCAGGACAAAGGAGGTGATTTTAGATGGTATGTTGATTTCTTGTTTATTTATATTTTTATAGAATTTTTTTTTCTTGGTGTTCACCACTATTGTGGGAGGAGGGTGAAGTGATCCCCGAATCGGCACAATTTAGGGGGGTAGCAGTGAAATTATGTGTCATATTTACAAGAAACTCCTTATTCAAGGTTTTTCACACCGAATTTTTCAGATATTGCATATGTACTTATTTCGGGTCCGTTTATGCACGAAGTTAATTATGCCATTAGTTGATCAAAACGAACTTAAGCTTGCATACCATTAAAATTTCTATTTAATGGTTAAGGTCTCAAGGAAATAAGGGTTCAAAATAAAAAGTTCTAAACGGATTAATACGTAATTTACGAAATAAAAAGCTATTTAGTTTGCAACTTTCAAAAGAGTGTGTAGCATTTGCATATAACTCTCTCTTTTTCGTTCGTTTTACAGAAAGGTCCAGAATCATTGCAATTTCAAAAATATTTCTCCGGCCAATATTTTTTTGGGGAGAGGAAGAAACCCTAATTTTTATATCTTGGTCAGTTACCGATCGTTTCAAATGCCTTGTGCTGCCGGCATCGTCTTGAAAAGATCATCGCCGTCGCCGTCGCCGTCGCCGTCGCCGTCGCCGCAGCAGCAGCAGCAGCTCAGATCGGCCATCGCCGTCTTCAGCAACCGCGCCTTCAGAAGCTTTCTCGTCAAGTCCGATGGCGAAAGGGGTTTTTCCCTTGTTGACACATTAGATCTGGTGATAACTAATGCTATTGTATGTTTTTCTTCGATGAAATGAAATGAAACTGAAATTGAAATTGGTGTGTTGTTGGGTGATTTGTAGGTGAGGAAGATGGAGGGGCAAGGGGTCCGTCGAACAAGGCGCAGGACATAATCTTGGCCATCAATGATAGCTTGCACAATGCGGCGCGCCATTTCGTTTCCACGGAGGAGATGCAAAGCGTATGTAGTTAAATATGATTAGTTATTTGTATTATTATTATTTCATTTTTCGTTATGGAAATGAGGGTTTTTTCGTGATATTGGATGGTGATGTTTGTGTAGTGGAAGATGAATCAAGATGCCAACATCTCCAAATTCAAGTCGGAAGCAAAGGTGGAGACGCAAAAGGTATGTAGTTGTGATTAGCTGGTTGTCTAATCATTTCATATTTTGTTATGGAAATATGAGGGTTTGTGTGATATTGGATGGTTGTTTTGTGTAGATCGAGATGGCTCATGAAGCCAACCTCTCCAAATTCAACTCCGAAGTGCATAACTTCCAGGTGTACACACACACACACACACACACACTTTTCCTATGATTAAAGTTATGGACTTCGCTAGAAAAGCATTACCCAGCCCTATCAAATGTTTGATGAATTTACCAATAGAAAGTAGCAACTTGCATTACGACATACCAAGGATTGGCTATGCGTATAGTAAACTTATTGGCAATGAAGTTCGTGAAGGATACCCTTCATGACATGCATGTTTAAGCTCCTAGGACCTTGAGCAAGTTAACAAACCGAATAGGAAGCGGTAATGTGGTGTATGTTCTTAAGAAAAAATTGACATGCAAAATTATAGGCTGTCTATGAATCAGAATTGTGAAGCATGCAGTGAAATTGATGGTGGCCTAAAGATTGCCATAATAATGTAGTCTCATAGAGGCAGCCTACTTTTCCACATGGTCATGGATGAAATGTGGATAGATGCATAAACAGTTGTAGAACTTATGCCTGGTTCTGTTTTCGGAGGGAACAAAGTAAGATGGGTTTTTATTAGACATAATGTGTTTGGTTAGGTGGAAAGCTAACTACAAGGTGCAATAGAAGTGGATGTACAACAATTAAGCACTTAGTGCATTTTTATCTAGTTTTTAGTAATTCATATAAATATGGCGTAATAAATGAGAGCATCCATAAGAAGTTTGAGGTATCTTTAATTTATAGTATAATGGAGAGCTGGCTTGGACAATGAAGCACAGATACTTGTAAATGCCTCACAAATTGTCCCTGATTGCGTATCGGAGTCCAAAACTCTTGGAAACTCGTGGATACTTTCGGATTCTCTCGGACTTGTAAATGTCTCACAAACCTCTCTCGAATCAACGTCTCTTTTCGAAAATGAAAGCTCTTGAAAATTTGGAAGTGCTTAGAATATATAACATAATGTCATTATTTCATTATTTATTTATAGTTTTATATTTATATGTATATCTTAATATATATTTATATTTAAATCGATATAAAAACGTATACCGTATCCTACGTTTTTGTGAAATTACGTCCGTATCGTATCGTATTCTCTATCCATATCCGAAGCCATGCCACATAGGGTTTGGATGGTTTATCTGTAGAGGGGACTACTTAGTGCACATTAGTTTGGAGAATTGATAGGATCATATGATTGATGAAGCAAAGAGGAATAATTGGAGTCTACATAAAATGGAATATTGATTGTTGTAAAATTGCTAAACGAACAAAACGGGTTGATGTAGTCGGACCCCCAAAGTTTTAGAATAAATGCTTGATTAAATTGCATTTCAATACCCAAAAGTTCTCCCTAAAGCCCTACTGACTGTGCCCATCACATATTCAAACCTTAAGAGAGTTCAACTATACATGATAACAAGACTAGCCAAACTAGAATTAACACAAGAAGAAAGCTCAAATATTATCGCTACATTCTTGATGCAGGCAGACAACCCAAATTCTAGAATAAATGCTTAACTAAATTGCATATCTATACCCAAAAGTTTACCCCAAAGCCCTGCTGACTGAACCCATCTCATGTTGAAACTGTAGGAGAGTTCAACTATACAGGATAACAAGACTAGTTGAACCAGCTTTGTAGAATTAACAGAAGCAAAAATATGGTATCACTAAATTTTTTATGCAACTCTGCACCAATATTCTATCAGACTAGATATTGCTTTCTTATAATGCCGGGTCAACTTTGATGATGTGTGGATGGCAAGGAGTCATCGTCTTTTTTTTCTTCAACCTTTCAACGAGATAGTGCTTTTTCAAATCTCTCAAAATGGAAAATTTCTGATCTCTAGTGGACCTCTCAGTAGGATTCGACCCAGATGAAGTTCTGACCATCTGTCAAAGAAAAAAGAACAAATTGATCTTGCAGGATTCCCAAGAAATTCTTCGATTTTATCCAGTAACCTCTTATCCTCTGCTGCTAGGAAACCAATTATGTGCTTCAATATAATTACCTGGAGTAAGCGCTATAGCTTGTTTCCAATGTTCAGCAGTTTGATCGCACCTCCGCAAAGCGTAAAGGTATTCATATTACAAATCTTACTAGAACGGCTCGTTTTTTATCAGAAACCTGTGATTTAGTTTTTAATGCAGCAAGTCAAGGAAAAACCTTTTTCCTCGCGCAATTGATTGCCTGCATTTCAGTCCATATTATCTTTTCTATAGACCAGGTTTTGGCTCTTGAGTAACGTTTTAGCTTCTGTTTCACTCTTTTTCTGTAATTCTCCTGCTGCATTTTTTGGATCCTTTACCAAGAGAAAAGAAGGATGAAGACTCAGCACTTTTCTAATCCAAAGCTAATGTAAATTATGTCGTTAGCTGGATGTGAAATATATATCTAATCCAAAGCTAATGTAAATTATGTGGCTAGCTGGAACCATTAACCCCTTAAAGTGAATCCTACTTTAAGGCTCAAGGCTAAATAATGCACAAATAACTGCAATCTGATCTGTTCTTGCATAGATATGTTTTAGAAAATAGGTGTAGTTTTCTTTAAATATAAGATGAATACATGTAGGTGTTCGTTGCATGTCTTGATGCATAAAAGTATCAACATTAAATGATAATATTTGTAGTATTTTATAATGTTGTGCATGCTGCATGCATATACGTTTGACGAGGCTCCTAAAATTTTCTTTGTATCAACAAGCATAGGTATTATGGAGCGAAGTGACCGATATGATCAATATCCAAAATACAATCAGGAGCGATCCTCTGCCAGTGGGGAGGATATTGATATTGGCAATGAAAACTATTGACTTATAACATAATAAAAAAAACCCATACAGGAATTTATGCCATCATTTCTATCTTTTTTTTTTACGTAGGATTTTGATTGGCTTTTGATCAGTTCATTTGTGCCACATTTCACAATTAAAACTATATTTGTACTTATTCAGTGTCTATAGTAGATAGAATTACCAGTTGAAATCGATGAATGAGGTGTGTTTAAGTAACTACAATTCTCTTGTAAGAACAACAATGAGCATTGGGCACATACAATATTGGCCTATTTTTTGGGAGGGTTAAGATCATATTTAAGTCTAATCTTTCTTGTTAATTTGTTAGTTTTCTTTTAAAATGTGCTACTATCATTTCTTTTTCTTTCCAATATGGATCAAATAGAATTTGCATCCATATAATTTTGGAAACCTTGTGCACGCTCTTTGGTGGGCAGGCAGGATCTAGGAATATGCATGAGCCCTTAGTTCCGTCCTTGCCTGTTGGTGACTGGAACCCATAAACTCGACCAATGGAGCAGGAAACTCTGTTGGGATAGATTCTTCTTTATACTGCATGTGCATGTACTGTTTAGTTAGTATTTCAATCTTTTGGGAAGATTACTTCAGTAATATTAATTAAAAAAAATCTTTAGAAATTAAGGATTTTTTTATCGCTTTCTCTTAAAAAGAATAAAAATGTGAGTTATGTATATCTTAAAAAAAGTTGGAAACATAATATCGGTAAACTTATTAGGCTTGTATGGTTATACTGCATGTGCATGTACTGTTTAGTTAGTATTTCAATTTTTTGGGAAGATTACTTCAGTAATATTAATAAAAAAATTCTTTAGAAATTAAGGAAATTTTTATCGCTTTCTCTTAAAAAGAATAAAAATGTGAGTTATGTATATCTTAAAAAAAGTTGGAAATATAATATCGTTAAACTTGTTAAGCTTGTATGGTTATCTTGGTTTTTTTTAATAGGTGAAGAAAGTGGTTTTGACTGGACAGAATAGATGATGCTACATGGCACTTATATTATATAATATCTAAAGATATATACACAACCCGAGTAAGCCGAAACCAAGATCAAAATCCTTCTTGCGGAAATTTTTATAAAAATTTGGTTTTTAAATAAAAATCATAGTTTTTGTGTAATTAATATAAAACAAGCATAAGGTGTTAAGTTTGGTTGCATCCCTAGTTGGGATCAATAAAATACAACAGCGGAATAAAATTTACAATTTATATGAGGCCAATAGAATCACATATATGAATAGAAGAAATATCGGCTAACATAACAACGATCTCACCTGTCAAATAATATACATATACTCATCTTTCATTCTAAGTCATAGTATAAGGTCTGATGGAGATTTCCTAGATATAATGATATAATATCAAAAGAGAAGGTTACTACATATGTAACCCACCTATCCAAAAGATGTGATAAAAGCTGCAAAAGTGGATCTACACCGCTGCTAACCGTCCACTCTATCCCTGCAAGGAACTGTGGCACAATAGGGGTGAGTTCTTGAATCACATAAACAAATAAAATGTGGACATATCAATGTTTTAGCCATTATTTTTGTTTCTCGAGTTCTGACACAAATTATCAACACATTGGTCATCGTCTTCTCCAGCACAATATATATTTATTAGACTTGGATCTCACATTAAAACCTTTTTACATCTGACCTTAATTTCCCGTGTAGTTGTGGTCGCTTCTTTTGAGCTAACTGCGTAAAGGACTCCTTTAAGCAAATGGCTTCCAGTCTGCCGCTTAATATTCTTCCTGTAGAGTTTTTGCTACATATTGTATTTTAGAATGACAATCATTTAGTGAAAGCTATATACTAAAAATTTGGCATACATCTAGTTTCTTTTTTAAGCATCTGCGTGTGCTTCTTCCAGTCATCAATCAAACTATAAATAGCTGTATCATCGCCATATATGATAGAACTGATTATTTGGAAACATATGCTTTAAATCCGTTGTTTCTATTTATGTCATGTACATAAAATAATTGCATGCAGACCTGCACAAGGTTAGTTCATGTCATCTGTTATTTTCAGAATTTTACTACTCTCAAGCGAGCATAACTGTCAAAGCTGATATGCTGTTCGGAGAGGATATTAATTTTTCTTTTCCCAGGTGTCAGCATCTTTATTATTTTCTTAGCAAGCTTATGTGATCTTGATACAGGATCACCTGTTCTTTTTGCTGCCACAAGAGACTTGAAAGATTCGAGGTGATATTAGTAAGTTGAGCTATGGCTTGTTTTGTGATTAATTGTTATACCCAGTTTGTTCCATATCTTTATTGTATATTAACTGCTATATACTTTCCTTTTGTGAAAAGTTACGTTGTCAGCCCTTTCCTATGCCAAGGATGCCATCGATAAAGGCGGTGATAAAGTAACAGAGCAGGTGATAGCTATAAAACTTGATATTATAAAATGCTGTGTCGGTTCGATTTTCTCTGTTGCGGCTGTTGGCGTTGCTTTTCTTCTTATTATGATGTAAATCACAATCAATTAATTCGCTGTAAAACTGGGTAGAAATTCTTGCCTTTCTTTATTGATTTAACGGGAAAAAAAATGCTTGTAAGTGATGTTGGTTTGTGAGCATCAATTGTTGGATGCATATGTAATGCCTATAGTACATCCCTTCATAATATCCCCCTTTATTTCAATGGTGCTGCATAAGACCTGGATTCTTCAAAACAGTCGTGCATTTCAAAACTTTAGTTGATGGTTTTGTCAATAAACCTTTTATGGTGGCTGGTATTTTATTTTTATATCTGCATGTATCGAATCTCTGGTTATAGAATGCTTCTGTATCGGTCATAGAATGTAAATTTTGTGCCATATTTAATGAAACCCCCCTTTTCATTGTTTGTTTTACAAACTGTCCCTGACCTTTTTAGATATTGCATAGGTATTTATTTCGGGCTTGTTTATGCTGGAACTTTGGCTATTAGTTGATAACAACATAAATAAGCTTGGGCACCGTTAAAATTTTTATCCGATGGTGCAAGCTTTGTGGAAAATGGGTTCCGAAATCAAAAGTTATAAGCGATTTAGCGTGTAGTTTCGCAATTTCTGAAATTTTGTGCCATATTTACATAAAACCCCTTTTGCAGGGATTTTAACAAACTGGCCCCCACATTTTTAGATATTGCATAAGTATTTATTTCGGGGCCGTTTATTCCCTTCGTTTTTCTGTTAGTTGATCAAAACCTATGTAAACTTGGGCCCCATTAAAATTCCTATCCGATGGTTCAAGTTTCATAGGAAACGGGTTTGTAATTTACAAAACAAGCCCAAATTAGGGGTCCATTCGCAATTTCTAAACTTAAGGGCCACATTTACATAAAACCCCTTTTACATGGTTTTTTACAAAGTGGCCCTGACCTTTATGGATTTTGCATAAGTAATTATTTCGTTGCCCGTTTAAGCAAGAAATTTTGCTCTTAAGTTGATCAAAACCTACATAAACTTGGGCCCCATTAAAATTCATGCCCATGGGTTCAAGTTTCATTGCAAAGAGGTTCTGAAATCAAAAGTCATAAGCGATTAATACGAAACAGGCCCAAATTAGGGGCCGTTCGCCATTTCCGAAATTATGGGCCAAATGATTTTCCTTGTCTCCTTTATGCAAGGAGTTTCGCTCTTAGTTGATCAAAACCTAAATAAACTTGGACTCCATTAAAATTTCTATCCGATTCAAATTTCAGGGAAAATGGGTTCCAAAATCAGAAGTTACAATCAATTTAGCGTGGAATTTACGAAACAAGCCCAAATTAGGTGCCTGTTCACAATTTCTAAAACTATGGGCCGTATTTACATAAAACCCCTTTTACATGTTTTTTTACAAAATGGCCCTGACCTTTTAGATATTGCATAAGTATTTATTTCGTGGCCCGTTTATGCAAGAAGTTTTGTTGTTGGTTGAACGAAACCTACATAAACTTTGGCCCCATTAAAATTACAGTCCGTGGGTTCAAGTTTCATAGGAAACGGATTCCGAAATCAAAAGTTATAAACGATTTAGTGTGTAATTTACGAAACAGCCCCAAATCAGGGGCAGTTCACAATTTCTGAAATTTTGGGCCATATTTACACAAAAACCCTTTTTCATGGTTTTTTACAAAATGGCCCTGACCTTTCTACATATTGCATAGGCATTTTTTCGTTGCCCGTTTATGCAACAAGTTTTGCTGTTAGTTGATCAAAACCTAAATAAACTTGGGCCCCATTAAAATTTCTATCTGATGTTTCAAGTTTCACGGAAAATGGGTTCCAAAATCAAAATTTACCATCGATTTTGCAAGGAGTATCGAAACAGGCCCAAAAAAGCGGCCTGTTTGCAATTACTGAAATTATGGGTCGTATTTACATAAAACCCCTTTTGCATGGTTTTTTACAAACTGGCCCCCACCTTTCAAGATATTGCATAAATATTTATATTTGAAAAAAGCCGTTTCATTCGTTTTACAGAAAGGCCCAGAAGCATTTAAGTATTGAAAGGCGAGTCCGAGATCGAAAATCGTCGGCCTCGGCCGCGGCCGCCATCCACTCCCTCCGCCGCATCGACGACCTCCTCATCTCCTGCGAACTCAGGTCAAGGCCCTTGTCGGCATGATCCCCACCTCGACTCAGGCCGAGGCCCTTCCTCAATCTCGTGAAAGGACGAGATTTTCGAGCGAGCAAGCGGTTCGTGGTGATCGTCGGTAGGATTGGATGAGAACGGGGACGAGATTTTCGAGACAGATTGAATTGTTATTTGAGAAGGGGATCGAGGGATGCGATTAGCGACGAGATTGTTTTGGGGCTGTGGAGCATTGGGATGTTTCTTGGGAGCTGATTGTTTGCAGAAAAGGAGGTAATTTTAGATAGTATGAGGATTTTTTTTTAATTTTTAATTTTTAATTTTATTTTTGAGGTATTTATTTTGGTGTTCGCCATTGTAATTGGCCGATCATGGACGGTGAAGTGATCCCTGAATTGGGGTGCTGAAGAAGAGGAAGTTGAGGGCTCGCTCGAAACACTGCTTGTCGATTGATTTTATAGAAGAAGAGAAGGCACTCACCAGCTCTCTCGCTCTCGATTCGAAGCAGAAGAAGAAGAAGAGGCCCTCGATTCGACTCGCGGCTCGCCTCAGGTCAGAATAAGAATCTACCACAATTAATTTCAAGATTTCTTCTTTTTTATTGTTTCAAATTAGTGTGGGAGTGTGTTAATCGAACAACCTGGTAACAAATTGATAATTTTCTTCATTGCTTTTCGCTTAATTCAAAGAATGTGACGGGTACATAGTTTCGATGAATGGACAGTCATAGGGACAATTTACTCAATCTCATACTTAAATCATCATTTGATTTGGCATAGGAGCTTACTTTATAAATAGATGAAAAACCACAGGTTGCATTTTATTATTCATCTCTCTATAATATTGGCATAACACTACACAATCTCAGGTGCACCACATACTGCTCGAAAATTTTATAGCCTCTCTTCAGCTGCCAACATCCTTCATCCAACCAACCGGGCCTAGCTCGGTTAGTATAACTTTCCTCTCCAAAGTTAGAGATCACCGGTTCGATTCATAAATGGGTCGTTCTGAAAAAGTTAAAAAAATATTCTTCATCAAAAATGAGAAATCCTGCAGCTTGTAAAGATCGTCGTCTTCACTAAATTCCCAGGCCAGTCTTCTCCTCCTGTTCACAATATAAGACTAGGAGAAGTTGTCATACAATGGTGCCGATCTGAGACCCTTGGGATGAAAAAGGTGTTGGATCTCTTCCACCAAATGCTCGATATAAACCCCAAGCCATCGCTCTTATCATTCAACGTCCTCTTAGATTTACAAATTATCGACGGAAACACATGCATTTTAGCTAAAGGGTTATGTTACCATTGAATCGATGGAGCCAAACACATAGAAGGATAAGATACTTAATGCAGTTCATCGATCTACTAAAATGTCGATTTTGGTTTAGTAAGCGTGGAAGTTTCAACAACCCAGAAGAGAGCATGACTGTTCGAACTTGTAGCATGAACTAATTTCAATGACCTCGTTTATTTTACTTTATCTCAATTTACCTGATTAAGATTCACCATTGGCCCAAGATCTCAGCATATGACTTTTTTCTTAATACATTTGTTCACTGGTTTATCTTATACGTACACATATAGATACATAGAGATTCATATGTGTAGATGCTGTATTGGTAGTTTAGGATTCATTACTTAATATGGATACCTTTCTCTCTGTAGTTGATTTTCTCCTCTCCGGTGTTACTGTTTAAAGACTCGAGAGTTGCATTAACTTATAATACAACTATTTTGTTGATCACGATTGGATTTTTATTGCGCAGTCTGTGCATTAGTGAATGGTTCGGCATATTTATTTTCCTTGCTTAAGGAATTGTATACCTAAGATACAGACTTCTCATACACATTACACTACAATTATCACTTTCTATATTTATTTCTACGCATCTAGGTCAGGCAATTGATAGTCCAGTAAGCTGGGCTTCAGGTTTTATAGGGTTAGTCAGGGAACTGACAGTCCTATTCATAAGCGAGCTCCAAATGACTCTTATATGAATTTGCTTTCTTCTTTGTGTTGCCTTGAAGTTGGATACTATAAATTGATTAAATAAGCTTTTGCCGATTACTGCAAATTCTGAGTTGGCACTTATAGGATTTTATTTAATGTCTAATTTTGTAACTTCATTGCAGGGTGTTGCTATTTAAAGCTTGTGATTTTTCATTGCTGCGAAATTTCATGAGGTATTTTTTTGCCCTATAATTTTCTATTGCTATGTAGCCAAACCTTTTATTGTTCTGTTACGATTTTGCTTTCTTCATGACACATATTGTGTTTAGAAGCCCCGAAAGAATTTAATATTGCCATTCTGTACGCATTATTGGCCGTGCTTGAAATATTACTTAGGATTAATATCCTTGAGTAGACAATTGTTGTGGTCAGACCTCAAGATAAGGGGCTACCTTTGCTGGTCTTAATGGCGACAATCCATTTCTAGAGTTCCAGACTTGTTCAGTGGCACTTTGTAAACTAAGGGGCTTCTTTTTCTATTGTTCTCTCCCGCATGGGCTTAGACATCCAAAATAAGCTGCATGTGTGGTTACCAAGCGCTCTCATAAAAATAGCATGCAACAAATGTTATATCTCTGAGAATAGAAAGACGATGAATTGATTAAAAGCGCCATGTCCTTAAAACAGAAAGGAAAGCCCGATATTGGAACCAATACCAGGATCTAACCTTGAAGGAACCAACTATCTTAAAATTCATGGTTATAAAACTATTTGATCCGAGGACACGCTATTTGAATCACATTTCTTTGGTTTGCATTGGTGTTACGGTGTACGTTGCATGAGCTTTACAACTTTAAATAGATGTATACAAGAGTTCGGTGGCCCCATCCAAATTGGTGATATGTACTGTTGGGGTCAAAACTTACACCCAACAACCAAAATTAAAATCCAAAGTGAAAATAAAAAGGTCAAAGTCTACGCCGAAGTAGACCTGGGTCCAACCTCAAGCAACTAGGCCCACGCCCAAACCGTCTCAAGCCCAAGCGAAACCGGCCGGTCATCGAAGAAGAAAGAAAAAAGAAATTTGTAATAAATAGTTTTTTTTATATGCAAATAAGTATGAAATTGTAAATTAAGTGGGCAAAAAGCTAAATTATGTAAAACTCAAGGCTCGTGTGCAAAAAGAAATGAGCACATGGGCATGAGAGATGCAAAAGAGCCATTTTGTAAAGCCCAATGGGCCAAGTGAAAAATATAAAACCTATCTAAGTTAAACATATGAAGAAAATCAATAACATCTTTGATTCCCCATACAATCTAGAGTTTTGAGCCTCCTCTCTCTCAAGGTTTTTTTTCTTCAATTAAATTTGGAGGGAACCTTCTCTTTTTCAAAAAGTAAATAGATTTTAGACCACAAACCCATTGAGAAGAGAGTGAATCTTCCATCAAATCTCAAAAAAGAAAAAAAATCTCCTTCCTTCCTCAAGATCCAAAAAGGAAAGAGGAAGAACTCATCTTCAAAAATCCTATTATGGCAAGATCTAAAGCTTAGAAAAGGGAAAAGAGACCCTTTTTCATTATCCAAAATTCAAATATGAAGTTTTGAAGATTCATGAGAGCATTTTGGACTAAATAAGAGAGGAGTGAGGGTGATCCCATCAAAGGGAGCCTCTTGGAGAAACCCTTGAGAATGCGGATTTCGATCCGTATTTCCCTTTCAAGAATCACTTTTTTCATTCATTTCCGGGCGTTCTCGCCCAAAATTTGGGCGCCTATACCAGGAACGCCAGCTCCACAACAGCGTATGCACACACGTGGCGCAAGTGCCAATCCTTTGTGCCAGTGCAATCCACGGGCGCAACCGCAAGGCATGTGACACACGTAGCGCTAGCCCTAATCCTTTGTGCAAGCGCAACCTGTGCAATCCATGGGCGTGAGCGTCAAGCGTCAATCCTTTGCGTAAGCACAACCTGTGCAATCCACGGGCCAAGCGCCAAGCGTTTGTGCCAACGCAACCCGTGCAATCCACGGGCGCAAGTATCAAGCGTTTGCACCAGCACAACCAGTGCAATCCACGGGTGCAAGCACTTGCGTAAAGGCACGTGCAATACATGTGCCGCTAGCGCCAATCCTCTGTGCAAGCACAACCGTGCAATCTACGGGCGCAAGCGCTGAGTGTCAAGCGCCAATCCTTTGTGCAAAGTGCAACCCGTGCAATCGACCCGCGCAAGCACCAAGCACCCTCAAAGCTATTTTTAAAACACGACACGCACATATTGCACGCTGAGTTCGCATGACCCATATGATCCGTTAATCGGAGTTTCTCTTATCTCAAAGCGAGAGGTAATTAACGGCAGGTTTGTTCACGGATGTTGGAGATTAGAATCCCCATAATAAATAAACCCCCATCTATCATGGGCAGGGGGAATCTGTACACTCCTGACAAGCGAGTGCATTCCTATCTCAATAGGGCGGCAAAAAACTTTATAGATTCTGACACGCCCGGTGGGTCTAGTCTCTCCTATATTTTGGGTTAAACGATCATGCGAATTCAACATATATATCGTTCTTTGGACTGGAATCACGCTACTAAATGCAGGTTAACAACTTTCAACTGCAATTTCAAACACAACGACAATGTCAACAAAGACGAACTCGGTTTTCGATGCAATCCCAATCTCGTACACAATGAAGAAGAATGCTCGAGTGGTTCTCCCAGGAAATCTCATGCGGCAGTGGGAGGAACCACTGCTACAATTCGGCTCCATTTCATTTGTCTCGGCCAGCAGCGGTTCTGCTCCTCAAGCTCCAGTGACGGATAGGCCGGTCTCAAAAGGGAGGAGCCTAAATGTCATAATCGCGAGGGCGTTCGAGCCCAAACGCAAGTCTGTCTTTAAATGGCTCTCCGTTGCTCCAGCTGGGGGCAGGGCTGCCAACGCCAAGATTACAACAAGATGTCTCGAGCAAGCTCAGGCGATGGCCTTGATAACTGTACGGTGGGGTGTTTTCTCTGGACTCTCCGTCAATCGGCCTACGACGGTTTCCCGGAAAATGGACGCCCGTCAAGCCCTCAAAACAGAAAAGTTGAGACAGAAGCGGCTCATATACAGAGCCAACAAAAGGGTTCCTGCGCATCTAGATTTCGTGAGGTTGGTATTCTCTCTCAGGTTACTCCGTATACATCACAGCACAAAGGTAGGGTTATCAATTTATATGTTCAGTTCAGTTCACTCGAGTTCACTCACGAAAATCACGGATGTTCAGTTCGCATGCTAACCACAAAAATCACAAATCAGTTGACTCAAGTTTTCTATATTTGGCATGCTAACCCTCGGAAATCGAGGATTTTCGGATTTCTTTTGATTTTGAACATCTCGCATGTTATAACACACGGAAATCGCGAATTTTTAGTATTCACGAGTTTTACAATATTTCACATCCTCATGAAAATTACGGATTTTTAAGTTTTCCTCCAGGGTTTATAATTTCGCATGCTATAATCAATGAAAACCGCAGAATTTTAGTGTTTTCAATATTTTCACCATTTCACATGCTTAATATACTATTGCAAATTTTCATTTTTCTCGACATTTTCAACATTTCATACACATATATCGCAGATTATTAGCTAAGAAAATCGAGAATTTTCAGTTTAGACGAGTTTTTTAACATCTCACATGTTACACGAAATTCGCGGATTCTCAGTTTTCTCAGATTGTAAACATTTTGTATGATATGGAACAAAATTTCATATTCTAGTTTTTCAACATTTCGCACGTTATATAAAACATGAAAATCGCAGATTTTCTGTTTTCTCTAGTTTTTTTTAACATTTTGAGCTAACGCAAAATCGCTGATTTTCATTTTCCATAAGTTGTTCAACATTTCATATAATATAACCCGTAAATATTGCGAATTATCAGATGACTTTTCTATGTTTCACATGCAATAACCCATGAAAATCACGGATTTTCAATGTTCTAGAGTTTTCAAAATTTCGCATGCTAACCCATGAAAATCGTGGATTTAGTTTTCTTGAGATTTTCAATATTGCGCATGCCATAATCGACAAAAATTACTTATTCTTATGGCTCTCAATTTTTTAACTTTTGCCATGTTATACCCTTGAGAGTCGCGAATTATCAGTTTTCTTGATTTTTTCAACATTTGCATGCTATAACCCTTGAATATTGCCAATTATCGGGTTTCTCCACTTTTCAAAATTTTGCATGGGACGCATGAAAATCGTAGATTTTTAGTTTTCTCGAGTTTTCAACATTTCGCATGTAACCCACGAAAATCACGAATTATCAGTTTTCTCGAATTTTAAAATATTTCGAATGCTAATACACGAAAATTTCCAACTTTTCAGTTTTCTCAAAATTTTCAGCATTTCACGCATGCACACGAATATCACAGATTATCAGTTTTCTAGAGTTGTATGACATCACTTGTAACCCATGGAAATTGTGGATTTTGAGTTTTATCGAGTTTTAAAATATTTCGCATTCTATATAGCATAAGAAGATCGTGAATTATCAGTTTTCTCAAATTTTTCAACATTTTGTATTCTATAAGTGACGAATATCGTGAATTATCAGTTTTCTTGAATTTTCTTATGACCCACGAATATTGTGAGTCGTCTCCAATTTATTAACATATCACATGTTATAATTCATGAATATCATGAATTATCGGCTTGCTGAGTTTTACAATATTTCACATTATAGCACATGGAAATCATTGATTTCTGCTTACTCGAGTGTTTACCGCCGAAAGTAGAGACGAACTGGGATTGAGCGTCTTGTCTGAATTTGAGGGAAGATGCATATGTTTGATCTATCCACCTCTATGAAAATGCTAAGTTGATTTATAGCGCCGTATATCGAAGCTTTGGATGAATGCGACCGATGCAGCTGACTTTTAGATTTCCTTTCAGGGTGAGAGGTTTATTGATTGTGCGGATGCATTTTTCCTGCAGGCGTAAGCCCTTGCAGTTAATTACGTTGTCGCGAACAATAACTTTCTGCGTTCTAGGTTTTTAGCTTCGTGTGTCATGCTTTAGTTTATTTAGGTTGCCTTTGGATCGTATACATAGACTAATTTTTTCGTCTTCCGTAGGGCGCGGATTAGTCCAATTATGTACATGTTAGATTTAGGAATTTTGAGTCCATGTTGGTATCTTAGTTTGCCAACGGGAGTGAAATTAGGTTGCACTTCTCACATTTGTGAAGTCCATCCGTTTACGGGTACTTGGGTTTGATCTAAGGATCGTTGATCTTGTTTTAGATTAAGATCAACTTAGATAACATGGTCATAAATTTGAGAATGTATTCTCTGTTGATTATTAGATCACATATGAAGCATAAGCTTCCATACTTGGTTTATTTTACTAAGTCTTCAAGCTTTGGCTTGGTATCATGTACGCTTGCGTACTGTGGATGCACGTGGCATCAGCGCACGTGCATAGCACGGGGTGCGCATGCCTTTGCATAGTTCTCAATGGGACTTGACTTTATTTGAAGTCAG
Organism: Agapanthus africanus; assembly: GCA_030015575.1. Classification (NCBI taxonomy): domain Eukaryota; kingdom Viridiplantae; phylum Streptophyta; class Magnoliopsida; order Asparagales; family Amaryllidaceae; genus Agapanthus; species Agapanthus africanus. The sequence continues at coordinate 779,449,281 of CM057341.1, forward strand.
TGTGTGCGCACGTGTTTTTCACGTATACGCAGAGCATCATTTTCAGAGGCGAGCGCTATTGATTTATGCGTACATGCACCACGTTGTCCGTATATCCTTATAGGAAGTGCTTTCCATTTGCGCACATGTGTATAGCACGTGGTGAAACACATGGTACAAATTTCAGAAAGTGGACCCAAGGTTAGGGTGCGCCCTAAATTTTTCAAGAAAGTTTTTGCTTTCAAAAGACCGAAATATATTCCGTGGCACGAGGCACTGCGTTTCCATGCAGGTGCGCACCTCTATTGGGTGCACTCTAGTTTTTTTTTTTTGCAGAGGAGACTGCTTTTTAGGAAAACCATGTTTTCAATGAAGTCAAAACTTTAGTGATTTTCCTTAAGTTCGCATTCCCCTTTTCTAGGGTGCATCATGAAGAAAGCGAAGGATTTCAAGAAAGTGATAGCTTTCGATGAAGCGAAGGCTTCAAAAGATGATTTTTTATCAAATTTTTGGTGGAGGGGGTTCCTAAGTTTCCTTTCAAATCCTAGATCTTAAGATCGAAAATCCCTGCATGAAAGCTTAAGTTCTTGACAAGGAGATTTGACGTAATGATTTATGATCCGGAGGAAAAACTTAAATTCTTGTTGAAGCTTAAGTCTCTTTTTTAATGGAGATTAATCTCCTTACCTTGGGTTTTGAGGAAGGAGAAGATCTTGGCAGAGACTTAAGTCTCTTTCTTCACCTTATGGGAGGACTCTCCGTCAGATTAATCTCTCCCTCTCTGATAAATATGAGAGGAGATTGGTAATCAGGTTGAGTGAATCTCTCATTGTGAGATCTCCAATTGATCTTAAGATCAACATGTAGTGCTTAATCACCATTGGATCATTGATCCAAAGAGATTTCTTGCTAACAAGAAAATATCTTTCTGTTTTAGAAAGATAGGGAAAATATTTTCCCAAACAGAGCTTGAAGCATGCGTTTCAACCCAACATGTGGCTTGCGCCATGTGCTTTGCACGTGACGTGCATGCGCATGGGCTTGGCGGCTTGGCGGCTTGCACCACGTGCTTTTCACGTGGTGCGCATGCGCATGGGCTTGGCGGATTGCGCCACATGCTTTTCACGTTGTGCGCATACGCAGCAGGCTTGACGTCTTACGCCACGTGCTTTTTACGTGGTACACATGTGCATGCCGGCTTGACGGCTTGCGCCACGTGCTTTCACGTGGTGCGCATGCGTATGCCGGCTTGAAAATTTTACCTTGGCGTTTTTCCTTGCCTTGGTGAAGCTTAAGCTTCGAGCGTCAAATTTTGGCGGGTTCATCGAGTTTTTGTACATTTCGCATGTTATATAACATGAAAATTGCGATTTTTCAGTTTTCTTGGGTTTTTCAACATTTAGCATGTTATAGGAAACGCAAATCTGGATTTTTCAGTTTTCTCGTGTTTTAAACATTTCACAGGATATATAACCTATGAATATTGCAGATTTTTCTGGTTTCTCTAGTTTTTTAGCATTTCAAATGCTAGAACTCTTGAATATCACATAATATAAGTTTTCTCAAGTTTTTCAACATTTTGCATACCACACAAAAATTGCAGATAATCGGTTTTCTTATGTTTTTCAACATTTGGCTTGCTATAACACACGAAAAACACCGATTTTGGTTTTCTCGAGTTTTTCAACATTTCCAATGCTATATCTTAGCCCATGAAAATACCGAATTATCAGTTTTCTATATTTCTTATGCTACATCACTCATATATCAAGAATTTTAAACATTTCACATTCATTGTGCTCGAGTTTTTCAATACCCATGAAAATTAGGGATTTTTCATTTTCCCCAAGTTTTGCATTAATTTGCATACTATAATCCCGAATAGCGCTAATTATAAGTTTTCCTGAGTATAAGAAGATTCCGCAAATAGCACGAGAAGATTGAGGATTTTCAGTTTTCTCAAGTTTTAAAGAATTCCGCATGCTATATCACAAGAAGATTGCGGATTTTTCAGTTTTCTCGAGTTTTTCATCATTTCGCATGCTATAGTGCAAGATAATGGCAGATTTTTTCAGTTTTCTCGTGTTTTTTGATATTTTGCATGCTGTTAACCAACGAAAATCACAAAATATTAGTTTTCTCGAATTCTACTATATTTCGCATGCTATAGAACAATATTTTACATCCTATATAGTATATAGCATTCAAAATAGAGGATTTTCATTTATCTCGAGTTTCTAAACATTACGCATGGCATACGAAATCCATTGATTTTCATTTTTCTATAGTTTTTCAACATTTCATATGTTATAGTATAAATAAATCACGGATTTTCAGTTTCCTCAAGTTTTTCAGAATTTCGTACGTTAGAAACCGTGAAAATTGTGAGTTGTCAGTTTTCTATATTTCACATGCTATAACCCACACAAATCGCTTATTTTCAGTTTTCTTGAGTTTTCAATATTTCGCATGACTCATAAAAATCTCTGTTTTTCAGTATTCGCAAGTTTTCAATATTGCGCATTCCATAACCTACTAAAATTTTGGAATTTGCAGTTTTCGCGAGTTTTTCAAAATTGCAGTTGCTATAATTCATTAATATCATGAATTTTAGGTTTTATCGATTTATTTCGCATGTTATAATCGACCTATATTGGGAATTATTAGTTTTCTTTAGTTTTGCAACATTTACCACAAGTATTGCGAATCATGTGTTTACTCGACTTTTACCATATTTCACATTTTGTACACGAAAATCATGGATTTGTAGTTTGTTTGTTTGTTTGTTTGTTTCTTTGCATTTTCAACATTTAAAATGTTATAACCCACGAATATCGCGCATTATCAGTCTTTTAGTTTTTGGCATTTTGCATGCTATAATACATGAATATCACAAATTATCAATTTTCTCGAGTTTTACAATATTGCTCATGCCATTATACTCAAGAATTGCGTATTTTTCAATTTTCTCAAGTTTTTCAACAATTTGAATGCTATAACCGATGAACATCATGATTTTTTTAGTTTATGAGAGTTTTCAACATTTCATATGTTAGAACCCATGAATGTCGTGAATTATCGATTTTCTCGAGTTCTTAATATAGCACATGAAAATCATGTACTTTCAGTTTGCTTGAGTTTTTCAACATTTCGCATATTATAATCTACGAAAATTGCGAATAATCTGGAGCGGGAAGCTTTTTAAAGAAATTAAAGGCAAGGCCCTCTTGAACGGATGAAGTCGAGTGAGCCCTTCCGCCCGTTTGGATCTTTGATGGTTTTTCTCTATTTTATCAACATTTATTTCACAACCCACGAAAAAATGCAGATTTTTTTGGCTTTCTTTAGTTTCTCAACTTTTCGCATGGTAAACCCACGAATATCATGGATTTCTCATGTTTATCGAGTTTCTCAACATTTCGCGCGCTATATAACCCTTGAATATCTCAAATTGTCGGTTTTCTCAGGTTTTAAAGTATTTCACACGTTATACCACACAAAAATTACGGATTATTGGTTTTCGTAAGATTTTCCACATTTCGCATGCTCACAAATATTGTGATTTATTAGTTTTCTCTGGTTTTTCAACATTTCCTTGCTATAACCCATGAATATCATGAATTATCGGTTTCTAGAAGTTTACAAGATTTTGCATGCTATGGCGTGAGAAGATCCCGTGTTTTTTGTTTTCTCAAGTTTTTCTACATTTCGCATGACACATAAAAATTGTGGTTTATAACTTTTCTCGAATTTTCAATATTTCGCATCCTATAGCACATGAAAATCGCTAATTTTCCAGTTTTCTCGTGTTTTTTTAATATTTCGCATGTTATAGTTCACGAATAAGACAATCATTTTTCTCGGGTTTTACAATATTCCGCATGCCATAGCACACACAAAAATCAGGAATTTTATTTATTTCGAGTTTTTAAACATTCTGCATGATATAGCACTCGAAAAACGTTGATTTTCATTTTTCTTGAGCTCTCCAACTTTTCGCATGCTGCAACATAAAAATATCGTGGATTTTCTGTTTTCTCGAGTTTACCAGCATTTACCCACGAAAATAGCGAATTATCACTTTTCTCGAGTTTTTTATATTTTGCATGCTATAACCGACAAAAATAGCAAAATTCAGTTTTATTGAGTTTTCAATATTTCACATGACTCACGAAAATCGTTGATTTGTCTTCATGAGTTTTTTAATATTTTGCATGGTATAACCCACTGAAGTTATGGATTTTGCAGTTTTCTCGAGTTCTTCACGGTTATCCTGGATTTTTTGTTTTCTTAAATTTTTCACCATTTTGCATGCTATCCACGAATACCACAAATTATCAATTTTCTTTATTTTTCCAACATTTTGAATGTTATAACCCATGAATATCACGATTTATGAGTTTTTTTTTGTGTTTTATCATATCTTGCATGCTATATATAACATTTAACAATCATGGATTTTTAGTTTTCTTGGCATTTTCAATATTTCATATGGCACACGAATATCGTACATTATCAATCTTTAATATTTTCTCAACATTTCACATGCTATACCCCCACAAATATCGTGAATTATCAATTTTCTTGAGTTTTACAATATTTCGCATGTTTTGGAGCACACGAGAATTGCGTATTTTTCAGTTTTCTCAAGCTTTTCAATATTTCACATATTATAACTTACAAATAGCGTAAATTTTTAGTTTACTTTAGTTTTTCAAAAATTTAGCATGCTATGACCAACGTGTATTGCAAATTATCGAGTTTCTCATTATTTCAAATGTGCATACGAAAATTTTGTTTTTTCTGTTTTCTCAAGTTTTTCGCTATTTCGTAGGGTATAACCCATAAGGATTGCGGATTTTTCGGTTTTCTCAAAAATTTTCAATATTTCATGTGTTGTAAGCCTTGAATATCGTGAATTATAAGTTTTCTCGATTTTTTCAACATTTCACTTGCTGCTACATGAAAATTTGCGGGTTTTCAGTTTTCTAGTTTTTCGACATTACGAATGGTACCCACAAAAATCACGAATTATCATTTTTTCTTAATTTTCCAATATTTCGCATGCTATATAACGCATAGAAATCGCATAGAAATCACGGATTTTCAATGTTCTCTAGTTTTCAACATTCTGAAGTGTTATAACCCATAAAATTCACAGATTTTCAGTGTTTTAAATTTTTCAACATTTGGCAGTGGCATGCCTTGAATACCACGATTTATTAATTTTCTGGACCTTTTCAACATTTCGTAAGATATAACCTTGAATATCCTGAATATTAGTTTTCTCGACTTTTCAACATTTCATATGCTACAGTACACGAAAATCGCGGATTTACTGTTTTCTTGGGTTCTTGAACATTTTACATGCTATTAGCATGACAAGAATCATGGATTTTTTGGATTTCTTGAGTTTTGAAAATTTTTGCATGCTAACCAAAAAAATTGTGAACCATCAGTTTTTTCGAATTTTAAAATATTTTGCATGCTCACATGAAAATCTTCGATTTTTCTGGTTTCTCGACTTTTTCAACATTTCACATGTTATAACCGATTGAAAGTTTTCAACATTTCGCATAACCTATGAAAATCGTTGATTTTCTGTGTACTCGTGTTTTTCAACATTTCGCGTGCAACTGATGAAACTTATGGATTTCTCTGTTTTCTCCTCTCTTCTTTCATCATTTCGAATACCGTGAATTATTAGTTTTGTCGAGTTCTCAACAGTTCCAAAACTATGATCGACAAAAATCATGAATTCTACATATTCTTGAGTTTTTCACCACATCGCGTGGTATAACCCACTAAAATTATGGATTTCTCAATTTACTCCATTTTTCATCACTTCACATGCTATAACCCATGAATATCGTGAATTGTTATTTTCTTGAACCTTTACTATATGTAGCACAAGAAAATCGCCGACTATCAGTTATCTTTGAGTTTTCAACAATTTGCATGATGCAACCCATGATTATCGTGAATTATCATTTTTTTTGTTTTTCAACATTTCGAATGTTATAAGCCACGAATATCGCAGTTATCGGTCGTTTCTAGTTTATCAATATTTCGCATGCTACCCACGAATATCGAGAATTATCAGTTCCTCAGTTTTTTGTATTATTTCACATGTTATATAGGACACGAAAATTGCAAAATTTTCAATTTTCTCGAGTTTTTAACATTTCACATACTATATAGTACACAAAAATCGCGGATCTTCAGTGCCCTTGAGTTTTTTGTTACTGGCATGTTATAAATCATGAATATCGCGATTAATCAGTTTTTTCAGTTTTTCAACATTTCGCATGCTATGGGAACAAAAACCGTGAATTTTTCATATTTCTCAAGTTTCCATCATTTTGAGGCTATAACCTACGAATATCGTGGATTTTTCAGGTTTCTTGAGTTTTTCAAAATCTCGCATGCTATAACCCTTGAATGAATGTTGTGAATTATCGGTTTTATGGAGTTTTTTTTTAACATTTCACATGTTATAGCTCACGACAATCATGGATTATCGGTTTTCTCAAGTATTCAACATTCGCATGCTATATAACACCTTAAACTCGAAGATTTTCATTTTTCTTGAGTATTTCAACATTTCGCATACTACCAATGAAAATCACGAATTATCGGTTTTCACGAGTTTTTTGTATTTCACATTCTTATATAATCTTCAAAAATCATGGATTTTTAGTCGTCTCGAGGTTTACTATATTTCGCATGCTTATTATAGCGTACGAAAATCACGGATTTGTTGTTTTCTCAACGTTTTCAACATTTCGTAAACTATAATCCACAAATATCGCGAATTATTGATTTTATCTACTTTTTCAGCATTTCACATGCTAAATAAACAATTGAATCACATATTTTCAGTTTTCTTGAGCTTTCAATACTTCGCAGAATTCACGAAAATCACGGATTTTCAATTTTTTCGGGTTTATCATCATCTTGCAAGTTACAACCCAGGAAAATTACGGATTTTGCAGTTTTCTTGAGTTTTCAATATTTTGCATGCTATATTCATGAGTATCATGAATTATCGTACTTCTCAAATTCTTCAACATATCGCATGTTATATCTCACGAATATCGTGAATTATGACTCATAAGTTTCCTCCAATTTCTCGACATTCCGCATGTTATAACCCATTATGAGTTTTCTCTAGTTTTACAATATTTTGCATGTTATACATGAAGGTCACGAATTTTGCAGTTTTCTCGACATTTTCAATAATTCGCAACATAATGCACGGATATCACACATTATTAATTTTTTCTAAAATAATTTTTCAACATTTTGCACACTATAACCTATGAATATATTGTATTATCAATTTTCTCATGTTTTACAATATTTTGAATTCTATATGGCACATAAATTTCTTGTTTTTAGTTTTCACATCCTCAACATTTCGCATGCTATAAACTATAGAAATCACGGATTTTCATTTTACTATGGTGTTTCAACATTTCGCATGACTTGGGAAATCACGGAAATTCATGTTTCTCTAGTGTTTCTACATTTGTCACGCCCCGCTTCCCAATAGACAGTAACGGTCACGTGATAGGCCCCGCAACATATTTATGTTAAGAATGTCATTTCTTAAAATAAATATGCCAAACGTAAATAAGCAATCATACACAAAGCAAGAATAATAAAAGCATGAAATTTTCAACAAACTAATTTGTTTACATTCATTCAACAAACTTTATTTACATGGATAGATGTTCTGAAAAGAAAATACAAATAACAAGAAATGCCTAAACAAGTGACATACTGATAATGAAAAACTTAGCATGGAATCTAAAGGCCGGCTTGGGCTACGATCTGGTCGTAGCTCTCAGCAGTCGGATCCTCCTCCTCAGCCTCTAGATTATCTGACGAACATTCCAAAGAAACAAAGGTGGATGGAATGCCCGTCAGCGAACTTGCACCCGATAAGTCTCCAAAGAAATTATAATGTTTAACAGGTGCAAAAATAATGTAAAATGGTATGTATAATATAACTGGTGTTAAGTGTGTGTAAGTGAGCATGAGTATATCTCAACATGTCTCTATAGGGTATTCTAACTAACGTCGGTCCAAATGTGAATGTCAACCAATCTCAAGAGTATTTTCGAACTCAAAGGTAGGGCTTCAAGAGTAGGAATCACGGTTCCGAATCAAGTGTTAGTTACGTGACTTCAACTTAGTGTTGAAGTATTCCAAACCCAAGAGTAGGACCCCAGAGACTTGGAAACGCAGGCCCTCATGATAGATTGCATGTGTTAGTAGATATGGATTCATGAACTAGGGCTCCTAAAATTTCGTTGGATTCACACTTGAACTACCCCCTAACACCCCGGGTATATTACTCTAAGATTAAGGTCATGAATCTTGATCGAGTCCATGAATACAAAAGGTGATGTAATATCAAGACCGAGTTTATGCAGTCATGTGGTCATATAGTCATGTTAAGTGCAAGTCATGTTATTTGTATTTATGGTTCGAATCAAGTTGGTTTCAGATATACTTGTTGGGTTCATATATATATTGGGTTCAAGTATTCGTGTCAAGTTCAAGAATTCAAGTTGAGTTTGAGTTTGAATTCAAGTTCAAGTTAGATTGGAATTCAAGTCAAGTTCGGACAAGTTCTAATCATATCTTATTAAAAAGATTTATCTTTTAAAATTCTCAAGTTGGGAACAATCGGGCAACCCTTACACATGGGCGACATAATTTGTGACTTTTTCAAACACGATTGCCAAAGATAATTCTTTTAATTTGCTGTGTTATCTAAACTGGATAGGCAAGCACCCACTTTCTCCGGCTCCCCGAGGCATAGAGAATTGGTACCGCTTAACCCATTATTAATCTAAAGTCCTTAAATATTTATCAAGTTGTTTATTATATATATTTACATGTTTGCATTTCTCGATGGGGGTTTATGTAAAACGTTTTAATTTTTTAAAAATAAATTTCGAGGGTGGTTTTGATAAAAAAATGTCAACTAAAAATGTCAAGATTTTCATAAAACGTATTTTATATTTTGTGGTATTTTAGTGTCAAAACCTAGATTTTAAAAATTTATGCTATTTTTATGAAAAAATATATCTTTTGGAAACTTCGGGTTATTTTCTTAAAAACTTTAATCTTCTAATTTTACTGTATTTATAAAATCTAATTTCACAAAAAAAAATTGAAATCACAAATATATGATTAAGTTATTTTCAATTTGTTTAACTTTGTTTTAAAATTTTCGTATTTTTTTAAAACCATATTTTATTCCTTTCTAGACCGAATTCTCCATGAGGAGTTCCGCATCTCACTCTATTATTTCAAGGATGTGCAATAATCCGCACAATCCACAAACAGGTCCCCTAACGAGGGATCTAGAGGCGTATTTGCAAAGGATAAAAATTTCGTATTTTACACGAAGGTATTTTAGTGTAATTCGATTCTTTAACAAAACGCTGCAAAATATGATATCGTGCTATGATCAAAGGTGCGTGTGGGGTAGGCCATTACCCTGAACTAAGTTATCATGTCACAAGAATGAATTATATCTACTAGTATGGTATTAAAACGTAAATTGGCATATTACAATCAAAGGGGTTTTATTAACATGTCTTGAAATTCTATTCAACAAAATTTAGCAATGTCATAGAATAGAGAGTCATGGGGTACCATTATCATGATAATGTAGTTATAATGATTTCAGAAGTTTGTACAAGTTAAATCTTGATTTCAATCGGCGATTAGCGAAAGGAAAAGAGTTAGAATTTGTTTATGTAGTTGATGACAAGAATTTGATTCAAGGTGAGAAGAAAGAGGGGGAGGGGAGACTTATGGGTTGCACTCGAAACCAAAGGGAAGAAGATGCCTCGATTGGTGGAACCAAGATCAAAGATGCACGGAAGAAAGTTTGATCGGGCGGGCTTCGACTTTGGGAGCTTGGCACTTCACTTGAGCAAATTCTTCAAGAGTTTTTGAGAATGTTTTTAGAAAATGTTCAAAGGGGAGGAGCATGGGGATATGCTAGGGTATTTATAGAGAGGGGGGATAAGTGTATACAACAACAACTGAGCCTTTTATCCCAAGCATATGGGGTAGGCTACATGAACCAACATGAGAATCACGCCGGGTCCAGCACATGAATCCTCTGTCTCCACTCACTTCTATCGAACAATATACTTTCATTGAGTCCTTTGGCAACCATATCGTTTCGTATCACCTCCATCCATGTTTTCTTCGGTCTCCCTTTTGCCCTTTTGCCATTACCCATATCGAGAGTATCTATTCGTCGAACCGGTGCTTCCATAGGTCTGCGTCGCACATGACCAAACCATCTAAGCCGGTTTTCCCGCATCTTCTCCTCCACGGGTGCCACACCAACTTTTGCACGAATATCCTCATTTCGCACCTTGTCTTTTCTAGTGTTACCGCACATCCAACGAAGCATGCGCATCTCCGCTACGTGCATCTTCTGTGTATGATGCTTCTTAGGAGCCCAGCATTCTGTACCATATAATAAGGCAGGCCGAATAGCGCTCCGATAAAACTTCCCTTTCAATTTTAACGGAAAGTTACGATCACACAAAATCCCTGTTGCACTCCTCCATTTCAACCAACCAGCTTGGATCCTTTGATTAACATCACTATCGATCTCCCCATTCCTTTGGATGATGGAACCTAGATATCTAAACTGGTCGCTCGGTGATATCTCTTGCCCTTCCAATGTTATACCAATATGGTTTTGACTTCTCTGGCTACTAAATTTGCAGTGCATATATGCTGTCTTGGACCTGCTCAATCTGAATCCCCGAGATTCCAATGTTTGTCTCCATAATTCCAATTTGGCATTAACCCCTGCTTTCGTCTCATTTACTAGAACAATATCATCAGCGAATAGCATACACCAAGGGACCTCATCTTGAATAGTTCTAGTAAGCTCATCCATCACGATGGTAAACAGGAAAGGACTTAATGCAGATCCTTGATGTAAACCAATAGTAATCGGAAAATCACTTGTTAAGCCACCGCAAGTTCTGACATTTGCCACTACTCCGTCGTACATATCCTTGATTATGTCAATATACTTGACGGGGACCCCCTTTTTCATCATTGTCCCCCATAATACCTCTCTAGGTACCTTGTCGTACGCTTTTTCTAAATCAATAAATATCATATGCAAATCTCTTCTCCTCTCTCGAAAGCGCTCGACAAGTTGACGAAGCAAATGAATCGCCTCTGTCGTCGATCGTCCAGGTATGAACCCAAATTGGTTCTCTGTTATCTTAATATCCTTCCTTAGCCTGTGTTCAATCACTCTCTCCCAAAGTTTCATGGTGTGACACATTAGTTTTATTCCACGGTAGTTTGAGCAACTTTGAATGTCACCCTTATTCTTGTAGATAGGTACAAGGATACTTTTCCTCCATTCATTTGGCATCTTTTTTGTCTGCCAAATCTTATTAAACAGATCTGTCAGCCATTTAACGCCTATTTCTCCTAAGCATCTCCAAATCTCGATAGGAATCCCGTCAGGACCAACCGCTTTTCTTAAACCCATTCTGTTCAAAGCTTCTTTAACCTCAGTAAGTCTTATTTTACGCATGAAATCACGATAGATGAAGGGTCTCCGGTTGTTTTCAGAAGTTCTAAAATATTAATAGGGGTCGTGGGGAGGCCAATGATCACACGTGTAGAAGACGGACCCTATCAAGCTCAATCTGGCCGGCGGTTTTGGGAAAGTAGCGGCCCAAGTTTGGCCTATGGTCTCGATGTACATACCCATATCTCTAATCGTCTTAAACACCTCATTTATCTACTTTATTTATGTTGCAACTTTTCGTATCTCCGTGTAATACCCGTGCAAACTCTTGGGCTTTCAGAACGTCGAAAAGAAAAATATTAAAATAATTGGGGCTAATGGGATTCGAAGACGTAGGCTAAGGAACAGCAGTGGAGAGTATTAACCAGTAAGCTACAAGTTATTTCTTGCTTTTATTTAACAAATATTACTTATAACTCATAGTCAGAGCCGAAACACAGCTTTATATTTACATTGAATTTGATACAAACGTACTGGAATTTCAGAGTCGTTGCAACATTTCACAACAACAACAACTGAGCCTTTTATCCTAAGCATATGGGGTGAGCTACATGAACCAACATGAGAATCACCTCGGATTGAGCACAGGAATCCTCCGCCTCCACTTACTTCTATCAAACAATATACTTTCATTAAGGCCTTTAGCATCCATATCTTTTTGTATTGCCTACATCCACGTTTTCTTCGGTCTTCCTTTCGCTCTTTTGACATGGCCTAAATCGATAATATCCATTCGTCGAACCGATACTTCCATAGGTCTGCGTCGCACATGACCAAATCATCTTAGGCGATTTTCCCACATCTTTTCCTCTACGGGTGCTACGCCAACCTTTGCACGAATATCCTCATTCCACACCTGTCACGCCCCGCTTCCCAAAATACGGAATACGGGAGGTGACTAGGCCAGCCATGCTCCTACGGTCAAAGAAATAATCATGCCGTAGTCGCACTTCGGCTTCTAGCATCACATGGAAATCAGTAAACACAGCACAGAAGTAAAGGAAACACATCACTAGTTTATTACACCAACTTTCATTGTTCATAATTTACAACAGAACGAAAAAAGAAACTACTAACCAAGTGCGAATATAAGGTTGATTTATGGAAAGCGGTAAAGTACTGAACGCACGACCGTCTAGATCTCTGCGAGCTCGAAGGGTAGGTCTGACTTCTGAATCTGGTTACAACACCCTAGTTCATTTATACCAGTTCTGGTTCAAGTTTTTCTTTATTTATGGTATTTTCTTGATTTACTGTGTTTTGGGTGCGAATAGTGTATTTGACATCTGTATTTGCATCCGACCCGACCCCCATGCTTGAAACCAGTCTTGATTTATGTTTGTGATTTATCCTGGCTTGTTACGTGGATCTGTGCACTTTCATATTATACATACTGCATACTGGCATTATATCTGGCATCTGCATATTTTATTATAACATTTAAAGTCACATAAAATATTTTAAAAATATGTTGCATGGCTTGCATGATACCCCTAACCCTGTCGTAGCATCCGCGCATCTTATTCTCGTCCCGTTCAATGAAACGGACTTGTTTGGATGACTACGCGCACGTACGTGCATCCGTTCTTGGGAGTACGCATTTTCATTACCCGGATATCCAAATCTAGTTTTGTTCGACATGTATATTTTTCATATTTTAAAACTGGAATTTTAGACCCGACCTGGGTATATTTTGGAGTAACTTTGTATTTACCAGAATATCAAATTTTATTAAATGTTTTTAACAGTTTAATATTCATATAACGAAAAAGATTTTTAAATTAAAATCCTAACAACTTTTTTAACAGCACTAAATTTCTTTCTCTCACTTTCTCTCTTTCCCACTCACTTTCTCTCTCTCTCTTTCCCACTCACTTTCTATCTATCTCTATCTCTCTCACTCTCTTCCCCTTTCTTTCTCCTCTCGAACGTCTCTCTCTCTCCTCTCGCACTTACTGTGCGCTTCTCGATTCCCGTCACCTCCCGCTCCCTTACACTCACCTCCCTTCTTCACACTCTTCTTTTCTCCTTCTTCTTTTCTATTTAAACCATGCACTGCCTCCACGAGAACCCACCATAGCTCTCGAAACCCTAACCCTAGCTCCTCCCGTGCTTCACTACCCTCGACCTCGCCTCCACCCTCTACCTCTCTCCTCTCTCCTTCCTTCTTCTCTCCTCTCCTTCCTCACCCGAGAACCCTGCACACCCAAACCCCGAGAACCCAAGAAACCCAAACCCTAGCTCCTCAACTCCACCCCTACCGCTGACGACCCTCATCTCATCATCACGTTCACCACCTCTTCTCTTCTCCTCCTTTTCTTTTCTTCTTCTGTCTTGAACCCTAACCGAGTCCAACCCACACACCCAAACCCTAGCACCCTCATTGCCGATCCCAAACTCCATCGCCTGCACCTCACCGCCGGTGAACCCGACACCATCACCTCGTCTCCCCTGACCCCAGTACACCAAACTCCAGTGAGAATCCCCTCTCTTCTTCCTCTTCTTCCTTTTCTTTTCCTTGTTTCTTGATTCTTGATTTTACAGCCGTCTTCGGAGTCATGTCGCCGCTGCCGTTCCAGGCGATCCAGTGAACGTCCCTTACTTGCGTGATTACCCCTCTTACCTTGCCTGGACCCGTCCCGTGTGCCGTGTGTGCGTTGCGACAATTCCCGACGTCGGACGTGCCATACGCATCCGTCGTATGATCCGATCGAGGCAAGTTGATCTTGCTACATGCTATGATATATTTTACAACCATATTAATAATTATATTACATGTTAAGTGTATTGTGCATTCCTTGTTACCATTTTACTGTTTTACGACGTCCGTGTGCATCCATATCGTTATTTACATATCAAGTCGCATGCTAATTCATCTTGCTACATGCTAGGTATATTATTATGTATCTATATGAGTAAAATGTTACCATTTATCACATTATACATCCATACTAAAGTTTTACCATTTTCGGATACCTGTATGCATCCATATCATTTAATATTCAAGTAGTTGCATCTACAGAACATATTAGCTCATATTATTAATACATTAGTACCCCATGCTAGATAATGTGCATCCTATTTAGTCTTGGAACTATAGTTGTAGCCCCTGATAGTTAGTTATGCATCCATGTCTATTTGTGTATCCATACCATTAATTCTGCATACCTAGTTGCACACCATATTATATTAACCCATATTATTAATACATTAGTACCCCATGCTTGATATTGTGCATTCTGCTTAGTCATGGTGTAACCCCTGGTAGATATTTGTGCACCCATACTTTTATCATACATCCGTATTCTACCCTGATTCAATAATGCTACATTTTTACTGTTGGGCACCCACTTGATACATGTACACTACCTGACATGACCTGATATATCATTACTTGACTTGATACCTGATCCTGTTCCTAATGCCTACAATCATGACATGTCCTGATGGACATATCCTGTTGTCTGTATAGACAAACATGTTCCTGCTTGCTCCTGTGTTGTCATTAGCTTCAGATTTATCAATACCTGACTTGAACACATAACTTGGGGGTATGGGAAAATCAATGATGAAACCTGACTTGTAACTCGACAGTTCGATACTTATACTGATCGGTTTTACGGGCTAGGCCAGCTCCGGGATGATGCTGCTGACATCATTCGTCTATACATGTTACCTGTTTACTGCCTAGCGGCACGTCTCGGATTCAGCCCGAGAGTCTTGACCGTGGTCCTGGGCATGCACGAGATACTATTGAGTTACATCGACGATTCATTAAATTGATTTCAAAGACTTGAGAGTAGTTAACTCAGTAGTTTAGTTCAGATTACTCACCGCGCGTCATATGTGCTTATACCCTTCACAGTTTCTTATTCGTGTTACTGTTATACTTTTATTACTGTGTATACTCATGCTTGCATGACTTGTTACCCCCTGATTATATTATTGTTGATATTATGACGCACTGACGTCTGAGTTTTGCATGGCCCAGATCCTCTACCTTTGCCGCATGCCGATCATGAGTATTTCAGTGAACAGGCCGAGCAGTGAGGACCTGTTAGTATTTTGTTTAGTTTCTTCAGAATTTTCATTCCTGATGTGAGCCCGTATTTGGGACGTATATTCCTGATTGTTATTGTTTATTGGATCTATTGCTTCCGCATATTATTTCTTGACTCGTTTATTCTGGCTCATTGACATGTACTAGATAGTTTATTTTATTTTCTTGTTCTTGATATCTTAGACAACCGTAATGTGACTGTGGAGGGATATTTCCTAGCCACAGGTAGCATGGTTGGCTCTATCACGTGCCGATTTTAGCGCACTCTGGGAAGTGGGGCGTGACAGGGTTTGTTTGGTATCAGAGCCATAAGATTTTGGTTAATCGGGTTTGATTCTTTTGTAGTTGGGTATTGGACCCAATACACGAATCAGAAAACTTGTAATTAGGAATATGTCCTGCCACATTGTTGTCATGATTCTTGAATTATATCTTTCTTTTGGTCCTTCTCTTGGCGTTTTGCAAACAACTTTGCATCTCGATTTGAACTTTTGGTTCCCTATTGTTTCTCT
Source organism: Agapanthus africanus (assembly GCA_030015575.1). Taxonomy (NCBI): domain Eukaryota; kingdom Viridiplantae; phylum Streptophyta; class Magnoliopsida; order Asparagales; family Amaryllidaceae; genus Agapanthus; species Agapanthus africanus. Next base: position 779,465,434 of record CM057341.1, read on the forward strand.
CTATTCTGATACTAGGATTTGAGCGACTTGAGTGGAGTTATGTGATTGTAACTATGTACCGCGGCATGGTTACAATATGGTACTCTATTTAAGTAACTTGGAGTTCTAGTCTTGATTCATATCCTTGATTTATGGTCATTAGTCATCACAAGTTTTGAATCTTGTTTATCATACTAATCTTTTTCAGTGTCTTGGTTTCAGGAACATGGCGGATAGAAATCTGCGATCGTACCAGAGGCGTGTCGATGACGCCGCTTTGCTTGGAGTAATCCATGAGATGCTGGAGAACCAAAAGCGGCAAACCTAGCAGAACCAGCGGCAAGCCGAAGCTTTTCAGGAAGGTTTGCGGACCGTTCAGCAGTCCGTGAACAATGTTGCAGTCAGACCAGTTGAGCGTGTGGGTACCGTGGTGGATTTCAGGAGACTTGGTCCGTCCATTTTCACTGGTTTGGAGGAGCCGTTGCCAGCAGAGCAGTAGCTGGTTGATACGGAGAATCTGCTCGTTGCGGCACAGATTCCGGAGGACAAGAGAGTGGATGTAGTACGCATCCAATTGGTGGACTATGCCCTCGAGTGGTGGCTCGTGGAAGAGACCCGTTTGCCTAAGCCGATCAGTTGGGCAACTTTCTCGCAGAGTTTCTTGGAGAAGTTCTTTCCGCAGACTGTACGGGAAGAAATGGAAGAAAGGTTTATCAGCTTGAAGCAGAATGGCGGATCCGTGGATGCGCATGCGTCTGAGTAGACACGGCTCAGTCGATTCGCTGGACCTTTGGTGGCCAAAGAAGCTGATAGGGAACGAAGGTTTATGCGCGGTTTGAACGTGGGCATCCAGAGGCACATTATATCTTTGGGTTTGACCACTTTCTCATAAGTGCTTAAAGCAGCCAGAGAGCAGCAGAGCTTATCAGTGAAGACTGAGGGTACGCAGCAGCAGGCAGTTGTGGTACGGAAGCCGCCGTTTACACCGAACCGGGTTCCTATACGCAGAGGTATTCCGGTGAACCGACGTGGCGTGGTGCCGATGAAGAAGCCCGTCATAGAAAATCAGAGAAAAAGAGCGTGATTTGTGACTACTGCCATTTACCCGGACATGTGCAGAGAGAGTGTCGAAGGATGTGGGGACTTTGTTTGGTTTGTGGATCAGCGGATCATACTATCAATGCTTGTCCGTCAAAGCTTCGTTTGAAGAATGATGTTCAGAAGCCACCGCAGAGGCAGTTTCTGGGGCAGAAGCAGTTAACTCAGGGACCCAATCAAGCTCAAGCATTTACCCTGACGGCTGAACAGGCCAAGGCTTCAGACGAAGTGGTTTCAGATATCCTACTTGTTCATGATTTTCCTGCATTAGCATTATTCGATTCTGGTGCATCCCATTGTTTTATGTTGTCCAATTTTATTACTGCACACTCGATTTCTTGCACGACCCTGTCTAGTTGTTGGGATATACACACTGGGAATGGGAAGATCATATCTAGTAGCGAATGCAAGGATTGTTCTGTTGTTATTTGCGGACGGGGGTTATTTGCATATTTCTTGGTGATCGATACTGGCAGCTATGACGTTGTCTTGGGAATGGAGTTTCTCGGCACTTTCCACGCTTACATTGATTGTAGGGCAAAGAAAGTGATTTTCCAGGTTCCCGAACATCCGGAGTTTGTTTTCACTGGAGGATGCAGTTCTGTCGGGCCAGTCGAGTTTAGGGCTAGGCCGACAAACAATGTTCTTTCGTCAATGGAAGTTGATAAGGAGGAAGCGCCAGCTGTAGTTTGAGAGTTCATGGACGTGTTCGAGAACATCTCGGGTTTACCGCCAAAACGAGATGTGGAATTCGCGATCGATCTTATTCCTGGTGCAGCGCCAATTTCAAAGGCATATTATCGGATGGCACCAGTGGAGTTGGAAGAAGTTAAGAAGCAGATTACCGAATTACTAGAGAAGGGTTGGATTCGCAGTAGCAATTCACCTTGGGGAGCTCCAGTTCTTCTAGTCAAGAAGAAAAATGACACAAGAAGTATGTGCATCGATTACCGAGAATTGAACCGGGTGACAATTAAGAACAAGTACCCGATCCCTCGCATTGGCGAATTATTCGAGCAACTTAGTGGCGCGAGGGTATTCTCGAACCTGGATTTACGATCCGGATATCATCATGTCGAGTTAAATCAGAGGATATTTGCAAGACTGCGTTCCAAACTCGATATGGACATTACGAGTATTTAGTGATGCCATTCGGAGTCACGAATGCACCGGCGATATCTATGGACTTGATGAACTGAATCTTTTTACCGTTCTTGGACCAGTTTATAGTGGTGTTCATCGATGATATTCTGGTCTACTCGAGGAGCCTTGAAGAGCATGCTGAATACTTGAAAATCGCACTGCCGACATTGAGACAAGAAAGATTATATGCAAAGATGAGTAAGTGTGAGTTTTGGCTTGAAGAAGTGAAGTTTTTGGGGCACGTCGTATCCGGAGATGGAATCGCCGTTGATCCCGAGAAGATTGCAGCAGTTCAAGATTAGCCGATTCCTAAGAACGTGGCAGAGACCAGAAGTTTTCTTGGACTTGCTGGATATTACAGAAGGTTCATGGAGAATTTTGCTCGTTTGGCTGAGCTTTTGACCAAGCTTACACAAAAGGAAGTACCGTTTGTATGGACGGATAAATGTGCGTTAGTTTTTGAGGCGTTGAAGCAGAGATTGATAACTGCTCCTATTTTGACCGTATCAGACGGTTCCGGAGGATTGGTGATTTACAGCGACGCATCTGGGAAAGGTTTAGGATGTGTTTTGATGCAGCATGAGAAAGTTATAGCTTACACATCAAGACAGTTGAAGACCCATAAGAAGAATTACCCAACTCATGATTTGGAGGTTGCAGCGGTGATTTTCACTTTGAAAATTTGGAAACACTACTTATTGGGCGAAAGGATCGAAATATTCACCGATCACAAAAGCCTAAAGTATGTGTTCACGCAGAAAGAGCTTAACATGAGCCAGCGTAGATGGTTGGAGCTGATGGCTGACTATGATCTTGATCTCAAGTACCATCCGGGAAAAGTTAATGTAGTGTCGGATGCGCTTAGTCGGTTGCCAGTAATTCAGATGTTGACTGCACAGAAGGAGCTTATCGAAGACTTTCGGAGATTCGAGTTAGAGGTGCTACCGCTTTTTTCAGGACAGTTGATCCAGCTGCAAGTACAGTCGTCATTAATTGAGAGTATTAAAACAGCGCAGTCGCAGGACCCAAGATTGCAGAAGTTTCGGGAACAGGTTGAAGCGGGACTTCGAACGGGCTTGTTGATTCATGAAGACGGTTCGTTGCGATATGGTAGCCGTTTGTGTATGCCGAAAGGAGATATTCGCGAAGAAGTTATGAAGGAGGCACACAGTCCCACATATTCCGTACATCCAGAAGGCACGAAGGTGTACCGCGACCTAAAACGGCATTTCTGGTGGGAAGGCATGAAAAGGGAGATTGCTCGCTTTGTAGCGAAGTGCTTGGTGTGTCAGCAAGTCAAGGCTGAACATCAAAGGGTAGCTAGTTTATTGCAACCACTTCCGATTCCTCAATGGAAGTGGGAACATATAACCATGGATTTCGTAACAGTTTTACAGCGGTGTCCAAAGGGCAACAATGCAGTTTGGGTGATTGTTGATCGATTGACCAAGGAAGCTCATTTCATACCATTTCGAGTTGGTCAGTCAACAGAAGCGTTGGCAGAACGGTACATGCAGGAGATTGTGAGATTGCATGGTGTACCTGTGAGCATCGTTTCCGACCGTAACACCCGATTCTTATCGCACTTCTGGAGAGGTTTACAGGAAAGTTTGGGGACGCGATTGAAGTTCAGCACAACTTATCACCCTCAGACAGATGGCCAGTCGGAAAGAACGATCCAAACTCTTGAAGACATATTGAGAGCTTGCATGTTGGACTTCAAGGGTTCATGGGAGGATCATCTACACTTGGTGGAGTTTTCTTACAATAACAGCTTTCAGGCGACTATTCAGATGACTCCATTCGAAGCATTGTATGGTCGCAAGTGCCGTTCACCCGTTTGTTGGGACGATATTGGAGAACGAAGATTGTTGGGACCGGATTTGATCGTGTAAACAATAGAGAAGGTTAATACTATCCGGAATCACATGAAGGCAGCACAAGATCGGCAGAAGAGTTGGGCCCACACATCAAGAAGACCTTTAGAGCTCGCTGTTGGTGATCCGGTATTCTTGAAAATATCACCGACTAGAGGAGTGATTCGTTTTGGGAGTCGAGGCAAGCTTAGTTCTCGATTCCTAGGGCCTTTCGAGATTATGGAGCATGTCGGAGAAGTTGCTTATCGATTGGCGTTACCACAATCTTTGGCGAATGTTCATGACGTGTTTCATGTATCTCAACTCCGTAAGTATGTTCGAGATGAAACACACTTGCTAGATCATTTGGAGCTGACTGTAAGGGAGGATTTGACCTTTGAGGAACGACCGATGTCGATCGTTGATCAAAGAGAAAAGATCTTTAAGAACAAAATTATCCCTCTCGTACTTATTTCTTGGGGAAATCGCTCGCACGGAGAATCGACTTGGGAACGAGAAGATGAGATACGACAGAAGTTTCCAGATCTTTTCCTATAGTTTCATGTTTGTTTATCTTTTCTCGTCTTGGGAATTTCGAGGACAAAATTCTTTTTGTAGTTGGGTATAATGTAACACACTGGTTCATTTATACCAGTTCTAATTAAAGAATTTCATTATTCATGGTATTTTCTTGATTTACCGTGTTTTGGGTGCGAATAGTGTATTTGACATCTGTATTTGCATCCGACCCGACCCCCATGCTTGAAACCAGTCTTGATTCATGTTTGTGATTTATCCTGGCTTATTACGTGGATCCGTGCACTTTCATATTATACATACTGCATACTGACATTATATCTGGCATTTGCATATTTTAATATAACATTTAAAGTCACATAAAATATTTTAAAAATACGTTGCATGGCCTGCATGATACCCTTAACCTTATCGTAGCATCCGCGCATCTTGTTCTCGTCCCATTCAGTGAAATGGACTTGTTTGGATAGCTACGCGCACGTACGTGCATCCGTTCTTGGGAGTATGCATTTTCGTTACCCGGATATCCAAATTTAGTTTTGGTCGACATGTATATTTTTTATATTTTAAAACTAGAATTTTAGACCCGACCTGGGCATATTTTGGAGTAAGTTTGTATTTACCAGAATATCAAATTTTATTAAATGTTTTTAACAGTTTAAAATTCATATAAGGAAAAAGATTTTTAAATTAAAATCCTAACAACTATTTTTAACGGCACTAAATTTCTTTCTCTTTCTCTTTCCCACCACTTTCTATCTCTCTCTTTCCCACTCACTTTCTATCTCTCTATCTCTCTCCCCCTTTCTCTCCTCTCGAATGCCTCTCTCTCTCCTCTCGCACTTACTGTGCACTTCTCGATTCCCGTCACCTCCCTTCTTCATACTCTTCTTTTCTCCTTCTTCTATTTTATTTAAACCATGCACTGCCTCCACGAGAACCTACCATAGCTCTCGAAACCCTAACCCTAGCTCCTCCCGTTCTTCACTGCCCTCGACCTCGCCTCCACCCTCTACCTCTCTCCTTCCTTCTTCTCTCCTCTCCTTCCTCACACGAGAATCCTGCACAGCCAAACCCCGAGAACCCAAGAAACCCAAACCCTAGCTCCTCAACTCCACCCTCCACCGCCGACGGCCCTCATCTCATCGTCACGTTCACCACCTCTTCTCTTCTCCTCTTTTCTTTTCTTCTTCTGTCTTGAACCATAACCGAGCCCAACCTACACACCCAAACCCTAGCACCCTCACTGTCGATCCCAAACTCCATCGCCTGCACCTCACCGCCGGTGAACCCGACACCATCACCTCGTCTCCCTGATCCCAGTACACCAAACTCCAGTAAGCATCCCCTCTCTTCTTCTTTTTCTTTTCCTTGTTTCTTGATTCTTGATTTTACAGTCGTCGCCGGAGTCGTGTCGCCGCTGCCGATCCAGGCGATCCAGTGAACGTCCCTTGCTTGCGTGATTACCCATCTTACCTTGCCTGGACTCATCCCGCGTGCCGTGTGCGCGTTGCGACAATTTCCTGACGTCGGACGTGCCATACGCATCCGTCGTGTGATCCGATCGAGGCAAGTTGATCTTGCTACATGATATGATATATTTTACAACCATATTAATAATTATATTACATGTTAAGTGTATTGTGCATCTCCTGTTACCATTTTACTATTTTACGACATCCGTGTGCATCCATATCGTTATTTACATATCAAGTCGCATGCTGATTCATCTTGCTACATGCTAGGTATATTATTATGCATCCATATGTGTAAAATGTTATCGTTTATCACATTATACATCCATCTAAAGTTTTACTGTTTTCGGTTACCCGTATGCATCCATATCATTTAATATTCAAGTAGCTGCATCTACAGATCATATTAGCTCATATTATTAATACATTAGTACCTCATGCTAGATAATATGCATCCCATTTAGTCTTGGAACTATAGTTGTAACCCCTGATAGTTAGTTATGCATCCATGTCTATTTGTGTATCCATACCATTAATTCTGCATACCTAGTTGCACACCATATTACATTAACTCATATTATTAATACATTAGTACCCAATGCTTGATATTGTGCATCCTGCTTAGTCATGGTGTAACCCCTGGTAGATATTTGTGCACCCATGCTTTTATCGTACATCTGTATTCTACCCTGATTCAATAATGCTACATTTTTACTGTTGGGCACCCACTTGATACATATACACTACCTGACATGACCTGATATATCATTACTTGACTTGATACCTGATCCTGTTCCTAATGCCGACAATCCTGACATGTTGTCCCGATGGACATACCATGTTGTCTGTATAGACAAACCTGTTCCTGCTTGATCCTGTGTTGTCATTAGCTTCAGATTTATCAATACCTGACTTGAACACATAACTTGGGGGTATGGGAAAATCAATGATGAAAGCTGACTTGTAACTCGACAGTTCGATACTTATACTGATCAGTTTTACGGGCTAGGCCAGCCCCGGGATGCTGCTGCTGACATCATTCGTCTGTACATATTACCTGTTTACTGCCTAGCGGCACGTCTCGGATTCAGCCCGAGAGTCTTGACCGTGGTCCCGGGCATGCATGGGTTACTATTGAGTTATATTGACGATTTATTTAATTGATTTCAAAGACTTGAGAATAGTTAACCCAGTAGTTTAGTGCTTATACCCTTCACAGTTTCTTATTCGTGTTACGGTTATACTTTTATTACTGTTTATACTCATGCCTGCGTGACTTGTTACCCCCTGATTATATTATTATTGATATTATGACGCACTAACGTCTGGGTTTTGCATAGCCCAGATCCTCTACCTTTGCCGCAGGCCGATCAGGAGTATTTCAGTGAATAGGCCGAGCAGTGAGGACCTGTTAGTATTTTAGTTTAGTTTCTTCAGCATTTTCATTCCTGATGTGAGCCCGTATTTGGGACATACATTCCTGATTGTTATTGTTTATTGGATCTATTGCTTCCGCATATTATTTCTTGACTCGTTTATTCTGGCTCATGGGCATGTGCTAGATAGTTTATTTTATTTTCCTGTTCTTGATATCTTAGACAACCGTAATGTGACTGTGGATGGATGTTTCCCAGCTACAGGTAGATGGTTGACTCTGTCACGTGCCGATCTTAGCGCATTCTGGGAAGCGGTGCGTGACACCGGTCCTCTTCAAACTCTGAGCATGCATACTCAGGTCGTCAGGACGACACAATAGCAATATTATAATAATAACGAGGCAAGGAAATAAAGTAAAATTGGTGGAGACAATAAATGCAGGTAATTGGTATGCCATTAAACAATGCAATGTATGATCTGTGTCCCTATCGGTCTCTAAGTCATTTTTGAAATCGTGTTGTGGAAAGGAATGATCATATTTAATGAGGGTCTCGTACGTATCCGTGGCTACGGCCCACTGTTGCCCGGGACATAATCCTATCAGCCGGACCGCTAGATACACTAACCTCGCTAAATACAAATTCCTTTCCTCTTCGATTTCCCCCTTTTTCCCAGGTTTCACTATCTATAAGTATGGGCTAGTTGTGAGCAAGTACGCATCAATAACACTGCTTTATTCGCTATTCACTGTATTGTTCACTGTCACGAATCGTTCACTTTCACTGGCGTACTCGACACATCTAAACCGATACTCTTCACATTCGACAATGCACTATTCACTGAAAATCATAAGGACGCTCACTATCACTGGAGGTATTGCAGTCGGGTAAAACTGTGAATCATGCTGCTAAATAATTTGTATGCAAACTAGTCATTATGCGTCTCACGAACTTATATAAATCTTATTAAATCATACATTCAGAATTAAGTAAAATGATACAAAAGCGGTAATAAGTAACCTCAATCAGCGGTTCAACGAAATTGGTTTCAAGTCAATCGGGTTTCGGGTTCGCAAATTACAGTCGTTTCATTTTAAGTGTCCCCTGCCGGAAGTTCGGTTCCTGAACTGAAAGTCCATTTCATGACACGGTTTTCACCCTGTTGGGATCAAAATTAGGTGACGCTACAGTTGGATAATATTTAGGTTCATCAGTTAGGTTTCCAATGCTCTAGACGAATCGATAATATCCGCCGTGTGCTGGAAGTTATGTATTGTTTCATATCGGGATATACGTTCTATCCCTGCTTGGGACCGCAATACATACTGACGGTTTAAAATGTGATTAAAATTGTAAATGAAGGCAAAAATGAACGAAACCACTCCCAATAGTTAGTTAACAGATTTATGTTCGCTGCGGTATAGGGTTCCGCATAATACCATCTTCACATAGAGACATAAAAGCATTTCTAATCAAGTGTTGTCAAGCAGTGCTACTCTGGACTGCAGTCCAGTGCCGCACTCCCGACCAGTTTTCGTAACCGTTATAAAATAGAAACGGATCATAACTTATATGGGGTTCTAGTTTGTCGAGTCAGTTTCGATATGAGCCTTCGAACGCAACATTCCGGTCTGTAACCAATTTATTATAATTTCCACAAAATTCAGGTACGGAAATTTTCAGATTCGACGGATTTAAATGGGGATGATATTTCACGGGGTTAAAGTCTGTATTTTCGAGCCAACTCTCAACACAGTATTCGTTATCACTAGGGTGATCTGTTATGCTTAATTTCTGTCATTTTAAGAGGGTTTTCAGTACGGTTTACATCGAACGCTTATAATAACGTTTGATTCGCAACCGAAATGAATACACTATAGCATGTAACAAGTTTTTAAACTTGCCTGACGACGGCGATGATCAGTGACACGACAGCAGCGACGGTGATGAACGGCACGGCATGTTGTATGCACGGACTAGGCACGACACGGCACGGCAACATAAAGAGTTAGGCCTCGGCTCGAGCTCGGTGCGGCGATAGTGGAGCTCGGGCACAACTGGGGCTGTGCCGGGTCGGGACTCGCAGCGGTGTTAGGTTTGTAGGCGTCCGAGGTGATGAAGGAGAGGAGGTGGTGACGAGGGCGTGGAGACGATGGAGAGGTCGGAGCTCCGGCGACGAGGGCAGCGAAGGTCGCAGGAGGTCAGGGTGATGGGTTCTCTGCAGTTGTAGTAGGTCTCGTCGGAGGTGAAGGGGAGAGGGAGACGAGGAGGTCAGTGAGATGAGAGGAGTCAATGGTCGATGACGACGAGGACTGAGGCGACGATGGGTGCAGGCGTGCAGGGTTTTCTTGGGTTGGGGTCGTGACGTGGGTTTGCGCGAGAGGAGAGAGGTGAGAAGGTCGACGCCGTGGGTTAGGCGGTGGCGGCGACGGCGATGACGCGAGCGCGTGGGTGCGTGGGTTCTTGGGTCGTGAGGTTTGCAGTTAGGGAGAGAAGGAGAGTGGGAGTTTTCTTTTCGAGAAGAGAGAGGTGAGTGATCGTCGGGGGTTTTGTAGGGGAGAAGAGAGAGACTAGGTTGAGGGTGGAGGTGAGGTGAGAGCAGGCGACGTGGGGGTTTGGGCGTGGGTTCTTCGTAAGGGAGAGGGAGAACGTGATGAGAGTGGAAGAAAGAGAGAGAACGAGGTCGAGGGTGGATGTGTGGTGAGGGCAGGCGACGTGGGGGTTTAGGTGTGGGTGCGATTGTCGCGTCGTGCGCGAGGGAGCCGCCGAGGGAAAATAACGGGAAAGAAACGAGCGAGGGCGGAAGAAGTGGGGGGTGGTGAGCGGGTCGGGTCGGGTAAGTTAGGTTTGGGTTTAGAAATTAGGATTTGTTTAGGGTTAGGCAATAATAAAAAATATAATAAAAATATTTTTAAAATGTGTAAAAATTCTAGGAAAAATTTGAAAATTACGGAAATAAGTATACGGACGGTGGGGATTTACAGCACCTTATCCTTTCTAGTGTTATCACACATCCAACGAAACATGCGCATATCCGCTACATGCATCTTCTATGCATGATGTTTCTTCAGAGCCCAGCATTTTGTACCATATAATAAGGCAGGCCGAATAGCGTTTCAATAAAACTTTCCTTTCAACCTTAACGGAAAGTTACGGTCGCACAAATCCCCGTTGCACTCCTTCATTTCAACCAACCAACCTGAATCCTCTGGTTGATATCGCTATCGATCTCCCTATCCTTTTAGATGATGGAACCTAGATATCTAAATTGATTGCTCGGTGATATCTCTTGCCCATCCAGTGTTATACCACTATGATCTGAACTTCTCTGTTTACTGAATTTGCATTACATATATGTTGTCTTGTATCTACTCAATCTAAACCCCCGAGATTCCAACTTAGCCTCCATAACTCCAATTTGGCATTAACCCTTCCTTCATCTCGTTTACCAAAATAATATCATCAACGAATAACATACACCAAGACACCTCATCCTGGATAGTTCTAATAAGCTCATCCATCATCATGGAAAACAAGAATTGTAACGTCTGGGATTTTCTTATACATAATAAAAGGTTTTTCAAATTTTCTGTGTCAAATAATTATTTTAGCATTTCTAATATTGAAAAACACTTTTAAAATATTTTTCTAAAATTGATATAATTTTTATTAATTTTTAACAACTTAAAAAGGAATTTTTTAAAAAAAGGATAGAGTTTATTAAGTATTTTTAATATTGGAAAATAAAACTACTGTTAACCAAATTTTATCACAAATTGAAGAAAACATTAAAATAGAATTTCTGGAATTTTTCCTAATTTTCTAGCTATTTTAACAATTTAAAAATAATTTTCTAAGTTAAAGACAATTCTTAAAACAATTTAAAATTTAAAAGAAAAAATATATATATAACCGCCTATTTACCAGGGCCGTTGGATCAAAAGATCCAACGACCAAGATTCTACACGTGGGGAGGCAGGCATGTGGGGGCCATGCGCCTGTCTGCCCCTACGTAGTTGGCGCTTGCCCACAAGGGTGAGCGAGGGCCATTGGATCACCAAAGCCAGCCATGGTTGGCTCCCGCCAGCGCACGTGACAGTGGCGTGGGTTCGGGCGTGGGTTTGGACCCGGTCGGGCACGAAATCAGGTTCGCTTTAATTGTTTTTATTTCTTTTTAACCCTATAAATAGAGCTCCATTCATTTTCAATTTTCTCACAAACCACTCATCCCAAAATTCTGAAAAAAATATCCCGGTCTTCGATTTTGCGACGCCGACGCAGTGGTGCCAATCATTTGCCCAGCAAAAATCTGAGAGAAGGGCTCGCGTTTCCGTACAAGACAACGTATCGGCTTCGATAACCCATATCTAAACAACTGTAGGATCCGCCTCTCACTTCTTCACCCTTCGCCTTCTCTTCCGTTATTCTTTGGAAAAAAAATATTAAAACAACCATCTTGTAATCTATATTAAATACCACACGAAATAAAACGTTTGTAGCTATTATAAATAACCGTTATCCCTTTTCTTTAAAATTCTTGCACACAATATATCACGGGATAACGACTTATCCCCGATCTAGAATGCTCATATCATAACACGTCATTATGCGAACCTTTGTGACACAGTAATATACTAATATATGTTTATATGAAAGTAGCCTATAAGAAAATGTTATCGATGTTTAAAAAAAATAAGAATTTTGTGAAATGCTAATAACTTTTTCCAAGTTAGTTTTTTAAAAATAAAAATACTTGCTACCTTTGAAAATCAAGTTATCATTAAACTACCATTAATCTTCAAAAATCTAGTTTCACTAAAAGACCTTTAACTTTCAAAGGCTAGGTTATTCTTTAAAATCACTCTAAACCTTCTAAAATATTGTATGTTTCTTTATGAAAATACCTTGAAGTATTATGAAGCTAAAATTATACCCTTAACTTGAAGATAGAGTTCTTTTCATTAAAATACCTTTTTTTTGTAAAGGTTGAGCCTTTAGATAAAAATACGACAAAACCATATTTAAATGCTAAAAACATACCCTCAACTTAAAGACCAAAAATTTATATTAAATACCATTTCATGTAAAATTCATGTTTGCAATAAAATACCTTGAACCTATCAAATCTATGTTCAAATGGATATACCCTAATGGATATTTTAAGTAAAACACTCCATGGTTATGAGGCAATCGTCCTGAAAAAGGATACAAATGTTGACCGCTCATGTGCAATGGTTGTCAACATAGAAATGTTTTCTAAAATATTAATTTCAAATAAATACCATGAATTTTCCTAAACGATAATTAAAATACCCTAAATATTGGAAAGATAATTTTTACATTAAACCCCCTAGACCTAAGATGATACTAAGTTCTTTTAATTATTGCATCGTCGCAACTCTTTATGAGGGCTCCTTAGTGGATGTGCGGATTATCGCACTCCACGAGCATAGCAGGGTTGATAGTGACGCCCTTACGGGAAAATCGATCAACAAAGAACCCTAAGTAACTCTTGGTCTCTATAATACTGGGATAAATGTTATGAATTGTGTAATCTCAAATAAAACACCCTAGTTCCTTATATGACTGTAAATACAATAAATGACTGTAAGAGAGATTAACATTAAAAGTCCAATCACTCAAACTTTTCCTACTGAATACAACTTATGACATCGTGTACAGATTGAGTTAGACACGCGAACTTAGGTATGGAATGCTTAAAGAAGATCCAGGTGATCTGTTTTAGAAGATCCCGACATACGGGTGACCTGATTGCGAGAAGATCATGATATTACAGATGACCAGATTTAGAAGATCCTGTTATTATGGGTAACATGTGCAACTGTTGAAATTCCATACTTAGATGAACTACGCGCTAACACAAATCCGTAACTGTTGAATACAACGGAATGATCATTTCAACCGGGTACCCGTGTTTAAATAAATTGTAATAATGACAATACTTAGTGGATATCTAATGGGAGTCCATTTACACGACATCATACACAGCACACACATTCCCTACTCATTATTTCTTATGAAGCAATCCTACTCGAGTGTAACTCGCTGACGGACTTCCTTTACCTTTTCTCTATTCCTGGGATGTCCGTTAGATGAGGATGAGGTCCGAGAAGACAACAAAGGAGTGGAGCCCACAGACGAGGATTATGCGGAGCTACACCCGATTATTAAGACTAGAGTTTTTACTTTTCCTGTTGCCCACCTGTTTAAGGCTTGCTTTCTGTTCCTTTGATGTAATAAAGTTATCAGTTAATGGAAATAAATGATTTTGGCTTTTATTATTTGTTTTAGTACATTGCCTGCATATACACACACACACACACTCGCTTAACGTATCTGTATTAGACCACCTTCAATACAGTTAGGTTGCGAATTTTACCACGTCACTGTTTCTGTCCTTTGGAAAGCGGGGCGTGACAAGAATGGACTTAACGCAGATCCTTGACGCAAACCAACTGTGATCGAAAAATCACTCGTTAGGCCGTTGCATGTCGTTACATTTGCCACTACCATCACTCCATCACTATAGCAAACAAGAATGGTGTTTCAACATTTCACATGCTATATACTAAGGAAATCACGAATTTTTAGTTCACTCGAGTTTTTTAACTTTCGAATGTCGTTCCCACGAATATCGTGAATAATTGGTTTTCTTGAGTTTTTCAAGATTTTGAATGCAAGCACAAGAAAATCCTGTATTTTCGTGAGTTTTTCAACATTTCGCATACTATAACCTACGAATAATGTAAATTATCACTTTTCCATTGTTTTTCAACATATCGGATACTAAAATGCTCACGAATATCGCGAATTATCGAATTTTTTTTCTAAATTTTCAACATTTTGCATAAACCTATGAATGTAGGGAATTATTAGCTTTCTCGAATTTTACAATATTTTGCGTGCTATAATGATGGGTTTTCAATTTTCACAACATTTTCGATATTTCGCATGGTATAGTTCTTGAATATCATGAATTATTAATTAATTCTAATTTTTCAACCTTTCGCATCTCTTAACCTAGGAATATCGTGAATTATCAATTTTTCCTAATTTTACAATATTTCGCCGAAACAAAAAAATCGCAGATTTTCAGTTTGCTTTATATATTCAACATATCGCATGCTGTAACCGATGAATATCTTGAATTATCAGTTTTCTCGAGTTTTCTGTATTTCACATGCTAACCAAAGAAAATCGCGGATTTTCATTTTCTCGAGATTTCAAAATCTGCATGCTATCTATGAAAATTATGGATTTTCAATGTTCTTGTATTTTCAACATTTCGCATGTATCCATGAAAACCGCTGATTTTCGGTGTTTTTTAAATTTTCAACATTTAGCATGCTATAACACGAAAATTTCGCACGTTATAATCCATGAAAATTTCGGATTTTTCATTTTTCTCAAGTTTTTGAACATTTCGCATGTTAACGATCAAAATTTCGTGATTTATCAGTTTTCTCAGGTTCCGCAATATTTCGAATCTAATGAAGATAAAAAAAAGAGCAGATTTTCAGTTTTCTTGAGTTTTTGAACATTTCAATTTATATAGCACATGGAAATCGCGGATTCTCAATTTTCTCGTGTTTTACAATATTTTGCATGAACACGAAAAGAGCGGATTTTTCAGTTTTCTCCATTTTGTAACATTTTGTTTGCTATACACACAAAAAGTACTGATTTTTAGTTTTCTTCAATTTTGAACATTGCGAATGATGTAAAACCACGAAAATCTCGGATTTTCAGTTTTTTGGGTTTTAACAGTTTGCATAGTATCTCACAAATCATCGAGAATTATCTCTTTTATAGAGTTGTTCAACATTTCGCATGGTATATAACCCACGAATATCGCGAATTAATAGTTTTCACGTGTTTTAGCCCATCTCATATCCTATAACACACGCAAATCGATGATTTTCGGTTTTCTCGATTTTTTAACATTTCACGTGTTAATATCACAAGAAAATCGAGGATTTGTAAGTTTTGTTCAGTTTTTCAACATTTCCCATGCTCTAAAAGATTGTGGATTTTCAATTTTCTCGGGTTTTACAATATTTTGCATGCTATAATAGACGAAAATGACGGATTTTTAGTTTCTTTAGTTTTTCCAACATTTCACATGATATAACTCACGAATACAGTTTTCCAATATTTCTCATTCTATAAACCACGCGAAAATCATAGATTTTCAGTTTTATCGAGTTTTTAAATTTTCTCCTGCTATAACCACAAATACCGGGGATTATTGGTTTTCTCAAAATTTTCAACATTTTGTATTCTGTAACCTTTGAACACCACGAATTATCAATATTTTCAAGTTTTACAATAACTAGCATGTTATAGCAGCATGAGTGGAGGTATTTTCAATTTTCTCCAGTTTTTTAACATTTCGCAAGCATCACATGAAATCATAGATTTTTAATTTTCTCATGTTTTGAATATTTCATGTGGCCCATGAACATCATGAATTATAGATTTTCTCGAGTTTTACAATGTTTCGAATTTTATATAGCTCATGAAAATAATGATTTTCAGCTTTCTCAAATTTTATAACCCACGAATATCACGGCATTTTTTGGTTTCTTGAGTTGTTCAATATTTCGCATGCTATAGCCCTCAAATATCGCGAATTATCAGTTTTCAACATTTCGTATGCTATAACGGAAAAAATCGCGGATTATCGGTTTTGTTGTGATTTACACATGAAAATCCTTGATTTTTACTTTTTCACTTGTTTTTAAACATTTCGCAAGTGCACACAAAAATCCGAATTTACAATTTTCTCAATTTTTTCAAAACTTCACACATGCTACTCACGAAAATTATGGATTTTTTCAGTTTTCACTACTTTTTCAAAATTTCGCATGCTAACTCATGAAAATTATGGATTTTTCATTTTTTTGGATTTCTGAAAATTTCGTATGCTAAACCACGAAGATCACAGCTGATTTTCAGTTTTCTTGAGTTTTCTATATTTGGCATATTATAACCTGCGGAAATCAATGATTTTCATATTTCTTTTGTTTTAAAACATTTTGCATGTTATAAAACATGATAATCACGGATGTTTAGTTTTCTCGAGTTTTACAATATTTCGCATCAACACGAAAATTGCGGATTTTTCAGTTTTCTTGATATATATCCCATGATCATAAATAATTTTCAATTTTATAGATTTTCCAACATTTCGTAACCCATGAATATCGTGAATTATTAGTTTTCGTGTGTTTTACAACATTTGGCATGATTTATATAACACACGAAAATCGAAGATTTTCAATTTTCTCGAGTTTTTAACATTTCGCATGCTAATATCGCACGCATTTTTATGTTTTGTTCAGTAATCCAAAATTTTGCATCCCCCAAAAATATTGTGGCTTTTTAATTTTCTCAAGTTTTCCAATATTTCACATACAATAGCAAAACAAAATCATGGACTTTCAATTTTCTTTAGTTTTTCAATATTTCACATGGTATCTAACCAACAAATATCGCGATTTTTCTTGAGGTTTACAATATTTCGCCTGGTATACACGAAAATCGCAAATATGCAGTTCTCTTGACATTTTAATTAATTCGCATGCTATATAACCCACGAATAACGCACAATATCAGTTCTCTCATTTCTCCACATTTCGCTCGCTATAGCCCATGAATATATCAAATTAACAGTTTTATCGAGTTTTGCAATATTTCGCATTTTAGTAGCACACGAAAATTTTGTATTTTTCAATTTTATCGAGTTTCTAAGCATTTCACATGCTATAACCGAAGGAAATCATGGATTTTCATGTTTCTCTAGTTTCCACAGCATTTCGTGAGTTTGTATTTTGCTCGAGTATTTCAACTTTTCGCATGCTATTTTCGTATATTAGCACACGAAAATCACAGATTATCGGTTTTCTCGAGTTTCTTAACATTTCGCATGTTAGCACACGAAAATCTTGTGTTTTCACTTCTCTTGAGTTTTTCAACATTTCGTATACCATAACCCACGTATATCGCGAATTGTCGGTTTTCACTAATTTTTAAACATTTCAAATACTAAACCCACGAACGCCGCGATGTTAGTTTTCTATAATTTTTCAACTCTTTGCATCTTATAAACCACGAATATAGCAAATTATTAGTTTTCTCGAGATTTACAATATTTTGCATTCTATAAATTGTAGGTTTTCAATTTTCTTGAAATTCTCAACATTTTGCATGTTATATAACCCACGGATATCGCGAATTTTTAGTATATTCGAGTCATTTAATATTCCGCATGTAATATAGCCAACGAATATCGTGAATTATCAGTTTTATCGAGTTTTTTAACATCTCGATATGGAAATCCAATATTTTCAGTTTTGTTGATTCTTACAACATTTCGCAGACTATATCCTAAGAATATTGAGAATTATTAGTTTTCTCTAATTTTTCAACCTTTCACATCTTATAACCTACGATTATCATGAATTATTAGTGTTCCCTAGTTTTATAGTATTCACTTACACTCGAAAATCACTAATTTTCGGTTTTCTTTAGATTTTCAACATTCCGCATGCTGCACATGAAATCGCAGATTTTCAATTTTCTCGTGTTTTAAAATATTTCACAATAACCCACGAATATCATGGATTGTCAGATTTTTGGGCTTTTTGATATTTTGCATGCTATAACTCATAAAAATCATAGATTTTCAGTTTGTTCGAGTCGTTTATATTTCACATGTTTTAAGCAACGGAAAATAAAGGATTTACAGTTTTATCGAGTTTTCAACATTTTACATGTTATAACCCACGAAAGTAGTTGTTCTCGAGTTTATCAACATTTCATGTGCTATATGACCTACGAATGTCGCGAATTATCTGTTCTTTAGTTTTTTTCAATTTCTCGCATGCTAAACCTACTGAAATATCGGATTTTCAGTTTCTCAAGATTTTCAGCATTTTGCATGCTATAATCCACAAAAGTGTTGGTTTTTTTTTGTTTTGAGATTTACAGTATTTGGCATGCTCACACGAAAACGTGGATTTTCAATTATCTCGATTTTTTCGACTGCATGCATGCTACCACAGGAAAATCACGGATTTTCACTTTTCTTCGATTTTTCAACATTTCACATGTTAAAATATCACACTAAAATCATGGATTTATTCAGACTTCTTGAGTTGTCCAACATTTTGCATGATCCTAAGAAAATTGCGGATTTTTCAGATTTCTCGACTTTAACGTACGGAAATGATTTTATGTTTTCTCAAGTTTTCAACATTTTGCATGTTTTAACACACGGAAATCACGGATTGTCTGTTTTCTCAAGTTTTCAACTTTTCGAACGCTACAAAAATAGCGGTCTTTAGTGTTCTCTAGTTATTCAACATTTCGTATGCTACAACCTACGAATATCGTGAATTAATAGTTTTCTCTAGTTATTCAAAATTTCGCATGCTAGCCTACAAAAATAATGGATTTTCAGTTTTCTCGAGTTTTCGAACATTTTACATCCTATAAACCATGAATATCGTGAATTACCAGTTTTCTCTTATTTTTCAACTTTTCGCACGCAGCACAAAAAAGTCATGAATATTAATTTAGTGTTATTTTCAATATTTTGCATTCTATAAACCCACGAATATTATGAATTATCAATTTTTCTCTAGTTTTTTAACTTTTGGAGTGTTAGAACACACGCAAATCGTATATTTTCAGTTTTCTCGAATTTTCTATATTTTGCACGCACATACGAAACTCACGGATTTTCAGTGTTCTCAAGTTTTTAACATTTCACATGGATTTTCAGGTTTCCCGCGTTTTAGAGATTTCCTTAGCTAACCTACTTGAGAGCACTGAAAATCCCGGATTTTCAGTGCTCTCAAGTTTCTAACGTTTCACATGCTATAAAGATACAAAAATTATCGATTTTTCAGTTGTATCGAGTTTTTAAACATTTTTGTATGCTAACCTACGAATATTGTGAATTATCAATTTTCTCTTATTTTAAAACATTTTGCATTACGTAAGCAATGAATATCGTGAATTATCAGTTTTCTCGAATTCTACAATGTTTCGCATGATATATATAGCACACGAAAATTGCGGAATTTTAGTTTTCTTGAGTTTTAACATCTCACAATCTATAGCGTCACGGAATTTTCAGTTTTCTTTCTCGAGCCTAACATTTCGCATGTTCTAGCGCATAGAAATCACAAATTTTTTAGTTTTCATGAATTTTCAACATTTCGCTTGCCATCACTTACGAGTATCATGAACTATCAATTTTCTATTAATTATCAACATTTCACATGTTATAACCCACGAAAATTGTGAACTGTTAATTTTCTCCAGTTTTCTATATTTCGCATGCTAAATCCAATGAAAATCGTGGATTTTCAGTTTTTTTGTTTTTTCAACATTTTGTATGCTATAACGCAACGAAAATCACAGATTTTCAGTGTTATCGAGTTTTTCAAAATTTTGCATGCTAGAACACATGAAACCCACGTAAATTGGGGACTTTCGGTTCTCTCGAATTTTCAACCTTTCACATGTTAGAACACATGAAAATCACGGATTTTCATTTTTCTCAAGTTTTTCATAATTTCGCATGTTGTAGCAAATAAAAATTAAAAATCCTGTATTTTCGTTTTCTCGATTTTTCAACAACCCACAAAAATTACGGGTTAACTCAAATTTTCAACCTTCCGTATGCTTAACCCATGAAAATTGTGGATTTTCTGTGTTCTCAAGTTTTAAAACATTTCGCATGCTATGATTCATGAAAATCGTGAATTTTCAGTTTTCTAGAGTTTTCTATATTGCACATGTAGCACACAAAAATCGCGGATTTTCAGTTATATCAAGTTTTTCAACCATTGGCATGTTATAGCCGAAGATCACGGTTTTTCTGTTTTCTCGTGTTTTCAATTCTCTCATACATAGCAAAATAATATTCATGGATTTTCAGTTTTCTTGTATTTCTCAACATTTCATATGTTATAATAACACACGAATATTGGGAATTATCAGTTTTCACGAGTTTTACATAGCACATGCAAAATCGCGAATTTTCAATTTTTCTGGAGTTTTTAACATTTCGAATGCTATAAAACAAGAAAATTGCAGATTTTGCTGTTTTCTCGTGTTTTTTAATACTTCACAAGGAATAGCACACGAATATTGTGAATTATTAATTTTCTAATTTTTCAACATTTCCGTTCTATAAAACACACATAAATCGCATATTTTTATTTTTTTGAGTTTTCAATATTTCGCATATAGCACACGAAAATAGCGGATTTTCAATTTTATGTAGTTTTTTTTAACATTTTACATGCTATAAACTCATGAGTATCTTGAATTATCAGTTTTCTTGAGTTTAACAAGATTTCACATGCTACACGAAAATCATGTATATTTGGTTTTCTCATGTTTTCAACATTTCATATTCTGCCACACACGAGACCCCCCCCCCCCCCCCCCCAATTTTCTGCATTCTCGAGTTTTTCAACATTTCACATGAAATAACCCACGAATATTGTGATTTATCAGATTTACTTCAGTATAGCCAGATTTCGCTTGAAATAACCTACAAATAGTGAATTTTCTGTTTTCTCGAGTTTTCAACATTCCACAAGCCTGCAAACGAAAATCGCAAATTTTCAGTGTTCTCGAAAATTTTCAACATTTCGCATGCTAAGCAAGGAAAATCACGGATTTTCAGTTTTCTCGAGGTTTTTTTTATATTTCGCATGTTTATAACCCAAAGAAATCACGGATATTCAGTTTTCTCTAGAAATTCAACATTTCGCATGTGCATACGAAAGTCACGGATTTTCGATTTTGTCGAGTTTCTTAACATTACACATGCTATAACCCACGAAATTACGGATTTTTTTATTTTTCTCGAGTTTTCAATATTTCCCATACCATAACCCACGAAAATTGCTTATTTTATGTGTTCTCTATGTTTTCAACATTTCACATGTTATGTCCCATAACTATTTAGTTTCAGTTTTCTAAAGTTTTATATATATCACATGCTACAATCCAGAATAATTATGAATTTTTAGTTTTCTTTAGATTTTCAATATTTTCGCATGGTATAATCGATAAAATCGTGGATTTTCAGTTTTCTCTACTTTTTCAACATTTCGCAAGCACAAGAATATCGTAGAATTTTCAGATTTCTCGAGTTTTTAAGATTTTGCATGTTATAACACATAAATACTGTGTATTATCGATCTTCTCAAGTTTTAAATTTCGTAAAATCATGGATTATCGATTATCGAGTTTCACTGTATTTCGCATGCTTAATCATACGAAATCACAGATTTTTAATTTTTTTCAAGCTTCAACATTCGTGTTGCATATTTCATTTCTTCTTGAGTTTTTGAACATTTTGTATGTTATAACCCTTCAATATTGTGAATTATCAATTTTCTCGGGTTTTTCAACACTTCGTATGCTATGGACACACGAAAAATCATGGTTTATCGTTTTTCTCGAGCTTTTCAATATTTTCATATGTTATAACACACGAAAATCACAGATTTTTAGTTTTCTCGAGTTTTCAACACACGAAATCGCGGATTTTCCATTTTCTTTTTTTTTCAACATTTTGCAGGCTATATAAACCATGACAATCTGAAATTTTTAATTTTCTCGAGTTTTACTAAATTTTGCATGCTGGACACAAAAATCTTGGATTTTTCATGTTTTTCGAGTTCTACAACATTTTGCATTCTATAACCTGTGATATCAAGTTTTTCAACGTCTCACATGCTAACCCACGAAAAATTGTAAATATTTCGGTTTTGTGGAGTTTTTCAAAATTTCGCATGTAATATCCACGATTATTGCGAATTATCATTTTCTCGAATTTTTCAAGATTTCATATGCTATACCATACGAAGATCACGGATTTGCAGCTTTCTTGAGTTTTAACATACAATAGCGAATTTTCAGTGTTATCGAGTTTTTAGCATTTCGCATGTTATATAACGCATGAAAATCATGGATATTTCAGTTTTCTCATGTTTTCAACATTTCGCATGTTGTAACTCATGAATATCACCAATTATCAGTTTTCTTGGGTTTTATAATATATAGCACACTTACATCGTGGATTTCAATTTTCTTGTGTTTTTCAACATTTCACATACTGCCCATGAGAATCGCGGATTTTTAGTTTTCATGAGTTTTTCAACATTTTAGTGTATAACCCACAAAATCGTAAATTTTCAATTTTTCTCGAGTTTTCAACATTTCGCATGCTATAACCCAAAATATTGTGAATATCAATTTTTTCAAGTTTCACAACATTTCACTTGCGATGGCACACGAAAATCATGGATTTTTTGTTTTCTTGAGTTTAGCACACGAAATTCACTGATTTTAATTTTCTCAAAATTTTCAAACATTTCGTATGATATAACCCACGAATATCATTCATTATAAGTCTTATCTTGTTTTTCAATATTTCGAAGGTATAACCCATGAATATCACAAATTATCAGTTTTACAATATTTCACGTGATATAGCGCATGAAAATCACTTATTTTAAGTTTTCCCGAGCTTTCAACATTTCTCATACTATAGAACACGAAAATTGTGGATTTATAGTTTTCTCAAACTTTTTATAGACGATTTATAGTTTTCTCAAACTTTTTATATATCGCATGTTATAATCCATGGATATCATGGATTTACAGTTTTCTCGAGTTTACAAAATTTTATTACTAAACGAAAATTGCAGAATTTCTAGTGTTCTCGAGTCTTTCAACATTTCGTATAAACCCATGAAATCCAAGATTTTCTGTTTTCTCGAGTTTTTCACTCACTTTTTGCATGTGATAATGCATGAAAGTTGTGGATTTATGTTTTCTTGAGTTTTTCAACATTACGCATATTATATAACTCACAAAAATAACGGAATTTTCAATTGTCTTGAGATTTTCAATATTTCGCATTCTATAACCCAACTAAACCACTGATTTATTCTTGAATTTTTCAACATCTTTGATGCTATAACCAAGGAAAACCAGTTATTCCTAGAATTAGCTTTTTACAGAAGAAGCACAACCAGTACTTTTGTTATTGAAAAACTTAAAATTTGCAAGGGCAAGTGCAACGCATTGAAATAAGCTCTCTCATAAACATAAAAAAGCATATTAATAGCAATTCACAATGTGAGCGGATTCAATATCAGTTAATAACCATCACCTCTAAGGAAACATCACTCTAAGAAAAGGGAAAAAATAATAAGATAACAGACACTACTAGAAATAAGGGTTGCCCCTACGGATACCTCCGTAGGGGCAAAAAATTAATCTGTAGGTGCAAACACCGTAGGTGCAAGTTGAAGCCCTGAACTTGCCCCTACGGTCAAAAACTTGCCCCTACGGAGTTCTTTGTAGGTACATTTGCACTCACGGATTAGGGCGTAGGGGAAAAAAATATTTTATTTACGGTTATTTTAATTATATTAACTGTACCTACGGATATATCCGTAGAGCCAAGTAGTATCCCCTACGAATATATGCGTAGGTACTTATCCGTAGGGACAAAATATCAGAATTCCTGATATTTTGCCCCTACGGATATATCCGTAGGGGTCTTTTTTTGCCCCTACGGATAAATCCGTAGGGGCAAGACCAACCCCCTAACACTGAGATTAGGGGGGAAATATCAGTTACTGCTGATATTTTGTCCCTACGGCTTAAACCGTAGGGGCAACATGTGTTCCTACGGATTAATCCGTAGGTACACATTATCTGTTTTTTTTAAAAAGGGCTGCTTTATTTTTTCTGCCATGTGCACAATAATATATATATCAATAAAATATAAAATTAATCATCACACAACATATATTGCAGTATTCATAATCACATTTCACGCATATAATATACAAAAGAAACCCAAATACTGAATATGATATAAATATAAACCAATATCAATATCAATATCGTTTCAAAATGTAGTACAATATGTATGATATAAATAAATACATGTTTCAAAAAATAAGAACTAAAAAGCTACCCTAGCTCGGTCTAGCTCCACCTCTGAATAACGATAGAATAACGCGCGCCTGCTCCTCGGTCAATAAACCTTGCAATTCGGCGCGAGCGGGAGTCTGAGCGTCCTTTGGAGCTGGCGATGTGGTCTGCGCAGCCGCCGTCGAGGGAGTCGTTTGCGGAGCCGCGGCTGCGGGAGTCTAAGCGGGCGGTGGAGCTATAGGAGCTGTCTGCGGAACCGCAGCCGATGTAGTGGCTTGCGGAGCCGCAGCCGAAGGAGATGCATGCCATGTACCCTGTCGCGTCTGGACCAAACGTGTGTAAGAAGCGTGTAAGAACTATGTATTACTCGAATTCGTATCATTATAAAGTTATTTCGAAATCCCATTTGGATATCTAGTTTGGATAACCGTTGTTTATTTTAATTACATATGTATGTATGATTAATCAAACCTAAGTCTAAAACCAAATAAGCTCAAGCTACGTACTAATTATGGATATGTTGATATCTATAATATGACATGATATTTTACTATAAAGTAGTATACATACTAGTATCTCCTTCAACTCCTCAACGGTGGCCCTCAAGCTCTCCAGTTCCTGCTGGACACGTCGCTCACTGGAGACGGAGGAAGTAACTGCCGGGGTGGAGTCCAACCTCATATGGGCCCTGCTAGAGCCCAGTCCCCGGCCTCTCTCCCAACCTCCGTGGTGCCCTCCGTGTGCGGCGTCCAGAACTGGGGTCAGCGCCTCGGATCGCTCTGTCCGGTAAAATCGATCCCCGAGGTCTCGGCCTGCTCAACCACCCGCTCCTACACCCATATTAAGCAGTAAAGTATAAGTATAAAATTTAAACTTGAAGCTTCCAAAACTAAAATTTCAAATATGGGTAGAATAAATATTTAACACTTACGCAATAATCCTGGGTAGCGACGTCGGGATATCGAAGCTCGCCCGTGGCGGGATCTGTCGAGGTGCAGTGGACGGCAAGATATGCGGACAGCACGCTCGGTGTACCACCTTGCGCCACGGTCCGAGCTGTCTGCAATATTAGAAAATAACTCTTAATATTAGAAATATTAGAAAATAACTCTTAATATTGCAGAATATCAGAAAGGTCGGTCTATTGTAATTTACCGATAACTCCATGGCTCGAGTAATATTCCTCGAGCCACCTGTGTAAGTGGGGCGACCCCTCTTCGCCGACTTCCTGTTCTCTGTATTCTGAGCGGCCTGTTTCTGCACAACGCATTAACATTTAGTTTTCTAATTAAGGAACACAAAGAAATAAATTATATCATAAACAATGAATTACATTTAAAATACATACTTGTTTGCGTTGGGAGTCGAAATAATCGCACAATAGAGGCCATGTCTCTACGTCGACTCTCGCAAACGCCGGAGTAGATAGGAGGGCCGCTCTCTCTGCCTCGGGGGTCGCCATCCACAGGGAGTAGCAGTCGGCCTTCAGCTCATTCCTATTGTATCGGATCTTGGTCTGCATGTTCTTCATCAGGCCATTGTACAGAGCATGAAGGTCGAGCACCCTCCCAGGGTGATCAGGGTCGGATACAGGCTGAAAATCGTAATCCGACTGAAAATACAAAAAAAACATTGTTATTAGATTGCAAGTGTTAATAATAAATATATTGGATAAATCAAATGAAAATAGGCCGTTAATACGTACCCAAGCCTGATCAAAGAAGAGGGCGAATGAGCGTCGGTGCTGCTCGCCCCACTCAACGTGAAGTGGATAGTTCTTCACGAGCCGGCTCTCATCCCCCATATACCGGCCGAACCTCTCGGCATGAGGACCGGTATAGCGATAGTCAAGGGTAAAAAAGAGGGGGAATGCTGCCTCCCCCCAAGCTCTGTCAGGCCTTAGCCTATGGGACTGATTCGGGCCTCGAGTCTCCCCTCTGGGGATGGGGAGGCCCTGCGTCTGCACCAAATATCAAGACAATTAATATTAAGACAAAGTTGTATTAAGAAATCAAGTTTAAGCGAAAATTGAAGTGTGATATATACCTCTGGTGACTATCGCACGAGCCTGGGCCCAAGCAGCAGCACGAGCGGGACGATAGTTCCTCCGGTGAGGAACAACCGGGGTCCCGGATGCGGACGCATCCCCTGCAACTAGAAAATAAACTGTAACACCCAAGCCCAATGCTACTAATTTCAGTTACCATTTGAACGTAGTATGGCACTTATTTCATTTATCTTGCTTCATTGTTACTTATTGTAATTTTACCCGGTCAATTCATTTTTGCATATAACAATTTAAGGCATCTAAAATAAAATTAAAAATATTCATCATGGCCTGCTTGACACCGTTAGCCCCGTTGTAGCGTCCGTGCATCGTGTTCTCGTCCTGTTCAATGAAACGCGCACGTACGTATGTCCGTTTTGGGGTATACTTTTTGATTGTAAAACACTTCATTTTAAATTTTGGATCCCGCCTAAAATTTTCTTATTTCAATTTCAAATTTTTGGACCCGACCCGGGCGCAATTTGGAAATATTTTACTTTGCGCCAAAATCCCAATTTCTATATTTTTTTAAACCATCGTATATAATTTATTTAACCGTATAATATTTTTCCCTTCTTTCTAAATCTTTAATTATTTTTCTAACCCCCACAATATTCAATCCCAGCCAATCATATCCCTCTTTAATCCCGTGGGCCCCACTCCTCGTATCTCTCTCTCTCTCCCCGTCGCACCCTCTGTAACACCCGAGCCCAATAATACTATTTCTTTTGCTAGTTGAGTGTTTTATATTGCTCATTCTAATTATCCTGATTATCTGGTGTTTATTGCTAAATTTTAACCGGTTAAGTCGTTTTGGCACATAACAAATTTTAACTCCTAAAATGAAATTAAAAATATCCATGTTGGCCTACTCGTCGCCACTAGTCGCGTGGTAGCGTCCGCGTATCGAGATTTCTTCCCGTTCGGCTAAACGGGCAAGTTTGGACGGCTACGTGCGCGTGCAAGTGTCCGACTTGGGGGCATGCATTTTAATCATTAAACACCTCTTTTCAAAATTTGGAACTCGCTTAAAATCCTATAATTTGAATTTGGAACGTTTGGGCGCAACCCGGGCGCGATTTGGAAATGTTTCATTTAGCGCCGAAAATGCCCATTGAATTAAATAATAAAACTATAATATATATTTTTCTTTCTGTTTCCTTTAACGATTCAAATCTCTAAATCCTTATCTAATTTCCTTTTTCACCTCACCTTGGCCAATCACGAGGCGCTATTCCCTCGTGGGCCCCACCCTTTTCCCACTCTCTCTCTATCTCTCTTCACTGCCTCTCTCTCTTTCCTCATCAAATCTCTCTCTCTCTCTTTACCAAATCTCTCTCTCTCCTCCTATATATTATCGCAGCCGCCTCCTTTATCTTCCCCATCACGAGAACCCACCACGAGAAACCCTAACCCTAACCCTAACCTCGTCGTGACCTCGCCGCCGACCTCCCCGCGACCTCGCCGTCGCCGTCATCGCCTCCTCAGCCTAGCCGCACCCTCCTACCTCCTTCCTCCGTCTCCTTCCGCGCCTGCACCCAACCCCGACGCCATCACCAGCCACAGACCTCGCCGCCGCCGCCGCCCATTGCCGGCGACACCCAAATCCTCCTCTCTTCCTCCTCGTCCCGACCTCGTCGTCGCTTTCCTTATCCCCTCGCCGGACCACAGAACCCGAGCCGACCCTAGCACCAACCCCGGGTCGCTGGAAAACGTGCCGTCGGTCCTCGCCGTCGTCGCCAGAGCCACCTCCGACCGCCTCCGTCTTCCCTCGATCACCAGAGCAGGCCAGCAAACCCCATACTCACCGCACCACCTCTTCCAGAAAACCAGGAAGCTTTCCAGCCTTTGCTGCATCGCCGTCGCTGCCTCGCCGGCGTCCCATCGCCGTCGAGCCCATCATGGTTGCCCCTGGTGTCTCCCTCGAAGTACTCCAGTCCGTGTGGTCCCGCTGTTCGCCGTTTGGGTGTACACCGGATCGCGTCCGTACCGTGCACCAGATCGCGCTGCAGATCGTGACCGTATCGCGCCCAGACCGTGCACCAGATCGCGCAGCAGATCGCGTCCGTATCGCGCACCAGACCGCGCCGCAGATCGCGTCCGTATCGCGCACCAGACCGCGCAGCAGATCGCGACTAGACCCAGTACCGTGTCGTGCCGTTTCACACGCCGTATCGTGACATGTGCATCAGGCCGCCTGCATCTCGACCCTTGTTCTGAGGCAAGATTTCTTGCTACATGCTACGTTAAACTAATTAATGTTTGACTCACAAACTTGATATATTAACTAAGTATTGTTACTCGTCTCATTGGATGAAATATGATGTATATTATAATACTGCCACCTAAATCGTATTTTGCCACATAACCTTAATAACAACTACCTGCTAATCATTTTACTATTTAGAGGATAATAGTCGCACACTTATATCTTTATTGCCTGCTGTTATTAATATTGCGCTACACTGTGATTATTGCACCCCAAGGGTGCTTGAACCTGTTAATAAGAGAATACAAAGCATCACTGTGTTTACATGGAATAATATTGTTATTTGCCGTTCCTGCTGTTGTTCTTTATTCGTTACTATACCTGTTATCAGCATACATTTGATTGCACTACATATTGACCGATCTTGATACACCTGACACATGTACTGATACACCGGACATGACACCCTATACATATCGACTCAACCTGTTAAAACGTGACCTGACCTGTTACCTGATTTCATGCCTAATGCCGACAAACCTAACCATTCCTGCTGTCTATCCAGACAGACCTATTTTCACCTGATTTTGTGTTGGCATTAGTCCTTGACTATTGAATACCTGACCTGACATACATAACTTGGGGGTATGGGGAAATCAAAGGTGAAACCGACTTGTAACTCAACAGTTCGATACTTGTTCTGATCAGTCTTACGGGCTTGGACAGTCCGGGAGTGATGATGCTGACATCACTCATCCATCCTACTACCTATTACTGCTTAGCGGCACGTCTCGGATTCAGCCCCGAGGACCTTGACCGTGGTCCCGGGCACGCACGGGATACTATTGAGTTACATCGACGATTCATCAATTGATTTCAAAGACTTTAGAGTAGAAACCTGATAGGACAGTTTAGTTACCACTGCACATTACCCTGCACGGTTATTATGAGTACTGCTTTATTCATGTTCATACCTGCATTGTTTATTACCATGTTTATACTGTATACTTGATGACATGACGCGCTGACGTCTGGGTTTTGCATAGCCCAGATTCTGTACCACTGTCGCAGACCGAGCAGGAGCACTTCAGTCAGTAGGCTGATCTGTGAGTTCCTTAGTGATTAGTTTATTTCATTTCATTCCATTTCAGATGTGAGCCCGCATTATGGGACGTACTGTTTATTTATTGTATTGGATCATTTGCTTCCGCACTCATTATTTATTGATTCTTGTTATTATGGATTTGGACATGTATTAGATTAGTTTATTATCTTGTTCTTGATATCCTTACAACCGTAATGTGACTGTGGATGGATACTTCCTACCCACAGGTAGCATGGTTGGCTATGTCACGTGCCCAATCTTGCGTACTCTGGGAAGCGGGGCGTGACACCCCCTCTCTCTCTCTCTCTCTCTCCCCCGTCTCTCTCTCTCCCACTATATATTCTATCTTCCTCTCTTTTCTTTTCCCTTCACAGAATGAGAACCCAACCCCACGTAAACCCTAGCCGCCGTGCCCCTTACCGCCGCAGCCCCAACGCCGACGCCATCACCACCGGACTCGTCGTATCCTCACCCTCGACCGATCCACTGCACCTCCTTCCTCCTCTCCCCTCATTCCTGAGCACCTGCACACCGCTTGCACACCGTGGGATCACCGCCGGCGATCTCGATCCGCCCCCCGGCCTCGCAAATACCCCCTCGGTGAGCTTCACATCCCCTCACCTTCTCCTTTCTTCTTCTTCCTTCTCTGTTCTGGTTTCTTGATCTGGAAATTTTCTCGCTGTCGTCGTAGGCCGACCGCCGGAGCTCCGTCGACGTGATCGGCGATCACCATCCCTCCACAGATCCTCGTGAGCCCCCTTTTCTCCATCCTCCTTCTCTTCTCTCTTCTAAATTCTTCCTGTGTGGTTTCATGAATTTTTGTAAATTGTAGATTCGCTGTTTTGGGGTTCGCCGGAATCCGGCCGTGCCGGCGACGTGTCCCGACGATCCAGCGAGGTATTCTGATCTGTGTGGTTCCACTGTTCGTCGTTTGGGTTCGTTTCGTGAACCGTGTGCCCGTCGCGAGATTTCCGCGCCGACGTTTATCGTTCCGTATTCCCGGTTCGCGACCCGTCGAGGCAAGTACCCCTTACTGCATGCTAAATAATATTTACGTATATTTTGATGACACCCTAAACCTGCAGTTTAACATTAGCACTATAATTTCCCATTTCGTGTTCAATGTTGTTATATATCATTTTATCATCCAAGCTTGAAACCTACCGTTTGCAATTACTTTATTGAACCTAATAACCACATTTACCTGTTTAATCACATTTTTACTATTGACATAGCTTATGGCATTTATCTCTATAGTTTTATTCCATTCGGACACTCGTGTGCATTTAACCTGTAATAGCTGTATTGAACCTTTATATAAATCATTGCACCTCTAAAGTTCTTAAACTTGTTAACATGATTAAACGGCCATAATTGTCATACTGCATTCGCATAATATTGAAATCATCTCTGTGACACAACTGATAACTGTACTGCTAATTGAGTGAATCTGTCTATTGCTTACTTCATTGCTTAGATCATATTGTTGATAACCATGCTTGATTATGTAACTGATTGTGAGCACACCTATGATACCGTTTACATCTTGACCTGACTTGCTACTTACATATTGATTGACCTGACATGGTACCGTATACTGCTTGACTTGACCTGTTGTACCATGACCTGACTCGTTACCTGATCTTGTGTCTAATGCCAACAAACCTGACATGTAGTCCTTATGGACCGTTTCTGTTGTCTATCCAGACAAACATGTTTACCCGATCCTGTGTTGGCATTAGTTTTTTGATTACGGGATACCTGACTTGACATACACTTAAAACTTAGGGGTATGGGGAAATCAAAGGTGAAACTTGACTTGTAACTCAACAGTTCGCTACCTGTTCTGATCAGTTTTAGGCTAGGCCAGCCTTGGAATGATGGTGCTGACATCATTCATCTGTATGCATTCCTGTTTGGTGCCTAGCGGCATGTCTCGGCTTCAGCCCGAGAATCTGGGGCCGTGGTCCCGGGTATGTACGGGATACTATTGAGTTACATCGATGATTCATCAATTTGGTTTCAAAGACTTTAGAACCTGATAGAACAGTTTAGTTTACCCACTGCACACTACCCTGCGCTGCTCTGACTTATATTATTGTTACCCTTGCTTTATTCATGTTTATATTGCATTGCCTATTACCCTGTTTATATTTTATTACTTGATGACATGACGCGCTGACGTCTGGGTTTTGCATGGCCCAGATTCTGTACCGCTGTTGCAGTCCGAGCAGGAGTACTTCAGCCGACAGGCTGAGCTGTGAGTGTCAGCTGTAGTTAGTTTTCTTTCCTGCATTTATTTCCTGATGTGAGCCCGTGATTTGATCTCAAAAACTTTCTATTACCGCAATCAAGAACGGCGTCGCATGAAGCTAGCCGGTGAGTACGGGTCGGTCCACAGGGATGTTGTGAATCTGCTAATCGCGCTAACGAGTTAATTCCGAAGGGTGTTCGGATTGATTATTAAATCTAAAATCTAAATTAATCTATATCTAAGTCTTGCTAGGGTTAGGTCTAGGTTAAGTTTAGAAAGTCTATAAATCTCACCGCTTTCTATACCCATATGAAGATCTAATTAGGTGTTATGGTAATTATCAATAAAGGGGATTAGATCCATTCGGGAAGGTGATCCTTCCTCTAGGTTCTTGTCCTTCCTTTAGAGATCCTTACCCTAACCTCCATGGAAAACACGCGCAACCAGGCCTTTATACTACGGTATCACCGCTACCTCGAGGGATAGGGTGTCGTAGGGCGCGGTATGTGCGTGTATGCATAGAGTCCTATGAAAATATATGAAGGGCAAGAAAGGGGATGAGAGATTTTCATCTTTCAAACCTTCCCTAGATCTAACCCTAATAAGCGAGGAGACTACTCACTCATTAGGAAATTAAAATACATTTATCTAGGGCAGAGAATAAAAGATTAACCAGGGCAAGAATAGAAAATTAACCTAGGGCAGAAAATAAAGAACTTACAAAAAATGATGCTCTCCAAAGAATGCTGAAATTTATTAATGAAGGGAGGCATAAGGTTTACAATCTTTAGAGTTCCTATTTATAGAGAATAGGAAACCCTAGGTTACATTTTTATCCACATGTCTGTATTTACAAAAATAGCCCTAGGTTGACTAGTCAAAGCCGCCACAACATTTTGATAAAATTATGTGTTTCTGTCTGCACACTACGGCCGCGGAACCGCGGCCGCAGCCAAGGTTTGGCCGCGGTTCCGCTGCCAACTTGAAGTCTTGGGCTCTGCAAAGTTCTGTGTTGGCTCCTTATGACTTTTACTTCATACTTTTATAGGTCTTTTCTCAGATTGGCTTCTACGTCTTCTCCAGATCTCCAGTGAACAATTTTAGTGGACTTTACCCATTTGCTTTGTAATCTTGGATCTTGCGCTGCCCTTTGTTCTTTGTAAACTGATCTTTGTGTAGGCTTTATCAAGATCCTTCTGTTTATTGGTCAAAGTCTCTCTTTTGCATCATCTTCTGTCTTTTTCACTGTTTTCTGTTCAAGAACCTGTAACCTGTAACATGTACCAGACATACGTCAAAAGCACCTGTTTATTTATAAAACGAATAAGAATGGGGAATATAATAATGCAATATTATGATGTGAACAAATACCCCCAAACTTATCTTTTGCTCGTCCTCGAGAAAACTTATTTTCTATTCTCGATAAAAATCTAACCTAGCCGCACTTTCGCAGGGAAACGTGATTGCACTGAGCTCGTGCAACAAGCCGTTAAACCTCTAGGTGTCCCTAGTAGGAGGAGTGTTGTCTCCTGAGGGTTTTCAGCGGATACTACCCACAAAATCCTATCAATTCGGCCCATTGACTTTTGTTCTCCAATTAGGTTTTCTAACAAGGAATTCTATTATCGTCGACTTGTAAATTATCCACCCACATTCTTTACACTTCCTCATCATTTAATTTAAGATTATATATGTTCTATAGAGTTACCTAGCTTTCGGCATTTCTTAAGTTTTCCTTCTAAAGTTCCATCTCCACTTAGGAATTTCTATCAACTTTACTAAAGATACAAGTTCTATCCTTCATTCCTTTCTCTCATCTAAACTCTAATCACATATCCCCACGTGTGTGTAAATATCACCCCTACACTTGAAAATTCAAATCAAGCAATCGTACTCTCGTCCATTGTCCAAAGCACTTATTAATTAGTGAATTTTTAATTGAATTTCGCTTACACATCCTTCATGCGACCGTTAATACTTCTTGAGGTACCAACAACGGATTACAAGATGCGTTAGCACTTTAAGGCGTACTTCCTAGTTTTGCAACACCCAAGGCTTTAGCAGTGACTCCCAAACCAGTTGGTCTAAGGCACTAGGCGATGAAGCACCCTCGCTAAATATTTTTCTATTTTTACAGCCTTAAGTAATCACAAAAACCAGTGTCCATTTTTTTCTTTATTCACTTTTTTTCCTTTTATTTTCATTGTACTAAGGACTTTAGACAAGAGCATTTCAAGGTCTCTTCTACTATTCCAAGTTTCAAGGTGCGTGATTGTGCAATTTGTAGGGTATACGTTTTTAGAATCTAGACTTAAGCTAGGAATTATTTTTCAAACTTATACTCTAATAAAAGCTTCAATATTTTTCCTTCGTTTCGACTTAGCCCAAGAAGTGAACTCAAAATTTGTCTATTTCTAAATAAACTACAAAGACATATACTTTCTACCGTTAAACTTTAAGAAAGGTTATTTTTAGGGTTTTTAATTTTCTAAGTCTAAGATCTAGTTGTTCCTAGCTACTTAACCTATTTGTCAAACTCAAGTCAATTAGCCAACATTGAATACAATAATTTTTATAATTTTTGAAATTTTTCAATTTTTATGGGTTTTCAAATAAGTATGCAAATGCAAAAATATGTACAAATGAATGCGAAGGAAGAAGACGTACCGAGCATACCCCCAAACTTGAACTTGACAGTGTCCTCACTGTCATACTAAACCAAGAGGGTCAAAATGTCGGCACTCCCCTGTTTATTTATTTACAATATTTTTTTTTCATTTTAATTTTTTTTATTGTTAAAAGAAAAACAAAAAATATAAATACAACAAGATTCCCCCCAAACTTAAGCTTGGCCTTACACAAGCCAAAAGTTAGCACCAACCATTCAAAAATCTTATCGTGGTAATGGTAGGGTTAGTGAAAGAATGAGGTGTAAAGGAAAGAATGAGAAACACACGAGACCGAATGGGAAGAAGAGAATATGGTCTCAGTGGGGGAGAAGAATGGCAAAAAGGAGAAAGAAGGTTAGCACGATCTTGAGGGTGTAAATCGAGTGAATAAATTAGCGCAATATGTGATGACCAAAGTGTTAAAACTGATTGTGCTAATCTATCAACTCGTCGTGAAATGGGGTCAAATCCCTCAAGATTCGTAAGAGGGCATGGGTACGCCAAACTTGGTATTGGAAATGAAAACGTAACGGTCTCTTGTACGGTTGGAACGATATGAAGGACGAAAGGGAGTGAATTAGGGATAGTCGCATTCTCACCTTAGTAAATTGTCTCGAACTTAAAAGATTCCATTAATGGTTCGAAACTACTGTAAGCAACCGAGTCTGATGGTTCAATTAACTCATCTGAAAATGTAAAGGACTCAAACTCGGGCAGTGAGTCATCAACATCGTCCGAAAAAGTGAAACACTCATAAGTGTGATCGTCTGTGAGAACTGTGTCAGATTCAAAGGAAAATTTTTCAAGCTCACGGTCTTCAAGCGTGGTCGGAACGATGTAAAGGAAGGAGGGTGATATAACAGCTAAGGTTTAGGAGGATGAATTGGAAAATCAGACACATCAAACAAAAATGGTTCAACCTCAATATAATCCTCAAAACTCTCCTCAATACTATCCTTATAATTCTCCTCAAAATTCAACTCATCTATGCCATTATCATCAAAATCAAGACGCATATGAGGTTCGGAAGAAACATTTAATGACTCAGGATGATGAATTGGACATAAAATTTCAATCAAATTGACAGGTTCATCATCCGAAATATTTCCGGTGTCTATATCTTCAATCAAGTGAAAATCAATTTTTTCGGACACCTCATCAAAAGCATGGATATTTATCGATTTAGGTTCTAGAGTGGAGGTGTAAAGATCGAAAGGATTAAGTGTAGTTTCACTCGAAAGGGGTTCTTCACAATATGACAAATCAAGCACTACAATATCACACAACTCGTTTTTATTTTGAACCTATGAATCATTTAGGACATTCGATGGAAAACTGGAGTTGTGGGCTTCATTTGGGTAATGGTAGGTTTGATTTGGAAATCCTCTCAAATTCTCACTCTGTCCAACCGCCTCCTTATACATTGAAAAATTTGGAGCTAGCGGGAAACTAGCTACCGGTTCACTAGCTTGCATAAGGACGGCCACGGATGCTTCCACATTCCTAGTCATTTTGTTTGTTGCTAAGATATAAGCCTCCAACAACTCTTCCAAACTAGACTTGGGTGGTAAGGGGTTTTCAGTAAAAGATTCGAAATTGTTTGGATATGTGAAACTCCTAAAAGGCTGTGTAGAAACAGTGTCTAGTGACGGTGGGAAAGTCGGATAGGACTGGTAGGAAGTGGGTGGTTGGAAAGGGTAGGGTCAACATGTGGATAAAAAGGTGAATAGTCTTGTGGATCCCTAGAACTAGATGTGTGGAGAGGGATGAAAGATCGGCTACGAGATTGAGCAATATGCTCAGCAATGGACATCGGTTTAGGAGGTACAGCAGGACTTGAAAAAGTGGTATCAACATATGAAGATGGTAAAGGTTGACTTGGTTGACACAAAGTGGGTTGCAAAGTCAAACTGTTTTTCCTAGACGCTTCTATTTGATCTTTCAAAGATATTTTAGGCATGGAAGGATCGTCTTTAAATTGACCGAGACAATTGACGTACGACGCAAAATTAGGTTCGGGATACCAAAGTTCAGCAAGTGATTTATGATGTGGGGTACCCATGTTAGAAGAAAGGTAAAAGAAAGAAGGTTGGGTGATGCAAGGATTTGTTTGCGGCAAAAATTTGCAAGTTGTTTTTAAAAAAATTCCCATTTTTTCTTTTGCTCTTTATTTGGAAATTTCTCTTTTGCAAAAAGATTTTCGAGAAAAGATATGCAAACAAAAAAATATTACTTGCAATCAATTCTATGTTAAGCGAGGCGCAAAAATCCTGCACAAGACTTGTTAGTTGGAAGGGAAAAGATTTTTAGCGCGAAGAATCATGCAGAAGATTTGACAAAAAGATATATGGGGATTTGCAGAGGGGAGAAAGAGGAAACAAACCGACAAAATTTCGCGCGCTGATATCACAAGAGGGCCGCGGAAGGGCGGCGGGAGCGCGCTTAGGCCGCGGTTTAGCGGTGGGATGGAGAGATCAGGCCTCTGAAAAATTCTGTAGCTCTCTACTTGCAATCCCTCTCTGTTTTGATGTATCTTTTTCTATTTCGCACTCTGGATTTTTCTAGATCCGTTAATCCTGCAAAGATTCACACGAGAAACCCTTCCAAAAATAACGGATGATATATTTTTATATTTTTTGATTTTTCAGTTTTTATGATTTTTTTAATTTTGAATAACCCGAAATTGCAAATAGGAAATAACACACCATCCCCGGCAACGACGCCATTTGATTTGATCTCAAAAACTTTCTATTACCGCAATCAAGAACGGCGTCGCATGAAGCTAGCCGGTGAGTACGGGTCGGTCCACAGGGATGTTGTGAATCTGCTAATCGCGCTAACGAGTTAATTCCGAAGGGTGTTCGGATGATTATTAAATCTAAAATCTAAATTAATCTATATCTAAGTCTTGCTAGGGTTAGGTCTAAGTTAAGTTTGGAAAGTCTATAAATCTCACCGCTTTCTATACCCATATGAAGATCTAATTAGGTGTTATGGTAATTATCAATAAAGGGGATTAGATCCATTCGGGAAGGTGATTCTTCCTCTAGGTTCTTGTCCTTCCTTTAGAGATCCTTACCTTAACCTCCATAGAAAACACGCGCAAACCGGGCCTTTATACTATGGTATCACCGCTACCTCGAGGGATAGGGTGTCGTAGGGCGCGATATGTGCGTGTATGCATAGAGTCCTATGAAAATATATTAAGGGCAAGAAAGGGGATGAGAGATCTTCGTCTCTCAAACCTTCCCCGGATCTAACCCTAACAAGTGAGGAGACTACTCACTCATTAAGGAATTAAAATACATTTATCTAGAGCAGAGAATAAAAGATTAACTAGGGCAAGAATAGAAAATTAACCTAGGGCAGAAAATAAAGAACTTACAAAAAAATGATGCTTTCCAAAGAATGCTGAAATTTATTAATGAAGGGAGGCATAAGGTTTACAATCTTTAGAGTTCCTATTTATAGATAATAGGAAACCCTAGGTTACATTTTGATCCGCATGTCTGTATTTACAAAAATAGCCCTAGGTTGACTAGTCAAAGCCGCCACAACATTTTGATAAAATTATGTGTTTCTATCTGCACACTACGGCTGCGGAACCGCGGCCGCAGCCAAAGTTTGGCCGCGGTTTCGCGGCCAACTTGAAGTCTTGGGCTCTGCAAAGTTCTGTGTTGGCTCCTTATGACTTTTACTTCATACTTTTACAGGTCTTTTCTCAGATTGGCTTCTACGTCTTCTCCAGATCTCCAGTGAACAATTTTAGTGACTTTACCCGTTTTCTTTGTAATCTTGGACCTTGCGCTGCCCTTTGTTCTTTGTAAACTGATCTTTGTGTAGGCTTTATCAAGATCCTTCTGTTAATTGATCAAAGTCTCTCTTTTGCATCATCTTCTGTCTTTTTCACTGTTTTCTGTTCAAGAACCTGTAACCTGTAACATGTACCAGACATACGTCAAAAGCACCTGTTTATTTATAAAATGAATAAGAATGGGGAATATAATAATGCAATATTATGATGTGAACAGCCTGCATTATGGGACATACATTCCAGCTATTTTGTATTGGATCTTTCGCTTCCGCATTTTATTATTCTTGACTCATGTTATCTTGGATTATGAACATGTTTTAGATAGTTTTATATTGTTCTTGATATCTCTACAGCCGTAAAGTGACTGTGGATGGATACTTCCTACCCACAGGTAGCATGGTTGGCTATGTCATGTGCCCATTTTAGCGTACTCTGGGAAGTGGGGCGTGACATGGTTCTTTTGGTATCAGAGCCATAGGTCAGTCGGGTTGATTCTTTTGTAGTTGGGTATTATACCCAATACACGAATCAGAATACCCGTGTTTAGGAAACATGTCCTGCCACCTTGCCGTTTTACCATTCTTGAATCACATTCTTCCTGATTATATCTTTTACGATGTGCAAACTTCCTTTGCATATCGACTCGAAACCTGATTCCTTGTTATCTCTAGGACTTAGGCGACTTGGGTGGAGTTATGTAATTGTGGCTATGATACCGCGGCATAGTTACAATGCGGTACTCTATTTAAGTAACTTGGAGTTCTAGTCTTGATCTATATTTTGAATCTATCATCATGCTAATGTTGGGTGTTTTGATTTCAGGAATATGGCAGGTAAGAATTTGAAGACGTACCAAAGGCGTGTGGACGAAGCCGCCATGCTTGGAGTGATAAGGGGAATGCTGGAGAATCAAAAGAGACAGACCGAGCTGATCCAGCAGCAAGCGGAATCGTTTCAGGAAGGTTTCTGATCGTTCAGCAGTCTGTAAACAATGTTGGAGCTAAACCAGTTGACCGAGTAGGGACCGTAGCAGATTTCAGGCGCTTGGGACCGTCTACATTTACTGGTTTGGAGGAGCCGTTGCCAGCGGAGCAGTGGCTAGTTGACACTTGCTTATTGCGGCACAGATTCCAGATGAGAAAAGAGTTGATGTGGTACGCATTCAGTTAATGGACTACGCCCGAGAATGGTGGCTTGTGGAGGAGAACCATGTTTCCCCCAATCAGAGCAAAGCTCTGTTGAAATTCAAAATTCAAAATTTTGAAGCAACGCTTTAAATCCCGGGCGCAACGCGCCACGTGTCTGGCGCAGACGCATCAGCGCAGCGCCCAAGGCAGCGCACCCAATCAGAGCAAAGCTCTGTTTTAAACAAAATTAAATGAAGCAACACTTCAGTTGCGCAAGCACTGCGCTGCGCGACACGTGTCAGCACAGATGCGCTAGCGCAGATGCGCTGCGCGACACGTGTCAGCGTAGATGCGCTAGCACAGTTGCGCTGCGCTGTGCGCTGCGTGACACGTGTCAGCGCAGATGCGCTAGCGCAGTTGCGCTGCTCTGTGCGCTGCGTGACACGTGTCACGCGCTGGGGCATTTGCGCCAGACAGAATAAAGATTTTAAAGAAATCTTTCTGTTCTTGTTAAAACAAGAAGATTTTCTTCTGTGAAACAGAAGCCCTTGGATCAAAGATCCAACGGTGGGGAAAATTCCCCAAATCACTCAGAGAAAGATCTCTTTAACAAAATTAACTAATTTATGGGCACTATAAAAAGGACCCTAAGCCTCAATTCAAAGGCTTCACCATTTTCTGAGAAAAAAAGAGAACTCTGAAGAACTCCTCAAGAACAATAAAGGTAAAAAGCCTTTAGAGAAAAGAGAAAGTTCTCTTATGAACAGATCATAGATCTAAAAACAATATCAATGATCTTTAATGAAAACAAAAAAAAATAAAATAGTGCTTTGCACTTTTTATGAACCTTTGGTTCTCTGAGATAAGAAAAACAAGAAAAACTTATTTTTCTTTGATCTAAATTAGATCAAGAAATCAAATAGTGCTTTGCACTTCTGTTCTTGAATCTAAAAGATTCTTAGTGCTTTGCACTTCCAAACTGCGCTGTTGCGCTCTTGGGAAAGCGCCACGTGTCAACATCTAAACTACTTGCGCTATGCGCTTTAAGATAGAGTTTTGCTCTCTGTAATTGGCGCAACTCACCAAAGTACGCTACGTGTCAGCAGCGCAAGCGCAGCGCACTGCGCTTGCATGACACGTGTCGTCACCACAAGTGCTTGCGCTCTCTGATTGGCGCAAGGCGCCTAAGAATGCAAGGCATTTCTTTTGCTAAAGGGCCAGGCCCAAGCCAAAAAGACCCAACAGGCCAAAATAAATTGCAAAGCAATAAAAAAGGGCAGAGCCCAAACAAAATGGATGCTCTGCATCATTTATAAAAGGGCAGAGCCCAGTTCAAACAAAAATAGAAAATAATGCAATGCATTATTTTAAAAATGGGCCAAGCCCTAGCACAGGTCTAACAGACCAATAACAAATAAAAGTGTTGAATATTTTTTTACTGGACTTAGCCCAGTCATGGCCATAAGTCCTCAAATTAAATTGACTGAGTACGGCTGCTCCCTAAATCAATTTACATCCGGTTTGAGGGTACATCTCCGAACTTCTCTGACACCTATCGTTGTAATCCTTCAACGACGTCAGAGAGGTGACGGGTCCCAACGACCACACATCAATATGGACTGCGGGGTCCTTAAACGCGTGGACCGAGACGTCCTTAAACTAATATCGGACCGAGACGTCCTTAAACTAATAATCGTCCCTAAATGGGAATGACGGACCGAAACGTCCCTAAACTAATGATAGACCACCACGTCCCTAAACTGGCGATGGACCACCACGTCCCTAAACTGGCGATGGACCACCACGTCCCTAAACTGGAATATGGACCACCACGTCCCTAAACTGGAGCAGTAAAGCCTCCAAATGCTCTTCTGTCGGATCTATACGGTCCCGTTTAAGTTGATCTTAGCCCCAAACACGGATAACGTATCCTTAAACATGCAAATGAACTATAAAACCCTAAGTCAAGTTTGGTTCAAGGGTATATCTCCGAACTCCTCTGACACCTATCGTTGTAATCCTTCAATGACGTCAGAGAGGCGACGAGTCCCGACGGCCATATATTAAATGGATCACCACGTTAAGTCGATCTTAGTCTCAAACGGGACTAACGTATCCTTAATGAACGTTTAAGTTGATCTTAGCCTCAATACGGCTAACGTATCCTTAAACTAAAAACACCAAACCCAAATCTAAGTAAATACGTATTTGGACTAATCCACGTCCTACGGGCGACGGCATTACTCAGTCTCTGTATACAATCCACGGGCAACCACAAACAAAACAAACACACA
The DNA here is from genome assembly GCA_030015575.1 of Agapanthus africanus. Taxonomy (NCBI): domain Eukaryota; kingdom Viridiplantae; phylum Streptophyta; class Magnoliopsida; order Asparagales; family Amaryllidaceae; genus Agapanthus; species Agapanthus africanus. Next base: position 779,507,421 of record CM057341.1, read on the forward strand.
CGACACGAAGTGAAATTCTAGAGAATGAGAAAGTGGCTGCCGCGACGCGGTAGCGTAATTAAGTGTAGGGGCTTGCGCCTGCAAGGAAGAGCGTCCCCACAATCAAAAACCCCTCAAGCGAGGGGGAATCTGATAAAGTCTGCTACATCGGCCGCATCCGTCTAAACCTCCGATACATGGTGCCATAAATCAACTTGGCATCTTCGGAGAGGTGGATGGATAAAACCAAATAGCATCTGCCCCGAATCTCAGCGTCAGGACTTCGCAGTCTTGTGCGCCGGCCATTCGGAGGGGAACAGATTCTGGCACGCCCGGTAGGACCTTTTCCTCTTTCCACTCCACACTTCGTGTGTCGTCTTCGCGAACGAATCGCGGTTTGTTAATGGTTGCCTTTGGGTTTCAAGTTATTAAGATTTGGTCTCTTGCTTGGTGCAGAAGAGAAATCAAGTATCGATGGCCTCAACTTGTTCGAAGTGCTCCAACTGTAGCTGCAGCTCGCGTTCGGCCTCAACTGGGGGCATAACTTATGGGCCCCAAGCGGCCTCTCTGTTCACCATGCCCGTGGAGAAGATTACTCAAGCCACCACGGGGTTGTTTTTCGGAACCATGCTTCCGCCAACAAGCTCTAGCACCCCCGTGCCCGTACAAGAAGCTCCTAAGAAGTCGGTCTTCGATCGACTTTCAGTTACTGCGGCCCCTCTCAACGGGTCACCCAACACCAGTGCCTCGGTCTTCTCCAGATTGGGCCAAAACTCCTGCGGTCCACAATGAAGCTTGCAGTCCCAGAAAAGGTTATTCCAAAAAGAATAGCCAAACCTGCTCCTGTCGTCAAGGCGGCTTCTCCTACTAAGAGGTCGGTCATTACAAGATTGACCGTCCCAACCCCCACTCCTGCTCCTGCTGATCAAAAGACATCAGTCTTCAATAGGCTGATGCCGACAACAGCCCCATACCTGAACAGGGGGCAAGAAAAGGCTGTTTCTGTCTCTGAACCAATACCGACGACTCGTCGCGCTCGACGACGCCACTGGCGCCGAATAAGGAAGACTGGGGGCAACTCCCCTTCCGGGATAACTCCACTAGCACCAACGGTGGAAATTAATGCTCCTGTTCCAACTGGGAACAGCTTTGAGCTACTGAATAGGGTACGCAGGAACTCGCCAACTGCAGTGCTCAAGAGATCTCCTCCACCGGTAGAGACTACCGTGGAAACAGAAAAGCCGGAACAGCCTCCTCAATCGCTGTCCTCCAGGATCTACAGGACATGGCGACGAGTCCGAGAATCTGTCATTGATCCTAACTTCTCTCGCCAGCACAAGAAGTCGAAAGGTCGGCAGGAAGAAAATCTCCTGGTCAAGCAACGAAAGGCGACGGCCGCTTGGGTGCCCAAAGCAACGGCCCCCTCAACTTCTACGGCCCATAAAAGAAGAAGGCCAGAGAAAACCCTCGCGCCGGCGACAAATATTAGAGGTGGTGAACCCAAACGCCCTAAGTCTGGGGGTATGGTAGTTCATACCGTCTACGTGGCGTCTGGTAAAGAGGACAGCCGCATATCAACAGGTTATAGACCGCCCACGCGGTCAGTGACCAAGGCGCAGAAGCAGCAACAGAAGCTCCAAGAGATGATGAATGCTATGGCCGCACTTACCGGGCCAAAAGAAAACCCTGAAACGTCCTCGGATGAACGCCAGGAGGAAGAAACCGACGCCGAATTCCTTCGCCGAATATTGGAGAAGAAGGACAAAGAGGCTGCTGAACAAGCAGCCAACATACAGCTTATGAGCCTCCTCTTCCAAGATTTGATAGGGATGATGATACAACAAGATCCTCCGGCTGAAGAGCCCCCGATCGTCCTTGGAGACGATAGGGGAGAGACATCAAATCCTGCGCCGGCTTTGTCAACGGCTAAAGATGATACAATCTCTAAAACTGATTTGGACGAGTACATAGCCCAGCAAATACGGGTTCATCATGCGACTGAAGCAGCCGGCCAGGTCGTAAAAACGGGGCGGCCATATCCAAGTTGGTACGACCAAATCAAGTACCCGCCGGGTTACACAATTCTCAAGTTCCATGTCTACAAGGGAACGGGCAATCCTCACCAGCATGTTGCCCAGTTCAGGGCACTCTGCAGCAACACCGGCGTTGATGACAAGCTTTTGCTTCGCCAGTTTGTTGGAAGTTTATCAGATACGGCGTTCGAGTGGTACTCTGAGCTCCCGAACGACTCTATCAAGACCTTCACAGAGATGGAATTGTTGTTTACCCAACGTTTCGCGAGTGCCAGCGAGCGTACCCCGATAACGGCATTGATCAATGCCAGGGTAAAGCCGGGCGAAACATGGGTCCAATACGCTATACGGTGGCGTAATTTATGGTCAAAATGCGAGCAGCGTATAGAAGAAGCTCCTGCGGTGGGAATGTTTGTGGGAACCCTCGATCCGCAAGCAACCATCTCGCAATTTATGATGTTCTTCAAGCCGACCACCTTCCAGGAGCTAATCGACAAGCTGGCGCAAATGGATCAAATGGGCCATAAACCACCTCTTCCAAAGCCGGACTCCCGAAACGAGAAGGGAAAGGGGAAAGCGATTATTGTCGCCAATGCTCAGCAACAGTCAAACAACTCGAAGCCGGTCAGTCGTCAAAATAATATGCGCCCGTACGTACCCCTTGAGGATAGGATGGGACGTTCTTACTCGTTCCCCCGAGATAAGACGAGAAGGTTATTCGAGCTGGCGTTGCACAACCGACTCATAAACCTTCCAGAGCCAAAACATCCGTCGCAACCAAGTGACGTCCTATCCTCAACTACTGTCCTTATCATCAAGTACTGGGTCACCCGATCAAGGATTGCTACGTCTTCAAGAATTGGCTTGAAGACCAATACCGACAGGGCAAATTTGCATTGTCCGACAAATGGAAGATGAATCCACCGCAGCCCCATACCTCTAAGGGAATGAATACGCCGGGGGCAACATGCTCTGTCGTTGAAGAAGCTTCCTGGGAAATTGTATTATCAACCAAGACGAAGAGGATGCTAAATGATCTTCAAACATGCCCGACAATCAAATGGAAGAACCCGTTAGAGTCGCAAATCATTGAAGGGATGTTGAAGCCTCGTCCAACTCAAAAGATCGATGGAAGTGGCCCAAGCATTCACAACCAGCTGTCAAAATCTTCAAAGAAGAAGAAAAAGAAGTCAAAGAAACCCGTGAAGCCTAGCGACAAGCGCACGGACTTGCAAAATGGGCACGGATGAAAACCCGAAAGGGCTCCGTGAGTAAAAACAGCAGGGCTACCGGCGAGTGTTTGTGAAAACCTGAAAGGGCGCAACCTCTTTAAAAAAAAATGGGTACGTCTATAAGCAAAATGGGCACGGATGAAAACCCGAAAGGATTCCGTGAGTAAAAACAGCAGGGCTACCGGCGAGTGTTTGTGAAAACCCAAAAGGGCGCAACCTCGTTAAAAGACACTTATAGGGTCCTCTGGACCTTGTAAGGAGAAACCACCCGCGCGAGATCCTTATGACTCACAAGGGAGCAACACACTTAGGGATCCCTACGATTCCTAAGGAGAAAATACACTTACGAGATCCTCACGACTCGTAAGGAGAACTCTCTTGTGGGACCCTCACGGCTCATAAGATTTGAAAGTCTTAAGTTACAGAGACCTAAACTTGTGCATAAGCAACCCCCACAACTTTCGACATTGCCCTACAAGTGGTTCAGTACTGACCCTTGTATACAATCTACGGGCGCGAATAAACATTTCCCTAATCAAGTCCCATCCGAGACTGGGGGATATGTTCGCACGGTGAACAACCATTGTAAATCCTCTCGATTTACAATGAGAAAACCCTTCTGTAGGATCCTTACGACTTACAGAGCAACAAACACTTAGGAATCCTCACTATTCCTAAGGAGAAAATACACCTATAAGATCCTCACGACTTGTAGGGAGAAATGACTTTGTGAGACCCTTACGGCTCATGAAGTCAAAAGCCTTAGTCGACAGGACCTTAACCCTGGTCGCTAAGCCTCCTTTGTTCAACAACGACAGAGGCAAATGATGATTCGTTTCTGGCAATATCCCAGTTGTAGCGATGCTGATGCCTAAATCGGTATTAAATTCCAAGTCCTTTCATGGCAAATGATGATTTGCCCCTGGCAATATTCCAGTCGTAGCGATGCTGATGCTAAGATTGGCATCAGATTCCAAGTTCCACACCCGCGATAAAAAAAAAACGAGCCAAAAATGCATACGAAATAGCCGAAATGATTGGGCAACTCGCAATAAAAAGAAGCGAGTAAAAATAAAATAAACAACCGAAATGATTGGGCGACACGCAATAAAAAGCAGCGAGTAAAAATAAAATAAACAGCCGAAATGATTGGGCACCAAAAAAAAATAGCCGAAATGATTGGGCAATCGCGATCTTCGCGATATGAAAGCTGAAATGATAGAGCATCGCGGAAATAAAATAAAAAAAAATGATGATAAAACTTTGGCCCTACAGTTAAGATCACATCGATCCCTGTATATAATCCAAGGGCGCAAACGAAGAGGGAACCATACTTTCCCAACAGGCTCCGCCAAAAAGCGAAGCCAAATCTCGACGGTTCAACAACAACCTAGAGACAACCGTGACATTCGCCTCGATACATGAGACGCAATGTCAATAATAACGTTCTTCCTCCAGCGGGATTCGGACGCGACAATCAAACAAACGGAGCCACGGCAAAATTCCAGCTCCACCTCGACGCTCGTTTCGATACAGCAGACGAGTTATCACCCCAGCGTTCTTCCTCCAGCGGGATTCGGACGCTACAATCAAAAAAACGGAGCCACGGCAAAATTCCAGCTCCACCTCGACGCTCGTTTCGATACAGCAGACGAGTTGTCACCCCAGCGTTCTTCCTCCAGCGGGATTCGGATGCGACAATCAAACAAACGGAGCCACGGCAAAATCCCTAGTTCCAAACCTCAACAGTTCATCAGCAAACTAAAAACAACTGCGACATTCGTCTCGATACAGCAGACGTGATGCCAGCAAAACGAAGCGAAGGCCAAATTCCTAGCTTCAGGGTCTTGAAGGCAACTCACATAAAACCTGAAAGACTATCGGAGATCATCCCACACCAGCGCGGAGTGGTTATGACTCATCGGGGCTCGCCAAAATGAGCCTAACCTCAAGTAAAAAGCGGCATGGCAAATTCCTAACGCTTGTTCTTCCGACGGTCAAACTGCCTAGGAAGATTGCTTGAAGACGTCTTGTCCAGCCCCTGAAGGGATCAGAGACACGGCAGTCGCAAGGCTACTCGAACAGCACGATTGCCTATTGAGGACTATATCAGCTTATGCGACGGTACGATGGCCAAAACCCTAAGTACCACCAACCTTAACGGGCTTCTGTCGTAAAGAGCAGAGCTTAAATGCGACGTTAAGATGTTCTTGCGAGAAACGCTCGATTCGTCTCGACTTATGAAGAAATTGTTGAGGCGGCTCGTGAGATAAAGCCTTAGGCAGTAGGCATAAAAGGAGCCTGTTTCCTAAGCACCGGGACCCTACATGTTGACCCAAAACGGTCTCTTGCATACCATCCACGGGTCTCACTCTTCAAAGTCGAATTTCGAAAAGGAGGGAAACAACCGCTTACAGGTCCCCTCGACTCGTAAGAGGGAAAAATCTCTTATAGGATCCTTACGATTCCTAAGGAAAAAAAAACACACTTAGGAATCCTCACGATTCCTAAGGAAAAAAAAACACCTACGAGATCATCTCGATCCGTAGGGAGAAAAGTCTTTATGAGACCCTCACGGCTCATAGAGTTGAAAAGTCTTAGGCGGCAGATCTGAACCTGCGGCCTAAGCCCTCGCTATTTTACTCTATTACCTGCTAATTGTGACGACATGCTGAGAAAGAAGAAAAGCAACATAAAGAGCATCCGATTTATATTGGATCAAGCGTTCAAGACACATTCATTCATGCATGGGCAGAAAGACTCAGGACAAAAGATATATAATAAAGACAAGCTGGGATAATTTTTTTTTATTAATATTGCCCGAAGTTCTTACAGTCATGAAAACAATAAACGAAAGTTACAATGGAATAACCTCAGATCCAGGGCATGGATTGAGGAATTCAAAAGCGACCCTATCTATGACTTTCCAGGCCTCACGGACCATCCTAGTATGCTTTCTTTCGCGAGCACAAGCGTCAGGGTCCCCCCTGATGTCTTCCACCCTCCGATAAGTAGCAAGTATGGCGGACTATTGAAAGACCTCGTGCAAGAGATCGATAAGACTGTCTCGCCGTCTCTTCGAGATAAAGTTCAACAGGTACACCGAGTGCACCTTGTCCTCAGCAGCATCCAACACCCTAAGCAGCACGCCGGAACAGAAAAGGGGAAGCGCTTCCCAGATGGCTCCCACGATAAGCTTAAGGAGGGAGGAATGTTGGGGGAGCAGTGGACCATTATACGCGTCGAAGCGACTCATTATTTCAGCGCACTCCTCGTTTGTGAACTCCCGATTTTGAGAGCGGCCAAGTCGGCGGATATCCCCATACGAGATGATCTCGTTAAGGGCATACATGTGGGCGTTCATTGTTCCTGTGAAAGAGGATCAACAGAATTATCAGAAAGACTGATTAAGAAAAGCAATGTAATGCACCGAGAAAAAAAATGCTATCTTTAAACTCCAAGATCAATGAAAAACTCCTAAGAGTTCTTTTGTATGATTTGGAAGGAGCAAAGCTCCATTAATGAAATGAGAAAATATAAGAAAAATCTTTTATAGAGCAAAGCTCTATTGATGGAACCCTAACATGGTTCTCCTGAGTTCTCTTTGGACCCCTTTAGAGCAAAGCTCTGCTAAATGAAACCCTAAAGGGGTTTTATTTAGATCAGGGATCTAGGGAGAGCAAGGCTCTGTCGATGAAAATTAATTTATTTTAATTTAATCTTAATTTAAATTTCCACCTAAAAGTTTTAAAGAGTTTAACTCTTGGAGTTCTTGAAAATAAAGAGCAGGGCTCTGAGTTTTGAAAGTAAAATTGTGAAGATGAAAATCATCTAAAAGGCCAAAGGTCCTATTTATAGGCATCAAATACCCTTTCAACTCCCAAGAGTTACCGTGATGGTTGGAATTCTGCCACCGCTGCGCTCACGTTTGGAAGGCCACGTAAGCGCAACGGTGGGGGGGCATTTGTTTATCCCAATCAGAGCAAAGCTCTGTTCAAATTCCAAGGCAGGAAATGAAGCGACACTTCAGTTTCCCCAATCAGAGCAAAACTCTGTATTGAAAATTAAAATTAAAATAAATGAAGCAACGCTTCAGATCACCTGCGCTGCGCACAGAGCGCCACGTGTCAAAATCAGACATCAGCGCAGGGAGCGCAGCGCCCAAGGTAGCGCACTCCATCAAGAGCAAAGATCTATTAAAAAACAAAATAGAAGAAAAGCTTCAGTTGCGCAAGCGCTGCGCTGCGCGACACGTGTCTGCGCAGTTGCGCAAGCACAACTGCACAAGCACAGTTGCGCAAGCGCTGCGCGACACGTGTTTGCGTAGTTGTGCAAGCACAGTTGCACAAGCGCTGCGCTGCATGACACGTGTCTGCGCAGTTGCGCAAGCACAACTGCGCAAGCGCTGCGCTGCATGACACGTGTCTGCGCAGTTGCGCAAGCACAACTGCGCAAGCACTGCAGTGCACGACACGTGTCTGCGCAGTTGCGCAAGCACAGCTGCGCGACACGTGTCACGCGCTGGGGAGTTGCGCAAAAAACAGAATGGAGATTTAAAGAAATCTTTTCTGTTCTTATTAAAACAAGAAGATTTTCTTCTGTAAAGCAGGGGCCTTTGGATCAAAGATCCAACGGTGGGGAAAATTCCCCAAATCACTCAGAAAAAGATCTCTTTAACAAATTTAACTAATTTACGGGCACTATAAATAGGACCCCACACCTCAATTAAAAAAAAAGAACATCTGGCTAAAAAAAAGAGAAGAGAATTCTCGAGAACTCCTCAAGAACACAAAAAAAAAGAGAAGAGAATTCTCGAGAACTCCTCAAGAACACAAAAAAAAAGGTAAAGACCTTTAAAAGAAGAGAAAAGTCTCTTATGAACAGATCATTGATCTAAGAACAAGATCATTGATCTTCAATAAATAAATAAATAAAAATAAAAAATAAAAAATAGTGCCTTGCACTTGTTATGAACCTTTGGTTCTCTGAAACAAAGAAAAACTTGTTTTTCTTTGATCCAAATTTAGATCAAGGGATCAAAAAGTGCTTTGCACTTCTGTTCTTGAATCTACAAAGATTCTTAGTGCTTTGCACAAATGCAATGCATTACTTAAAGGGCCAGGCCCAAGTCAAAAAGACCTAATAGGTCTAAATAAATTGCAAAGCAATAAAAGGGCAGAGCCCCATTTAAATTGATACTTTGTTTGAGCAAAGCCCAAAATAAATGAACAGCCCTGCTACAGGTCTAACAGACCAACAAATAAAAGTGTTGAATATTTTCAATTGGACTTAGCCCAATCGTGGCCATAAGTCCTTAAATTAAATTGACTGAGCAAAATTTCTTTCGTAAATCAATCTACATCCGGTTCGAGGGTACATCTCCGAACTCCTTTGACATCCATCGTTGTAATTCCTCAACGACGTCAAAGAGGTGACGGGTCCCAACGACCACACATCAATATGGACTGCGGGGTCCTTAAACTCGTGGACCGAAACGTCCCTAAACTAATATCGGACCGAAACGTCCTTAAACTAATGACGGACCGAAACATCCTTAAACTAATAATGGACCGAAACGTCCTTAAACTAATATCGGACCGAGACGTCCTGAAACTAACATGGACCACCACGTCCCTAAACTGGAACATGGACCGAAATGTCCTTAAACTAATGATGGACCACCACGTCCCTAAACTGGCCGATGACCACTATGTCCCTAAACTGGAACATGGACCGAAACATCCTTAAACTAATGATGGACCACCACGTCCCTAAACTGGCGATGGACCACCACGTCCACAAACTGGAACATGGACCACCACGTCCCTAAACTGGAATAATAGAGCCTCCAAATGCTCTTTTCCCGGATCTAAACGGTCCTGTTTAAGTTGATCTTAGCCCCAAACACGGCTAACGTATCATTAAACTTTCAAATGGACTATAAAACCCTAAATCACCTTTGGCTCAAGGGTACATCTCCGAACTCCTCTGACACCTATCGTTGTAATCCTTCAACGATGTCAGAGAGGCGACGAGTCCCGACGGCCATATATTAAATGGATCACCCCGTTAAGTTGATCTTAGTTTCAAACAGGACTAACGTATCCTTAACGAACGTTTAAGTTGATCTGAGCCGCAACGCGACTAACGCATCCTTAAACTAAAAACACCAAACCCAAATCTAAGTAAATACAGATTTAGACTAATCCACGTCCTACGGGCGACGGCATTACTCAGTCTCCGTATACAATCCACGGGCAACCACAAACAAAACAAACACACACGACACGAAGTGAAATTCTGGAGAAGGAGAAAGTGGCTACTGCGATGCGGTAGAGTAATTAACTGCAGGGGCTTGCGCCTGCAGGGAAGAGCATCCCCACAATCAAAAACCCCTCAAGCGAGGGGGAATCTGACAAAGTCTGCTACATCGGCCGCATCCTTCTAAACTTTCGATACACAGTGCCATAAATCAACTTGGCATCTTCGGAGAGGTAGACGGATAAAACCAAATAGCATCTGCCCCGAATCTCAGGCACAGACGTCCTAACGTCTCGGCCGCCATTCGGAGGGGAACAGATTCTGGCACGCCCGGTGGGACCTCTTCCTCTTTCCACTCCACACTTCGTGTGTCGTCTTCGTGAACCAATCGCGGTTTGTTAAATGGTTGCCTTCGGATTTCAAGTTACTAAGATTTAGTCTTTTGCCTGGCGCAGAACTCAAGGTTCAATGGCCTTTAACTGCACCATCTGCTCGAAATGCCACTGCAACGGATGATCCACCTCACCAGGAGGTGTAGCATATGGGCCCCAAGCGGCCTCCCTTTTCAAAATGCCGGTGGAGCAGGTGGCTCAAGCCACCACTGGACTAGTTTTTGGGACCATGCTCCCACCAATGAGCTTCAACGCCCCAATGACGTTGCAAGAAGCCCCAAAGAAGTCGGTCTTTGATCGACTTACCATTGCTGCGGTCCCTCTCAACGGGTCGCCTAACTCCACTGCCTCGGTTTTTAACAGGCTAGGTCAGAGCTCCAACGGGCCTATGAAAAAGCCAGCAATACTAGAAGATGTTATCCCGAAGAGGATAGCTATCCCTACTCCAGTTTCAGGCAAAATCACCAAGGTTGCTTCCCCTGTTCGGAAGTCCGCTTCTGACAGGTTGTCCGTCCCCGTTCAACGGACGTCGGTCTTTAAAAGGTTAGTACCAGCAGATTTTGACCAACACAGGGGGCATGAAGAGGTCACCCCTATAGCTGAAACAACTCCATCAGCACGACATGCTCGACGTCGCCACTGGCGCCGAGTGACGAAGGCCGGGGGCAACTCCCCCTCTGGATTTACCCCTCCAGCTCCAACGGTGGGGATCGATACTGTTGTTCCAACCGGGAACAGCTTTGAATTGCTGAACACGGTGCGCAGAAATTCCCCTACTGCAGTGTTGAAACGAACTCCTTCACTTGTAGAGAATACTCCAGAGAAGAAGCTAGAACAGCCCCCTCAACGGCTGTCCTCTAAAATTTACAAAGTCTGGCGACAGGTCCAGGAGTCAGTGATTGATGAAAACTATCTCCGCCAACGGAAAAAGATGAAGGTTCGGCAAGAGAAGGATTACTCCGTCAAGCCACAAAAACCAATAGCTACTCGGGTGCCCACTACAACGACCCCCTTAACTCCAATCATTCAAAAGAAAAGGAGGCCGCAAAAAGCCCCTGTGAACAAGGCACACCGTAAAAGTGCCGGACACAAACGCCCCAAGTCTGGGGGCATGGTAGTACACACAGTTTATATGGCTTCCGGAAAGGAGGAAAGCCGCGCTTTGACGGGTCACCGACCGCTCACCCGATCAGTGACGAAAGCCCAGGAGCAACAACAAAAACTTCGGGAAATGATGACTGCAATGGCTGCACTCACTGGGCCAAAAGAAAGCTCTGAAACGTCCTCGGATGAGCGTCAAGAACAAGAAACTGACGCTGAGTTTCTTCACCGGATATTGGAAAAGAAGGATAAAGAGGCTGCGGAACAAGCGGCCAGCATAAAGAAAATGACCCTTCTCTTCCAAGATATGGTAGGGATGATGTTACAGCCAGACCCTCCAGCTGAAGACCCTCCAATCATTGTTGAAGATGACAGAGGGGAGACATCTAATCCTCCGCCAGCTCTTTCAGCAGCCAAAGATGAAACCATTTCCAAGGCCGAGCTAGACGATTATATAGCTCAGCAGATCCGGGTTCATCAGGCGAATGAAGCGGCTGGGCAAATTGTTAGAACTGGACGACCGTATCTGAGCTGGTACGACCAAATCAGTTACCCGCTGGGATATACGATCCCTAAATTCCACATATATAAAGGGACGGAGAATCCGCATCAGCATGTCGCTCAATTCAGGGCCTTATGCGGCAATACTGGAGGCAATGACAAATTGTTGCTACGTCAATTCGTCGGTAGCTTAGCAGAAACAGCCTTTGAATGGTATTCGGAGCTACCTAACGACTCTGTCAAAACATTTGCAGAGATGGAGCTGCTGTTTACACAAAGATTCGCGAGTGCTAGTGAACGCACCCCGATAACAGCATTAATAAATGCCAGAATAAGGCCAGGCAAAACGTGGGTCCAATACGCAACACGTTGGCGAAACCTATGGTCGAAATGTGAACAACGCATAGAAGATGCACCTGCGGTAGGCATGTTTGTGGGCACTCTCGATCCGCAGGTGACCATCTCGCAATTCATGATGTTCTTCAGGCCGACCACCTTCCAGGCCTTGATCGACAAATTAGCCCAAATGGACCAGATGGGCCATAGACCGTGTCACGCCCCGCTTCCCAGAGTGCGCAAGATTTGGGCACGTGACATAGCCAACCATGCTACCTGTGGGTAGGAAGTATCCATCCACAGTCACATTACGGTTGTAAAGATATCAAGAACAGTAAAATAAACTAAACTAAAACATGTCCAAATCCATAATAACAAGAATCAATAAACAATAAGTGCGGAAGCTAATGATCCAATACAATGAAATAACAGTATGTCCCATAATGCGGGCTCACATCTGGAAATGAAATGACATAAATAAACGAAACTCTAAAGAACTCACAGTTCAGCCGGCTGGCTGAAGTACTCCTGCTCGGTCGACGACAAAGGTACGGAATCTGGGCCATGCAAAACCCAGACGTCAGCGCGTCATGATATCAAGTATGTAACATAAACATGGTAACAAACAGTGCAAGCATGAACATGAATAAGCAGTAATAAGAGGTAATAAACAGGGTAACGTGCAGTAGTGACTAAACTGTCCTATCAGGTTTTCTACTCTATAGTCTTTGAAACCAATTGATGAATCGTCGATGTAACTCAATAGTATCCCGTGCGTGCCCGGGACCACGGTCATGATTCTCGGGGCTGAATCCGAGACGTGCCGCTAAGCAGTAAAAGGTAGTAGGATAGATGAGTGATGTCAGCATCAACACTCCGGAGCTGGCCAAGCCCGTAAGACTGATCAGAACAATGTATCGAACTGTTGAGTTACAAGTCGGTTTCACCTTTGATTTCCCCATACCCCCAAACTATGTATGTCAGTCAGGTATTCAGTAGTCAAGGACTAATGCCAACACAAGTCAAGTAAAGGTAGGTCTGTCTGGATCGACAGCAGGAATGGTTAGGTCTGTCGGCATTAGGCACGAGATCAGGAACAAGTAATGTCATGGTACAACGGGATGAGTCGGTAAGCATGTATATGTCAGGTGTAGCAGGGTCAGGCCAATATGTCGTGCAATCGGTAAGTGCTCACAACAGGTACACAATCAATAATGAACAGTAGCAGGAAACAGTAAATAACAATATAAATCTAGGTAAACACAGTGATGTTTCGTATTCTCTTATTAATCCGGTTCACGCACCTTTGAGGTGCAAAAGCCACAAGACGAACAATATCGATAATATACGTAATGGAGTTACATGAATCTGAACTAAGCATAATAATTGTCTCATGAGTGATTTTAACAAATGAATTGGGGATGATCTACTTGGTTTGATTAGTTAAGTATGACTTAATAGCGGACCGGTTAAAGCGAGCAATGATTTCATTGATTTAAAGTTACGGATAATCGTGGCTAGAAATTCTAAGTTATAACTGGTATCGATATTATATTAGTTGTGTGGTTATAATATGATGATTAAGTTGTAGCATGTTAAGCAAGTATTCGGATACTTGCCTCGGCGGTTCCGCAAACCGAAACACGGATGCGATGTCGGCAGAAACTGCGATATGGAAGCACGGGCCACGGATCGGGTCCCAACAGAGATCAACGGGATCACACGGACCAGGGGACTTCGCTGGAGCGTCGGGTTCGTCAGACGGCACGGTCGGATCCGGCAAAATGTCAAAAGTAGCGGAGTTAGCGACAAAACTACGCATTCACGATACGGACCAGCGGGGGGTGTTGTACCAAAAGGAAGGAGAAGGAAACACTTACAGAGAGATGTACCAGGTGACCCCGGCGAGCTCGACGGCGCTGGAACGCCGGCGAAGCGACGGCAGCGGCTGCAGCGAGGGTTGAAAGCTTCGGGGTGCGCGGAAAAGTGTGCTGCGGCGAGTTGGAGGAGAGGGGTCGGCTCTGGTGGTCGTGGGAGAGAGGGATGTGGTCGGAGGTGGTGTCGACGGGGTCGCCGACACGTTTCTTCGGCGAACAGCGGGGGTAGGCGAAGGATGAAAGCTAGGGTTCACTGTTCCGGCGAGGGGAGGAGGGAACGACGACGAGGTCTCGACGATGGGTGTGAGAGGGAGTCGTGGGAGGCGTCGACGGTCGGAGGCGACGTCGATGGCGACGTCTGCGAGGGTAGAGGCGAGGTCGGAGTTGGGTGCAGGCGCGGGCGTTGTCGGGAGAACAGGAGGAAGAGGGTAGGTGGGTGCGGTGGAGGTCGTGGTGGTGAGGGCGGCGACGGCGAGGTCTCGAGGAGGCCGGCGGTGGGATCGCGAGGCTAGGGTTAGGGTTAACGTGGGGTTTCTCTTCGCGATGGGGAGGACGAGGGAACTGTGGGGTTTAAATAAAAATAGGAGGAGAGAGAGAGATGGCTGCGTGGGGATAGATATATAGGAGGAGAGAGAAAGGATTATTATGAGAGAGACAGAGAGAGAGATGGAAAGGAGGGGGCCCACGAGCTCAATAAGAGCTCGTGATTGGCTGAGGGTGATAAAGGAAAATATTTGGAATAAGATTTGAATGGATTTGGCCGTTGGAATTATTCGTATATATATATATATAAGTTTTATAAATTAAATTGAAACGGGCCCTTTTTGGCGCGAAATGAAACATTTCCAAATCGCGCCCGGGTTGCGCCCAAATGTTCCAAATTCAAATTATAGGATTTTAAGCGGGTTCCAAATTTTGAAAATAGGTGTTTAGTGATTAAAATGCATGCCCCCAAGTCGGACACTTGCACGCGCTCGTAGTCGCCCAAACTTGCCCGTTTAGCCAAACGGAACGGAATCTCGACACGCGGACGCTACCACGCGACTAGTGGCGACGAGTAGGCTAACATGGACATCTTAAATTTCATTTTCGGAGTTAAAATTTGTTATGTGCCAAAATGACTTAACCGGGTAAAATTTAGCAATAAACACCAGAAAATCAGGAAAATTGGAAATGAGCAAACCACAACCCTCAACTAGTAATATAAATAGTATTATTGGGCTCGGGTGTTACATCATACCCAACTACAAGAGAATTTCGTCCTCGAAATTCCAAGGATACAAGATAGCTAATTACTGGAAAAGGTGAGGGAAATTCTGTCGGATCTCGTCTTCTCGCTCCCAAGTGGATTCTCCATGCAATCGGTTACCCCAAGAAACTAGCACAAGAGGGATAACCTTGTTCTTAAGAACCTTTCTCTTCGATCCTTGATTTCAACTGGTCGCTCCTCAAAAGTCAGGTCCTCCCGGACGGTCAACTCCGAATGATCCAAGACATGAGTCTCATCACGAACATATCTCCGTAGTTGAGACACATGAAACACATCGTGAACTCCTGCTCATGACGGTGGTAACGCCAACTGGTACGATACCCCTCCATCACGCTCCAATATCTCGAAGGGTCCAACGAATCGGGAACTAAGCTTTCCCCGACTTCCAAAGCGAATCACCCCTCTAGTCGGTGATATCTTCAGGAGTACCAAATCGCCCACGGCAAACTCTAAAGGTCTTCTTGACGTGTCGGCCCAACTCTTCTGTCTGTCTTGAGCTGCCTTCATATGCCTTCTGATTGTATTCACCTTCTCGACTGTCTGCACCACCAAATCTGGTTCTAGTAACCTTCGTTCACCAATCCCATCCCAACAACCAGGTGAACGGCACTTACGCCCATACAGTGCTTCAAACGGGGCCATCTGAATAGTTGCTTGGAAGCTGTTGTTGTACGAAAACTCCACCAGGTGTAGATGATCTTCCCAAGAACCTTTGAAGTCTAACCTGCAAGCCCTCAACATATCTTCAAGGGTCTGGATCGTTCTCTCTGATTGTCCATCAGTCTGGGGATGATAAGCTGTGCTAAACTTCAATCGAGTCCCCAAACTTTCTTGTAAACTCCTCCAAAAGTGTGACAAGAACCGAGTGTCCCGATCGGACACGATGCTTACCGGTACTCCATGCAATCTGACAATCTCCTGCATGTACCGCTCTGCCAAAGTCTCTGTCGATTGACCAACCCGAAAAGGAATAAAGTGAGCTGCCTTGGTCAACCGATCGACAATCACCCATACTGCATTGTTACCCTTTGGACTCCGCGGTAAAGCCGTCACGAAATCCATGGTTATATGTTCCCACTTCCATTGAGGAATCGGAAGTGGTTGCAACAAACCAGCACCCTTTGGTGTTCAGCCTTGACTTGCTGACACACCAAGCACTTAGCCACGAAGCGAGCAATTTCCCGTTTCATACCTTCCCACCAGAAATGCTGTCGAATATCTCGGTACATCTTCGTCCCTCCTGGATGCACAGAGTAAGCTGAACTGTGTGCCTCCTTCATAAGCTCCTCGCGCACATCTCCTTTTGGCACACACACACGGCTACTATATCTCAACGAACAATCTTCATGGGTTAGTAGATCGGTTCGTAGTCCAGCTCCAACCTGCTCTCGAAACCTTTGCAGTCTAGGATCCTGCGATTGCGCCGCTTTAATCTTCTCAACTAAGGACGATTGTACTTGCAACTGCATCAACTGTCCTGTAGTACGCGGTAGCACAACCTCCAAGTCAAATCTCCGAAACTCTTCAATGATCTCTCTCTGTGCAGTCAATAACTGAATTGCTGGTAACCGGCTAAGCTCATCTGGCACGACGTTAACCTTTCCCAGATGGTACTTAAGATCAAGGTCGTAGTCGGCCATCAGCTCTAACCATCTGCGTTGCCTCACGTTCAACTACTTCTGAGTGAACCCATATTTCAAACTCTTGTGATCCGTAAAGACTTCAACTCTCTCGCCCAAAAGGTAGTGTCTCCAAATCTTCAGGGCGAAGATCACGGCTGCAAGCTCCAAGTCGTGAGTCGGATAGTTCTGCCCATGAGTCTTCAGCTGTCTCGATGCGTAAGCGACGACTTTCCCATTCTGCATCAAAACACATCCCAATCCTTTTCCAGATGCGTCGCTGTGAATCACCAGTCCTCCGGAATTGTCCGGTACGGTTAGGATAGGGGCGGTTATCAACTTCTGCTTCAACGTCTCGAAGGCCAACGCACATCCATCCGTCCAAACAAACGGTACCTCTTTACGCGTAAGCTTGGTTAACGGCTCAGCTAAACGAGCGAAGTTCTCCACAAATCTTCTGTAGTATCCGGCGAGTCCAAGAAAACTTCTTATCTCAGCAACATTCTTTGGAACAGGCCAATCCCGAACTGCTGCTATCTTCTCGGGATCAACGGCGATCCCATCGCCCGACACGACATGCCCCAGAAACCTCACTTCTTCCAACCAGGATTCGCCCTTACTCACTTTTGCAAATAACTTCTCTTGTCTCAGCGTCGGCAGTGCGGTCCTTCTTCTCCACTAAGAGAACTGGAGTTCCCCACGGTGAGTTGCTGCTTCGAATCCATCCCTTCTCGAGTAATTTACTCACTTGTTTCTTAACTCCCTCCAACTCTACTGGTGCCATTGGATAGTCAGCTTTTGATACTGGCGTTGCACCAGGAGTAAGGTCAAACGCAAACTCTACTCCTCGCTTCGGCGGTAAGCCCGAAATATCTTCAAACACATCCATAGGTCGCGGACAACTGTCGGCTCTTCATCACTCTCCACTACCATAGCCGCAAGAACACTATTCGTCGGCCTAGCCCTAAACTCGACTGGCCCGACAGAATTTCTTTCTCCAATGAAAGTAAACTTAGGATGTTCGGGAATCTGGAAATTACCTTCCTTGCCCTACAGCCAATGTGGGCGTGGGAAGTGCCAAGAAAATCCATCCCCAAGACAAACTCATAACTGCCCGTATCTATCCCCAAGAAGTCTGCAAAAAGCTCCCGTCCGCAAACGACAACTGTACAATCTCTACCTTCCTTACTAGCTATAATTTTCCCATTCCCAGTGTGTATGTCCCAAAAACTAGACAGGGTCGTGCAGTTGATCGAGTGTGTAGTTATAAATTTGGATGACATAAACAATGGGATGCTTCGAAATTAAGTAATGCCAAAGCGGGAAAACCATGAACGAGTAAATTACCTGAAACCACTTCTCCCGATGCCTTAGCTTCTTCAGCTGTGAACGCTCGAGCCTGCTGTGGTCCTTGAGTAAGCGGTTCCTGTCCTTGGAAAGGTCCTTGCGGAGGCTTCTGTGTATCATCCTTTGTGCGAGGCTTCGACGGACAAGCATTAACGGTGTGATCTGCCGCTCCACATCTCAAACAAAGTCCCAGCCTCAAACGACACTCCCTTCGCACGTGTCCGAGTTTATGGCAGTATCTACAGATCACGCTGCCCTTCCGATCACCCATACTTGTTTTCTTCATTGGTGCCACGCTGCGCCTGTTTACTGGAATACTTCTACGTACGGACGTGGGGTCCAGTGCAAATGCGGGTTCCAGCTCGAGTTGTTCCTTTAGTTTCTCCATCAATCCCCTTATCACTCTTTGCCTGGCGGCTAAGGCCGCATGCCCTGGGTCCATCTTCAAATTCTGATCGGCCATATTCCTGGAAATCAAAGTACCCAACATTAGCATGATGATAGATTCTGAGTATAGATCAAGGCTAGAACTCCAAGATACTTAAATAGAGTGCCGCATTGTAGCTATGCCGCGGTATCATAGCCGCAATTACTTAACTCCACCCAAGTCGCCTAAGTCCTAGAGATAACAAGAAGTTAGGTTTTTGAGTTGACAAATGCAAAGTAAGTTTGCATGTCGACATGATCCGGAAGAATGATTCAAGGATAGTAAAACGGTCACAGTGGCAGGACATGTTTCCTAATCACAGGCATCCTGATTCGTGTATCGGGTGCAATACCCAACTACAAAGAATCAACCCAATTAACCTATGGCTCTGATACCATAAAACCATGTCACGCCCCGCTTCCCAGAGTGCGCAAGATTTGGGCACGTGACATAGCCAACCATGCTACCTGTGGGTAGGAAGTATCCATCCACAGTCACATTACGGTTGTAAAGATATCAAGAACAGTAAAATAAACTAAACTAAAACATGTCCAAATCCATAATAACAAGAATCAATAAACAATAAGTGCGGAAGCTAATGATCCAATACAATGAAATAACAGTATGTCCCATAATGCGGGCTCACATCTGGAAATGAAATGACATAAATAAACGAAACTCTAAAGAACTCACAGTTCAGCCGGCTGGCTGAAGTACTCCTGCTCGGTCGACGACAAAGGTACGGAATCTGGGCCATGCAAAACCCAGACGTCAGCGCGTCATGATATCAAGTATGTAACATAAACATGGTAACAAACAGTGCAAGCATGAACATGAATAAGCAGTAATAAGAGGTAATAAACAGGGTAACGTGCAGTAGTGACTAAACTGTCCTATCAGGTTTTCTACTCTATAGTCTTTGAAACCAATTGATGAATCGTCGATGTAACTCAATAGTATCCCGTGCGTGCCCGGGACCACGGTCATGATTCTCGGGGCTGAATCCGAGACGTGCCGCTAAGCAGTAAAAGGTAGTAGGATAGATGAGTGATGTCAGCATCAACACTCCGGAGCTGGCCAAGCCCGTAAGACTGATCAGAACAATGTATCGAACTGTTGAGTTACAAGTCGGTTTCACCTTTGATTTCCCCATACCCCCAAACTATGTATGTCAGTCAGGTATTCAGTAGTCAAGGACTAATGCCAACACAAGTCAAGTAAAGGTAGGTCTGTCTGGATCGACAGCAGGAATGGTTAGGTCTGTCGGCATTAGGCACGAGATCAGGAACAAGTAATGTCATGGTACAACGGGATGAGTCGGTAAGCATGTATATGTCAGGTGTAGCAGGGTCAGGCCAATATGTCGTGCAATCGGTAAGTGCTCACAACAGGTACACAATCAATAATGAACAGTAGCAGGAAACAGTAAATAACAATATAAATCTAGGTAAACACAGTGATGTTTCGTATTCTCTTATTAATCCGGTTCACGCACCTTTGAGGTGCAAAAGCCACAAGACGAACAATATCGATAATATACGTAATGGAGTTACATGAATCTGAACTAAGCATAATAATTGTCTCATGAGTGATTTTAACAAATGAATTGGGGATGATCTACTTGGTTTGATTAGTTAAGTATGACTTAATAGCGGACCGGTTAAAGCGAGCAATGATTTCATTGATTTAAAGTTACGGATAATCGTGGCTAGCAATTCTAAGTTATAACTGGTATCGATATTATATTAGTTGTGTGGTTATAATATGATGATTAAGTTGTAGCATGTTAAGCAAGTATTCGGATACTTGCCTCGGCGGTTCCGCAAACCGAAACACGGATGCGATGTCGGCAGAAACTGCGATATGGAAGCACGGGCCACGGATCGGGTCCCAACAGAGATCAACGGGATCACACGGACCAGGGGACTTCGCTGGAGCGTCGGGTTCGTCAGACGGCACGGTCGGATCCGGCAAAATGTCAAAAGTAGCGGAGTTAGCGACAAAACTACGCATTCACGATACGGACCAGCGGGGGGTGTTGTACCAAAAGGAAGGAGAAGGAAACACTTACAGAGAGATGTACCAGGTGACCCCGGCGAGCTCGACGGCGCTGGAACGCCGGCGAAGCGACGGCAGCGGCTGCAGCGAGGGTTGAAAGCTTCGGGGTGCGCGGAAAAGTGTGCTGCGGCGAGTTGGAGGAGAGGGGTCGGCTCTGGTGGTCGTGGGAGAGAGGGATGTGGTCGGAGGTGGTGTCGACGGGGTCGCCGACACGTTTCTCCGGCGAACAGCGGGGGTAGGCGAAGGATGAAAGCTAGGGTTCACTGTTCCGGCGAGGGGAGGAGGGAACGACGACGAGGTCTCGACGAGGGGTGTGAGAGGGAGTCGTGGGAGGCGTCGACGGTCGGAGGCGACGTCGACGGCGACGTCTGCGAGGGTGGAGGCGAGGTCGGAGTTGGGTGCAGGCGCGGGCGTTGTCGGGAGAACAGGAGGAAGAGGGTAGGTGGGTGCGGTGGAGGTCGTGGTGGTGAGGGCGGCGACGGCGAGGTCTCGAGGAGGCCGGCGGTGGGATCGCGAGGCTAGGGTTAGGGTTAACGTGGGGTTTCTCTTCGCGATGGGGAGGACGAGGGAACTGTGGGGTTTAAATAAAAATAGGAGGAGAGAGAGAGATGGCTGCGTGGGGATAGATATATAGAAGGAGAGAGAAAGGATTATTATGAGAGAGACAGAGAGAGAGATGGAAAGGAGGGGGCCCACGAGCTCAATAAGAGCTCGTGATTGGCTGAGGGTGATAAAGGAAAATATTTAGAATAAGATTTGAATGGATTTGGCCGTTGGAATTATTCGTATATATATATATAAGTTTTATAAATTAAATTGAAACGGGCCCTTTTTGGCGCGAAATGAAACATTTCCAAATCGCGCCCGGGTTGCGTCCAAATGTTCCAAATTCAAATTATAGGATTTTAAGCGGGTTCCAAATTTTGAAAATAGGTGTTTAGTGATTAAAATGCATGCCCCCAAGTCGGACACTTGCACGCGCTCGTAGTCGCCCAAACTTGCCCGTTTAGCCAAACGGAACGGAATCTCGACACGCGGACGCTACCACGCGACTAGTGGCGACGAGTAGGCTAACATGGACATCTTAAATTTCATTTTCGGAGTTAAAATTTGTTATGTGCCAAAATGACTTAACCGGGTAAAATTTAGCAATAAACACCAGAAAATCAGGAAAATTGGAAATGAGCAAACCACAACCCTCAACTAGTAATATAAATAGTATTATTGGGCTCGGGTGTTACAGACCGTTTCCTCCAAAACCAGATTCCTGAAATGAGAAAAGAAAAGGGAAAGCGATCGTCGTCGCCAATGCTCAGCAACAGTCAAACAACTCAAAGCCGGTCGTTCGCCAAAACAACTTGCGTCCACGCCCATCCCTCGAAGAGAGGCTAGCACGTCCTTACTCGTTTCCTCAGAATAAAACGAGAAGAATGTTTGAGCTGGCAGTGCGTAACAGACTCATCAATCTGCCGAGTCCAAAGTGTCCATCGCAGCTAGGCGATCTTAATAATACTAATTATTGCCCTTACCACCAAACGGTAAGTCCCCCGATTGAGGGTTGTTTCGTCTTTAAGGGATGGATCGAAGATCAGTACCTACAAGGCAAGTTCGCGCTGTCGGAAAACTGGATAGTGAACCCACCACAGCCGCACTCTCTAAAGAAGACGGACACGCCGGGGGCAACTTGTTCTTTTGTTGAGGACGAAAACAATGGAGAAAATTCATCAGATGAATCCAAAGACTACGTAGCAACTTGTCATGTGATTTCTCATTCACTGAAGGATGATGAGGAGGCTCCTTGCGCTGAGAAACCAATGGGGAATCCTGAGCCGGAGATTCTACAGCCATCAGACGAGTTAATCGATGTCTTCCTAAATGAAATTCGTCTGAAAGCAAAAGCCAATCAAGAGCGTGAGATGGACATACTGGAAAAATCCAAGGCATTCCCGTCAAGTCAAAAGCCATCCACTGCGGATAAAAACAAAAAATTCAAGACGAGGAAAAGGTTCGCCAATGCTCTATCTGTAGGAATGAAGCTACCGCCCTCTGAAGAAAATACTCTCGCTGAGGTAGAGATACACCCTAACTTCTGTTTATATCATCAGAAGATCATACATGCTACCGAAGACTGCGAATCTTTTAACTATTGGTGGCAAGGGTATGTCGCTCAAAAGCAACACTTCGACAGGACAAAGTGTGAAGCTTGTGGACATCGGAAAAATGCGATATATGAGCGCAAAGGAGCCACCGACGACTGTCATATAGCCGACTTCAAGGGATCGCAAATTATCACCTTTGGAAGCGACTCTGACGAAGAAGCTATCCCCAACTCTTCCTTTGGGGAATCTATTTCAAAAATAAAGGAATTGAGAAGCTGCGAGAACGTTCAGCCATGCAATCGCATGCTACTCGAAAAAAATCTCGGCCCCGTAAACAAAGGATCAAACAAAAAAAATAAAGGAAAAGGGAAAACGGCTTTCGTCGCCAGCGCTCAACAACAATTAAGTGACCCTAGACCGATTGCTCACCAAAGCAACAAGCGGCAACCCCTCCAGGAAAAGTTGAAACGTCCTTACTCGTTTCCGCAAGATTAAACAAGGGGACTGTTTGAGCTGGCAGTGTGCGACAGACTCATCAATCTGCCGAGTCCAAAACGTCCGTTGCGGCCAGGAGATGTTAATAATCCTAATTATTGTTCTTACCATCAAACGGTAGGTCATCTGATCGAGGATTGTTACGTCTTCAAGAACTGGGTTGAAGATCAATACCAACAGGGCAAGTTCGCGTTGTCCGAAAATTGGAAGGTGAACCCGCCACAACCGCACGCTCTGAGAAAAACGGATACGCCGGGGGCATCGTGATCAGACTGTTTGAGCTGGCAGTGTGCGACAGACTCATCAATCTGCCGAGTCCAAAACGTCCGTTGCGGCCAGGCGATGTTAATAATCCTAATTATTGCTCTTACCATCAAACGGTAGGTCATCTGATCGAGGATTGTTACGTCTTCAAGAACTGGGTTGAAGATCAATACCAACAGGGCAAGTTCGCGTTGTCCGAAAATTGGAAGGTGAACCCGCCACAACCGCACGCTCTGAGAAAAACGGATACGCCGGGGGCATCGTGATCAGTCATAGAGAAAGCCCCATAGACCGAAAAGTCAATAAACTAGATATTCGCCTCGAATACAGCGACACCGGACCGAGATGTCCCTAAACTAATGATGGACCACAATGTCCTAAAACTTGCAAATGACCGAAATGTCTTTAAACTACTACCGCAGTATCCTCAGGCTGACGAGAATAAAAAAAATGGTATGCCCATAAGCAAAATGGGCACGGATGAAAACCCGAAAGGGCTCCGTGAGTAAAAATAGCAGGGCTACCGGCGAGTGTTTGTGAAAACCTGAAAGGGCGCAACCTCGTTAAAAAAAAAACGGTACGTCCATAAGCAAAATGGGCACGGATGAAAACCCGAAAGGATTCCGTGAGTAAAAACAGCAGGGCTACCGGCGAGTGTTTGTGAAAACCCGAAAGGGCACAACCTCGTTAAGAGACACTTATAGGGTCCTCTGGACCTTGTAAGGAGAAACCACCCGCGCGAGATCCTTACGACTCACAAGGGAGCAACACACTTAGGGATCCCTACGATTCCTAAGGAGAAAATACACTTGCGAGATCCTCACGACTCGTAAGGAGAACTCTCTTGTGGGACCCTCACGGCTCATAAGATTTGAAAGTCTTAAGTTTCAGAGACCTAAACCTGTGCTTAAGCAACCCCTACAACTTTCGACATTGCCCTACAAGTGGTTCAGTACTGACCCTTGTATACAATCCACGGGCGCGAATAAACATTTACCTAATCAAGTCCCTTCCGAGACTGGGGGATATGTTCGCACGGTGAACAACCCTTGTAAATCCTCTCGATTTACAAGGAGAAAACCCTTCTGTAGGATCCTTACGACTTACAGAGGAACAAACACTTAGGAATCCTCACTATTCCTAAGGAGAAAATACACCTATAAGATCCTCACGACTTGTAGGGAGAAATGCCTTTGTGAGACCCTTACGGCTCATGAAGTCAAAAGCCTTAGTCGACAGGACCTTAACCCTGGTCGCTAAGCCTCCTTTGTTCGACAACGACAGAGGCAAATGATGATTCGCTCCTGGCAATATCCCAGTTGTAGCGATGCTGATGCCTAAATCGGTATCAAATTCCAAGTCCTTTCATGGCAAATGATGATTCGCTCCTGGCAATATTCTAGTCGTAGAGATGCTGATGCTAAGATTGGCATCAGATTCCAAGTTCCACACTCGCGATAAAAAAAAAACGAGCCAAAAATGCATACGAAATAGCCGAAATGATTGGGCAACTCGCAATAAAAAGCAGCGAGTAAAAATAAAAAAAACAACCAAAATGATTGAGCGACTCGCAATAAAAAGCAGCTAGTAAAAATAAAATAAACAGCCGAAATGATTGGGCACCAAAAAAAAATAGCCGAAATGATTGGGCAATCGCGATCTTCGCGATATGAAAGCTGAAATGATAGAGCATCGCGGAAATAAAATAAAAAAAAATGATGATAAAACTTTGGCCCTACAGTTAAGATCACATCGATCCCTGTATATAATCCAAGGGCGCAAACGAAGAAGGAACCATACTTTCCCAACAGGCTCCGCCAAAAAGCGAAGCCAAATCTCGACGGTTCAACAACAACCTAGAGACAACCGTGACATTCGCCTCGATACATGAGACGCAATGTCAACAATAACGTTCTTCCTCCAGCGGGATTCAGACGCGACAATCAAACAAACGGAGCCACGGCAAAATTCCAGCTCCACCTCGACGTTCGTTTCGATACAGCAGACGAGTTATCACCCCAGCGTTCTTCCTCCAGCGGGATTCGGACGCGACAATCAAACAAATGGAGCCCCGGCAAAATTCCAGCTCCACCTCGACGCTCGTTTCGATACAGCAGACGAGTTGTCACCCCAGCATTCTTCCTCCAGCGGGATTCGGATGCGACAATCAAACAAACGGAGCCACGGCAAAATCCCTAGTTCCAAACCTCAACAGTTCATCAGCAAACTAAAAACAACTGCGACATTCGTCTCGATACAGCAGATGTGATGCCAGCAAAACGAAGCGAAGGCTAAATTCCTAGCTTCAGGGTCTTGAAGGCAACTCACATAAAACCTGAAAGACTATCGGAGATCATCCCACACCAGTGCGGAGTGGTTATGACTCATCGGGGCTCGCCAAAATGAGCCTAACCTCAAGTAAAAAGCAGCATGGCAAATTCCTAACGCTTGTTCTTCCGACGGTCAAACTGCCTAGGAAGATTGCTTGAAGACGTCTTGTCCAGCCCCCGAAGGGATCAGAGACACGGCAGTCGCAAGGTTGACCCAAAATGGTCTCTTGCATACCATCCACGGGTCTCACTCTTCAAAGTCGAATTTCGACAAGGAGGGAAACAACCGCTTACAGGTCCCCTCGACTCGTAAGAGGGAAAAATCTCTTATAGGATCCTTACGACTTATAAGAAAAAACACACTTAGGAATCCTCACGATTCCTAAGGAAAAAAACAACACCAACGAGATCATCTCGATCCGTAGGGAGAAAAGTCTCTATAAGACCCTTACGGCTCATAGAGTTGAAAAGTCTTAGGCGGCAGATCTGAACCTGCGGCCTAAGACGTCGCTATTTTACTCTATTACCTGCTAATTGTGATGACATGCTGAGAAAGAAGAAAAGCAACATAAAGAGCATCCAATTTATATTGGATCAAGCGTTCAAGACACATTCATTCATGCATGGGAAAAAAGACTCAGGACAAAAGATATATAATAAAGACAAGCTGGGATAAAATTTTTTTATTAATATTGCCCGAAGTTCTTACAGTCATGAAAACAATAAACGAAAGTTACAATGGAATAACCTCAGATCCAGGGCATGGATTGAGGAATTCAAAAGCGACCCTATCTATGACTTTCCAGGCCTCACGGACCATCCTGGTATGCTTTCTTTCGCGAGCACAAGCGTCAGGGTCCCCCCTGATGTCTTCCACCCTCCGATAAACAGCAAGTATGGCGGACTGTTGAAAGACCTCATGCAAGAGATCGATAAGACTGTCTCGCCGTCTCTTCGAGATAAAGTTCAACAGGTACACCGAGTACACCTTGTCCTCAGCAGTATCCAACGCCCTAAGCGGCACGCCGAAACAGAAAAGGGGAAGCGATTCCCAGATGGCTCCCACGATAAGCTTAAGGAGGGAGGAATGTCGGGGGAGCAGTGGACCATTATACGCGTCGAAGCGACTCATTATTTCAGCGCACTCCTCGTTTGTGAACTCCCGATTTTGAGAGCGGCCAAGTCGGCGGATATCCCCATACGAGATGATCTCGTTAAGGGCATACATGTGGGCGTTCATTGTTCCTGTGAAAGAGGATCAACAGAATTATCAAAAAGACTGATTAAGAAAAGCAATATAATGCACCGAGAAAAAAATGCTATCTTTAAACTCCAAGATCAATGAAAAACTCCTAAGAGTTCTTTTGTATGATTTGGAAGGAGCAAACCTCCATTAATGAAATGAGAAAATATAAGAAAAATCTTTTATAGAGCAAAGCTCTATTAATGGAACCCTAACAGGGTTCTCCTGAGTTCTCTTTGGACCCCTTTAGAGCAAAGCTCTGCTAAATGAAACCCTAAAGGGGTTTGATTTAGATCAGGGATCTAGGGAGAGCAAGGCTCTGTCGATGAAAATTAATTTAATTTAATTTAATCTTAATTTAAATTTCCACCTAAAAGTTTTAAAGAGTTTAACTCTTGGAGTTCTTGAAAATAAAGAGCAGGGCTCTGAGTTTTGAAAGTAAAATTGTGAAGATGAAAATCATCTAAAAGACCAAAGGTCCTATTTATAGGCATCAAATACCCTTTCAACTCCCAAGAGTTACCGTGATGGTTGGAATTCTGCCACCGCTGCGCTCACGTTTGGAAGGCCACGTAAGCGAAACGGTGGGGGGGCATTTGTTTACCCTAATCAGAGCAAAGCTCTGTTCAAATTCCAAGGCAGGAAATGAAGCGACGCTTCTGTTTCCCCAATCAGAGCAAAGCTCTGTATTGAAAATTAAAATTAAAATAAATGAAGTAACGCTTCAGATCACCTGCGCTGCGCACAGAGCGCCACGTGTCAAAATCAGACACATTAGCGCAGGGAGTGCAGTGCCCAAGGTAGCGCACTCCATCAAGAACAAAGCTCTATTAAAAAAACAAAATAGAAGTAAAGCTTCAGTTGCGCAAGCGCTGCGCGGCGCGACACGTGTCTGCGCAGTTCCGCAAGCATAACTTCACAAGCACAGTTGCGCAAGCACTGCGCTGCATGATATGTGTCTGCGCAGTTGCGCAAGCACAGTTGCGCAAGCGCTGTGCTGCATGACACGTGTCTGCGCAGTTGCGCAAGCACAACTGCGCAAGCGCTGCAGTGCACGACACGTGTCTGCGCAGTTGCGCAAGCACAGCTGTGCGACACGTGTCACGTGCTGGGGAGTTGCGCAAAAAACAGAATGGAGATTTAAAGAAATCTTTTCTGTTCTTGTTAAATTAATCACTACGTTAAGTTGATCTTAGTCTAAAACAGGACTAACGTATCCTTAACGAACGTTTAAGTTGATCTTAGCCGCAACGCGACTAACGCATCCTTAAACTAAAAACACCAAACCCAAATCTAAGTAAATACGGATTTGGACTAATCCACGTCCTACGGGCGACGGCATTATTCAGTCTCCGTATACAATCTACGGGCAACCACAAAAAAAACAAACACACACGACACGAAGTGAAATTCTGGAGAAGGAGAAAGTGGCTACTGCGATGCGGTAGCGTAATTAACTGCAGGGGCTTGCGCCTGCAGGGAAGAGCGTCCCCACAATCAAAAACCCCTCAAGCGAGGGGGAATCTGACAAAGTCTGCTACATCGGCCGCATCCGTTTAAACTTTCGATACACGGTGCCATAAATCAACTTGGCTTCTTCGGAGAGGTAGATGGATAAAACCAAATAGCATCTGCCCCGAATCTCAGGCACAGACGTCCTAACGTCACGGCCGCCATTCGGAGGGGAACAAAAGCCACCCCTCCTATTGCTTGTATCATCGGAAGGTTTCGCACCCCACTGAAGAGTGCAAAGCTTTCGATAGATGGTAGCAAGGATATGCTGCTCACCGGCAACAGTTTAAGCGGGAAAAGCGCAAGACTCGCCGAGAGCATAACAGAACGATCGTAGGGCTTAACAGAACTACCGGTGATTGTTGCATGGTTGATGCCGGAGGATCACAAATGCTCACATTCGGGAGCGATTCTGATGAGGAGCCGGAGCTTGGCCCTCTCTTCAAAGAGTCTACTTCGGGAAAAAAAGAGGAACCGAAGGTTTGCGAAAATATCCAACTGCGCAATCGGAAGCTACCTGAAAAGAATCTTGGACCTTCAAACAAGAAAGATAAAGGGAAAGAGAAGGTCTCTGAGGATATTACTCTAGATGACCAAGTTGCGGAGGAGCTAACTACCAAGAACCCGCCGAAGAGAAATAAGGTGGATTACAACGTTTTAGCGCATCTGAGGAAACTACCCTCACAGCTCAGCATTCTTGATGCCCTGTTACTATCAAAAGAGGCGAGAGACTCGTTGATTAAGACACTACAAGATCCGGAGCAGTTCCAAGCCTTCCTGGCCGAAGAGAAGATGAAGGATGAATTGGAAGAGGTGCACACAGCCGATGTTGCTTTTGGCGATGAAGACCTTCTCCACAGGACGTGCGAACACAATCGTCCCCTTTATGTCTCAGGATACTGCCATGACATAAAGATAAGTAAAATCCTGATCGATAACGGATCGCCTGTTAATCTACTCAATGTGCGGGTGTTAAAGGAAATTTGCATGAGTGTCCAACACCTCGCCCGAGACAAGATCACCATCTCCGGGTTCGATTCCCAATCATCAAAAACTCTTGGATCTGTGATACTGATGCTATGCTTTGGGCTGCTCTTCACAGACATTAAATTCCATGTCATAGATGCCAAGACATGCTATAATGCTCTGCTCGGCCGACCATGGTTACACGAGTATAATATCATCCCTTCTACACAGCATCAGTGTATGAAATATTGCAGGGATGGTCTCGAGTACACCGTGGTAGGAGAATTGAATCCGTTTTCCGTAAACAAAGTTCGCAAATATGAAGATGCCAAATACTTCTTACCGAGTTTCGAAGACACGGAAAGGTGTCACAAGCCGGAGAACAAAACTAACGCTACCATCCCTGTCTTCGGCAATGATACTGAGGAGGAAGAGGAGATAATTTACTCGGGTCCGCCCCAATACACCAAGCCGGGACCATCCGCTCCTACGTTGACCTTTGGTAATGATTCGGAGGATGAAGTCCATGCTGTATTCTCTACTCGACCTTCAATACGAGCTTCTGCTAATGAAGAGCAAAGTCTGCAAGTCGCCATGGTGCCACTTAAACATTATAAAGAACTGGATGCGCTCGATACCGACAGTGTAGAGGAGCTGCAGACGTTCTATATCCCTCCCAGGCGAAAAGGCGAGACGTTGAAGCAGAAATTGATAACCGCCCATATTCTGACCGTGCTAGACAATTCCGGAGGATTGGTGATTCACAGCGACGCATCTGGGAAAGGATTGGGATGTGTTTTGATACAGCATAGGAAGGTTGTAGCGTACGCATCGAGACAATTGAAGACCCATGAGAAGAATTACCCAACTCATGACTTGGAGCTTGTGGCTGTGATTTTCGCTTTGAAGATTTGGAGACACTACCTTTTAGGCGAAAGGGTCGAAGTTTTCACTGATCATAAGAGCTTGAAGTATGTGTTCACGCAGAAGGAGCTTAATATGAGGCAACGTAGATGGTTGGAGCTGATGGCTGACTACGATCTTGATCTTAAGTACCATCCGGGGAAGGTTAATGTCGTGCCGGACGCACTTAGTCGGTTACCAGCAATTCAGGTGTTAACTACGCAGAAGGAGCTTGTTGAAGATTTTCGAAGATTTGACTTGGAGGTTGTGCTACTGCGTTCTACGGGACAGTTGATGCAGCTGCAAGTACATTCATCGTTGATCGAGAATATTAAAGCAGCACAATCATAGGATCCTAGACTGCAAAAGTTTCGAGAACAGGTTGAAGCCGGACTACGAACGGATTTATTGATCCACGAAGATGGTTCGTTGAGGTACGGTAGCCGTTTATGTGTGCCAGAGGGAGATATTCGTGAAGAGCTTATGAAAGAAGCACACAGTTCAGCTTATTCTGTACATCCAGGAGGTACAAAGATGTACCGAGATATTCGACAGCATTTCTTGTGGGAAGGTATGAAACGGGAGATTGCTCGCTTTGTGGCAAAGTGCTTGGTGTGTCAGCAAGTTAAGGCTGAATATCAAAGGGTTGCTGGTTTATTGCAACCACTTTCGATTCCTCAGTGGAAGTGGGAACATATAACCATGGATTTCGTGACGGCTTTACCGCGAAGTCCAAAGGGCAACAATGCTGTATGGGTGATTGTTGATTGATTGACCAAGGCAGCTCACTTTATCCCTTTTCGGGTTGGTCAATCAACTGAGACTTTGGCAGAGCGGTACATACAAGAGATTGTAAGATTGCATGGAGTACCGGTGAGCATCGTGTCCGATCGGGACACTCGGTTCTTATCACACTTTTGGCAGAGTCTACAGGAAAGTTTGGGGACTCGATTGAAGTTTAGCACAGCTTATCATCCTCAAACTGATGGTCAGTCGGAGAGAACAATCCAAACTCTTGAAGATATGTTGAGAGCATGCATGTTGGACTTCAAGGGTTCATGGGAGGATCATCTACATTTGGTGGAGTTTTCTTACAACAACAGTTTTCAGGCAACTATCCAAATGGCTCCATTTGAAGCTTTGTATGGTCGTAAATGCCGTTCACCTGTTTGTTGGGATGATATCGGTGAACGAAGATTATTGGGACCAGATTTGGTTGTGCAGACAGTTGAGAATGTTAACACTATCAGAAATCATATGAAGGCAGCACAAGACAGACAGAAAAGTTGGGCTGATACGTCGAGAAGACCTCTAGAGTTCGCCGTGGGTGATTTGGTATTCTTGAAGATATCACCGACTAGAGGGGTGATTCGTTTTGGAAGTCGAGGAAAGCTCGGCCCTCGATTCGTTGGACCCTTTGAGATCTTGGAGCGTGTTGGTGAGGTAGCGTTTCGTTTGGCGTTACCGCAGTCCTTGGCGAATGTGCACGATGTGTTTCACGTATCTTAACTCCGTAAGTATGTTCGTGATGAAACGCATGTATTGGATCATTCTGAGCTGACGGTACGAGAAGACTTGACTTTTGAAGAGCGACCGATTGAAATCGTGGATCGAAGGGAAAAGGTTCTTAAGAACAAGGTTATCCCTCTTGTACTTGTTTCTTGGGGTAATCGCTCGCATGGAGAGTCCACTTGGAAACGAGAAGATGAAGTCCGACAGAAGTTTCCTCATCTTTTCTTGTAGTTGTTTGTCGTCTATCTTTATATTCTTGGAATTTCGAGAACGAATTTCTTTTTGTAGTTGGGTATAATATAACACCCGAGCCCAATACTACTAATTTCAGTTACCATTTGAACGTAGTGTGGCACTTATTTCATTTATCTTGCTTGATTGTTACTTATTGTAATTTTACCCCGTCAATTCATTTCTGCATATAACAATTTAAGGCATCTAAAATAAAATTAAAAATATTCGTCATAGCCTGCTTGACACCCCTAGCCCCATTTTAGCGTCCGTGCATCGTGTTCTCGTCCTGTTCAGTGAAACGGGCGGATTTGGACGGCTACGCGCATGTACGTATGTCCGTTTTGGGGGTATGCTTTTTGATTGTAAAACACTTCATTTTAAATTTTGGATCCCGCCTAAAATTTTCTTATTTCAATTTCAAATTTTTGGACCCGACCCGGGCGCAATTTGGAAATATTTTACTTTGCGCCAAAATCCCAATTTCTATATATTTTTTTAAACCATTGTATATAATTTATTTAACCGTATAATATTTTTCCTTTCTTTCTAAATCTTTAATTATTTTTCTAACCCCCGCAATATTTAATCCCAGCCAATCATATCCCTCTTTAATCCTGTGAGCCCCACTCCTCGTATATCTCTCTCTCCCCCCATCGCACTCTATCTCTCTCTCTCCTCCCCGTCTCTCTCTCCCCCCTATATATTATATCTTCCTCTCTTTTCTTTTCCCTTCACAGAACGAGAACCCAACCCCACGTAAACCCTAGCCGCCGTGCCCCTCGCCGCCGCAGCCCCAACACCGACGCCATCACCACCGGACTCGCCGTATCCTCGCCCTCGACCGATCCACTGCACCTCCTTCCTCCTCTCCCCTCATTCCCAAGCACCTGCACACCGCCTGCACACCGCCTACACCTCGTGGGATCGCCGCCGGCGATCTCAATCCGCCCCCGGCCTCGCAAGCACCCCCTCGGTGAGCTTCACATCCCCTCACCTTCTCCTTTCTTCTTCTTCCTTCTCTGTTCTGATTTCTTGATCTGGAAATTTTCTCGCTGTCGTCGTAGGCCGACCGCCGGAGCTCCGTCGACGTGATCGGCGATCACCATCCCTCCACAGATCCTCGTGAGCCCCCTTTTCTCCATCCTCCTTCTCTTCTCTCTTCTAAATTCTTCCTGTGTCGTTTCATGAATTTTTGTAAATTGTAGATTCGCTGTTTTGGGGTTTGCCGGAATCCGGCCGTGCCGGCGACGTGTCCAGACGATCCAGCGAGGTACTCTGATCTGTGTGGTTCCACTGTTCGTCGTTTGGGTTCGTTCCGTGAACCGTGCGCCCGTCGCGAGATTTCCCCGCCGACGTTTATCGTTCCGTATTCCCGGTTCGCGACCCGTCGAGGCAAGTACCCCTTGCTACATGCTAAATAATATTTACATATACATTGATGACACCCTAAACCTGTAGTTTAACATTAGCACTATAATTTCCCATTTCGTGTTCAATGTTGTTATATATCATTTTATCATCCAAGCTTGAAACCTACCGTTTGCAATTACTTTATTGAACCTAATAACCACATTTACCTGTTTAATCACATTTTTACTATTGACATAGCTTATGACATTTATCTCTATAGTTTTATTCCATTCGGACACTCGTGTGCATTTAACCTGTAATAGCTGTATCGAACCTTTATATAAATCATTGCACTCTAAAGTTCTTAAACTTGTTAACATGATTAAACGGCCATAATTGTCATACTGCATTCGCATAATATTGAAATCATTTCTGTGACACAACTGATAACTGTACTGCTAATTGAGTGAATCTGTTTATTGCTTACTTCATTGCTTAGATCATATTGTTGATAACCATGCTTGATTATGCAACTGATTGTGAGCACACCTATGATACCGTTTACATCTTGACCTGACTTGCTACTTACATATTGATTGACCCGACATAGTACCGTATACTTCTTGACTTGACCTGTTGTACCATGACCTGACTCGTTACCTGATTTGTGTCTAATGCCAACAAACCTGACATGTAGTCCTCATGGACCGTTCCTGTTGTCTATCCAGACAAACCTGTTTACCCGATCCTGTGTTGGCATTAGTTTTTTGATTACGGGATACCTGACTTGACATACACTTATAACTTGGGGGTATGGGGAAATCAAAGGTGAAACCTGACTTGTAACTCAACAGTTCGTTACCTGTTCTGATCAGTTTTAGGCTAGGCCAGCCTTGGAATGATGGTGCTGACATCATTCATCTGTATACATTCCTGTTTGGTGCCTAGCGGCATGTCTCGGTTTCAGCCCGAGAATCTGGGGCCGTGGTCCCGGGTATGTACGGGATACTATTGAGTTACATCGATGATTCATCAATTTGGTTTCAAAGACTTTAGAACCTGATAGAACAGTTTAGTTTACCCACTCCGCACTACCTTGCGCTGCTCTGACTTATATTATTGTTACCCTTGCTTTATTCATGTTTATATTGCATTGCCTATTACCCTGTTTATATTTTATTACTTGATGACATGACGCGCTGACGTCTGGGTTTTGCATGGCCCAGATTCTGTACCGCTGTTGCAGTCCGAGCAAGAGTACTTCAGCCGACAGGCTGAGCTGTGAATGTCAGCAGTAGTTAGTTTTCTTTCCTGCATTTATTTCCTGATGTGAGCCCGCATTATGGGACATACATTCCAGTTATTTTGTATTGGATCTTTCGCTTCTGCATTTTATTATTCTTGACTCATGTTATCTTGGATTATGGACATGTTTTAGATAGTTTTATATTGTTCTTGATATCTCTACAGCCGTAATGTGACTGCGGATGGATACTTCCTACGCACAGGTAGCATGGTTGGCTATGTCACGTGCCCATTTTAGCGTACTCTGGGAAGTGGGGCGTGGCATAAACATTAACGCTAAATTTCCATGAAGTTCATATTTATTCTATACAGCATATGTAAAATGAATAAATATTTTATATTTATTCATACTAACCTGCAGACGATGCAGATGGTATGGAAGCGGCAGGAGTGGCCCCTGCGGAAGATGTGGATGCACCACCTATAATCAGACAATTAAAAATAGATTATATAAGTAATTGCAAAAAGAATGTGTAGATCAATAATATAACATTCTAAATCAATATGCATGCACTAAAGGATATATAAATATACCCGCAGGTGCGGTGGTGTCACCACCTACAGCTAGACAATAATAAAAATTGCTAAGTAAAAGCAAAAGGAATGTGTGTATATTTATGATATAGCATTCTAAATCAATATACATGCACTATATGATATATAAACATACCTGGAGGAGCGGGAGTGGCCTCTGTCCCAGATGTGGACGCACCACCTATAATTAGACAATTAAAAATAGATTATATAAGTAATTGCAAAAAGAATGTGTAAATCAATAATATAACGTTCTAAATCAATATGCATGCACTATAGGATATATAAACATACCCACAGGTGCGGTGGTGTCACCATCTACAGCTAGACAATAATAAAAATTGCTAAGCAAGAGCAAAAGGATTGTGTGTATATTTATGATATAGCATTCTAAATCAATATACATGCACTATATGATATATAAACATACCTGGAGTAGTGGGAGTGGCCTCTGTCCCAGATGTGGACGCATCACCAACAACTAGACAATCAAACATTGACAATATAAGTAATTTTGACATAAACAGACATGAATATCTGTAATATTACATTCAAAATGGATATGCGTGCAGTATACCTGGAGGTGTGGCAAAATCCATACGGAAGGAGGCATCCGAAGGGGTCTCCGATCTGGGTGCAAGACCGACCCTCTGAAGCTCCCCACGAAGCTCTCCGGGCGGCAGAACCGCTCTGCCTCTGCCTCTGCCGCGGCTAAAGCTCCTGCCGCCCCTCGCTGCTCCCGACATCATCAACAAATCTAGATAAACGGTTCGTGGACGCATTAGACAATCATTAAAAGTATTGACTATATATGTATAGAGCGTAAAATGTGAAGTAATAATATAACATTACTGATAACTTTTTTCGTTTCGTGGGCGCATTATACATATCTACTTGGATTTCATCGTCGATGTCATTTCTAACCCACGTAACTTCATGATCGGTCGAAGACAACCCGTCCTTCGAAACAGACGGTCGGAGCACTTTAAGCCTTCTCTCTTCTTCGTTCTCATCGCTGTCCTCGTATTCTGGGACATCGTAGATATCTCTGGGTTTCCATCGGTATACAACACTCCACCCCGGATGCTTCAAACACTGTGAGTAATATACTTGGAACGCTTGGTTCGGAAAGATAAACGGATCTTCCTGACAGTAAAATCAAAGTGTGTTCACACTGGTCAATCCATATTCATCTTTCCAAGTCCCAAGATTGCTTCTCCACCTGTCCGTATTGGTTCGCGTATCGTGCCAATTACACTGGAATATATAAAAGGGTTCTGATCGTCCGGGATAGTGGATGCCGAGTATACAATTTAAGTACCCATAATAAATCACACCGTCCGATCCTACCGTCGCAATCCCACTATTCTGAGTGGTTCTAGATGTTTCTAATTCCTTAACTTCGAATTTGTATCCAAGGACACCAAATACTTTGTAATATGCAACCTCCGTACTAGAAAATTGAGCTAAATATCTTGAATCACTCTCAGATGATGCAGACAAGTTCGGATCGTGGATCTAACAAAACAAATTTTACGACAAATACATAACGATACAAGTTTAGATTAGAACTGCTAGCAATAAAATGTTATTCGAATAATTACATGATCTGTGACCCAATCACAAAAATTATCCTGATGATATTTTTCCAATTGTTCTTCATTCCAATCAGGATGCCCCTCACGTACCTCGTTAAAATGAATTCTGTTTTCGACAAATAATGGTGACATTAATATTATATCATTTCATACACACACAAACACAGATATAACAATTAATCCAAAAAAACTTACTCTCTAATTTGTTCAAGACATGCGCAATTAAGCAAGATAAACCGGTATATCTTGTTGATAAACATAGTGTCTACCCTCTTATACTTGGCTTTACCATATGGTCCATCTTGAATTCTTCTTGGTCGGTTAAGCCTTGTCTCAATGTTCTCGTCCAGATAGCGGGAACGAAATATGGTTGCTTCATCAAGAAGATAACCTTGCATGATAGAACCCTCTGGTCGATTTTTATTGCATATATACTTCTTAAGAGTGTAGAGGTACCTAATAAAAATATGTTGAATAAATAAATACGGGCATACATGACAACAATAAATTTTTAAATTGCGCGAAACGAAAAATTACACGTACCTCTCGACGGGATACATCCATCGATATTGTACCGGTCCGGCTAATTTCGCCTCAGTTGCAAGATGAACCGTCAAGTGTATTATGATATCGAAGAATGACGGTGGGAAAATACGCTCAAACTTGCAAAGTATCAACACAATAGAATTTTCTAGTTTATCCAGCGTCACAACCTCCAGTGTTTTAGCACACAACTCCCTGAAAAAACAACATAGGTCGTTGATTACTAGACCAACCGAGTCGGGGAGAGAAGTCCTGAGGGCTAAGGGAAGAAGGTGCTCCAAGATAACATGGTGATCATGACTTTTCAGCCCATCGATCTTGCCCTTCACAATTTTTATTTTCTTACTGAATGATCCTGAGAAACCTGTGGGGACTTTCAAATCATGCAACACCTGCAGGAATCTTTTCTTCTCCGGTTGTGACATATGATAAGCGGCATCGGGAAGTACAAACTTGCCCGGTTTACCCGCTACCGTTCTAGAGTGCAATTCACTTCTTATTCCCCACTCTTGTAAATCCATCCGAGCATTCATGTTGTCTTTAGATTTCCCGTATTTACAAAGAAGCAAGTTAAGTATGTGCTCTGATACTCCTTTCTCTATATGCATGACGTCCAGA
This sequence comes from Agapanthus africanus, assembly GCA_030015575.1. Taxonomy (NCBI): domain Eukaryota; kingdom Viridiplantae; phylum Streptophyta; class Magnoliopsida; order Asparagales; family Amaryllidaceae; genus Agapanthus; species Agapanthus africanus. Next base: position 779,545,360 of record CM057341.1, read on the forward strand.
CAATGACGCACTGAATTTGTAGACCAGTACGGAAGCTCGAAGAAAATGCTTAACTTGTTCCAATATGGTGGTTTGATCTGTTTCGTCGGATCCATCCCGAAGGTCACGTTATTGTAACCATCCCATTTAGCAGTCACGTCCTCTCCGGACAATGGGGATGGAGGTCCAAGAAGCTCCTGATGACCATCAAAGTGAACCGTGTCTAACCTATAGGGGTGGTCTGGAGGCAGGAAACGTCGATGGCCGCAATAACAAACCTTCCTGCTAAAATTCAAGAATTTCGATGTTGTGTGTTCATGGCAATGAGGACATGCTTTGTGACCATGTACGGACCAACCTGATAGCATTCCATACGCAGGAAAGTCATTAATTGTCCACATTAAAGCCGCACGCAGTATGAAGGTTGTATTTGTGTTTGCATCATATGTCTCTACACCATCAATGAATAAAGATTTCAACTCCTCGATCAGAGGTCGGAGATAGACGTCGATATTGTTCCCCGGTGAGTTTGGTCCGTCGATAAAAAGAGGCATCATAAAGTATGATTGGTCCATAGCCAACCAAGACGACAGATTATAAATTATCATTACAACGGGCCATGTGCCGTGATTTCCAACCATATAGTTGAATAGGCAGAAGCCATCAGTACCCAGTCCGAGCCGGACATTGCGAGGATCGCTACTGAATATTGCGTGCCTCCAATCGAAATCCTTCCATGCCGGTGAATCTCTTGGATGGCTCATTTTTCCATCTTCACTTGGAGGAACACGGTGATGCCAAATCATTGCCTCAGCTGTTTTCTTGCACCTGAATAGCCTCTGTAGCCTCTGTGTTATGGGAAAATATCGTGCTATCTTCACATGTATATCAGGCTTCTTATCAGAATCTTTCGGCTTATACCTGGCCTCTCCGCATGTTGGACACTCTTTCAAATCTGAATTCTCTTTCCGGTACAACACGCAATTTTTAGGACATGCTTGAATCTTCTCGCACTTTAGACCCAAATCAGACATCATCTTCTGGGCTTCGTACCAGCTGTCGGGCACATTATTTGCCGGAGGTATAGAATCTTTCAAGAACGAAAGAAGCATTATGAATGACTTGTTGCTCCATCCATTTAGACACTTAATCTGGAAAAGTTGGATGAACCATGAGAGGGTGGAATACTTCGCATTCTCATAAATTGATTTCCTAGTATCATTCATGAAATTTTCATATTTATCCGCACGCGGTCCTTGACCAAAAGGAATGTCATCTTCGGTACGAATAGATTCACCTAGGGCAGCCTCTACCATATCCTCCAATTCTTCTGATGGAAATAAATTACCGCCTTCTCCTTCTGCCGCATTACCGAATTCTTCTTCTTCTCCTGCCGCATTAATCGTGTTCTAGTTCTTTTGCCGCAGTACTGTATTTTTCTCCTTCCCCGTGATATTTCCAAGTTGTATAAAGTCTAGTAAACCCATATTTTACAATATGAAGCTCTGCCAATTCTACCTTCTGCCAGTACTTATTGCCACATCTATCGCACGGACAGAGAATTTTCTCTATTATGATCTTATTATGTGCGCGTGCAAATTCAAGGAAAGTAGCAACTCCTGCGACAAACTTAGGTTGCATACGTTGTTTCCAATCCACATACATCCAGTCCTTAACTATGACGTACTCATGGGCCATGTTAGACTGTATAACATATAAATTATAGGTTATGTTGACTATATTGAGAAATATAAGAACGGGATAGTTACTGACAAAGGAGAAAATCCGTGTATATGCTTTGTGTGTGCGTTTGTCGTTGAAAAGAATAAATTATCGCACGTATGTTAAGGTTTCATATATGAGTATCGATGAGAATATGAAGGTTTCATATTATCATATAGTGGTTTTAACCCGAACATCTCGAATCGCTCTCAAATTATGCGTTTGTTGTGTATTCTTGTTGTATGTGTGTGTTCCGGCTGTTGGGGGTAGGCTTCTATCCCATTAAGAATGTATAGAGCGAACACCCATCACTTGTGCTTTCAACCGTTTCGAGTAAATTTTGGCAGCACCTCCCCGCTGTTCTCCGAGTACACTGTAATAGAATAGATAATCATTTCAAAGCAGTGAAACAACGTTGAAATGAACATCTAATCTATTTTTGTACACGGAGAACCAGCGGAAAGGTACCGACGAAATATCTCGAAACGGATGAAATACAAGTGAATGAAGGCGTTTGCTTTATACATTCTTAACTTGTCCACACGGGACAAATCTATGGGTTACCATACGATTGAATTTTCTCGTCGCGTAGACTATACGACGGTTGTTAGTATCAAGCTATACTGTCCGATATTTAACAACCTTCGTATAGTTCTATGTCACGACGAGCATCGCACGTATGTTAACCGATAGACGGGGACTAAGTGGCACTTTTAGTTTCATATATGAGTATCGATGAGAATATGAAGGTTTCATATTATCATATAGTGGTTTTAACTCGAACATCTCGAATCGCTCTCTAATTATGCGTTTGTTGTGTATTCTTGTTGTATGTGTGTGTTCCGGCTGTCGGGGGTAGGCTTCTATCCCATTAAGAATGTATAGAGCGAACACCCATCACTTGTGCTTTCAACCGTTTCGAGTAAATTTCGGCAGCACCTCCCCGCTGTTCTCCGAGTATACTGTAATAGAATAGATAATCATTTCAAAGCTGTGAAACAACGTTGAAATGAACATCTAATCTATCTTTGTACACGGAAAACCAGCGGAAAGGTACCGACGAAATATCTCGAAACGGATGAAAACACAAGTGAATGAAGGCGTTTGCTTTATACATTCTTAACTTGTCCACACGGGACAAATCTATGGGTTACCATACGATTAAATTTTCTCGTCGCGTAGACTATACGACGGTTGTTATTATCAAGCTATACCGTCCGATATTTAACAACTTTCGTATAGTTCTATGTCACGACGAGTATCGCACGTATGTTAACCGATAGACGGGGATTAAGTGGCGCTTTTAGTTTCATATATGAGTATCGATGGGAATACGAAGGTTTCATATTATCATCGAGTATCATATATTGGTTTTAACCTGAACATCTCGAATCGCTCTCTAATTATGCGTTTGTTGTGCATTCGTGTTGTATGTGTAACATGATTTTAAACCATTGAGATCAAGATTGATAGAACTGATCATCCTACATTGCAATAGAATTCATCAATCAAAAACTATTATTGCAATGGCATTTATCTATAACAATCAACAATTAAAACTACAAATGTAGGATACTGATATCATAAAGCGTTATACGCAACATCTGAACTCACATGACTGAAACATGCATCAAAAAAACATGTTCATCCAAAAGAAAGGCCACTGTCAACAAATATAGACAAATACGTTATAAAAACAGTAACTAATTAACAAGTTGATTAGCATCTGGATCAAGAAAATGATAGGAAAAATAATTGACTATGAGCTATAATGACAAGTCTATTACCATGACTCTCGACTAACAAAGGTGGCTTTTCGTCCTCGGTAGCTTGATAATTGGGATTTCATGGCGAATAAAAATATGCATATGCCGTTTGACCGGGAACTTCAATAGGAAACTCAATAAGGTCGGGTGTACTGAAGTACGCTTTGTATTTCGCTATATCAGGTGATGAAGCCCAAGCCCTAGCTAGCCCAGCCCCACCCCAACCGAACCCTATCGAAGGTAAAGAACGTCCTTACACTTTCATATTTCTATTAATGATGCAAGTCTCCACCAAGTCAAATTCTTGCAATATCATTCTTTTTAGAGTATGTCTAATTTAATAGATAGAATTTTCAAAGTTGGGCAATCAAGAAAAAGTAACAAGGGATTTTACATACATGCCAAAGCTTTGATTATTTATTTATTTATTTTCCATTTCATATTAGTACTTTTATATGTTTGATGATGGCAAGAAATACAAATTATATTAGAACATTGTACATACCTAATTTCCACTTGAAATCGGTTTTTTCTTTTATCAGTACTCGTTGACATATAGTAACAAACAATGTTTGATTAGAAAGACCCAAGATTTTCTCAATCAACAATAATTTTAGTAATCAAACTAAGCTAAAATTGCTGGAAATTCCTCTCAGGTTTGCCAAATTCAACAAACCCCAACCCCATCCTAACCCTAACCCCAGACCCAGCCCCAGCCCCGCCCAGCCCCAACCCCAGCCCCAGCCCAGCCCAGCCCCAACCTAGCCCTAACCCCAGCCCCAGCAAAACCTCAACCCCAACCCTAAGCCAAACCCTAACCCCAGATCCAGCCCCAGCCCCAGCCCCAGCCCAGCCCCACCCTAACCCCAACCTAACCCTAGCCCCAGCCCCAGGCCCAGCCCAGCCCCGCCCCAACCTAACCCTAACCCCAGCCCCAGCTAAACCCCAACCCTAAGCCAAACCCTAACCCCAGCCGCAGCCCCAGCCGCAGCCGAACCCCAACCCTCACCCTAACCCCAACCCCGACCCCGACCCCGACCGCAACCCCTGCCGAACCCCAACAACAACCGCAACCCCAGCCCCAGCCATGAACCCTAGCCCTAAATAATCAAAAATTTCTTTAATTTAGTTGAAGATTTACTAACCTGAACGGCGGTGGCGACGACGAGAATGGTGGTGGCGACGACGAGAACGGCGGCGACGACGAGAACGGCGGTGGCGATGATGAGAACGACGGTGGCGATGACGAGAACGGCGGGAATGATTTGGGGATTTTGTTTCGCGCGCGATCGAGAGAGGGAGAAAGAGATAACGGGCGTAGGTGATCGATTTGTGGCTTTATTAAATCGCTATTTAGTTGCCCTTACGGATTTGTCCGTAGGTCCTTGGTTTGCGGCTCTGTAGGGGCAAACACCAAATTAAGAATTAATATTTTTATTCTTGAACGTCTTGGCCCGTAGGGGCAACCTTCTAGCCCTACGGATTAATCCGTAGGGCCAACATAAATCTGTCCCTACGGATTTCAATATCCGTAGGGGCAACCCCCTATTTTAGTAGTGAGACAAAATTTTGAAAGATAAAACTCGACGGCACATGTCTAATTCCTCAAACCAAACAAACAACAAAATTGGAGTTACTCCGGACACACTGAATAAATAAAAACGTGAAACTTCCATTTCTTCATAGGAAATAGTAAAGCCAAGTATAGGAGAATCTAATTCATCCTTCTGATGTCGTTTCCTTGTTCCCAGCGTCTCCTCATTATAGTAGAGGTTCCTCGTCCTCTTGAGGTGGCCCAGTAGAGCCTTGAGCTTGAACGGCCAAAATAAGTTGTTGGCCTCCTCGAAGTGGGATCCAACTGTTAGTATCTCATGTATGTACCAGGTGTTCGATGCAAACTATCCCGGGCTTCCCAATCCCTGAAACATCATAACACGGTTTAGTAACAGAAATGATTAACCAAATGCCCTTCACATTCTTGGTACCTCCTCCAACATTATCTTGTGTAATTGAAATTGTTTGGATACAATGAATTCACCAAGTTCTGTTGAAGTTGGGTTTTTATCAATAGCAAGGTGTTAGAGTAATATGGCACAATTAGCAAATATATACACTAGTAAAATAAGGGGTTGCCCCTACGGATAACAACAACCGTAGGGGCAGTTAAAGTTTGGCCCTACGGATTAATCCGTAGGGCCAAACGGTTGCCCCTACGGTCTTTCAATATTTATTTAAAATTTATTAAATCTTAAAGTGTTATTTGCCCCTACGGAGTCGCAAACCAATCATCTACGGGTATATCCGTAGGGGCATATAAATAGGGATTTAAGTGATCGATCCCTACGCTGATTATTTCTTATTCTCTTTCTTTCGCGCGAAACCAAATTCCCAAATCGAGATCGTCGTCGCCGCCGCGCTGCAGTGATCTCGTTGTCGCCGAATCCAAGCCGAATCGTGGTCGCCACGCCTGCAGTGATCACGTGGTCGCCACTATGCTCCGTTCTCGTTGTCACCACCGCCCTCGTCATCGCCGATTGCGTCTCCGTCGTCGCCTACAGGTAATTAGTTAAACATTAATATAATGATGTTAGGGTAGCGATCGATGAGGGTTAGGATTAGGTATCGGTTGTGGTTAGGGTTAGGATTAGGGTCAGGGTACGGGTTCGATCGGCGGTTGGGGTTCGACTGGTGTTGGGGTTAGGATTAGGGTTAGGGTTCGGTTGGGGTTCGGCTGGGGCGGGGTTGGGGTTCGGCTGGGGCTGGGTTGGGGTTAGGGTTAGGCCAGGTTATGGTTTGGTGTTGGATTGGGGTTCGGCTGGGGCTGGGTTGGGGTTAGGGTTAGGGGTGATATTGGAATCGAGAATATGGAATTTGAACACCCAAACTAGAATGAACAAATGTAACAAATCTCCTCAATTTTGTGATCTTTGCAATACCTAGCTATAGTTTGATCCTCATGACTGCATATAACCGAAAAGGTTTGTAGTTTTGCAGGATGCTTCTATTATCAAGAATTTACATTGTGTAATTATCCTCATATATGATTTACAACTCTGTATGTGTCTGTGTGCATGTGCATGCGTGTGTGTGGAGGGGTTATTTTCTAGTGCATTTCAACTTGGCTCCTAGGCTTATGCCGTACCTCAGGAATGGGACGCAATTCCCTATTGCAAAACTCTTTTTATCTCCCCCCTCATCAAGATGCTTCCTGAGCTATGAGAGTATTTGGGGGACTGTACCTTTCTTTGCACTAGCATAAACCGCATTATCCTTTCCTCTTTGTTGACTGGTTTGCTGGGGGTTCATCCCTTTTGTCCATAGTTTCCTTCATCAGGATGTGGGTAGGCTGGATGCAGGTTCACTGTTAGTGATAAAATTTTGACAAAATTTCTAGCGATCCTTAATTTTTCTGTATGTAGTTTGATGTCCTTCCCAATAGACGGCTCTATTTTGACTACAAAAGGATTAGATGATGATAACGATTATGATTAATATATGGTAATACTCAGGCCGTTACTGCCTGCTTGTAGGGGGATCATTTGGGGAGAGAAAAAATCCAACTTTTTATCCTATTAGCTTATACATGTTCAATGACCGCCTAGCTCCTACCAAATTTTCACAATACTATGTTTTTTTTAGTAGAGATTTGCGCTTTTGTGGCAGGGTGATGTCAATTAATTATTATGATGTCAATGCCATTGTGCTCCAATAAATATTAAACTTTCCACGGATATTAAACTGGATTCTGAAGATTTATGTCTTCCTTTACTATTACGAACCAGAATTTAGAGACACCATACCACTTTCATTGTTTTCAAAGCTGTTTTGGAACTCTTAGACCAGCACGATCGAAAACCCCAGTACAATCTATAGATCTTCTTGTGGAATGTTGTCCTGATGTATTTGAAAATTTGAAAATTTACAGATGGGGGAAGTAGCCAATGAGTTCATGTATTTATTTGTAAACAACAAAGTTCATGGTATTTATCTGGAAAACGTTGGAAGTCAATGGTATGTATTTGTAAACAACAAAGTCTATGGAAATTATGTGAAAACGTTAAAACTTCATGGTATTTATTTGTAACAAACAAAGTCTATGGTATTTGTTTGAAAAATATTGAAAGACCATGACATTTATATGTAATGGGTCAAAGTCATTTGGGTTATGTCAATCTTATTGGCCATGCTTTCTTTTTGTGCATATCCTAAAACTTTGAAAGTTCTTGGTACCTATTAGAAAATATAAAGGGTTTTGTAGTGAAAGGAAAGAATTGGATTTAGAAAAACCGTGTGTAACTTTTAGAAATTCTATACACCCAAGTATATAGAAAATGGTTAATTGCGGATACAGCCTATGTACTATGGGGGTCAAGCACTTATAACCTCTGAAGTATAATAATAAGCACTTTTGTTTGTTTTTCATTAGTGATTAATTTTTAGTTTGCTAATTATTCTTTTTCAGTATGGATACTTGATAGAATTACAATTGCTTTACTATTGTTTGCCTTTTTCCTTTTGTGTAGAAAATATATCCATTGTGTCATATGGACACTATTAATTTCACATCGATTCAAGGGAAAAGTTGAGGAAGATTGCGTTTGTTATATCAAAAACCTTTTTGTTGAACCCAACAGGTGAAACTTTAGAGTTGTTATAGATACCTCTTACATGTTTAATGCATGTACCATTGTTAAGAGAGTGCAAGGTAGAGAACAATAATTTGTTTCAACGGCACGTTTTTCAAGTTATAACCAATATATGATATTCGATGAAAATATGAAACCTTCATATTCTCATCGATACTCATATATGAAACTAAAAGTGCTACTTAGTCCCCGTCTATCGGTTAACATACGTGCGATGCTCGTCGTGACCTAGAACTACACGAAGGTTGTTAAATATCGGACGGTATAGCTCGATACTAACAACCGTCATATAGTCTACGCGATGAGAAAATTCAATCGTATGGTAACCAATAGATTTGTCCCGTGTGGACAAGTTAAGAATGTATAAAGCAAACGCCTTCATTCACTTGTGTTTTCATCCTTTTCGAGATATTTCGTCGGTACCTTTCCGCTGGTTCTCCGTGTACAAAGATAAATTAGATGTTCATTTCAACGTTGTTTCACGGTTTTGAAATGATTATCTATTCTATTACAGTGTACTCGGAGAACAGCGGGGAGGTGCTGCCGAAATTTACTCGAAACGGTTGAAAGCACAAGTGATGGGCGTTCGCTCTATACATTCTTAATGGGATAGAAGCCTACCCCCGACAGCCGGAACACACATATACAACAAGAATACACAACAAACGCATAATTAGAGAGCGATTCGAGATGTTCGGGTTAAAACCAATATATGATATTCGATGATAATATGAAATCTTCATATTCTCATCGATACTCATATATGAAACTAAAAGCACCACTTAGTCCCCGTCTATCGGTTAACATACGTACGATGCTCGTCGTGACCTAGAACTATATGAAGGTTGTTAAATATCGGACAGTATAGCTCGATACTAACAACCGTCGTATAGTCTACGCGACGAGAAAATTCAATTGTATGGTAACCCATAGATTTGTCCCGTGTGGAGAAGTTAAGAATGTATAAAGCAAACGCCTTCATTCACTTGTGTTTTCATCCATTTCGAGATATTTCGTCGGTACCTTTCCGCTGGTTCTCCGTGTACAAAGATAGATTAGATGTTCATTTCAACGTTGTTTCACGGCTTTGAAATGATTATCTATTCTATTACAGTGTACTCGGAGAACAGCGGGGAGGTGCTGCCGAAATTTACTCGAAACGGTTGAAAGCACAAGTGGTGGGCGTTCGCTCTATACATTCTTAATGGGATAGAAGCCTACCCCCGACAGCCGGAACACACACATACAACAAGAATACACAACAAACGCATAATTAGAGAGCGATTCGAGATGTTCGGGTTAAAACCAATATATGATATTCGATGATAATATGAAACCTTCATATTCTCATCGATACTCATATATGAAACTAAAAGCGCCACTTAGTCCCCGTCTATCGGTTAACATACGTGCGATGCTCGTCCTGACCTAGAACTATACGAAGGTTGTTAAATATCGGACAGTATAGCTCGATACTAACAACCGTCGTATAGTCTACGCGACGAGAAAATTCAATCGTATGGTAACCCATAGATTTGTCCCGTGTGGACAAGTTAAGAATGTATAAAGCAAACGCCTTCATTCACTTGTGTTTTCATCCGTTTCGAGATATTTCGTCGGTACCTTTCCACTGGTTCTCCGTGTACAAAGATAGATTAGATGTTCATTTCAACGTTGTTTCATGGCTTTGAAATGATTATCTATTCTATTACAGTGTACTCGGAGAACAGCGGGGAGGTGCTGCCAAAATTTACTCGAAATGGTTGAAAGCACAAGTGATGAGCGTTCGCTCTATACATTCTTAATGGGATAGAAGCCTACCCCCGACAGCCGGAACACATACATACAACAAGAATACACAACAAACACATAATTAGAGAGCGATTCGAGATGTTCGGGTTAAAACCAATATATGATATTCGATGATAATATGAAACCCTCATATTCTCATCGATACTCATATATGAAACTAAAAGCACCACTTAGTCCCCGTCTATCGGTTAACATAAGTGTGATGCTCGTCGTGACCTAGAACTATACGAAGGTTGTTAAATATCGGACAGTATAGCTCGATACTAACAACCGTCGTATAGTCTACGCGACGAGAAAATTCAATCGTATGGTAACCCATAGATTTGTCCCGTATGGATAAGTTAAGAATGTATAAAGCAAACGCCTTCATTCACTTGTGTTTTCATCCGTTTCGAGATATTTCGTCGGTACCTTTCCGCTGGTTCTCCATGTACAAAGATAGATTAGATGTTCATTTCAACGTTGTTTCACGGCTTTGAAATGATTATCTATTCTATTACAGTGTACTCGGAGAATAGCGGGGAGGTGCTGCCGAAATTTACTCGAAACGGTTGAAAGCACAAGTGATGGGCGTTCGCTCTATACATTCTTAATGGGATAGAAGCCTACCCCCGACAGCCGGAACATACACATACAACAAGAATACACAACAAACGCATAATTAGAGAGCGATTCGAGATGTTCGGGTTAAAACCAATATATGATAATATGATACCTTCATTTTACCATCGATACTCATATATGAAACTAAAAGCGCCACTTAGTCCCCGTCTATCGGTTAACATAAGTGAGATAATTTATTCTTTTCAACGACAAACGCACACACAAAGCATATATACGGATTTTCTCCTTTGTCAGTAACTATCACGTTCTTATATTTCTCAATATAGTCAGCATAACCTACAATTTATATGTAATACAGTCTAACATGGCCCATGAGTACGTCAGAATTAAGGACTGGATGTATGTGGATTGGAAACAACGTATGCAACCTAAGTTTATCGCAGGAGTTGCTGCTTTCCTTGAATTTGCACGCGCACATAATAAGATCATACTAGAGAAGATTCTCTGTCCGTGCGATAGATGTGGCAATAAGTACTGGCAGAAGGTAGAATTGGCAGAGCTTCATATTGTAAAACATGGGTTTACTAGACTTTATACAACTTGGAAATATCACGGGAAAGGAGAAGAATGTAGTATTGCGGTAGAAGAAGAAGGAGAAGAAGAAGAATTCGGTAATGCGGCAGGAGACGGAAATTTATTTCCATCAGAAGAAATGGATGATATGGTAGAGGCTGCCCTAGGTGAATCTATTCGTACCGAAGATGACATTCCTTCCGGTCAAGGACCACGTGCGGATAAATATGAAAATTTCATGAATGATGCTAGGAAACCAATTTATGAGAATGCGAAGTATTCCACCCTCTCATGGTTCGTCCAACTTTTCCAGATTAAGTGCCTAAATGGATGGAGTAACAAGTCATTCACAATGCTTCTTTCGTTCTTGAAAGATTCTATGCCTCCGGGAAATAATGTGCCCGAAAGCTGGTACGAAGCCCAGAAGATGATGTTTGATTTGGGTCTAAAGTGCGAGAAGATTCAAGCATGTCCTAAAAATTGCGTGTTGTACCGGAAAGTGAATTCAGATTTGAAAGAGTGTCCAACATGCGGAGAGGCCAGGTATAAGCCGAAAGATTCTGATAAGAAGCCTGATATACCTGTGAAGATAACACGATACTTTCCCATAACACAGAGGCTACAGAGGCTATTCAGGTGCAAGAAAACAGCCGAGGTAATGATTTGGCATCATCGTGCTCCTCCAAGCGAAAATGGAAAAATAAGCCATCCAAGAGATTCACCGGCATGGAAGGATTTCGATAGGAGGCACGCAATATTCAGTAGAGATCCTTGCGATGTCTGGCTCGGACTGGCTACTGATGGCTTCTGCCTATTCAACTATATGGCTGGAAGTCACAGCACATGGCCGGTTGTAATGATAATTTATAATCTGTCGCATTGGTTGGTTATGGCCCAATCATACTTTATGATGCCTCTTCTTATCGACGGACCAAACTCACCGGGGAACAATATCGACGTCTATCTCTGGCCTCTGATCGAGGAGTTGAAATATTTGTTCATTGATGGTGTAGAGACATATGATTCAAACATAAAAACAACCTGCATACTGCGTGCGGCTTTAATGTGGACAATTAATGACTTTCCTGCGTATAGAATGCTATCAGGTTGGTCCGTACATGGTCACAAAGCATGTCCTCATTGCCATGAACACACAACATCAAAATTCTTGAATTTTAGCAGGAAGGTTTGTTATTGCGGCCATCGACGTTTTCTGCCTCCAGACCACCCATATAGGTTAGATACGGTTCACTTTGATGGTCGTCAGGAGATTCTTGGACCTCTATCCCCATTGTCCGGAGAGGACGTGACTGCTAAATGGGATGGTTATAAAAACGTGACCTTCGGGATGGATCCGACGAAACAGGTCAAACCACAATATTGGAACAAGTTAAGCATTTTCTTCGAGCTTCCGTACTGGTCTACAAATTCAATGCGTCATTGTCTGGACGTCATGCATATAGAGAAGGGAATATCAGAGCACATACTTAACTTGCTTCTTTGCAAAGATGGGAAATCGAAAGATAACATGAATGCTCGGATGGATCTACAAGAGTGGGGAATAAGAAGTGAATTGCACCCTAGACCGGTAGCGGGTAAACCGGGCAAGTTTGTACTTCCCAATGCCGCTTATCATATGTCACAACCGGAGAAGAAAAGGTTCCTGCAGGTGTTGCATGATTTGAAAGTCCCCACAGGTTTCTCAGGATCATTCAGCAAGAAAATAAAAATTGTGAAGATAAGATCGATGGGCTGAAAAGTCATGATCACCATGTTATCGTGGAGCATCTTCTTCCATTAGCCCTCAGGACTTCTCTTCCCGACTCGGTTGGTCTAGTAATCAACGACTTATGTTGTTTTTTCAGGGAGTTGTGTGCTAAAACACTGGAGGTTGCGACGCTGGATAAACTAGAAAATTCTATTGCGTTGATACTTTGCAAGTTTGAACGTATTTTCCCACCGTCATTCTTCGATATCATAATACACTTGACGGTTCATCTTGCAACTGAGGCGAAGTTAGCCGGACCGGTACAATATCGATGGATGTATCCCGTCGAGAGGTATGTGCAATTTTTCGTTTCGCGCAATTTAAAAATTTATTATTGTCCTGTATGCCCGTATTTATTTATTCAACATATTCTCATTAGGTACCTCTGTAGGGTTCCTAGGCACACTAATGAAGTCTCACAAGTGATCAAACATGTACAAATCAAAAATTCCTTGTGCCTACAAACCCTAATACGGATCGTTAACTAGATATATAGGCGAAGCAAGCATGTAATCGAATTAAATGCTAAGGGAAAGTGACTACAACCTTTGTAGATCCGGTCCACCACTTCCTAAGCTCCGCGATGATCTCCCTCTGCTGTCCAAATCGAACCCTTGACTCTAGCATTGGCATCATCGAAGAATGGGCGTGCTTGATCGTCGGTTCGATGCCAAAGATGATCTACGTCGAGGCATCACAAGAACAAGCTCCAACTTCACCAAGCCTTGAAAACTTGTGAAGGAAACACCCTATACAACTTGGCAAGAGGTAGAGGATGAAGAAATAGGAAGTGGGTAGACTTTAGATTTGGATTTCTCACACTTTTTCATCAATCACCATTGATGTAGCAAGCTTTCTTCTCATGTTGAAGAAGAAGAAGATGAAGAAGAAAAATATGATAAGTATTATGTAAATGGTAAATAAATCAATACTTATCATTTACTAACCCTTGGTTAGTTGTAGAGAATGGACCATGGTTAACTTGAATGGTTAGGGTTAAGGATGAGACAAGAATGGTGACTTAGTCAAAGTTTCAAGAAACTTCAACTACAAACAAATCAAGCCACCATTCTATTTTCTTTATCATTTTCTTTTTCCAAAATAAACAAAAAGAATAAATAAATGAATAAGTAAATAAAAATAAAACCCTAATCATAAACTTAACCATGGTCTAATTCTTTACACTAACCCTAGTTTGCATGTATCATCAAACATGATACAATCATGTGCACAAAATATATCACATATACAATGTGCACAAACCAAGTGAGTAAATCCATTTAAAGTGAACCAATACTAGTTAATGCAAAGTAATATATCAAATATATAATTATACATTAAATCATTAAATCAACACTTGATTCAATGATCCGGTCATATCGCATATAACCGGCTAGTATCCAATGTATCGGCTTATCGAATCAATCCTTGATTCGATAACTAGGTTATATCGCATACAACCATTCGACACATTCATTGCGAGAATGAAATACGGTATCAAATACACGCATTATTCTCGGTCCTGCACATATCTCATATGCGCTCCTATTTCGTTTCGCTTGAGCCAGGAAACCTCTGTGTAGGACTCTAAAGACTCGTCAATACGCCGGCAGCAGATGATGATCATATCAAACACCCACAAGCCGCAAGCGGTCTGCTAAACGTAACGGCCACCCGGGTATTGAGCGATCAGAAGATCGACGAGCAAGCCCGCTCACACTCCTGTGAATCCAACCAGTAACACTTACCGTACAGTCCGGTCTGTTCGTCTGATATGTCGCATATCTCGTCTAGGGGTGGTAAACGTCAGACCCCAGTAGCTCGATAAGTCATGCCAACTTGAGGTCCATAACATTCGTGAAACTACTGATAACTCTTACCAGTATATCATTGCAACCCTGGCCAGGGATTTCCTGTTATGGCCAGTCGTGCATTGCGCAACATCAACCCCCAATACCGGGAGAAACGAATCCCCTCCTATCGCTCATTGCCTCCATGTGAATCGGGACTGTACCCAAAAACCACCTGTTTGCACGACTCAGTAGAGCCGTGGTAGGGTGGAAATCAAAGCACAGTGGGAGACACACAAGACTCTATGACAATCTCGGGTCAACAGACTAAGCTGTACCAGTGTCACCAGAGAACTGACATCTGACGTGAGGTATAATACCATCTGGGAGTTCTCGGCGAGTCCGTTCAGTGTACCCAGTCTCCACTGAGCACCCGTATACCATCTCTGATGTCAAACACCAATGGATATGGGATCATCCATCGCCCATCACATGGGTCGAGAAAATACACGCTAGTCTACTCTGGAATATCGATGCCCCGTCTCGATATTCCCTCGACTAGGAACAATGAAGGATGTACTCATTGACTACCCAGGCCCCACTAGTATGATCTGCATCACAGTCCTGGAAGTCGAGTACACATCCTAAGGGCTTTATCAACATGTAACAGAGAGACAGAAAGTATACACGTTAAGATAAAGAGCAACCAGATAGCGTACTATCATGTCGAGCAAGAAAGTCCTACCTATATATGTCCCAGCATCCACTACAATATACATCCAATGTACAGTAATGGCCTCTAGGGCATACATATAACTAACAATCTCCCACTTGCACTAGGGCCATCTGTAGCAGTGGTTGCAGTATCACATACTCAACCATCCCCTAGAAGTCTCTCTTTGGGAAATGGCCTTCGTGAGTGGTCCGCCGTGTTGTCCTCTGAGTCTACTCTCCTAACCTCGATCAATCTGGAGATCAACTATCTCCATGATCAGGTGATGCTGCCTTAGAATTTGTCTGGGTCACTGATGGGACCAGGGTTCCAGGGCCGAAGCCACACTTCCATTGTCATACAATGGCAGGAACCTAGTTCATCTTATGAACCAATATACACCCAAACTGCCTCTTTGGTAGTATCTTTAATAGCGATGTTACCAGCCTTTATCGTCTAGTTTGCCACGGTATCTAGCTTGGAACCTTTCCAACATACCGTCCCTTTACTAAGGGTAAAGACAATGCCTGTGACTGACATTCAGTCGTCTTTATCACTCTGGAACCCTTCCAGTGATTCTCCCCAGGATCGATTGATACCATCTCACTACAACTAGTGAGTATCCTAACATCCAATTAAATCTATCTCATAGATCCAAAGCTTAGGATTTAGTAGGTATCACTTTGATCCTATATGGAAAATCATTGTGATAAGCGGAGATTGATCGAGTGTAGCATAGGAAACTCCTTCCCTAACAAGAGTATGTCATCCACGTATTCTACGAGGATCGTCACCATACTCCCTACTACCTTCTTGTTTATACAAGGTTCATCTACCATTTTGATGATGTCAACTTCTTTGACTTATCCATCAAAACAGATGTTCCAACTCCGCGATGCCTGCTTTATCCTATAAAGCATCTTGCACACGTTTCCGCTGCTCCCACTGTCTACGAGGCCCTCTGGCTGTGTTCTTATAGACGTTCTCTTCTAAATCATTATTTAGAAAAGTTGTCATGGCACCCAACCACCAGATATCGTAGTCATGGTATGTAGCCGTGGCAAGTAGGATCTGGATGGACTTAAGCATAGTCCCTGGAAAAGGTTTCATCATTATCCGTGCCTGGTTGATGACGAAAAACTTTAACAAGTCTAGCTTTGAAAGTCTCAACTTGTCTATCTACACCAAGTAATCTTCTCAAGATATACTTGCTCCTGATGGGGATTTAACCCTTCAAATATCGCAACCAAAGTCCATACTTTGTTGGTGTATATGGATTCCATCTCAGATGGCTAAGCATCCAGCCATTCTTAAAGAGTCCCTACTCTTGATGGCCTGCTCGAATCTAGTTGGGTCATCATCTCATGATGCAATCCTCGCTCCCATTGTCATCGAGAAACCGAGGTATCTCTCAGATGGGTGAGGAACCCTACTAGATCGGCGGAGAGGCTGAGGTTCGTCGGGAACTATTGAATTCTTTGGTTCTGTCAAATCATTAGCAGTTTTGTACAGCTGGAACCTTTCCAGTTCTACAGAACTGATCTTGCCTCGATCTTGTCCGGATTTTGCTTTTGACATAGGCCGGACAATCCCAAATCTTAACTTACTTAAGAGATAGGCTCTTCCCATACCATATCTCATATGGAATGGTAGGCACTGATTTGATTCGAACCTAATTCAATAGGTATGCAGCTTCTCAAGCGCATAACTCCCAAAAGGAAATAGGTAACTCAGTAATACTCATCATAGAGCACACGATATCTAATATTGTGTGATTGCTCCGCCCCGATACACCGTTGTGCTGTGGTGTATTCAGAGGAGTAATACTGAGAGAGAATCTCATTTTCCTTTAGAATAGTCCAAGGATTCCATGCACAAGTATTCTCCTCCCTGATCTCATCATAGGACATAATACTTATACCCGTATATTGGTTCTCTACTTCCTACTTATATTCTGTGAATACCTCAAAAGGTTCGGACTTATATTTCAACAGGAATATATGACTGAATCTTGAGAGATTATCAGAGAATATAATGTAGTATAAAGAACCAGTCCTGGCATGTGTAGACAGGAGACCTTACATACATCATCATGCATCAGTCCCAAGAGTTTACTAACTCTTTCTCAGTTTCCAGTAAACAGAGCTGGTGTCATTATATCTTTGTGACATGACTGGCAAGTTTCACAAGATGTAAATTCAAACTGATTTAAATATGCATCTAAATGTAACTTCAGCTAGTCGGGTCGCATTGATATGACCTAGTCTACAATAACTCAAGAAGAATTTGTTCATTTCTGAGCTCTTCCTCTTGTGTGTGTTCAGTATACAAGGAACTGTAGTTTGATTTAGAACGTCAATGCTTCTAGATAACGTGCCTGAACCGATCAACTTTTGATATAGGAAATGTTCAAAACATTATCCATCAATACAAAATTATATCCTTTCTTTACTAATAAAGAGACTGATATGATTTTGTATATCAGGTTCGGTTTCTAATAGCATTTGTTCAGAATCAATGTATTCGTAATACAGGGTGACAGTGACCAACAGACTTGGCTGCAACACTTGCCCCGTTTTCTGCCTCATGAAACTTATCACCCGTTCTCAGTTTTTCTACCTTTTTGTAGCCCTATGTAACAGATTACATATCTGGGATCCTGATCCGGTATCATATACCCAGGATGCAGAGGATACTGAGAAACAGTTCTTTGTAATGAACACACCCGAAGGAGATGCTTCATATGCACTTTCTTCGTTTGGGCGGCATAGGAATTCTGGTATTCCCCAATTTCCTGCTCTGTCTTATAACAATTATAGGTTGGAGCGGGACCAACGTTCCCCAGCTCAGAATAACAAGCGGGTTCGGTCAATACATCCATTTTATTATCTTGATTAAGGCGTGATATGGTCGCTACCAGGAGAGAGAGAGAGAGAAGAAAACACTCTGCGTGCGCTATTGCAAGATTAGATTGGTTATGTATTTTATCTAATCAGGATGGCTCCCACTGTTTTTATCAAATCTTCCTTCAAACCCTAAAAGGAAAGACTAGCCGGGATTAATTACACTCTACAAGTTCGCCAATCTTTCAGCCAGGCCAGTGTCGGTACTTTGAGGGAGGTTCCCCGTGCTTTCGCACGGACCTAATTACAGTAAACCTCGTTTTCCCAGAGGCGTAACCCCGTTGACACCTTTCTAGACACCTACTTGATCGGCTAATTGTAAAGTGCAAAACTCTCTCAGGAGTAACAATTACTCGCAGTGGGTATCGGGATCCAACTATCATATAGAAGGTATGCAATCTCATTGCAAATTTCAACACTTGAAACTCCCGATAAAGGTTTTTACCCCTAGCACCTATGACCTTAACTATGGTCAACAAATCATAAGTACTAGTCAAGTTCTACCCGTCATTTCGTGATTAATTAGACCCACCCACATAACCCTTAACTAAGGTCAACAAAGTCACGCGACTGTCCTAACTAATCGCATCATATGCGGTGTAGGAAGACATCACTTAGCTACCGTACACTGTACCTTGACTATGGTCAACAAACACAGCACGAATACTAAGTACTCTACTTCCTAAAATGACGGAGGGTTGCGAATGGTTTTTGTGAAAACCTTTAACGCTTTGAACTTGATCTCGTTGCGGAATCAAATGGTTTTTAAATGGAATGTTTTCGAGGCTTTTCTAGTTTTGCTAAAGGGGTCACTCCCGGTGAAGGGATCGTCGGCCCTTTCCTCGTCGAATGAGGTGCGGCATATATCATATATATCATTGTGCAAAACAGAAACTATAGAAGCGATCAAAAGACAAACCGAGTGTGTAGCATCTGCCAGTTATTGCTAAAGGAGTCACTCCCGGTGAAGGGATCTTGGTCCTTTCCCCATCGAATAAGGTGCAGGATGTTCTACAATGAACACCGCGATGCAAAGCAAGAACTGTAGCTACCTGTTTTTATTTTGAAATTCGATTCCACAACATCAATTAGGTTTATTTTCTTTCATTAATCTCATTAATGAATATCCCATCATTTAAATTACCTAAACATCACAGATAAATATGACGTACACTTATGCCATCCGCATTCGCCTCGATGTCCCCTCGTGCACCGTTAGGTTAGGTAACTAACGGCAGAGCGGGGCAGGGCTAGCGCGGGTGTAAAACATAAGTAACGTCTATATAATATATCAAATATACCATATACTACATCTATCTGAACAGAGCACAGAACATCGCATGATCACATCACAGATAACGCAGCAGAAAGAATCATATGAAATATTGGATATACTAGGACGTCCGTGTTTTCAATACGAGCCAGTATAAAACACGGATTCCACGGTCGTGATGAATAGCCAAGCCCACACCCCTAGACCCCTACGAGAGCGGTAAGCAACCCTACCAATTCTAGGGTTAGGAGACCCGGACTCGACTCCTCGAGTTGGTCTCCCACTGGACCCCAGAACCCGGTTACTTGTGCTCCCCTCCTTGGGTCTATCCTAGTGCAGAAAAGTAAATAATATACAAATGGTGACAACATCCGCAACCTGGAAGTGCCCCAATACAAGAATATTACATACAAGTTTTTACATGAATGAAAATGAAAAACACTCATCTTACATAAAAACCCCCGGCTATTCAAACACGACGATCCAATATAACATATCCAGCAACACATAACATCACATGTCATCAACGTAAGTAAATATGCGCATCCCAATTGTCGTTGACATATAGCAACGAAACCGGCGACATCACCTATTACACTTACGGTCACAGAAAAGAAAGTGTAAAACTACAACAGTTGGAATCCGCAACCACCTCAGACATCGCATGCCTGACCAAATGAATTCTTTAGACATCGCATGCCTAACAATTATAAACCCCGCATTTTAGTCTCATTATCGAAAACTCTTTTCAATATCAAGTCGGGCAATTCAACAGGATTCCCGACATTCTAATCGAATGCTCGTCGCAAACTTTAGTAGGCGGCTGCACCCCGGACGCCGTCGACCAAGTGCACCAAGGCGGAACACCGCTACCGCGAGCACCCAAACGGATGCTTTCGGCGACGGGGTTCTCCTACAGTCACTTAGTCGGGGCTATGGGGTAAGGCTGTCTATTAAGTTTACCCGGCGAGTATCCGCGTACACTACGTGATTGCGACGGACTTTTGATCACATCAAAATTCCGTGGCAACCGATCAAATGAGACTAAACTGCTATGTTTATAACATTCATTCAGTTATCTCATAACTTATTGTGAATTCCAATTATTGTATCACATTCCGGATAAATGGAAAATGTTAAACTTTCCGATCGAATAATCGAACACCCAAGTTTTCCCGAAACAGCTCAACACATGAAATAAGTTTAACAACATTCTGTTTGTGCCTCAGTACCAACGGTCCAGCCGTAGATGGGTCAAGCCAACGCCTCACATGTGGCACGCCGTACTGCCCCAAACCCGAAGGTTCAAAGGGCAGTTCAAGACGGTCACATAATCGAGTTAAGGTTTGTTGTCTTCTAGAGGGTCCATCGCGTTACTTGCACTACTTAGAACGTCGTTAAACTACGGAAAAATCCAACAATTGGAAATTTCCCGGCAGGGGAAAAAGTGGGTATTTATATCCGGTCGAACTTTTTAACATATTCTAAAATTTATCCCGAAAAACACACCGACAAAGTTAGACAATCCGATCGATACACTGAGTCCCCAATACAACCCAGAAAATGAAACTCTGGAAAAAATTATTAAAAATCTCCAGGAAAACCAGCACAGACAACTAAGGATTACTGTGCAAAATTGGATGCATAAAACGACAAACTGGCCGCGGAACCGCCGCATGAGCATGCTCATGCCGCGGATCCGCGGCGCCTTTATGGAATCAGGTCCTCAAATTTTACCGTAATCCTTAAATCTTTCTTCTGATAGTTCTGAATATTTTTAATCTGCAAAAATCCACATTTTACAAAAAAGTCCAGAGAGCAATTTTTAGGTTTGGGTTTTGGGTCGATCGGACTTCTAATTCCGTCGGGACTTCGCCTAAGGCTCTAGCTAGGCTCTGATACCACTGTAGGGTTCCTAGGCACACTAATGAAGTCTCACAAGTGATCAAACATGCACAAATCAAAAATTCCTTGTGCCTACAAACCCTAATACGGATCGTTAACTAGATATATAGGCGAAGCAAGCATGTAATCGAATTAAATGCTAAGGGAAAGTGACTACAACCTTTGTAGATCCGGTCCACCACTTCCTAAGCTCCGCGATGATCTCCCTCCGCTGTCCAAATCGAACCCTTGACTCTAGCATTGGCATCATCGAAGAATGGGCGGGCTTGATCGTCGGTTCGATGCCGAAGAAGATCTACGTCGAGGCATCACAAGAACAAGCTCCAACTTCACCAAGCCTTGAAAACTTGTGAAGGAAACACCCTATACAACTTGGCAAGAGGTAGAGGATGAAGAAATAGGAAGTGGGTAGACTTTAGATTTGTATTTCTCACACTTTTTCATCAATCACCATTGATGTAGCAAGCTTTCTTCTCATGTTGAAGAAGAAGAAGATGAAGAAGAAAAATATGATAAGTATTATGTAAATGATAAATAAATCAATACTTATCATTTACTAACCCTTGGTTAGTTGTAGAGAATGGACCATGGTTAATTTGAATGGTTAGGGTTAAGGATGAGACAAGAATGGTGACTTAGTCAAAGTTTCAAGAAACTTCAACTACAAACAAATCAAGCCACCATTCTATTTTCTTTATCATTTTCTTTTTCCAAAATAAACAAAAAGAATAAATAAATAAATAAGTAAATAAAAAGAAAACCCTAATCATAAACTTAACCATGGTCTAATTCTTTACACTAACCCTAGCTTGCATGTATCATCAAACATGATACAATCATGTGCACAAAATATATCACATATACAATGTGCACAAACCAAGTGAGTAAATCCATTTAAAGTGAACCAATACTAGTTAATGCAAAGTAATATATCAAATATATAATTATACATTAAATCATTAAATAAACACTTGATTCAATGATCCGGTCATATCGCATATAACCGGCTAGTATCCAATGTATCGGCTTATCGAATCAATCCTTGATTCGATAACTAGGTTATATCGCATACAACCATTCGACACATTCATTGCGAGAATGAAATACGGTATCACATACACGCATTATTCTCGGTCCCGCACATATCTCATATGCGCTCCTATTTCGTTTCGCTTGAGCCAGGAAACCTCTGTGTAGGACTCTAAAGACTCGTCAATACGCCGGCAGCAGATGATGATCATATCAAACACCCACAAGACGCAAGCGGTCTGCTAAACGTAACGGCCACCCGGGTATTGAGCGATCAGAAGATCGACGAGCAAGCCCGCTCACACTCCTGTGAATCCAACCAGTAACACTTACCGTACAGTCCGGTCTGTTCGTCTGATATGTCGCATATCTCGCCTAGGGGTGGTAAACGTCAGACCCCAGTAGCTCGATAAGTCATGCCGACTTGAGGTCCATAACATTCGTTAAACTACTGATAACTCTTACCAGTATATCACTGCAACCCTGGCCAGGGATTTCCTGTTATGGCCAGTCGTGCATTGCGCAACATCAACCCCCAATACCGGGAGAGACGAATCCCCTCCTATCGCTCATTGCCTCCATGTGAATCGGGACTGTACCCAAAAACCACCTGTTTGCACGACTCAGTAGAGCCGTGGTAGGGTGGAAATCAAAGCACAGTGGGAGACACACAAGACTCTATGACGATCTCGGGTCAACAGACTAAGCTGTACCAGTGTCACCAGAGAACTGCCATCTGACGTGAGGTATAATACCATCTGGGAGTTCTCGGCGAGTCCGTTCAGTGTATCCAGTCTCCACTGAGCACCCGTATACCATCTCTGATGTCAAACACCAATGGATATGGGATCATCCATCGCCCATCACATGGGTCGAGAAAATACACGCTAGTCTACTCTGGAATATCGATGCCCCGTCTCGATATTCCCTCAACTAGGAACAATGAAAGATGTACTCATTGACTACCCAGGCCCCACTAGTATGATCTGCATCACAGTCCTGGAAGTCGAGTACACATCCTAAGGGCTTTATTAACATGTAACAGAGAGACAGAAAGTATACACGTTAAGATAAAGAGCAACCAGATAGCGTACTATCATGTCGAGCAAGAAAGTCCTACCTATATATGTTCCAGCATCCACTACAATATACATCCAATGTACAGTAATGGCCTCTAGGGCATACATATAACTAACAACCTCTACACTCTTAAGAAGTATATACGCAATAAAAATCGACCAGAGGGTTCTATTATGCAAGGTTATCTTCTTGATGAAGCAACCACATTTTGTTCCCGCTATCTGGACGAGAACATTGAGACAAGGCTTAACCGACCACGAAGAATTCAAGACGGGCCATATGGTAAAGCCGAGTATAAGAGGGTAGACACTATGTTTATCAACAAGATATACCGGTTTATCTTTCTTAATTGTGCATGTCTCGAACAAATTAGAGAGTAAGTTCTTTTGGATTAATTATTATATCTGTGTTTGTGTGTGTATGAAATGATATAATATTAATGTCACAATTATTTGTCGAAAACAGAATTCATTTTAACGAGGTACGTGCGGGGCATCCTGATTGGAACGAAAAACGTTTGGAAAAATACCATCAGGATAATTTTTGTGATTGGGTCACAGATCATGTAAGTTATTCGAATAACATTTTATTGCTATCGGTTTTAATCTAAACTTGTATCGTTATGTATTTTTCGTAAAATTTGTTTTATTAGATCCACGATTCGAACTTGTCTGCATCATTTGAGAGTGATTCAAGATGTTTAGCTCAATTTTCTAGTATGGAGGTTGCATATTACAAAGGATTTGGTGTCCTTGGATACAAATTCGAAGTTAAGGACATAAAAACATCTAGAACCACTCAGAATAGTGGGATTGCGACGGTAGGATCGGACGGTGTGATTTACTATGGGTACTTAAATTGTATACTCGGCATCCACTATCCCGGACGATCAGAACTCTTTTATATATTCCAGTGTACTTGGTACGATCCGCGAACCGATACGGACAGGTGGAGAAGCAGTCTTGGGACTTGGAAAGATGAATATGGATTGACCAGTGTGAACACACTTCGATTTTACGGTCAGGACGATCCGTTTATCTTTCCGAACCAAGCGTTCCAAGTATACTACTCACAGTGTTTGAAGCATCCGGGGTGGAGTGTTGTATGCCGATAGAAACCCAGAGATGTCTACGATGTCCCAGAATACGAGGACAGCGACGAGGACGAAGAAGAGAGAAGGCTTAAAGTGCTCCGACCGTCTGTTGCGAAGGACGGGTTGTCTTCGACCGATCATGAAGTTACGTGGGTTAGAAATGACATCAACGATGAAATCCAAGTAGATATGTATAATGCGCCCACAAAACGAAAAAGGTTATCAGTAATGTTATATTATTACTTCACATTTTACGCTCTATACATATATAGTCAATACTTTTAATGATTTTCTAATGCGTCCACGAACCGTTTATCTAGATTTGATGACGATGTCGGGAGCAGCGAGGGGCGGCAGGAGCTCCAGCCGCGGCAGAGGCAGAGCAGTTCTGCCACCCGGAGAGCTCCGTAGGGAGCTTCAGAGGGCCGGTCTTGCACCCAGATCGGAGACCCCTTCGGATGCCTCCTTCCGTGTGGATTTTGCCACATCTCCAGGTATACTGCACGCATATCCATTTTGAATGTAATATTACAGATATTCATGCCTATTTATGTTATAATTACTTATATTGTCAATGTTTGATTGTCTAGTTGTTGGTGATGCGTCCACATCTGGGACAGAGGCCACCCCCGCTCCTTCAGGTATGTTTATATATCATATAGTGTATGTATATTGATTTAGAATGCTATATCATAAATACACACATTCCTTTTGCTCTTACTTAGCAATTTTTATTATTGTTTAGCTGTAGGTGGTGACACCACCGCACCTGCGGGTATGTTTATATATCCTATAGTGCATGCATATTAATTTAGAACGTTATATTATTGATCTACACATTCTTTTTGCAATTACTTATATAATCTATTTTTAATTGTCTAATTATAGGTGGTGCGTCCACACCTTCCGGGGCCACTCCTACCGCTTCCATACCTTCCGCATCGTCTGCAGGTTAGTATGAATAAATTTAAAATATTTATTCATTTTACATATGCTCTATAGAATAAATATGAACTTCACGGAAATTTAGCTTCGATGTTTATTTTCTAGTTAGAGGGGATGCGTCCGCATCCGGGACCCCGGTTGTTCCTCACCGGAGGAACTATCGTCCCGCTCGTGCCGCTACCCGGGCCCAGGCTCGTACGCTTGTCACCGGAGGTATATATCACACTTGAATTTTTGTTTAATCTTGATTTCTTAATACAACTTTGTCTTATTATTGATTGTCTTGATATTTCGTGCAGACGCAGGGCCTCCCCATCCCCAGAGGGAGACTCGAGGCCCGAATCAGTCCCATAGACTGAGGCCTGATAGAGCTAGGGGGGAGGCAGCATTCCCCCCCCTTTTTTACCCTTGACTATCGCTATACCGGTCCTCATGCCGAGAGGTTCGGCCGGTATTTGGGGGACGAGAGCCGGCTCGTGAAGAACTATCCACTTCACGTTGAGTGGGGCGAGCAGTACCAGCGCTCATTCGCCCTCTTCTTTGATCAGGCTCGGGTATGTATTAATATATATTTTCATTTGATCTATCCAATATATTTATTATTAACACTTGCAATCTAATAACCATGTTTTTTTTTGTATTTTCAGTTGGATTACGATTTTCAGCCTGTAGCCGACCCTAATCACCCGGGGAGGGTGCTCGACCTTCATGCTCTGTACAATGGCCTGATGAAGAACATGCAGGCCAAGGTCCGATACAACAGGAATGAGCTGAAGGCCGACTGCTACTCCCTGTGGATGGCGACCCCCGAGGCAGAGAGAGCGGCCCTCCTATCTACTCCGGCGTTTGCAAGTGTCGACGTAGAGACATTGCCTCTATTGTGTGCTTATTTCGACTCCCAACGCAAACAGGTATGTATTTTAAATGTAATTCATTATTTATGATATAATTTATTTCTTTGCGTTTCTTAATTAGAAAACTAAATGTTAATGCGTTGTGCAGAAACAGGCCGTTCAGAATACAGAGAACAGGAAGTCGGCGAAGAGGGGTCGCCCCACTTACATAGGTGGCTCGAGGAACATTACTCGAGCCATGGAGTTATCGGTAAATTAAGAGTTATTCTCTAATATTCTGCAATATTAAGAGTTATTCTCTAATATTTCTAATATTAAGAGTTACTTTCTAATATTGCAGACATCTCGGACCGTGGCGTCAGGTGGTACACCGAGCGTGATGTCCGCATATCTTGTCGTCCACGGCAACTCGACAGATCCCGCCACGGGCGAGCTTCGATATCCCGACGTCGCTACCCAGGAGTACTGCGTAAGTGTTAATATTTTTTCTCCCCAAATTTGAAATTTTAGTTTTGGAAGGTTCAAGTTTAAATTTTATACTTATACTTTACTGCTTAATGTGGATGTAGGAGCGAGTGGTTGAGCAGGCCCAGGCCTCGGGGATCGATTTTACCGGACAGAACGATCCGAGGCTGCTGACCCCAGTTCTGGACGCCGCACACGGAGGGCACCACGGAGGTTGGGAGAGAGGCCGGGGATTGGGCCCTAGCAGGGCCCATATGCGGTTGGACTCCACCCCGGCGGTTACTTCCTCCATCTCCAGTGACCGACGTGTCCATCAGGAACTGAATAGCTTGAGGGCCACCGTTCAGGAGTTAAAGGAGATGCTGGTATGTATACTATTTTATAGTAAAATATCATTTCATATTATATACATATCAACATATCCATAATTAGTACGTAGCTTGAGCTTATTTGGTTTTAGACTTAAGTTTGATTAATCATACATACATATGTAATTAAAATAAACAACGCTTTTCCAAACTAGATATCCAAACATGGTTTCGAAATAACTTAATAATGATACGAATTCGAATAATACACAGTTCTTACATGCTTCTTACACACGTTATGTCCAGACGCAACAGGGTAGATCGGCCGAGCCTCCACATGCATCTCCTTCGGCTGTGGCTCCGCAAGCTACTACATCGGCTGCGGTTCCGCAGACAGCTCCTATAGCTCTACCGCCCGCTCAGACTCCCGCAGCCGCGGCTCCGCAAGCGACTACCTCGACGGCGGCTGCGCAGACCACATCGCCAGCTCCACAGGCCGCTCAGACTCCCGCTCGCGCCGAATTGCAGAGTTTATTGACCGAGGAGCAGGCGCGCGTTATTCTATCGTTATTCAGAGGTGGAGCTGGACCGAGCTAGGGTAGCTTTTTGGTTCTTATTTTTTGAAACATGTATTTATTTATATCATACACATTGTACTACATTTTGAAACGATATTGATATTGGTTTATATTTATATCATATTCAGTTTTTGGATTTCTTTTGTATATTATATATATGCGTGAGATGTGATTATGAATACTGCGATATATGTTGTGTGATGATTAATTTTATATTTAATTGATGTATATATTATTGTGCACAGGGCGGGAAAAAATCAAGCAGCCCATTTTTTAAAAAAAATACAGATAATATGTACCTACGGATTAATCCGTAGGTACACATGTTGCCCCTACGGTTTTATCCGTAGGGGCAAAATATCAGCAGTAACTGATATTTCCCCCCTGATCTCAGTACCAGTGGGTTGTGAGTGTCCCTACGGACATATCCGTAGGGGCAACGGCCTCTCCCCTACAGAGTTTTCCGTAGGGGCAAGATATCAGGATTCCTGATATTTTACCCCTACGGATAGGTACCCACGCAGATATCCGTAGGGAGTAGTACATAGACCTACGGTTATATCCGTAGGTACATGTAATATATTAAAAAAATCCGTAAATAATATAAATTTTTTTACTCTACGGGGTAGTCCGTAGGGGCAACAGGACCTACACATAAATCCGTAGGGGCAAGAATTTGCCCGTAAGGGCAAGTTCATGGCTTCAACTTGCACCAGCGGCCTTTGCATCTACGGGGTAATTTTTCGCCCCTACGTATATATCCGTAGGGGAATGGGTTGCCCCTACGGATTTATCCGTAGGGGCAACCCTTATTTGTAGTAGTGATATTATTCGATCAATATCGATATTTATGGGTCTCAAATGCTAACAAAGCCTTGCGAGATACCATCATGGAGTCATCCATGAATAAACTGTTAAGATTCTTCCTTGTGCATGCAAAGTTGATATTTGAGGATGCATGAGAATAAATTACTAAGTTTCATCCTTATGCATGCGAAATTGATATTTTAGGATGCATGAAATTAATTAAATTGCTCAAAAAAAAAATCAAAGTTCTAAATTGGCTACTTTGGCTATTTTGGAGCTTGCGCATGTTGGATATGAGGATATGGCCTTTTTAAGGTTTTATTCCAGTTGATTGTAATGACTTTGAGGGTTTTTCTTCGTCATGCCTTAAAAAAAACTAAAAGAGGTCATTCTAAATTACAGCAAAAAATTTAAGGCATAAGAGTTCACTCTAAAGTATACAAAATATGTAAGTATAGCTCCAATGGAATGCGGACTTTGTGGAAAACATGATGAAACAGTCAACCACCTGCTCCTCAAATGTGAGGTGACCTCACAAATCTGGTATAAATATATAACACGGTCAATTGAAGGTGTTCAATTGAAGGTGTGATGTCTTCGTCTATTCAAGATTTATGTGGGGATTGGAGACCTAGGAATTTCGAAAGAAGGGGCCTTCCGGATTGGGGCATTATTGTTAGCGCTATATGTTGGATAGTATGAACTGAACTGAATAATAGGATTTTCAATGCAAAAGTTAAATCCACAGCTAGCATGATATATAGTGCTCATATCGTCATAATGTTATGGACAGGGGCTGCAAGAGACCTGAGACTGACTATGGAAGGGGACGAGGGACAGGATGGACCTGATGGGTGACGAGACGGTGCCTATTGCACGAGATACTTCAGTCTTTGGGGATATGACGAGGGGAGCTGCAGATTGGGCAGACGATGGACATCAGCATATTGAAGTGACGGACTTGTTTGCTGGGCTGGGACATGATTTTGACGGGGCTCGTTTCGAACGAGTGTGCATGTCCTAGTACTGATACTTTATTTTTCTTGACTGTGATTTTTTATCTTCTATACAGGGTTTGTTCCCTGATTTTGGACTGAGCTTGTACGTGGTTTGTTCCCCAGCTTTCTGTACTCTGGTTTTATGCTTGGTAGGCTTTCATTGCTGTCGTTTCGTTAAAATATCTTTAATGAAATGCAGGGGTTTTTAAGTCTTTCGTTTTACTCAAAAAAAAATTAGTTGTTGGTCTTTGATCTAAATCATTTGCTAAAATTTCTAAAAAGGAAGAAAAATGTTTTAGGAATGATCACAAACTTCCATGAATGACAACATATCTTTAGGTTTCACAAAGAGCAGCAAAAACTAACCTTGTATACTTCAACAAGGAAGATTATAAGGATCCTTTTGCTGCACTTGACAAGATTTTTGTTTCTCATCTTTGTCTTCTTTGCTGCTCCTATCTTCAAAAAGAAAAAATAATGCCAAAGTTTGAACTGGTAAAACTCGTTCTCAAGTTCAATACTGGCCGCTAACATAAGCTCGTGCTCGTCCGTATAAAGTATTCAAATTGCAGAACTCAATATCTACTACCTGAATGTGGCAACAGGCGTATACAAGTTGATCGGAATCACCAGCCTTAAAGCACAACAATGTCTTTTCAAATCTACCTTCAATCATATCTGATTGTTTCCTCAAAGTCTTTCAATTTGAGGCTGCACGCTGCATGATTTAACCAGCAACATGCTCTTAAAAATCCAACAATCTTTTCTTCACCACCCTCAAATACTCCACCTTCATTAATAAAGTTAAGAGCGTCACATTGATCATATCATTCCATTACCCCAACAAACAATGGATAAAACGCTATTTTATCATTTAGCCAGAACAAATTCATTTATAGCCAGCATGCAGGTATACCTTGTCGTATTTCGTTGCAGCTTGCCGAAATTTACAGATCTTATATAGATCATTGCCCATCTGGAATCTCCTTCTCTGTAGCTTGATTTTTTACCCCAAGATTACTTGTTTCCCATAATTCTTTTTCCTGTGAAATTGATGAGTAAGACAAGATATTGGACATGTAATTTAAAATTTGAGACAACTTCATCACCACCTTTGTGAAGTCTACCAATTCTACGTCATAAAAGAAAGTTGTGTGCAGGAAATCCATACTCATACAGAGGTTTAATCATCACAGAGCAAGTTTCCCCGTCAACATCGTCGGCTGTCACTACTGCTAGAATCCAACCCAGTAATTATTTGTTCTGAATAACAGAATGCACCGATACAAGTTACTGGTATATCATTACATAGAAAATTTACCTATTTGTGCTTTCCAAGATGAGTATGAAGGAGCAAGGCATGAGTTGACCTTCATCTATAGCAAACTCAAAAATTTCCTTGCCACAGCCCAATATAGTAATAATGTAATTTATACAACAGAATGCTGACCATATATAGTGCAAGAATTTTTCCGTGAATAAAGTTACTTGGAGGCTTGGAGAGCTGATTACGCATTCAACATAATTTGATCAAGCAATCTAAAAAATACATAGAGATTATGCATGACTTGAATAAACTGACTTGTCCTCACAATCATGATTACAAAGGCCATGCTTAGCTTGACAATAAAAAAAATAAAAATAAATTCAATCTCCTTCTCGAATTTTACAATTATTCGCATGCTATATCATAAGAAGATCGTGGATTATCAGTTTCTCTAATTTTTCAACATTTCACATGCTATAAGCCATGAATATCGTGAATTATCAATTTTCTAGAAATTTACAATATTTCACATGTTATATACTCACGAATATCATGAGTTATTAGTTGTCTCCAGTTTATAAATATATCACATGGTATATAACCAAAGACTATCACAAATTATCAGTTTCTTGAGTGTTACAATATTTCGCATTATTACACACGAAAATCACGGATTGCATCTTTCCCGAGTTTTTCAACATTTCACATGTTATATTACACGAAAATCAATATTTTCATTTTTCTCTTGGTTTTCAACACTTCGTATGCTATATATAGCAAACGAAAAATCACAATTTTCAGTTTTCTCGAGTTGAATTATCAGTTTTCTCGAAATTTACAATATTTCGCATGTTATATAACCCACAAATATCATGAGTTATTAGTTGTCTCCAGGTTATAAATATACCGCATGCTATATAACCAACGAATATCATGAATTATCAATTTCTTGAGTTCTACAATATTTCGCATTATGACACACGAAAATCACGGATTGCATCTTTCCCGAGTTTTTCTACATTTCGAACGTTATATTACACGAAAATCAAGAATTTCATTTTTCTCAGGGTTTCCAACATTTCGCATGCTATATATAGAAAACGGATTTTTCGATTTTCTCGAATTTTTCAACATTCCCATGCTTATTTCCGAACATCACGGATTTTTCATACACGAAAATCGTGCAATTTTAGTTTTCCCGGGTTTTTCAACATTTTGCATGCTACAACACTTTGAAATCATGAAGTATGAGTTTACTCAAGTTTTCTATATTTCTCATGCTACAACACTTTGAAATCGCGTATTTTCAATTTTCTCAAATTTTCAACACTTTGCATATTCTAAACCATGAAAATGGCGAGTTTTCGTTGTCATCGAGGTTTTCAATATTCACATGGGGGCGCTTACTACACATGAAAAGTACGGATTTTCCATTTTTCTTAAGTTTTTCACCATTTCACATGTTATAACCCATGAATCGTGAATTATCAATTTTTTCGAGTTGTAGAACATTTCGCACGCAATAGCACAAGAAGATTGCGGATTTTCAGTTTTCTCGAGATTTTCATCATTTCACAAATAGTAACACACGAAAATTGCGGATTTTTCAGTTTTCTTCTTATATTTTCGACATTTCGCATGCTATAACCAACAAATGTCACGAAATAACAGTTTTCTTGAGTTCTACAATATTTCATATGCTATAACACAATATAACCCACGAAAATCGCGGATTTTTATTTATCTTGTTTTTAAACGTTCCGCATGCTACAAATGAAAATCGCCGACTTTCAATTTTCTCGAGTTTTTCAACATTTCGCAAGTTATAAATCGCGAAAATAGTGAATTATAAGTTTTCATGAGTTATTTATATTTCACAAGCTATATAACCCATGAAAATCAAAGATTTTCTGTTTTCTAGCGTTTTCAAAATTTCGCACGACTCATGAGAATAACTGATTTTCAATGTTCGCGGTTTTTCAGCATTTCACATGCTAAAATTACGAATTTTTCAGTTTCCTCAAGTTTACCATTTCGAGAGCTATAACCCACGAATATCGCAGATTTTATCAATTTTCTCAAGTTATCCAACATTCGCATGTAATAATACACAAATATCGTGAATTATGAGTTTTCTCGAGATTACCACATTTCGTACGTTAAATAGCACACGAAAATCGCGGATTTGCAATTTTCTCAACATTTGCAATGTTATAACTTATGAACATCGTGGATTATCAGTTATCTCTAGTATTCCAACATTTCGTATGATATATAACCAATGAATTTCGCAAATTATTAATTTTCTTGAGTTTTACAATACTTCTCCTGCTATAACACACGAATAGTGTATTTTTCAATTTTATCGAGTTTTACAATATTTCGTATGCTATAACCCATGAATATCGCGAATTATCAATTTTCTCGAGTACAACAATATTTCTCATGATATAGCACATGCAAATTGCATATTTTTCAAATTTTCTCGAGTTTTTAGCATTTTGTAAGAAAATCGCAGATTTTTAGATTTCTCGAGTTTTTCAATATTTCACATAACTCATAAATATTGCCAATTTTTACTATACTAGAGTTTTTCAATATTTCGCATACTATATAATCCATGAATATCGTGAACCATTGACTTTTTCGAGTTTTTAACATTTCACATGATATACAACACAAAAATCATGTACTTTCAGTTTGCTCGAGCACATTTCGAATATTATAACCCACGAATAATGCAAATTATTAGTTCTCTATTTTTTCAACATCTCTCTCATTACCCACGAAAAATTGCGGATATTTTGGTTTTCTCGAGTTTCCAACGTTTCGTGGGATATATTCGCGAATATCGCGGATTTCTCAGGTTTTTCAACATTTCGCACGCTATAACAATTGAATACCTCGACTTATCACTTTTCTCGAGTTATTCGGTATTTCGCATGTTATAGCACATAAAAATCACGAATTTTTAGTTTTTTAAGATTTCCTACATTTCGCATGCTATACATATAACCCACGGTTATTGCAAATTATCGGTTCTCTGATTTTTAGATATTTCCCCTTCTATAACCCACAAATCTGACAAATTATCTATTTTCTAAAGGTATAAAATTATAGCATAAGATCCCGGATTTTTTGTTTTCTCAAATTTTCAACATTTCGCATATTATAACATACGAAAACCGCAGATTATTACTTTTCTCGAGTTTTTAACAATTTGCATTCTATAGCACATGAAAATCACGATTTTTTTAAGTTTTCTTGTGTTTCCCAAACTTTCGCATGTGATAACTCACGAATATAATGAAATATCAATTTTCTTGAGTTTAACAATATTTTGAATTTAATAATAACTCACGAATATTTTCGCATGCAATAAACTACGAAGATAACTCACGAATATTTTCCCCAGCAATAAACTATGAAGATAACTCACGGATATTTCGCATTCTATAACCACAAATACCGCAAATTATCAGTTTTCTCTACCTTTTCAACATTTTGCATGTGAAATCGAATTTATCTTATTTCACAAACCCATGAATATCACAAATTATGAGTTATATCGAATTTATCTTATTTCACACGCTACAGCACAAGAAAATTGTGGATTTTACTTCTCAACATTTTCAAAGTTTCACAGGCTATATATATAACCCACGAATTGAACATTATCGATCTTCTTTACCTTTTCAATATTTCACATGATATAACCAACGGACATCACGAATTATCAGTTTTCTGGAGTCTTGTAATATTTCGCATCATAGTACACGAAAATTACGTATTTTTTAGTTTTCTGGGAATTTTCGATATTCTGCAGGATGTAACACATGAATATCGCAATTTTAGTTTACTATATTTTTTTAAAACTTTAGCATTCTATAACCCATGAATAAAGCGAATTATCGGTTTCCTCGAAATATTTGATATTTCGAATGTTATAGCATATGAATATCCGGGTTTTTTCAGTTTATTTGAGTTTTACAACATTTCGAATGTTATATAGCACACGAAAATCTGATTTTTCGAATGTTGCATAGCACGCGTACTAATATCGCAAATTATCGGTTTTATCTAATTTTTCAAAATTTCGTATCATATAACCCACGAATATATTATCAATTTTCTCGAATTTTATAATATTTCGCAAGGTGCACATGAAAATCGTGGATTTTTCGGTTTTCTAAAGTTTTTCAACATTTCGAAAAGTATAACCAACGAATTTCGCTAATTTTTAATTCTCTCAATTTTCTCAATATGCCGTATGTTATAATATAAAAAAATCACGGATTTTAAGGTTTCTCAAGTTTTCATTATTTCGCATACTATGTAACCCCACGAATATCGCGAATTATTAGTTTCTCGAGTTTTGAATATTTCGCATTCTATAAATGATGAATATCGTGATTAATCAGTTTTCTCCAGTTTCTCAACATTTCGCATGCTAAAAACAGAATATACGGATTTTTAAAGTTTTCTCGAGTTTTTCAATTTTCTCATGCTATAACTCACAAATATTACAAACTTTTAGGTTTTTTAACTTTTCAACATTTTGCATGCTTAACCCTTGAATATCGCGAATTATCAGTTCTCTTGAGTTTTTA
Source organism: Agapanthus africanus (assembly GCA_030015575.1). Lineage (NCBI taxonomy): Eukaryota > Viridiplantae > Streptophyta > Magnoliopsida > Asparagales > Amaryllidaceae > Agapanthus > Agapanthus africanus. The sequence goes on from CM057341.1 coordinate 779,580,807, forward strand.
AACATTTCGCATGTATAGCACTTAAATTACGGATTATCGAGTTTTCTTGAGTATTTCGATATTCGCATGCTATAAAACACGAAAATCAGGTATTATCGGTTTTCTCTGGTTTTTCAACATTCACATGCTAGAACCGACGAAAATCAAAAATTCCTTATTTCCTTAAGTTTTATGTATTTCGCATGCTATAACCCTTGAAAATCGCGGATTTTCGGTTATCTCGATTTTTACCATATTTAGCATTGGCGCACTGTAGGGTGTTTTTCGTCACCCCATTGAGATGGGAATACGCGCGCGCTAGTCAGGAGCAGTATAGATTCCCCCTGCCTAGGGTAGGCTGGGGTTTAATGATTGTGGGGATCCGAATCTCCGGCAGCCGCGGACTAAGCTGCCGTTAATTACCCCTCGCCTTTGGAGCGAGAGAACCTCCGATTGAAGGGTTAAACTGGTCATGCGAACTCAATGTGCAGTGTTGTGTTTTGAAGGGGTTTTGGATATATCGGGGCCCCGCAGAGTTTTTACGGGGGTCTCGCTACCCGAATAGCGGCCTGGGGGTCAAGGGGGCCAGTAGCCCCCTTGCGGGGTGCGGGGCAGCACCCCGTTAGAAATTTTTTTCTAACAGGGACAGTGTTGTGGAGTGTGTGTGTGTGTATAAAGGGGAAAAGTCATCCAAAGGATGCGTGGAGCCAGCGCCAGCGCCAGCGCACCACGTGTCACCACGTAGGCGCTCGGGCGCTAGCGCACTGAGCGCTAACGCGCCACATGTCAGCACATGGGCGCTCGGGCGCTAGCGCAAGAGCGCTAGCGCACTGAGCACTAGCGCGCCACGTGTCAGCATGTGGGGCTCGGACGCTAACGCTTTAGGCGCTAGCGCTCTGAGCGCAAGGGCGCTTTAGGCGCTAGCGCTCTGGGCCCTAGCGCTCTGAGCGCAAGAGCGCTAGCGCGCCACGTGTGAGTACGTGGACGCTCGGGCGCTAGCGCAATGAGCGCTAGCGTGCCACGTGTCAGCACGTGGGTGCTCGGGCGCTAGCGCTATGGGTGCAAGAGCGCTAGCGCACCACGTGTCAGCACGTAAGCGCTCGAGCAGCAAAAGGGACTTGGTCCCTGCAATGGGAGTTGTACTCTCAGAAAGGAGCACTTATTATTCTGTGTGTGTGTATGTGTGTGTGTGTGTGAGGAGTTAAACTCCTAAGATGTTTTGAAGCTGATGAATGGTTTCTCCCCTTGAGCCATAGTTCTTCCCCAAAGTGGGGTTTCTGGAGATGGGTCTCCTTCTTCTTCCTTTGTTGGCCGGATCTTGAAGATCAAGAAATATGAGATTCTAAAAATCTCTCCTTTCTGAGATCTGATGGCAGATCTGAGTTCCCCTTTGTGGGTTTTGTGGTGAAAAACTATTTAGTTTTGGAAAAGGAAGAGTAAAACTCTTGATTTAATTAAAAAAAAGAGAGGAAGGTTTAGAACCTTGAGGAAGGAGAAGATCACAGATCTAGATTTTTCTTTGGAGAGAGAAAAAGTTGTTGAGATAGTTTCATTATCTTTGCCTTTATAGGCTATACACTTTACTTATAGCCCCTTGGGCTTTACAAAAATGGCATTTTGGCCATCCCATAGCTCATGTGTCATTTCTTTTTGCACATAAGCCATGGGCTTACGAAAATTTGGATTTATGCCCATTCATGCATAAAAAACTATATAAAAATTATTTATTACATGATTTTGTTGTTGGTGTGGGGATGCTTGGCCGCGGGCTTGGCTTGGGCATGGGCCCGCTTGACCTGGACTTGGGCCCACCTTGCTTGGTGTTGACCTTGACTTTGACTCGGTCAACCGGGGTGTAAATTTTGACCCCAACACACACGAAAATTGCAGATCTGCATGCTTCACGACATTTTCAATATTTTGCATGCTATAACCAACGGAAATCGAAAATTTTCAGTTTTCGCGAGCTTTCGATACTTCACAGAACTCATAAAATTCACAGATTTTCAATGTACTCGAGTTTTTCAACATCTTGCATGCTATAAACCCAAGAAAATTACAGATTTTGTAATTTTATTGAATTTTCAATATTTCACATGCTATAATCCACACGACTGTCATGAATTATCAGATTTCTCGAATTTTTCAACATTTCGAATGCTGCGTTATCAGTTGTCTCTAATTTTTCAACAGTTCGCACTTTATAATCACGAATAACTCGAATTATCAAGAGTTTTACAATTTTGTGTATATTAGCACACGAAAATTTCGCATTGTGTTATCGAGTTTCTCAATATTTCGAATAGTACAACCAAAGAAAATCGCGGATTTACATGATTCTCAAGTTTTAAAACATTTTGCATGATATAACCCCACGAATATCGTGAAGTTTTAGTTTACACGGGTTTTTCAACATTTGGAATGTCATAACCCCTCATTAATTATAGATTTTCTAAAGTTTTTCAACATTTCGCATGCTATAACACTAGAAAATCCTATATTTCACTTTTTTTGAGTTTTTCAAAATTTCGCGTATTAAACCCTACGAATATTGCGATTTATCGGTTTTCCTTTATTTTTCAACATTTCGAATATTAAAGCCACGGATATCGTGAATAGTAGGTTGTTTTCTAATATTCCAACATTTTGCAACTTATAAAACATGAATATAGTGAATTATCAATTTTTCGACTTTTGGAATATTATGCACGCTATAAATCGTGGATTTCCAATTTTCTCGACATTTACAACATTTCGCATTCTATAACCCACGAGTCGCGAATTTTTAGTGTGCTCGAGCTATAGCACAAGAAGATAGCGGATTATCGGTTTTCTATAGGTTTTCAACATCTCGCATTCTAAAGCACGAATATCGTGATTTATCACTTTTTTGTTTGTCAATATTTCCAATGTTATAACCCACAAATATCGCAGTTATCGGTCGTCTCCAGTTTATCAATGTTTCACATGCTATACCCACGAATATCGTGATTATCAGTTCCTCGAGTTTTTATTGATTTCGCATGTTTGTACATGAAAATTACGATTTTTCAGTTTTCTCGAGTTTTTAACATTTCGCATGAGTATACGAAAATCGCACATTTTTAGTGTTCTCGGGGTTTTTTAATATTTCGCATTCTAATGTTTTAAAGGCGAAAAGGGATGTCAAAGCGAGAGATACTAAAAAAGCAACCGGCCGGAGCGAAGGCAACAAACATTTAAACCGTCATTTCTTATCAGATCAGAGGATTAAGGCGAAAAGGGATTTTGCTAGATCGATCGGAGGATTAAGGAAAGAATGCGAATAAAAGGAATAAAACGCTTTTTCTATTTAGAATTAAAAAAACTAGTTTTTTCGTCATTTTACATTTAATTCTGTTCTGATTGAAGACCTCCTAGATTAATGAGAAAGCAATAATACATAAACAACAAGGCGAATGAAATTACATGAAATTTATCTTTATCTTTATTTTTTAAATAAAAATCACGCAAATGCTCGTCGAGACACTTGAGGCGATGGTAGCTAAGATCGTCTCGCCCAAACGTCTGAGACGCTAAGGCGCTTCGTCTTTAACACACCGTCACATTCTATAAATCATGAATAGCACAATTAATCAGTTTTCTCAGGTTTTTCACCATTTCGCTTGCTAGCAACCGAAAACATCGGCTTTTTAATTTTTCTCAAGTTTTTCAACATTTCTCAGGCTACAAATCATAAACATTACAGATGTTTTAATTTCTCGAACTTTTCAACATTTCGATCCCTAAAACCCTTTAATATCGCGAATTATAAGTTCTCTTGAGTTTTTCAACATTTTGCATGTTATATCACACGAAAATCATGGATTATTGGGCTTTCTTGAGTATTTCGACATTTGCATGTTATAACACGAAAATCGAGGATTATCGGTTTCTCGATTTTTTCAACATTCACATGCTATAACCCACAAAAATCATGAATCATCGACTTTCTCAAGTTTTCTGTATTTTGCATGCTATAACCCTCGAAAATCACGGATTTTCAATTATCTCCATTTTTACCATATTTCGCAGATTTGCAATTTTCCAACATTTTCAATATTTTGCAAGCAATAATAACCCACGAATATCAAGAATTATCAGTTCTTTCTAGGTTTTCAGCATTTCACATGCTATAAAACCAACGAAAATCGCAGATTTTCAGTTTTCTCAAGTTTTCAAAACTTCGCAGGACTCACGAAGATCTTCAGTTTTTGTTCTTAGGTTTTTCAAATCTTGCATGCAAAAACCTAAGAAAATTATAGATTTCATAGTTTTCTTGAGTTTTCAATATTTCGTTTCTATAAACCATGACTATAGTGAATCATCGGATTTCTTGAATTTTTCAAACTTTGAAATACTATAACCCACTAATATCGCGAATTACCAGTTTTATCTAGTTTCTCAACATTTTGCATGTCATAACCTACGAATATCACAAATTATAAGTTTACTCGAATTTATAATACTTCGCTTGCTGTACGAAAATCGTGGAGTTACAATTTTCTTGACATTTTCAATAAATCGCAGGTTATATAACCCACAAATATCGCGCATTAATAGTTCTCTAATTTTTAAACATTTCAAACGATATAACGAGTATATCGAATTATCAATTTGCTCGAGTATTACAATTTTCGTCATGGTAGCAAACGAAAATTTCATATTTTTTAGTTTTCTCCAGTTTTTTAACATTTCAGATGCTACAATTGAAGAAAATAGTTGATTTACATGTTTCTCGAGTTTTTAAATAGTACGCATGCTATAACCTACGAGTGTCGCGAATTTTTAGTTTACTCGAGTTTTTCAACATTCCGCATGGCAAAACCCACAAATATCATTATCGATTTTCTCAAATTTTTCAACATTTCGCATGCTATATAGCACTCGAAAATTCTGTATTCACTTTTCTCGAGTTTTTTCAATATTTAGCATATCATAACCCACGAATATCGTGAATTATCAATGTTCCCTTATTTTTCAACAATTCGAATACTAAACTCACTACTACTTTGAATCGTCTGTTTTTTTCGAGTTTTTGTCTAATTTGCATGTAAATGGCAAATTTTCAATTTTCTCGACACTTCTACAACATTTTGCATTTTATAACCCATCCATGAGTATTGCTAAGTTTTAGTCTACTCGACTTTTCAACATTTCGAATGCTATAGCACACGGAAATCCTATATTTCTAATTTTTTTGATTCTTTCAGAATTTTGTATCTCATACTATAGCCCAAGAAAACCGCGTATTATCAGTTCTCTAATTTTTCGACATTTCGCATCTTATAACTCATGATTATCACAAATTTTCAGTTTTTCCTAGTTCAATATTTCGCTTATGCATGAAAATCGCATATTTTCAGTTTTCTATAGATTTTCAACATTTCGCAAACTATAACCAATGAATGTCATGAATTATTAGTTTTCTCGAGTTTTCTATATTTCGCATGCTATAACCAATGAAAATCGCTAGTTTTTAGTTTCCCTTGATTTCAACATTTCACATGTAATATTACCTGCAAAAATTTCCGAGTTTTCAGTTTTCTCGATTTTTCAACATTTTGCATGCTTCTTGAGATCCACAATATTTCGAAAACTATAAAACACGGAAAAAGCAGATATTCAATTTTCGTAAGTTTTTGTTATAGCACACGAAAATCGTGGATTATCGATTTTCTCGAGTTTTGCAATATTTCATATGCTACAAACAAAAAAGCATATTTTTCGGTTTTCTTGAGCTTCAAAACATTTCCCATTTTATTGCACATGAAATATGCGTAATCACAGGAATCAAGGGTTTTTCAGTTTTCTTGATATTTTTAAAATTTCATATGCTCCAAGAATATTATGGCTTATTAATTATCTCGAATTAATAATTTTCTCGAATCACAGATGAAATTTGCGGATTTTCGGATTTCTCAAGATTTTCAACATTTCGTATGCTATATAACTTACAAATATCATGAATTTTTAATTTTTGTGGTTCATAAATATTTCCCTTGCAATAACCCACGAATATTGTGAATTGACATTTTCTCGATTTTCAACATTTCGCATGCTGGTTGCCAAAACTCAAGAAACTCGCAGATTTTACAGTGTTATCAAGTTTTTTCAAAATTCATCATGTTACAACCCATGAACATCTGAAATTATTTTTCTCTAGTTTTTCGACATTTCGCATAATATAACCAACGAAAATTACGGATTTACAGTGTTGTCAAGCTTCAACGATTCGCATGCTAGAGCACATGAAAATTGTGAATTTTATTTTTTCTCAAGTTTTTTTATTTTGCATGCAAATTAAAATCGTGGATTTTCGGTTCTCTCAATTTTTTAACCATTTCGCATGCTATACCCACAAAAATCTTGAATTATCAGTTTTTTCGTATTTTAAAATATTTTGTATGCTACACAAGAAACTGTCTAATTATACAGATTTCTCGATTTTCCAGGTTTCTTGACTTCTACAAGATAACGAATTATTAATTTTCTCGAATTTTACAATATTTCGCTTGGAACACGCGAAAAATCGCTGGTTTTCTAGAGTTTTTCAACAATTCGAAGGGTGTAACCCACCAATATCTCGGATTATTCACGAGTCTCGAATTTTTCTATATTTCGCAAGCTATAGTATAAAAAATTGCGGATTTTCAATTTTCTTGAATTTTTCAACACTTCGGATGTTATAACCCTTGAATATTGCAAATTGTTAGTTCTCTCGGGGTTTCTAACATTTTGCATGTTATATAGCCCATGAAAAATCATGAATTTATCGGTTTCTTAAATTTTTCGACATTTCTAATGTTATAACCCGCGCATATCACGAATTATCTGCATTCTCGAGGTTTACAAGATTTCTTATGGTACACATCACACAAAAATCACGGATTTACAGTTATCTCGACTTTTCCAACACGAAAAAATCTGGATCTGCAGGTTTCTTGAGGTTTCCAACATTTCGCATCGGTGTTAATCAGCTTTTCACATTTTGCATGTTATAGCAACGAAAAATTATTGATTTTCAGTTTCCTCGAGTTTCCAGCGTTTTGCATGCTATAACCCATGAATATCACGGATTTTAATTGTTCCCGAGTTTTTATAATTTTACATGCTATAAACCACCCAATGACGAATTATCGTTTTTTAAGATTTACAAGATTTTGTATGTTTATTATAGCATACGAATATCGCTGAGATTCATTTTTCTCGACTTTTCAACAGTTAACATGTAATAACTTACAAATATCGTGAATTATTGGTTTTCTCGAGTTTAATATTATAACACACTAAACTGTAGATTTTTTCCAACATTTCGTATGCAATAATAGCACACGAAAATCGCTAATTTTTAGTTTTTCTTGAATTTTTCAACATTGTGCATGCTATAACATATGAATATCATAAATTATCAATACTCACTAATATTTAGACATTTTTCATTCTATATATCCCATGAATACTGTGAATTATCTGTATTTTCGAGTTTACAATATTTTTCTCGCATTACGATTTTTCAGATTTTTAGCTCAACAATTCGAACGCTACCAGTCATGCCCCGCTTCCTAAAATACGGAATACGGGAGGTGACTAGGCCAGCCATGCTCCTACGGTCAAGAAAATATCCCGTTGTAGTCACACTTCGGCTTCTAATAGTACATGGCAAGCAGTATTCATAGCACATGTAATGAGAAATGCACTTACTAATTCTATAAAAACAGATATAGAACTAGCCGGATAGAATCAAAGGAAATGATAGCGCTGAAGTCCCTGATCTAGATGTCCGCAATATCCTCGAGGTAAGGCAGGTCATGATCCGATCTAAGTCCACTTCTAGCTCTGAGCATGCATACTAAGGTCATCAGAGCGACACAATATATATATATATATATATATATATATATATATATATATATATATATATATATATATATACACGTGCAATGATGATAAACATGAAGCAATAAACATGGAGTAATGACGTGGGCATGAAGTAACCAGTACATGTCAACAATAAAGCATGTGAATCGAATCAGTAATCAATGCAATGTCCATATCACTAAACCTATCAGTAATCAACAATAAACCTATCAGTCTCTAAGTCTCAAAGTCTAAGTCACTAAACTTATCGTCAGTTCGGGAGTGAGTGTCAACCACCACAGGAGTATTCCCAACCCAAGGATAAGCCCAGTGGCAAGGAAACACGGGTCCGAATCACGATCAATAAGAATCAGTAACACGGTCAGTATCAAAATCATGAAATCACGAAATATGCCGACAGTGGGACTCCTGAGATTCCGTTGATCGAACCCAAACTCAAACCACCCCACACCCCGCGATATACATCAAACACCGATAATGAATCTAAATACTAGTCGCTCCATGACAAATCTAAAGCGAGAATTGGAGACAGGGTCTCCATCAAGCATGTCTTAACCGGTATCCAAGATAAGTGGATAGTCCTTGATGTCTTACCTATGACACTAATATAAGTGCTTTCATACCCATCCCATACCAGTTATAGTTACACTTATATATGTCTCATAGGCGTCGACAATACAATAACTAATTGGTTCCGCTGATTGTATACAAGTACGCGTCATTTCCATTATTCAAACACGCTTTTACACTAACGTACTTGCCGCAATCCAATCACTAACATTTATCACTTGGTAATGTAACACGGTCACTAGGATATCAATGTATAAGGCCCCTATTCAATGAGGGTATAATAGTTACATGATATGATAAGAATGCAATCAAATATGTTACGAGTAAAAATATGGCAGCCAATATCATATAACTTGGAAAATTCACTATAAATCACACGCGCAGATTTGAGCAAAACAATATAAAAGGAGCAAGTAGTATATTTAATTATCTCTACAGAAAAATTGGTTTCAAGTCAATCGGGGTTTAGGTTTGTGAGTTACGGTCATTTTATTTTAAGTGTTCACCGCTGGAAATCCAGTTTCTGAACTAGAAGTCTGTTTTGTAACACGTTTTACTCTCTGCTGGAATCATAATTAGGCAACTCTACAGTTAGATAATATTTAGATTTACCTGTTATATTTCCAACGCATTAGACGAATCAATAATCTCCACTATATGCAGGAAGATATGCATTGTCTAAGGTTAAGGTATACATTCTGTTTCTCCATGAAACTGCAGTACACATCGACGGTTTAAAAGGTGTTGTAAATATCAAAAGTCAACGGAATGCAATGGGATTAGTACCGTTAGAAAGCTAATTAAATTCTCCACACTACCATATATGGTTCCGCACACTTGCGCACTTAAACAGTGAAAAGCATGCGTTCTAAAATAGGTAAAGGCATAGATTCTAACTCTGGACTGCAGTCCAGAGCCATGAATCGCCTCAGTTTTTATTGGCATAACTTATTAAAATACATATATGAACTATGGGTACTGTAGGTTTATCTGTTGGCTTCGATACGAGCTATATAACACCAAAATCCGATATATAAATGCTTTATTATGATTTTAATCGTTCAGCTTGTCCGGGAAAAATCAGGTTTTGCAAAGGCTATCGAGGGCAACGTTTTATGGGTGAAACGGCGTCGTTTTGCCGTCCAATTTCTACATGGTATTCATTAAAATTAATTGGATATAACGATCATGGGTTACACCATATTCGATTAAGTTATCTCATAGGATCCTAAACCGAACACTTAAACTATGCAAACAGTTATCGTTCGAAATATCGATTCCTTTTACCCGATCAACACGAAATTAATTCATGAGTTACTATATGATATTACTGCGGTGTAATCAACTCATGTCAGGTCTCAAACACTAAAATTTACGATGATGGTACTTGTTCGATATTAACTTCGCAAACAATGTATATGAAAAATGTCTATACTTATACATATATCAATATTATATCTAGTGATTACTATAGCATGATGAACAAGTGAAGGGGTTCACTTGCCTTCGGTATCTTGATATAGAAGTGACACCACATGCGAGATCTGTCTCGACACACGAAGCAATGCGATGCTGGATGCGGTGCACGACGCGGGCGTGATGCCCGGTGACCCGGTACAGGACACGGTGGCGAGCGGGTGTGATACAGTAGTGGGCGTGGTGATGACGCGGGCGTGACACGGTACGAGACGCTACGCTGGTGTGGGAGTGGACACGGTACATGCACTGGATCGGGGCACGGGTGGCACAGAGGCTGGCACGGCGTGGCACAGAGGATAGCATGGCGTGGCATGGAGAATGGGTATGAGGCGGCACGGGGAGTTCACTAGGGGTCGCCGGCTGTGGAGGTCGGCTTGGACGGCAGCGATGGTGACGGCGAGGGATGATGATGACGAGGTGGCTCGTGGTGATGGAAGTAGAGGCGAAGAGCTATGGGATGTTGGGGAGGGCGGCGGCGTCGAAGCCTCTTGTGGTGGGGGCGGCCGTGATGGGTCGGGTGGGTGAGTTTGGAGAGAGGAAGGAGATGAGAAGGGGAGAGCGAAGACGAGGAGCGATGGAGGTGGTGACGGGGACTTCGGTTGCTGGAGGAGGAGAAGAGGAGCCCGTGGCGGCGCAGGGGGTCGATGCAAGGTGACGGTGGCCAGGGATGCTCGTCGGCGAGGGGTGGCGTCGTAGTGGTGGTCGGAGGTGAGCGGAGGCAACCGGAGATGGCGGGGGAGGAGCTTAGGGGTTGCGGCAATGGTAGGGGAGAGAGAAGGTGTTGGCAGTGGTTTGGACAACGAGATGAGGAGATGGAAAGGGAGGTTAGAGGGGTGAGGATTTGGAGGCCGGAGATCTCGGGTAGTTGCGGCAAGGGCGCTGTCATAGAGCCGTTGCGAAAGAGGTGGTTGGGATCGAGAGGAGAGAGAAGGAGAAAGGAAATAGAGGAGAGAGAAAGAGAGAAAAGAGGGCGGATGGGATCGGGTCGGGTTAGGGTTTGGGATAATAGAAAATAGGATAAGAAAAATAGGGTTAGGGTTTAATTTAAAATAGGAAAATAGAAATTTAAAAGAAGTTGGCTTTGAAAATAGGAATTTAGAAATAATCAGTTAGGGAAATATTTTACTAAAAAAATACGGTTACTAGGAAAAATATTTAGAGAATTATTAAAAGAAATTTTTATTAAAACATGAAATACTTCGGACAGCGGATACCGGTTATTACATCATACACTTCTTATAGAATATTTCGTCCTCGAAATTAAAATAAACAATAAGTTATAAAAGTCAAGCGGAAAGTTACTAGAAAAATCAGACATTATCATATGGTAATTCATTCAAAAGCAACAAAACTCAAATATTTGTTCGTAAGAAATAGCGCAGCTAAAAGAAATAGTCATATGTAAGAGCAAGGACGAGAAAATTGGCGGTAATAAACTATATATATATAAATACAATGAAAGATATAATAGCAATAATAAACAATAATGAAGTATTTGCTGATAAACCTTAAGAACCAAAACTACTTTAGTGAGTCTACAAATCAAGCAAGTATAAAATAACCTAAGAATACTCACACGGTGAAATATAGAAAAAGATAGGTGGGCTAACAACCAAAGCATGCATCAACAATTAACGTAAATGCCAGACATATGCAAAAGTGTGGGGATAATATAACACAAAAGAAACTCAAGATAATACCGAGATAGTGACGATGTATGTTTAAGTAAATAAAATGTATTAGCATACAAGATAGCCATATTTCATTTTACCGTAAATAGAAAATCTAAATCGATTGGAGGACAAGCATACGTAAGGAAACGTAAATACGAAATTAAAAGATTGTTCGCATAATTAAGAACAAAGAAAAGAGAATACTATGTATAGAATCAAGATGAAACTCATTTTAAAGAAAACCCAAACCGCCAAATATATGAATTTGAGATTTAAATAAAATAACACCAACAACGAAATGAATATGAGTGCTAACACTGAAATAAAACATATAACGTTAGAGAAAATATAAAATAGAAGATAACCTGAAGCGATATCCTGTAGTTAAAAACAGAGGGAATTAAAAGGATGAAAACAGAACTACGTATTAAAAGACAATAATCGTGAAAAGCATTTGTAGGAACAATTTACTAGAAATAGAATATACGGTGTAAGTTTGTACTATAAAAATTTGAAGAATAGTAGATTATTTAAAGTAAGTAAAACAAAAGTAGTTAATAATACGCGCTTTAGGAAAACACAAAAATAGAGAAAAACTAAATTTCAAATGTAACTAAATATAACTACAGTAGTTGAGAGTAATACCGGTAATGTGTAGTAGACTAGCCAAGGCATGGATTTGCGGTAAGATACGACCCAATTGAAAGATGAAATCAGGAAGATGGTGTTTAACTATAGTGTCAATGGGGCTGGAGGTCAGGTTACTTCAGGGTTCAAGAATGAGATAACGATAATGAATCTCAAGGAGGGAAAGAAATTATCGGGAGGAGGAACAATCAATGCATCATGCGGATATTAAAGGTACAATACTCAAGGAAAAATTTGCTCGAACCGACATTTATTATCCAGAAAATTTTGACATAGCACAATTGAGAGATAAACATGGCCCTAAGCAATACATTGTTTTTATTTGGCCAGAAGAAAAGAAAATAAGTCGCGTCAGCCACGATTGTGGAAATCCAATAAATTACGATAAGCTCTCGCACTAAGATATAGGTGCCCATTCCTATAGTGCCTCGCAAGAATTGCTGCTGGAGGTTCTTCAGCCTCGAATTCCTCCTCACTCGAGATTTCCTTCTTCGACTCTTCCTCGGTTGGGGCCTCGTTTTTGGACTCTTCCCCCATGGAGTTTTCATCTCCTGGCCCTTCCTGTTCGGTGAGAGCTTCCTCGTCGGGGTCCTCTTCGGCGGGAGCTTCCTCTTCTGGATCCTCTTCCACTGGGTCCTACTCAGGATCTTCCTCTTCAGAATTTTCATCTGAATTCTCTTCTATTGGGTCCTCCTCAGGATCCTCTTCTACTGGGTCTTCTTCAGGGCCCTCTTCTTCATCGTCAGAGTCACCGATCATATTGACTTATGGAGCCACGTCTGTGACTCCCTCGTCCTCAGGATCGCTGTTGTCGAAAATAACCTGTCGGCCATCGACCTTGTCATCTGAACTCACTAGTATGCAGTTAAAAGAAACGCAGGACCGAGTCCTCATCGAGAGGCGGCGCTGCCCCAGGGTTGGCTATGGCCTGAAAAGAGAGGGTCGTGATTAGATAGTGGAACACACAAAAATAACTAAAAATGTGGAGCACATGGAAAATATAAGGTGGATAAAATCTAAAATCATAAACTTGAGTGATGATGTAGTAAGTAGTATATGAAAGTTGTTTTCCCCAATCAGAGCAAAGCTTTGTTCAAATTCTAAGGCGGGAAATGAAGCAACGCTTATGTTTCCCCCAATCAGAGCAAAGCTCTACTTTGAAAATAAAATGTTAAAATAATTGAAGCAACGCTTCAAATTCCTTGTGTTGCGCGCAGAGCGCCACGTGTCAAAAAAAATGACACGCCAGCGCAAGGGGCGCTGCGCCCAAGGCAGCGCATCCCAATCAGAGCAAGGCTTTGTTTTAAAATTCAAATTTTAAATAAAGGAAGCAACGCTTCAGATAACTTGCGCTCTGCGCCGCGCGACACGTGTCAGCGCAGTTGCGCTGTGCTCTGCGCCGCGCGACACGTGTCAGCGCAGTTGCGCTGCGCTCTGCGCCGCGCGACACGTGTCAAGTGCAGGTGCACTTGCGCCAAAACATATGCGCGACATGTGTCAAGCGCAGGTGCACTTGCGCCAAAACTTAAATAATAAATTATTTAATTAAACAAAATTAAAATTCTAGAAAGATCTTTTTAATCTTATGAAATTAAGAAGATTATTTTCTGTAAAACAGAGGCCTTAGGGTCAAAATCCAACGGTGGGGAAATATCCTCAGATCAATCAGAGAAAGATCTCTGTAACAAACTCAACAAACTAATTGGCCCTATATAAAGGCCCCTAGACTCCAAGTCTCAGGGACAGAGATACAGAAAAATAGAAAAAGAAGAGAACTCTGAAAGAATTTAGAAGATCATCTTCTTCAAGGTAAAATTCTTGAAGAACGGAGATAAAATACCTTACAAGAAAGAAGAATTTCTTCTAAAAGATCTAAGAACAAGATCAAGATCTTCAATTAAAAGAAAAAGATCAAAAAAGATCCAATCACAAAATATTAAAGAAGTAATTTACTTCATCCCTAGATCTTTTGATCTATATAAAGGCACTGCCTTTTGATGAACCATTGGTTCTTGAATCTTGAGGTAGAACCTCTTCAAAAGATTCTTTTCTTTGATCTAAAATTGATCAAGATGCGCTCTGCGCTATTGAACAGTGCCATGCACTCTTAATTTACGATGTTGCGCTCCTTGGACTGGCGCAAGTCACCAGAGAGCGCCACGTGTCAATCCGCGCCTTGCGCTCCTAAAAACAGAGCACTGTGCTCTTGGATTGGCGCACTGCACCAGAGCGCGCCACGTGTCAGCAGCGCACCAGCGCAGCGCACTACGCTAAAGGACTTGCGCTCACCAGAGCGTGACACGTGTCACCTTCACATACGCTAGCGCCTTGCACTCTTTAATTGGCGCAGAGCGCCTGACAGGCCACGTGGCGCACTGTCAGACCATTAAATGCTCTGTATTATTAAAAAGGGGCAAGAGCCCAATTAAAAGGTCTAACAGACCAAGTCAAATGCTATACATTATTAAAAAAGGGGCAGAGCCCAATTAAAAGGCCTAACAGGCCTAATCTAAATGCTGTGCATTTAATTAAAAGCCCAATGCTATGCATTATTTAAAAAAGGGTAGAGCCCAAGCAAAGGCCTAAACAGGCCAATCATGAACAAAATGTTAAACATTTTCAAATGGACTTAACCCAATTCTGGCCATAAGTCCTCAAATTAAATTGAACTGAGCACAACTGCTCTCCCAAATCAATTTACACCCGGTTCAAGGATACATCTCTGAACTCCTCTGATATTTGTCGTTGTAATCCCTCAACGTCGTCAGAGAGGTGACAGGTCCCGACAACCACACATTGCTACGGACTGTGGGGTCCTTAAACTTATGGACTATGATGTCCTTAAACCAATATTCGTCCCCAAAATGGGAATGTTGGACCACCATGTCTCTAAACCGGAAATCAAAAGTTCAACAGCTAGAACAATAAAATGTTCAACCGAGCCCATATGCTCGTAAACCTTCAAACAGATTTTAGTCCCAAATTGGACTATAGATCTCCCAACCATCATTGGTTCAAGGGTACATTTCTGAGCTCCTCTGATATATATCGTTGTAATCCTTCAACGTCGTCAGAGAGATGACGGGTCCCGACGGCCATACATTCCATGGACCACTATGTCCCTAAACTGGAAATCGACCGCAATGTCACTAAACTAAACAATAGAGTCCAAATGCTCTTTTGTTGGATCTAAATGATCCCGTTAAGTTGATCTTATTCTCAAATTAGACTAACGTATCCTTAACGAACGTTTAAGTTGATCTTAGCCTCAAATATGGCTAACGTATCCTTAAACCAAAACCCCAAGCCCAAATCTAAGAAAATACGGATTTGGACTAATCCGCGTCCTACGGGCGACAATATAAATTAGTCTCCGTATACAATCCACGGGCAAGCACAAACAAAACAAACACCTACGACACGAAGTGACCAGCTGGAGAAGGAGAAAATTGTTACCGCGATGCGGTAGCGTAATTAACTGCAGGGGCTTGCGCCTGCAGGGAAGAGCTCCCCACAATCAAAAACCCCTTAAGCGAGGGGGAATCTGACGAAGTCTGCTATATCGGACGCATCCGTTTAAACCTTCAATACACGATGCCATAAATCAACTTGGCATCTTCGGAGAGGTGGATGGATGGCTCCAAATAGCATCTGCCCCGAATCTTAGTGCCAAGACGCCCGATTTTGTGCACCGTCCTTTCGGAGGGGAACAAAAGTGAATGGTAAGGAAACGATATACAAATCACAACCCATATTTTTTTCATTTAAACCAATGGGTTCAACAAAATACAAGGTTCAGACGAAAATAAACGATTACTAAATAAAATAACAATGTCTTTATTAGAAGTGGAAAGGGTGATAACTCCGCGTTGATATCTAGGTTTCTGCGATCTCGTAAAGCGAGTCTGGATCATGTGTTTGGCCACCATTCTCGAAATTTAAGCTACGAAAACAACCAAGTTACTCAAGCAGATGTGGAAGGCGTTGATGAATCTCCTCTGTGCAACTCTTTCCTTCTAAGGCAACCATTGACAATATGTTCACCAGATCCACAAATTCCAGTTCCAGTTCATTTATACCAATTCCAGTTCTCGTATTTCTTTATTCGTGGTATTTCTTGATTTAGCGTGTTTGGGTGCGAATGGTATCTTACATTTTACATTGCATTCGACCCGACCCGCTTGCTTAAACTTGTTTGATTTATAGTTATAAGTTACCCTGACTCGTTGCTTTGACACGTGCATCTAGTATAAACTGCATATTAGCATTTCATCTGACATCGCATGTTTTATCATGTAACATTTTAAATCACGAAAAATAATTTAAAATTGCATTTCATAGCCTGCTTGTTACCCCTAACCTTGTGGTAGCTTCCTTGCATCGTGTTCTCGTCCCGTTTAGTGAAACGAACGTATTTCCCACAATCAGAGCAAAGCTCTGTTTGAATTTCAAAATTCAAATTTGGAAGCAACGCTTCAGATTCCGTGCGCTGCGCGCAACGCGCCACGTGCCAGAAGCTGATACGTCAGCGCAGCGCCCAAGGCAGCGCGCCCAATCAGAGCAAAGCTCTGTTTAAAGAAAAATTAAAGGAAACAACGCTTCAGTTGCGCAAGCACTGCTGTTCCCCTTCGAATGGCGGCTTAGACTTTGCGTCTTGCCTGAGATTCGGGGCAGATGCTATGTGGTTTTATCCGTCTACCTCTCCGAAGATGCCAAGTTGATTTATGGCACCGTGTATCGGAGGTTTAGACGGATGCGGCCGATGTAGCAGACTTCGTCAGATTCCCCCTCAGGGTGAGGGGTTTTTGATTGTGGGGACGCTCTTCCCTGCAGGCGTAAGCCCCTGCAGTTAATTACGCTACCGCATCGCGGTAACAACTTTCTCCTTCTCCAGAATTTCACTTCGTGTCGTGTGTGTTTGTTTTGTTTGTGGTTGCCCGTGGATCGTATACGGAGACTGAGTAATGCCGTCGCCCGTAGGACGTGGATTAGTCCAAATCCGTATTTACTTAGATTTGGGTTTGGTGTTTTTAGTTTAAGGATGCATTAGTCGCGTTGCGGCTAAGATCAACTTAAACGTTCATCAAGGATACGTTAGTCCTGTTTTGGACTAAGATCAACTTGACGTGATGATCGATTTAATATCTGGCCATCGGGACTCAGCACCTCTCTAACGTCATTGAAGGATTACAACGGCAGATGTCAGAGGAGTTCAGAGATGTACCCTTGAACCAAGGTTGATTTGGAGTTTTATAGTCCGTTTGAATGTTTAAGGATACGTTAGCCGTGTTTGGGGGGCTAAGATCAACTTAAACGGGATCGTTTAGATCCGGCAAAAGAGCATTTGGAGGCTCTATTGTTCCAGTTTAGGGACATAGTGGTCCATATTCCAGTTTAGGGACGTAGGGGTCCATATTCCAGTTTAGGGACGTGGTGGTCCATGTTCCAGTTTAGGGATGTGGTGGTCCATATTCCAGTTTAAAGACGTGGTGGTCCGTTATTAGTTTAAGGATGTTTCGGTCCGATATTAGTTTAAGGACGTTTCGGTCCGATATTGATATGTGGTTGTCGGAACCCGTCACCTCTCTGACGTCGTTGAAGGATTACAACGATAGGTATCAGAGGAGTTCGGAGATATACCCTCGAACCCGTAGTAAATTGATTTAAGAGAGCAGTCTTGCTCAGTCAATTTAATTTAAGGACTTATGGCCAAAATTGGGCTAAGTCCAGTTTCAACATTTTTTTGTCTTTGGCCTGTGCTAGGGCTTTAACCCTTTTTAGTAATGCACTGCATTATTCTTGTTTTGGTTGGGCTTTGCCCTTTTATAAATGATGCAGAGCATCTATTTTTTTGTTTGGGCTTTGCCCCCCCTTTTAAAATGCATAGCATTTTTTATTAGGCCTGTTAGGCCTTTTAATTGGGCTCTGTCCCTTTTCTTTAATAATGCAGAGCATTAAATACTCTGACAGTACCCCACATGGCTTGTCAGGCGCTTTGCGCAAGTTAAAGAGCGCAAGCACTCATGGAGGTGACACGTGTCACGTTCTGGTGAGCGCAAGCGGAACAGCGCAATGCGCTGCGTTAGTGCGCGGCGCTGCTGCATTGCTGACACGTGGCGCTTCCTGGCTGCTTGCGCAATAGCGCAGTTTTGGCAGGTGCTGGGCACTGTTCTTATTCTTTTGGATCAATTTCAGATCAGAGAAAACAAGTTTTTCTTTTTTCTTGTTTTCCAAAGAACCAGTGGTTCATATAAGGTGCAAGGCACTGTTCTTGAGAATCTTTTAGATTCAGAACCAATGGTTCATAAGAAGAAGTGCAAGGCACTGTTTTTTTATTCATTTATTATTTTTTTTCTTTTCTTTTCATTAGAGATCCTAGATCTTGTTCTCAGATCAATGATCTGTTCATGAGAGAATTTTCTCTTTTTCTAAAGGTTTTACCTTTTTCTTTGTTCTTGAGGATTTCTCTCCAATTCTTCAGAGTTCTCTTTTTTTCTCTCAGAAAATATTCATGCCTTTGAATTGAGGTCTGGGGTCCTTTTTATAGTGCCCATAAATTAGTTAAATCTGTTAAAAAGATCTTTCTCTGAGTGATTTGGGGAATTTTCCCCATCGTTGGATCTTTGATCCAAAGGTCTCTGTTTTACAGAAGAAAATCTTCTTGTTTTAACAAGAACAAAAAAGATTTATTCTGTTTTGCGCAACTCCCTTAGCGCGGCGCTTGCGCAACTGAACGTTGTTTCTTTTACTCTTAGTTTTTTAAAAGAGCCCTGCTCTGATTGGACGCACCGCCTTGGGTGTTGCGTTGTCGTATCAACTTCTGACACGTGGCGCGTTGCGCGCAGCGCACGGGATTTGAAGCGTTGCTTCAAAATTTGAATTTTTGAAATTTAAACAGAGCCTTGCTCTGATTGGGGAAACAAATGCCCCCCCACCGTTGCACTTACGTGGGTCGCATGTGAGTACAGCGGTGGCAAGATCTCAGCATTTGGATCAACTGATAAGTTGAAGGGGCGCAGGCGCCTATAAATAGGACCTTTGGTCCTTAGAAAATTCTTACAACTTTTAAGAATTTTGATTCTCAGAGCCTTGCTCTTGCTTAAGAACTTTCAGAGTCTTGCTCTTGTTCTTTCCCCAAGAACTTTAAAGTTCAGAACTTAGAATCACTCTAGGTAATTTAAATTAAATTAAATTTAATTAACAGAGCCTTGCTCTTATAGATCTTTGATCTAAAGAAACACCCCTTTAGGGTTTCACCACCAGAGCCTTGCTCTCAAAAACTTACAGATCTACAGAGATCTTGTCCATGGGTTTTAATCCATGAACAGAGCTTTGCTCTTGGATCAAATGTAGATCTTTTTAGATCTGAAAAATGAAGATTTTTTTTAATAATTTTCCTAGATTTTTCAAGATTTCAAAATTTTAATTCTTTTAAGTGTTAAAAAAAATTGATGGATCTTTCCATCATTACCAAAGAGCTATGCTCTTTTGAGGAATCTTGTTCCCCTGAGACCAGAGTTTGACAAATGTCACTCTGTGACAGAGCTTTGCTCTAAAAGAGGAGATTTTCTCCTTGTCTCTAGGGATTTCCCATCAATGAGGATATTCTTTTGTGGATCTTTTTCCATGAATTGACAATCTCATCTAATGATGGGATCGTCTTATTAAATGATGCACCGTCATCCAGATTTTGTGGGTCCCCCTTTGGTCCCCTACCTACTGCATCCCAGTGTGGAGTAAGATTTTAAAATGCCAAGCGTTAGAACACTAACGGTTATTTTTGTCTTTCCACAGGAAACATGTCTGACGACTTGTCTTTCTCCTTTGTTCGCTCGGAAGGAGGGTTCCCTCATTCGCCAGTGGACCGGGTGGCGCTTGCTCTTATTAAGGATCATGACCCTGAGTGCAAAAAACTCCACCTATGGGGAAGGTGGTACAGCCAGATCATCCAGGGTCGCCGCAGTTTCAGTTTTGCCACGCCGTCTGAACCCATAACTCCAATCCCCTATGCGGACGAACCCCCGGCGAAGTATGCCGTGGAGATTAAAAATTGGAACTCGAATGACCTCCTCCAACCCGCAATTGGTGCTATTCCCGTGCAGCCGCCGCCGGCAATAGATATTTTAGGAAGGCGAATCTGTCAGGGTGAAGCACGCCCTTGGGGACAGGCCTATAATATTGGATTGGTGCCGCGACCGCCCGCCGGATACTTGCAGTGGGCCCGATACATCTTATCGGCGAAACGGACTCATCTAATGAAGATTGGATTGTATTCGGCCATCTACGTCTCGCTCTTCGAGTATCCCTCTCCTCCAACGTGGTGGATCAAGGCCTTCATCGAACAATGGAATATCCCCGCCCACACTTTCTTGATGGAGGATAGGGAGGTCTCAATTTCCTTGGAGGAGTTTGCCGAGCTCTCGGGTTTACCGATGAGGGGGGAGCATTACGAGGAGTTGCTACCTCCTGACGAATACGTTTTTGTCACCAAGCCGCTGGTGTTTGACCTAACTCCGGAAAACGCCATTCAGCATCAGTATCCGGGCCTGGTGAAGATGTTGGAGATCTATGAAGGACTCCATCTGGAATTGGGCGATCGGGGCGTCAGTTTCGCAGATTTTATTGCCCGCTTCATTCGCCCGGAGCTCCTATCAGAGCGGAGTGAGAAGTTTGCCCAGCTCGATGACCCTTTCGGTTTCGGCTCAGACCGCCGACCTATATCGGAGAATGATCAAAGGGATTTTTATCTCCCCGGCTCTGCCATCGTCCCTTTCTCAGAAATCGCCGTCCCGGGCATGGATGAGGAAACCTTTTTTATTGGGTTCTTGGGTTTGTGGCTATGCAGCTTTGCGCTCCCCATGCACCCGTGTCACATGCGGCCCTCCGTCTTTTACCCAGCGCATCGGATGGTGGCTGGTTTGCAGTTATCGGTAGGAATCGCCGGGCTGGCCTACCTTTATAAAGGACTTAGCGTAGCGGCGGACGCTAGTGAGCCTGGGGTGCAGCCCGCTAACTTCCCGATGCACTATTTCACCTCCTGGATGGAAATGCACGTGCAAGGGGTGTTCGGTGTCCATAAGATTCCTCCGTTCTTTGAGAAATGCAGACTCCCGAGAGTCATGCGGTTGGTCGGCGCTTCAATTGTGGTTGCACCCCTACGGGAGTCTAGGGGGCTGCTCCTTCGTCCACATCTGGTCGGAGCGAAGATTTCCTTTGTGGATAAGGTTATAACCATAGGCTCAGAGACTACTAAGTCAGTAGTGCCACTGCGCGATGATTTCAAGGACGGGGCTTCCGTATTGAAGGCTCGGGAAATCCTCCACCTCTACTCCATTCGGCCGGGCTATCTAGTGTTTAGGCAGAATGAGACCGCACTTTTCATGAGGTACAACCCGCACCGGTTTGCTCAGCAATCGAGCTACAACCAAGGGATCCCGATGGAAGCTTTCTTGGAAAAGCCTATGGTCAGCCGAGAGGGGATGAAGAATGCAATGCACCATTTCACACGGCTTAACACGGGTTCCTATTTCTTCATTAGTGAACCCAGCTGTGTCCCTAAGATGCTTAACACGTACGTGGCTTGGTATGCGCATGCGATGGGCCCAATTATCTTAACGGAGAAGCGTATACTGGTTGACCGTAGGGGTGCGCCTCCTGGCGGTGATCGCAAGGCCCCCTTGCAACCAAGGATCCCAGTCATTCCTCCGTTAAAAGATGCCGGAGTCGACCGACCACGCGTGTTGAGCCCCCCGCGTGGATTGCCGCTGTCTGCTACGGTGAATGCACCATAGGCGCCCCGTGTTTCTACGAAGACGGTTAATGTAATATCGCCAGAGTCCGGCGTAGGAGCGGATATCAGGACCCGCCGCCCCAAGGTGACTGCCGAGCGCAAATCAATTCCAGGTGCATCTAGAGCTGGCGGGCAAAAGAAGAAGAAGTCGATCCTTTCTCTCGACGCGATCCTCAATTTAGAGCCTGAGGTCCCTCTTACCAAAGGAATAAGTGAATATGGCAGCAATAAGGGCTTCTTGGTAGACCCTGCAGACACCAATTTGGCGGCCGCTATTGCAGCTTCTGAGCGATCAGCAAGGCTCGAAGCGATGTTAAACAAACTCGCGGAGTCAGGTGATCATTAGCCGCTTTCCTCATCATTTCATCGCATTTTTTTATCATTATTCTTGACTAATACTTTTCCTATTTTCAACAGGTGTATCTACTGAAGAAGCTATTGCTGCCTCTTTGAAAACTTTCCAAGAGGAGGAGGAGAAACGTGCTCTAGCAGGCGTTGGTGCGTCCCACCCCCTTTTCTTTTATAAGAAAAAAATTGTTATCTCTTCTGATGATCATCCTAACCTTCTTCTTTTGTTTCTTTATAGGAGCTATATCAGTTGATGCGGGGATCCTCCCCAAGCCTGTTACTGAAGTCCCGGTCTCGTCGGGGCTACTGCAAGAGCCTCGTCTTGACAAAACGACGAGGGATGCCTTGAAAAATTTGGAGGCATCCCTACTCACGGACGAAGATGCCTCAATGAAAGAGGCTCTGGTGAGGTCCGTCTCAACGGTCCAGGAGGAGAGAAAGCGGCTGAGGCGCGAGGCAAAGGCGCGCCGGACTGCTTTGGCTATGGGAGCGGGCCCAAGCACCGTCCCTCGGGCAGATACTCCTTCCGGAGAGGCCCCTGTCGCCCTATCCACTGCTCGCCGACAAGTGGCGCGCGCCGTTTGAAGCGCAAATGATAAGTCCACTTCATGTAACATTTCTTTCAGAATTTTTATTGTGAGAGTTATAATGCCGACGGTTCTTATATCTATTATTTTGCAGGGCCAAGTCCGACCGAGGGTGAGGCGGAGACCGTTGAACCCAGGGGAACAGAGGAGGCGGTTCCTGCCGAACTCGAGCCGACAGTGGGCAACATCGTTGAGGCCATGGAGCCTGGTGCGGAGGTTGAGGGGCCTATAGCCGAGAAGGTCGTTGATGCCGAGCCTGAAGTGGCGGCAGATGAAACGATCATTACAACTGATTCCAGGGTGATGGCGGACAAGGCACTTGAGGCTGGCGACCTTGTGGTGATGGTAGATGAGCCAATGGAGACAGCGGAGCCCGAGGAAGTAGCGGGTGAGATGGGTACGACTCTTAGGGAAGAGTCAGCCGCTTCCTTCCAAGAGTCAGGCAACGCTCCAATCATTGCCCTCCCCGTCTACGATCTTCTTCCGTCTCCTGGTCGCGCAAGCACGACGACGGTCCCTATCGAGTCGGGCGATGAGGTTATGGGTGGTGGCCTCATGTCGATGGAGGAGGGAATTGCCTCAGTTTCGGCTGGCAGCTCGTCGGGTAAACTTCGAGTTATCATCATTCCCTCTTTTTTATATATCTTGCGATCTTTTCTAACAATTCTGTCTTTGTTTTTAACGCAGGCACGTCCAGTGCCGATGCTCCATTGCTCGAAGGAGCACCGTCAACTACTGCTTTGGCGGTGGTCATCGCCCAGCCTTCCCTTATGCCATCGCGGATGTTGGAAGGTATGGATTTACGACTCATGAGTTATTCTTTTAAATATGTAGCTTATGTACTAACGTTATACCACTGTGTCCTTTCAGGAGTGCTCTTTGATCATCTATACCAAGTGTTGCTCCCACACTTCTCCTTCCCATCCGAATTCGCTTCTCCTTCTAGTGGTGCCGGTGAGTATATTTTCATTTCGATGTCTTTCTTTTCCCCTTTTTTTTTATAGAATTATTTCTAACTTTTCCTCTTCCTTATTGTAGTGCCACAAATCGAAGGAGGGGGTGCAAGGCCTGCCACGCCACCGGCCCTCCCGGCCTTACCGTCCGTTGCAGCTGGTATAGTAAATCTCCCTTTTTTTTATGACCCTTCAACATCTCTTGAACCATCTTCTAACCATGTTTTGTCTTGCAGCTATCGTTCCGGCTCCGGTCCCTCTTGAGTCTCGTGTCCTTTCACCGGCAGGCCCTTTCTTGAAACGTCCATCTTCAAAGGGTGCCGTGATGAGTTTGGGCATGCCGAGCGGGTATATCGAGGATCTTAACGCGGACGCTCTCCCTTATGCTGCAGATTTCGCTGTGGAAGTTAACCCAATGTTGGCGGCGCTCGTAAACTTTCACAATGAAGGCGTCGTTGAATCTTGGGTTAACCACTGCAGGGAGGTCGAGGCCTGCCTACATCGGCTGGAGTCGACGCGTCCTTCTCCTGAAGTTTCGGCCATAAGCACCCAACGGACATCTTGGCTCGAGCAAAGCACTTCTTATTTCTGTCATTTGGAGCAAGAAGCAGCTTTGCGGTTGAAGAAACGTCGGGAATCTTCAGGCGCAACTGCTCGCCTACGTGCTGAAGTTAGAGCGAATGCTGCTGAGGTGAAAGTCGTCTTTGAAGGACTTTTGGAGTGTATTTCTAATGGGCTAGCACTGAAGCGGAAGCTTGATGCCGCCGAGCATGATGCCCGAGGTCGTGAAGCAGCTCAGCAGGTCGTTGAGGAACAGCTTGCATCCTTCATGCAGCAGCGGGCCCAGGTGGAGGCGGAGGTGGCTGCGGCTGTCACTCAGGAGGAAGCGCTGAAGGAAGTGAGAGAGCAGCTTGTGAATTTATTAAAGACACTTCCTCCTCAGTAGCTATCCATCCTTGTATCGTTTGTGCTTGTAGATAAAAGAATGTATATATATATACCTATTTTTTATTCTTTGACATAATGTATCCTGTATCCAATCAAGTTTATGAATAAAAGATACACCTTTTTTGTAATGTGTCATTTTCTCCGTCTTTTCTTTCTTTCATTATCAGCATGCCAACGAGTATCCTGACTGTCTTAAGAAATAGCGATGGCTTAGGCCGCAGGTTCAGATCTGCTGCCTAAGACTTTTCAACTCTATAAGCCGTAAGGGTCTCATAGAGACTTTTCTCCCTACGGATCGAGAGGATCTCGTAGGTGGGTTTTCTCTTTAGGAATCGTGACGATTCCTAAGTGTGGTTTTCTCTTATAAGTCATAAGGATCCTATAAGAGAATTTTTCCCTCTTACGAGTCGTGAGGACCCACAAGCGGTTGTTACCCTCCTCGTCGAAATTCGACTTTGGAGAGTGAGACCCGTGAATAGTATGCAAGAGACCATTTTGGATTGACTTGCAGGGTCCCATGGTTCAGGAAGCAATTTTTTTTTAGTCCCTGCTGCCTGAGGCTTCATTTGCATGTTGAGACGAATCGGGAATTTCCCGCGGAGACACTAGTTTCTCTGCGAGCCGACGCGAATCAGGAGGCTCTCGTCAAGGAGTGTTTGTATCCGTGAGTCGAGGAGTTTGCTAGGGATTATTTGTTTCCCAAGCGCCAAGGATTATTTGTTTCCTTGGGGTTTGAAACGAGTCGAGAATTTCCCACGGAGGCACTGGTGGCTCTGCGAGTCGACGTGGATCAGGAGGCTCTCGTCAAGGAGTGTTTGTATCCGTGAGTCGAGGAGTTTGCTAGGGATTATTTGTTTCCCATGCGCCAAGGATTATTTGTTTCCTTGGGGTTTAAAACGAGTCGAGGATTTCCCACGGAAGCACTGGTGGCTCTGCGAGTCGACGCGAATCAGGAGGCTCTCGTCAAGAAGTGTTTGTATTCGTGAGTCGAGGAGTTTGCTAGGGATTATTTGTTTCCCAAGCGCCAAGGATTATTTGTTTCCTTGGGGTTTGAAATGAGTCGAGGATTTCCCACGGAAGCACTGGTGGCTCTGCGAGTCGACGCGAATCAAGAAGCTCTCGTCAAGGAGTGTTTGTATCCGTGAGTCGAGGAGTTTGCTAGGGATTATTTGTTTCCCAAGCGCCAAGGATTATTTGTTTCCTTGGGGTTTGAAACGAGTCGAGGATTTCCCACGGAGGCACTGGTGGCTCTGCGAGTCGACGCGGATCAGGAGGCTCTCGTCAAGGAGTGTTTGTATCCGTGAGTCGAGGAGTTTGATGAAGACACTGGTTTCTTCGGGGTTGGACTGAACCGTCGAGATTTAGCTTCGTCTTCTGGCGGAGCATGTTGGGAAAGTATGGTTCCCTCTTTGTTTACGCCCTTGGATTGTATACAGGGATCGATGTGATCTTAACTGTAGGGCCAAAGTTTTATCATTTCTTCTTTTTACTTTATTTTATTTCCGCGATGCTCTATCATTTCAGCTTTTATATCGCGAAGGACGCGATTGCCCAATCATTTCGGCTATTTTTCGCGGTGCCCAATCATTTCGGCTATTTATTTTATTTTTACTCGCTGCTTTTTATTGCGAGTTGCCCAATCATTTCGGCTATTTTGCATGCATACATTTTTACTTGCTGCTTTTTATTGCAAGTTGCCCCATCATTTCGGCTATTTCGTATGCATGTGCGGCCTATTGGCTTTTCGCTGTAAACTGATTTCGGCACCAGCACCGCTACAACTGGGATATTACCAGGAGCGAATAATCATCTGCCTCTGTCAATGTCAAACAAAGGTAGCTTAGCGACCAGGGTTAGGGTCCTGTCGACTAAGGCTTTTGACTTCATGAGCCGTAAGGGCTTCACGAAGTTATTTCTCCCTACAAGTCGTGAGGATCTCGTAGGGGAATTTTCTCCTTAGGACTCGTGAGGATTCCTAAGTGTTCGTTTCCTCTGTAAGTCGTAAGGATCCTACAGGAGGGTTTTCTCCTCATAAATCGAGAGGATTTACAAGGGTTGTTTACCATGCGAACATATCCCCAGTCATGGATGGGACTTGGTTAGGGAAATGTTTATTCGCGCCCGTGGATTGTATACAAGGGCCAGTATTGAGCCACTTGTAGGGCAGTATCGAAGGTTGTGGGGGTTGCTTAAGCACAGGTTTAGGTCTCTGTAACTTAAGACTTTCAAATCTTATGAGCCGTGAGGGTCCCATAAGAAAGTTCTCCTTACGAGTCGTGAGGATCTCGCAAGTGTATTTTCTCCCTAGGAATCGTGAGGATCCCTAAGTGTGTTGCTCCCTTATGAGTCGTAAGGATCTCACGCGGGTGGTTTCTCCTTACAAGGTCGAGAGGACCCTATAAGTGTCCTTTAACGAGGTTGCGCCTTTTCGGGTTTTCACAAACACTCGCCGGTAGTCCTGCTGTTTTTACTCACGGAGCCCTTTCGGGTTTTCATCCGTGCCCATTTTGCTCATGGACATACCCCTTTTTTTTATTCTTTCTATTTTTATATATATATTTTTTTACGAGGTCGCGCCCTTTCGGGTTTTCACGAACACTCGCCGGTAGCCCTGCTGTTTTTACTCACGGCGCCCTTTCGGGTTTTCATCCGTGCCCTTTTTTGCTTATGGACATACCGTTTTTATTTATTTATTATTTATTTTTTTAAATTTTTTTTATATATTTTTTTATCTTGTCAGCCTAAAGATGCTGCGGTAGTAGTTTGAAGACGTTTCGGTCTGCTATTAGTTTAAGGACGTTTCGGTCCATCGTTAGTTTAAAGACGTTTCGGTCCGTCGTTAGTTTAAGGACGTTTCGGTCCGTCATGGAGAAGGCCGGCTACTTTTTATAAAGCTTGAGCTTAGGAAGATAGCGAGCGGACATAGTCGTCGTCATCTATCATTGACCTAGGCTGTGGCTCATTAAGCATAGTATTTCTTTAGGAAGCGACCGTTTATCGGCCTGAAAGGCCTTTCACCGTGCATGTCCATAAGTAGATAGGCCCCACCCTGGTAAACTTTATCTATGATGTACGGGCCTTCAGAGTTTGGCTCGAATTTTCCCCGCTTGGCGCGATTGGGGATCATAGGCCTTTTGACCACTAGCACGAGTTCGCCTTAGCGGAATGTCCTCGGTCGGGTCAATCTTTCGTATGAGCGCGTCATCTTTGCTTTATAAGCTTCCAGATTTTGCTGCGCTATGAGCCGGGTTTCATCAAGGGCGTCAAGCTCCTCAAGCCGAAGGTGAGCATTTTCTTCGTCCGTCAGCTCGTAGTGGACTGCCACTCATAGAGAGGGTAATTCTATCTCGAGAGGGAGTACTGCTTCTATACCGAATACCAACGCATATGGCGTTGCGTTCGTGGCCGTTTTAAACGTAGTTCGATACGCCCAGAGAGCTTCTTGCAGTCTTTCGTGCCAGTCCTTCTTATTCCGTGACACCGTTTTCTTCATGATCTTCGTCAAGGTCTTGTTGAAGGCCTCAGCTGGACCGTTAGCTCGCGGATTATAAACTGAGGAATATCTCCAGTCTATATTGTGTTGTTGCGCAAAGCGACTGATCTTGTGGCTTCTGTAAGCTGGCCCGTTATCGGAGATGATTCGTCGCGGGGTTCCAAACCGATATATGACGTGCGTCTTGAAGAAATGGAGGATATTCTCCGTCTTAACTTCTCTTAACGGTATTGCTTCTGCCCATTTGGAGAAGTAGTCAGTCGTCGCCAGGATGAAACGATGTCCTCTAGACGATGCTGGTTCGATGGGGCCGACTATATCAGTCCCCCACATTTCGAATGGCCAGCAAGCCACCGTTGGATGTAGTGGATTCGGATGCTGATGGATGAAATCCCCATGAATTTGGCAGGCAGTCCTGGATCATCGTGGGCCAATAGTAGCCCATGCGTTTGATCTTCAATTTCATCTTTAGGCCTGCTTGGTGAGAACCGCAGAGTCCGTCATGAACTTCCTGGACGACCCTTCTCGCTTCGTCAGGTCCTAGGCATCTCAGCCACAGAGAATCAAATGACCTCTTGTATAGAGTATCGTTGACGAAGGCGAAAGATAGAGCTCGTTTCATGAGCTGATGTCTTGTGGATGCTTCGTCAGGCATTCGGTGGGATTTAAAGTAATCTATGAAGACTTCCCTCCAATCCTCGGTATTTTCCCAATCTTTTACTTGCAGGGTTGTCTTCTCATTCGCTCCTTTTTCTTCGGATGATTCCGGAGATATTTCGGCTGGGGCAAGCACTCGACGGCTTTGTACCACGATTCTAACGTCATCGAGGTTCTCGTCAGCCAATTCTTTAGCAAGTTTGGCCAACGCGTCTGCTTTGCTGTTTTCCGCGCGTGGTATGTTCTCCAAAGTATAGGAGGGAATTTGGGTCAACAGTTGTTGCACCTTTTCCCCGTACTTCACCAGTTCTGGCTTGCACGTTTGGTAGTCGCCGTTTACTTGACTAACGACCAGTTGAGAATCCCCGTATATGAGGAGGTCTTCAATTCTCATGTCGATGGCGATCTCGAGGCCCGCTATCAGAGCTTCATATTCGGCTTCGTTGTTTGTCCTCGGCTCCGTCAGGGAGAAAGAAAAGCGCATTATCCCTCCTTGTGGAGTTACAAAGATGAGTCCTACCCCCGATTTAATTATAGGGGTACTTTGTTTGCGCTTCTTCACGGAAGATGCTCCGTCGAAATAAAGCTCCCATCGAGTATTATCACCGTCGATCGCATCAAACGCATGTTCGTCTGGAAGATCGCAATTCATAGGAGAATCGGCAGGTATCGGATGCTCAGCGAGGAAGTCGGCTGTTCAGTTGATAAAACTGCACATTTGTATTACATTTTTCCTACCATTTTCATATTAAAAAAGGACTTTATTATAATATATTATACATATGAGGGTTTATGTGTAAAAACACTATTTTCCATGTGTTAATATATTTTAATTATCATTTGGTAGGAAAATGTATGCAAATAAATCTATTGACCAAATCCTAGTAGAACTAAGTCTACTAAATATTATTTGAGATTATTGTGCAGAATTTTCCAAGTTGTTATGCAGAATTTATCAAACAAATCAATTTGTTGAGGAAAACTTGCCAAATTAAGAAGCAAAACTTGGAGACCAAGTCTGGAAGCAACCGAGAGAAGATTTCTGAATTCTAAAGATGCCTAGGGTTGCCACATGTCACAAGAAGAAAGCCCAAGAAATTTGATCAAGAGATCCTCACCTTCAAGCGCGGATCCGCGGCCAAACCCCTCCTTGGGCCGCGGATCCGCCGCACTTCTATGAAGTTGGGAGCCAAGATTTTTTGGCATGAATCTCTGATGAATTTTACCAAGTTTTCAACAAAAAGATTCTGGCTTTGCACTATAAAAGAGCACCGAGAGCCTCTTGGAAAAGTTATCAAGCCGACGCGATCACGAAGTCCAAGACGGCTCACGCATCCAGGCTGATCATCAACGGTTCATCTACCTCCTTGGAAGAGATCGAGAAGCAAACTAGTCTTTGTAATCATTTTCTAAGGAATCAAAGTGTAGATTGTTCAAGTTGATTAATAAAGGTAGTTGTTTTATTTAATTCTTTTGCATTTTACATTATGTTTTTCCTCTCTTTCTTTTCATCTTCTTCTCCCAACATGCGCGAGTAATTCTCCGCTTGTTAGGGTTCGTAGGATTAGGGTAGGCTAATGGACGATGAAAATAATTAAACCATTTTTAAGTCCTATAAAGTTTAGGAACTTTATCAAAAGAATCATTAACATCCTAATCGGGCGCGCTAGCAATTCTTTGCTAGTTCCGACCGTGATTAGAGATTAGATTAATGATTGTTTTGGTAAAGGCTGGATATGAACGGAGTTCCGTGTCGAGATAAGGGTTAAGAGTGGGATTCCTTTTCCCTCCAGAAACCCTAATCTACACGCATCTGTAAGTCTACGTTAGCGCCCCGGCCGTCTACAGACGCCAAAATGCGGAACAAAAACTTTTAAACTGGCGCTATCGTATACTTTAACCCGGATCTGCCATTATTGCTAAACTAACAAACTGTAAAGAGTGTAGAAAGATTATACCGAACGATCCGAGTCCTTCGTTCTTTAACCATCATCCCACGCTCCGTTGCGGCTGCTCCGATCTCGTCGATCTCCGATTCTCCTCGTAGAGGTGGCACCACGTCGACGATTCTTTAAACGGGCTCCCGCCTCTGACTTGAGGCAACTCGATCGTCAAGTTTGCTAAAAGAGACGACCAAGAATGATGTAGAGAATGAGTAGATGACTTTGTCTCACTTCGTCCAAATCCGTGGACGATCGGTTAATGAAGTTGCCGAGGGAATCGGGTGATGGAATGAAATGAGCTGTGAATTCCATACACCGAAAACTATCATAATCTTTTTCTACAAATGAATCAAGTAACCAAATGAGAGAGGGGAGGGGCCGGCCTTAAATAGAGAAGGAGGAGGGTGAGTGTAGGAGCAAAGAAGGAGGGTGATAATAAACCTAAAGCTTATCATAACCATTCAACAAAGCATGAGTCACTTAAACACCTCATCAAGTCATTAATGCAACCATTAATGTCAAGATGAGTCATTAGCCACCTCATCATCCTTGTCATCAAATCTAGAAACTTCTAGAAGATTCAACACTTATCTCAAGAAAAGACAAATCCGTCTTTAACCGAATGTTAAAAGACGGCTGATAGAAAACTGGAAACTGGCAACTTCCAAAAGTGATCCTGAAACGACTTTCAGGATAACCCCGAAACTGTATAAATATACCCGCATTTGTATTACGACCGAATACAAATGCAACTGAGACAAAGATATTATACCTACTCAATATAATACTCGGATCCGGCTTAAACCAAAGCCGACCAGTATCATCTGCCCGAAAAATAACACGTGCGTAAACGCACGTGCATTTTCCGAACCCTGCCATAAAACCATACGGCCTCTACAACGTTTCGCCCGAACTTGGGAAACTGTCTGTGGGGGACTCTAATGACTCGTCAGTACCCTGGCAGTGGGTTTAACCACAAATCGTCAGCGGCACTAGCAATGCGTAACGACTGCCCATGGACTGACCTCAAGGGATGCCGATGAGCGAACTCATCCGGAAAACCCTACTGAGCCTAACAGTGACAATGTATATACAGTCCGGTCCGTTCGTCTATGAGTATCGCATATCTGCCTAGGGGGCTAGTAACGTCAGACCCCCAATAGCAGTATAAGTCGTGTCGGAGTGAAGCCCAATAACACCCTGAGATACTACTGGAGTACCTACCAGTAAATCTCCTGCCACGGTCGTGGGCTTTGTGTAATGGCTCTCCTAGACACAGCACGATCTCGCCCCCAATACCGGGAGAGACGAATCCCCTGCCGATCCGCTCACGTGCCTCCATATGGCTCGGGACTGTACCCAAAAACAACCTGTTTGCACGACTCCTTTGAGCCGTGGTAGGATAAAATCAAAGCACAGTGGGAACTCACACGAGACAAATGACGACCTCAGGTCGATGAACTAACCTGTACACATGTCACCAGGGAACTGCTATCTGACGATAGATATAATACTAACTAGCAGATTCCCGGCGAGTCCTGTCCGGTGTACTCATAACCCAATGAGCACCTGTATACATCTTAGGTGATCCAACTGACACCAGTGGCTTATGAGACCGGCCACCGCCCCTCGTCGGGGTCTCGACTGTATACACTAGTCTACTCCGGAGTATCGATGCCCTGTCTCGAAACTCCCACGACTAGGGACCACAATTAAGGATATGCGTATAAACCACCCAACTCTCACGTATATGATCGCCATCATACTGTTGGTGGTAAAGCAAGATCCTAAGGGCTCTATCAAAGTGTAACATGTAATCAGTCACCTGAACATGTACACGACTGATAAAGGCAAACCAGATAGCATACTATCATCTCGAGTAAGATTGTCATACCGGTATAGGTCCTCCGCAATCATTGCAATCACGTACCTGCGATCCAATAATTGACTATGAGGGCACTATCTCCAACAATCTTCCACTTGCACTCAAGGCTAATTATTGCGATGTCGACTACTCACAGCCCGTGTGAAACCGAACATCCAACTCCTCTACTAATCAGTTTCACAAAGCCCGTTTGTAAAACTATTGTGTTCGAGAAATAGCCTTAGTGAGTGGATCCGCCTAGATGTTTCTTTCTATATCTCTCTTAATCTCAAATTCGCGGAGAAAGCCATCTCCCGAAACGAGTAATACCTGTCTTAGAATATGTCTGGATATCTGATGGGACCTAGTTCATAAATGAACTCCAAATCCAAACTTCTTAGACTGTATCGATCACTGAACCTAATCAGTACCAGGCACCATGCCACCCACAGTATCCTCTTGGACCACCTGTCCATAATACTGTCCTTCGTTAGAGGGAAAAACTATAACCCTGACAATCACTCTGTCAACCATGTCACCTTTGAAGCTTGGAATGATAACCGTCTCCCGAAGGAGGCCGCCGTCATCAAATCCGTAGAACATGTACTTATGTTCTAAAACTGCTTCCTTATGTTTCTCCAGGATTAGATTAATACAAACTTATTGCATCTAGTGCAAAACCAACATTTGGTGTGGTACTTGACATCTCATGATTGACTCAATTGCCTAAGCAAGTGATCTGCCAATCATGCACATCCCTCTCCCCTTTAGTCTGTACGACACCTTTAGAGAGGGTGACTCCATCACCTGCAGGTACACCACCATGCTAGGAGTCATCTATTCTAAAAACCATTAGAATACTGTCAAAGTACCTACATTGGGAAACTACCCAAATCCAGATCTAAAACCATAGATCTAGAAACCAGAATGTCAAATATTATATCCATATCCTGTCTAGAGAAACAACTGTGTGACGACCACAGTACAACCGATCGTAGTATAGGAATTTTACTTTCTACTCTGTGTATGTCATCCAGATACCATGACATCACACCCTACTACCTTCTTAACAGATCCATCCCTTATTCCGATTGAAGTCAAACCTATGACTGTCACATCAAAAAATAGATGATCTATCTCTGCTATAACTGCTCTAGTCTATAAATAGACATAAGCTACTTGCCCACCATGCTTCCGTTGCTCCCACTGACTACGACAACCCTCCCACCGGGTCTCATAACCTGGAACAACAGTAGTGTCAAGTCTGGGTAGATAAGAACCTCCCTGTCACCGTCCTTGAGCCTACCGAAGTACCTCTCGGGTGTCTGAGGTTACCCACCATATCTGCGGAGTGGCTATTGGAATGTCAAACCTGATTGAATATATAGGTCTTATTAAATTTTCCGTAATCGTTCGCGGTTCTGGAATCACTTCCAGTTCTACCATACTCCCACTACTGTTTTCTGAAAAAATCCATTTTACTAAAACTGTGGCGAGTCAAGAACAATATCACTATTGATCTTCCAAATGGTAGAATATCAACCCTCGTCATAGCCAGGGTCAACCCACAAACAGCCATTACAGAAACGTGCCCTGAGTTATCCAGAGTCTGGTTTTAAGCATAAGCTGGACAACTCCCCGTACCTTAACATCTTTTAAGGTACGAACTATTCTATATCCAATACAGAAACTTTGGCACTTATTTAATTGGAACCATATTCAAATCATGCAGCTGTCTCCAGTGCATATCAACTTAATGGAAAGAGGCTAATCAGCATTACTCAACTTAGGAATCCATCCAATTATGAGTAACCTGAAAGAGAAACACGTTTCTCAAAACCATTACTATCATCTGAATACCAATCACAAGAATCTATATCTTCGATCTCTTTGAAGAATCCCGATACTTGTGATACCTGGTTCTCTACTTTATTCTTATACCCACAACTTCTCAAAACTTAGACCATGTATTTCTATGAAACACTTGTCTAAATACTAGAGAAGTTATAAGTAAACAGAACATAGTACGAGGACCTATCCCTTTGTCCTGATGGACACTGGACAACATACAATACTCTGTATAAGTCCGCTGAGTTGAACAACTCATAACCTGTGCGTTGTAGGTGGAAAACTGTACCCTGGCGATTTCCTCAAATATCACCAATTACAACGAATTCCGATATAATGAGGATGATCACCTAATTCCCAATAACTTACTCCCACTCATCATCTGTAAAACCATACAGATATGAGAATGAAACCTGATAAATACATACCCTTGGAGTAAGTATCTAATCGGGAAAACAGTTTTTCCTTTAACAATGCACTGAAACATGAAAATGTTTCGTAGGGGTATCCTGGTATTCATAGCAATGCCTCTTCCATAATCCAATTCATGACTTCAACCGTATATTTTATTGCCGTCTCTCCAAATCCCTTTATTTGTCTTTAGTCGTTACCTTCTGTACACCATCGTTAGGCTAAATGGTTTTCTTCCTTCCCTACCGTTCGGCACCAGCCTATGGTTTGGAAGAAGACTATCCAGTAAGCATAATAGGTGTACCCTCCTAAACCAAGGAGTACTCGCAACTGAGAGAAGGTGATGATAAAAGACAACTGAATAATACCTTATTCTTTTAAAAGTGAAATAGGAGTGGCGATGAAGTACGCGGTTTTGGTAGTGAATGATAACAGTCGCAATTTACTTTGCCCTCTTTCTAATCCCTTTATTTTGTCTTTACATATTACCTTCTGCACACCCTACTTAGGCTAATTGGTTTTCTTCATTCCCTACCTTTCGGCACCAGCCTATGGTTTGGAATAAGACTATCCAATAAGCGTAATAGGTGTACTCTCCTAAACCAAGGAGCTCTCGCAACCTGAGAGAAGGTGATAATAAAAGACAACTGAATAAACCAATTCTATTTCTCCTGAACCTGGATCCATCCTCGAAGAAGTCCCTTCGAGTTCGTATATAACCATACGATGGATCTATCCAATGGAAGTGGATATCCGTAGTAATACGGGTGTTCTGAGAAATTCAAAGGGTAAAAGAAGGAGTGGCAATGACTTATGCAACTCAGACAATCCAAAAGCCAGTATTTTAAGAAGGTTCGGTCAACTTGGTCACTGAGTCATGGTCTAGGGTCGGTCAAAGGTAGCTGCCAAAGAGAGAGAGAAAAGAAACACTCTGCGTGCACTCTAACCTAGATCAGAATGGTTATCACTTTATCTAATCCGGAAACCTCCCACTGTCCTGTCAAATTCTCCTCCAAACCTAAAGAAGAATCAATCGGGATCACCCGAAGAGTAAACCAACTCATCAGTGGGAATCGGGATCCAACTCTCATCGCATGATAACGTGATGGAATGCATCCACGTTACTCATACTCCAGAAGGTATGCGCATACTTGGCAAGTTTCAGTTTCTTTAGAAACTCCCGATATGATTTTTGCCCCATGCTCTTATAACCTTGGCTTTGGTCAAAATGTCATAAGTCACATGCCAAGTTCTACCCGTCACTATCTTGTCAATTTGAACCCACCCGCACATGCCCCTGACTTTGGCCAATCGGCAGAACGACTGTCCCAAACTAACTCATCTATCTATGCAACAATTGAATACCCAGCAGCTACCAAACACTATGCCTTAACTTTGGCTAAAATACATAGCTTGAATACTACTGAATACTCAAAAGAAGTGACGGAGGGCTACGGCTGGTTTTTGGCGAAAAACCTTTAACGTAGTGAACTTGATATCGCTGAAGGAACCTGATAGCTTTTTAAAATATAGTGGCGAAAACCTTTTTCTAAAGAGGTCACTCCCGGTAAAGGGATCTCGGCTCTTTCCTCGTGAAATGAGGTGCAGGATATTCCACTGAATACCACTATGCAAAGCAACTTGTAATCGACTATAGTGAAGTTATTACGCTGACGCAAACTTCTGCCCAAGGGGTCAGTCCCGGTGAAGGGATATCGGCCCTTGCCCCGTCGAATGAGGTGCAGGATATTCCACTGAATACCGCTATGCATAACAAAAAAAAACATCTTTGCAATAACACTTTTTAAATTTGTTCCAACAACTGTAAACAGGTTTGTTTTACTTTGCGTTGATCAGAATCAACACAGTCCCATCATTTAATCACACCAGAAAAGAACGAAAATAAAATGTACGTATATGCCATCCGCATTCGTCACTGGGTCCCGTCATCACCCGTTAGGTTACTTAACTAACGACAGAGCGGGGACTGGACTAGCGCGGGTGTAAAACATATACAACATCTAATAGTATATAAACCAATATACAATAATCGCTCCAGGCGTGATAGTATGCAACATTACAGAAAAGTAATAAGCATCACAGAACAATACAGATATCTGGGATCCCCGAGTTTCACAGAGCCGCTGCTGAAACTCGACGTTCCCCTGTCGTGTGGATAGCCTGTGCAATGAAACCTAGACCCCTACGGGTGCGGCAAGTTACCCGCCAAAACCTGAAGCGAGGCAGCCCCCTACAGCATAGTGAATGGACCACCCAGCACTCTACGGAATCCGGTAATCTTGGGCACCCCTCCTTGGGTCAACCTGTACCCCCTACGAGTGCGGCGAATAGTCTGCCAATTCTAGAGTGGGACCCCTCTGCCTCTCAAAGCCATGAGATGCGGACCCGTTACCCCCCAGAACCCGGCTATCCGTGCACTCCGTCGCGGGGCAAAACCTAGTACAGTAATGAAAAATAGTACAATAGGTACATCGACCGCAACCTGGTCGTGCCCCAAAAGAATATTATACAACAGGCAGTGACGACAGTCCACATGTTGGACGCTCGCCCCGCAATATCAAATGTACAAATAAACACAAACTGTACTACCATTGCACACTGCTATCCACCACGACAAATCCGCAACAACACAGCACAATACAGAACATCAACGCGAATGTCACGTTCGCAAACCCGTCTAAAAGAACTATAGCAATCAGACGCGGTTTACCGATCAAATGACATTCCCGGTCGGAGATATAATGTAAGCACTGTAAACTAACGTGTTTAAATTTCGATCGACCAAATATCAAAAAGTGGGCCCCACGACTTACTGGTGAACAGTAACAAAACCTGGGCCCAAACGATATATACCAAAAATCCCAATTTACAATATAGAATGCACTGTAGAAAGTTGGCAGAGTGATGTCACTTTCTTGCGGCGGATCCGCGGCCAAACCCATGCTTGGGCCGCGGATCCGCGGTGGAACAGTAGAATCACTCTGTCGAATTTCTCCAGTTTTCCTAAAAAACACTGCATGATTTTCTGGTATGGTCAAAATAACATTTGGACCAGTTTAAAAATTAACAGAAACTGTCAAGAGGAAAAATTGCGATTTTTGATTTCCGGTTCGATCGATATTTTAAACGCGTTAGCACAAGTTAGTATAGCAAAATGGTGAGGCTCTGATACTACTGTAAGTCTACGTTAGCGCCCCGGCCATCTACAGACGCCAAAATGCGGAACAAAAACTTTTAAACTGGCGCTATCGTATACTTTAACCCAGATCTGCCATTATTGCTAAACTAACAAACTGTAAAGAGTGTAGAAAGGTTATACCGAACGATCCGAGTCCTTCGTTCTTTAACCATCACCCCACGCTCCGTTGCGGCTGCTCCGATCTCGTCGATCTCCGATTCTCCTCGTAGAGGTGGCACCACGTCGACGATTCTTTAAACGGGCTCCCGCCTCTGACTTGAGGCAACTCGATCGTCAAGTTTGCTAAAAGAGATGACCAAGAATGATGTAGAGAATGAGTAGATGACTTTGTCTCACTTCGTCCAAATCCGTGGACGATCGGTTAATGAAGTTGCCGAGGGAATCGGGTGATGGAATGAAATGAGCTGTGAATTCCATACACCGAAAACTATCATAATCTTTTTCTACAAATGAATCAAGTAACCAAATGAGAGAGGGGAGGGGCCGGCCTTAAATAGAGAAGGAGGAGGGTGAGTGTAGGAGCAAAGAAGGAGGGTGATAATAAACCTAAAGCTTATCATAACCATTCAACAAAGCATGAGTCACTTAAACACCTCATCAAGTCATTAATGCAACCATTAATGTCAAGATGAGTCATTAGCCACCTCATCATCCTTGTCATCAAATCTAGAAACTTCTAGAAGATTCAACACTTATCTCAAGAAAAGACAAATCCGTCTTTAACCGAATGTTAAAAGACGGCTGATAGAAAACTGGAAACTGGCAACTTCCAAAAGTGATCCTGAAACGACTTTCAGGATAACCCCGAAACTGTATAAATATACCCGCATTTGTATTACGACCGAATACAAATGCAACTGAGACAAAGATATTATACCTACTCAATATAATACTCGGATCCGGCTTAAACCAAAGCCGACCAGTATCATCTGCCCGAAAAATAACACGTGCGTAAACGCACGTGCATTTTCCGAACCCTGCCATAAAACCATACGGCCTCTACAACGTTTCGTCCGAACTTGGGAAACTGTCTGTGGGGGACTCTAATGACTCGTCAGTACCCTGGCAGTGGGTTTAACCACAAACCGTCAGCGGCACTAGCAATGCGTAACGGCTGCCCATGGACTGACCTCAAGGGATGCCGATGAGCGAACTCATCCGGAAAACCCTACTGAGCCTAACAGTGACAATGTATATACAGTCCGGTCCGTTCGTCTATGAGTATCGCATATCTGCCTAGGGGGCTAGTAACGTCAGACCCCCAATAGCAGTATAAGTCGTGTCGGAGTGAAGCCCAATAACACCCTGAGATACTACTGGAGTACCTACCAGCAAATCTCCTGCCACGGCCATGGGCTTTGTGTAATGGCTCTCCTAGACACAGCACGATCTCGCCCCCAATACCGGGAGAGACGAATCCCCTGCCGATCCGCTCACGTGCCTCCATATGGCTCGGGACTGTACCCAAAAACTACCTGTTTGCACGACTCCTTTGAGCCGTGGTAGGGTAGAAATCAAAGCACAGTGGGAACTCACACGAGACAAATGACGACCTCAGGTCGATGAACTAACCTGTACACATGTCACCAGGGAACTGCTATCTGACGATAGATATAATACTAACTAGCAGATTCCCGGCGAGTCCTGTCCGGTGTACTCATAACCCAATGAGCACCTGTATACATCTTAGGTGATCCAACTGACACCAGTGGCTTATGAGACCGGCCACCGCCCCTCGTCGGGGTCTCGACTGTATACACTAGTCTACTCCGGAGTATCGATGCCCTGTCTCGAAACTCCCACGACTAGGGACCACAATTAAGGATATGCGTATAAACCACCCAACTCTCACGTATATGATCGCCATCATACTGTTGGTGGTAAAGCAAGATCCTAAGGGCTCTATCAAAGTGTAACATGTAATCAGTCACCTGAACATGTACACGACTGATAAAGGCAAACCAGATAGCATACTATCATCTCGAGTAAGATTGTCATACCGGTATAGGTCCTCCGCAATCATTGCAATCACGTACCTGCGATCCAATAATTGACTATGAGGGCACTATCTCCAACAGCATCACCGTCGTTCTAGTTCTAAATCTATTAATGGATAAAAAGGGTAACTTTTAATTAATCATCCATAACTATTAAATCCTAACGAACCCTACAAGCCTTCTTATTATATTTACTACATCTTTAAAATAATCTAGATCTATATTTTACAATCTTGTTTAACGTAGATCTAGAAACCATTCTATAAAATTCTTCATCCCTCCTCTCTTTCTCAACACATCTAAAGTAAAAGTAAATGGTTCCACGTTTCCCAGAGGACGACCCGTACTCATCTCGATCTAGCTACACGCGACACCGTTCCTCAAGTTGCATCATATTTTGCATAAGCACAAATTTTCAAAAATTTTAAAATTAAAAAAAAATTTATAATTAAAGAGTAGAAAGTGAAAAATTACATCCAAAAGATAGGAATAGTTTAAGAAAACCAAGAAAATTAAAAGTTTTCTTACACGAACTAGTAATAAGTAGTTATGAGCTGTTGTCCCAAGGGTTAGTAAAATGAAGGAAGTCACTAATATGAGGATAAAAATAAGTCTGAAAAATAGTTTCTATTCTGGAAGCCAAACATTTGAATGTTGATACCCTACTATTTGCACTTACACACGTCGTGAAACTCGGGATAGTAGAGGATACCTTGAAATGCTCTTGTCTAAAAGCCAAAGTATGAAGAAAAAAAATGATGAAGAAAATATAAAAATGGTGAAAAGAGAAAAATGAACACTGGTTTTGTTATCGCCAAGGCAGCAATAAAAAAAATATAGCGA
The DNA here is from genome assembly GCA_030015575.1 of Agapanthus africanus. NCBI lineage: Eukaryota > Viridiplantae > Streptophyta > Magnoliopsida > Asparagales > Amaryllidaceae > Agapanthus > Agapanthus africanus. The sequence goes on from CM057341.1 coordinate 779,621,957, forward strand.
GGGTGCCTCTTCACCTAGTGCCCTAAAGCCAACTGGTCTGGGAGTCACTGCTAAGCCTTAGGTGGTGCAAGACGAGGAAAATATTATCACCTAATTAGCAAGCACATGAGTAATCGGTTGGTTAGTACCTCAAGAAGTATTAACGGTCGCATGAAAATATGTGAGCGAATCTTAATATTCATCAAATTAAAAAAGTACTAAGTTAGATGGACAAGAGTGTGATAGCTTGAATTGAATTCTCCGAGTGTAGGGATGTCCATTTCACACACGTGGGGTTATATGATCAATGTTTGGATGAAAGATAGGAATGAAGAATAAAGACGATGTTTTATTGAGGGATGATGTGATTTCTAACATTTTTTCATGACTATTAAGATAGAGCTCATGACAACTGAAAAGCTAGTATAGTTGGAAACTCTTCTTTTCAAGGCCTTTCTTTTATGGTTCTTATCTTTATATGTAAATTTCACCATCTTTCTTTTGTTATTGGATTTTGTGGGTGTAATCCGCTGAAAACCCTCAGGAGACAACACTCCTCCTACTAGGGACACCTAGAGGTTTAACGGCTTGTTGCACGTGCTCAGTGCAATCGTGTCTGCCTACGAAAGTGTGCTTAGTTTTCTACTTTCTTTTTCTCCTCTTAAATAAACTAGTTTGCTCGGGACGATCAAAGATAAGTTTGGGGGTATTTGTTCAGTTGATAAAATTGCACATTTGTATTACATTTTTCCTACCATTTTCATATTAAAAAAGGACTTTATTATAATATATTATACATATGAGGGTTTATGTGTAAAAACACTATTTTCCATGTGTTAATATATTGTAATTATCATTTGGTAGGAAAATGTATGCAAATAAATCTATTGACCAAATCCTAGTAGAACTAAGTCTACTAAATATTATTTGAGATTATTGTGCAGAATTTTCCAAGTTGTTATGCAGAATTTATCAAACAAATCAATTTGTTGAGGAAAACTTGCCAAATTAAGAAGCAAAACTTGGAGACTAAGTCTGGAAGCAACCGAGAGAAGATTTCTGAATTCTAAAGATGCCTAGGGTTGCCACACGTCACAAGAAGAAAGCCCAAGAAATTTGATCAAGAGATCCTCACCTTCAAGCGCGGATCCACGGCCAAACCCCTCTTTGGGCCGCGGATCCGCCGCACTTCTATGGAGTTGGGAGCCAAGATTTTTTGGCATGAATCTCTGATGAATTTTACCAAGTTTTCAACAAAAAGATTCTGGCTTTGCACTATAAAAGAGCACCGAGAGCCTCTTGGAAAAGTTATCAAGCCGACGCGATCACGAAGTCCAAGACGGCTCACGCATCCAGGCTGATCATCAACGGTTCATCTACCTCCTTGGAAGAGATCGAGAAGCAAACTAGTCTTTGTAATCATTTTCTAAGGAATCAAAGTGTAGATTGTTCAAGTTGATTAATAAAGGTAGTTGTTTTATTTAATTCTTTTGCATTTTACATTATGTTTTTCCTCTCTTTCTTTTCATCATCTTCTCCCAACATGCGCGAGTAATTCTCCGCTTGTTAGGGTTCGTAGGATTAGGGTAGGCTAATGGACGATGAAAATAATTAAACCATTTTTAAGTCCTATAAAGTTTAGGAACTTTATCAAAAGAATCATTAACATCCTAATCGGGCGCGCTAGCAATTCTTTGCTAGTTCCGACCGTGATTAGAGATTAGATTAATGATTGTTTTGGTAAAGGCTGGATATGAACGGAGTTCCGTGTCGAGATAAGGGTTAAGAGTGGGATTCCTTTTCCCTCCAGAAACCCTAATCTACATGCATCACCGTCGTTCTAGTTCTAAATCTATTAATGGATAAAAAGGGTAACTTTTAATTAATCATCCATAACTATTAAATCCTAACGAACCCTACAAGCCTTCGTATTATATTTACTACATCTTTAAAATAATCTAGATCTATATTTTACAATCTTGTTTAACGTAGATCTAGAAACCATTCTATAAAATTCTTCATCCCTCCTCTCTTTCTCAACACATCTAAAGTAAAAGTAAAAGGTTCCACGTTTCCCAGAGGACGACCCGTACTCATCTCGGTCTAGCTACACGCGACACCGTTCTGATTGCAGTTAAACTACAAAACACACTTTTTCGAACCAATCATCGGCGATGGCCTGGCCTTTCACTGCCTTGAGAGGTTGATACGTTATTGAAAACTCCATCAAGAGTAGGGCCCATTTAGCGAGTCGTCCCGTCAATATGGCCTTTGACATCAAGTATTTAAGGGGGTCCACCTTTGAAATGAGACGGACTTCATGCGCCAACGCATAGTGCCTGAGCTTTGTTATCGCAAAGATCAACGCCAGGCAGTGTTTTTCAATGGGGGAGTAGTTGCTTTCTGCCCCCAGTAGAACTTGACTTAAGTAGTAGAGTGCTCTTTCTTTTCCTTGATCGTTCTCTTGTGCCCATAATGCGCCTAAAGAACCTTCGAGGGCGGTTGTATAAAGAATGAGAGGCTTTCCCTTAACCGGAGCAGCCAACACCGGAGAGTTCTGCAGGTATTGCTTGATCTCATTTAGTGCGCTTTGGCATTTTTGGTCCCAGACGAACGGGGTTCCCTTCTTCATCAGGTGACTGTAAGGACGGCACTTGCCCGAAAGATTGGCTATAAATCGCCGTATGTATGCGAGCTTCCCTTGGAGAGATCGCAACTGTTTGAGAGTTCTTGGCGGAGGCATTTCCATGATCGCTTTGATCTTTGACGGATCTATTTCAATACCTCGATGTCGAACAATGAATCCCAGGAATTTGCCTGAGGAAACTCCGAATGCACACTTGAGCAGGTTCATCTTCAAGTTGTATTGCCGAAGGCGTTGAAATACGGTCTTCAGATGCTCGAGATGTTCCTCATATGATCTGCTTTTAATAACGAGGTCGTCGATATAGCATTCGACGATTTCGTGTATAAGGTCATCGAAGATCTTCGTCATGGCCCTTTGGTAGGTGGCACCGGCGTTCTTTAAACCGAATGGCATCACCTTGTAACAAAATATTCCCAGAGGAGTCCTGAAGGCGGTGTACTTCTGGTCTTCGGGATGCATCTTTATTTGATTATACCCTGATGAGCCGTCCATGAAGGAGAAAATCTCATGAGTGGACGTATTGTCTATCATCAGTTCAGTGACTGGCACAGGGAAATCATCCTTCGGGCAAGCTCTATTAAGATCCCGGAAGTCTACGCATATACGCACTGTCCCATTTTTCTTCATCACCGGGACGATGTTGGCGATCCATTCAGGGTATTGAACTTCCTGGATGAAGCCAGAGTCGATTAGCTTCTTGACTTCAGCATTGATACTCATTTCAAGCTCGAGCCGCATTCTCCTCGGCGCCTATTTGACTGGCTTGATGTCCGGGGATATCGCCAATCTGTGTACAGCAATTTCCGGATCTAGTCCCGGCATTTCGGAATAGTTCCACGCGAAACAATCTTTATGCTGTAGAAGCACATCTTTTAACGCGGCCACCCTCTCTTCAGATAGCAGCTCGCTGATGAATGTCGGTCGTGGATCGTTTGCCGTCCCCAACTCAATTTTCTTGAGGTTATCTGCAGTGGTATGGATTCCGTCTTCCAGCTCTTTTGGCGCTGGTGGGAATTCTGAGATTATCTTGTCGATGCTGTTTTCGAAGCACCAGGGAAGGTCATCCATGTTCTCGGGCTCTTCTTTTAATATTGTAATCATGTGACAGGTGCGAATTCGCTTCCAATCCCGATGTGGAACCGGTTCTTCTTTCCTCGTGGCTTTGGGTTCGTGCTTCTGTGGCGGCGCTACCCTCCAGTTGTCAGACAGGGCGAACTTGCTGAGCTGGTACTGATCTTCAACCCAATTTTTGAAGGTGAAGCAATCTTCAAGAGGATGCCCTATTACTCGATGGTAAGAGCAATAGTTTGGGTCAGAGACTTCGCCTTCTTGTTCGAGGTGCTTAGACTTCGGCAGTGTAAGCATCTGATGTTTTAGAGCGATGTCAAATATCTTCTTCGTCTTGTCCCGAGGAAACGAGAACGCTCGACCCATTTTCTTCATAAGGGATAAATCAATAACGCTCGACTCCCGTTTGCGTAGCTTCTTAGCCCTGCTTTGTTGTTGTTGGGCGCCTTTTCGGCCTTTCGACTTATTTCTGCTTTTGCGCCGAGCCTTCTTTATAACAGGTTGACAGGGAGCAGCCTTTTCATCTTTCACGGCCTGTTGGAGAAGGCGTTGCGTTTTGGCTTTCTCGTAGATGACCATTTCGCGGTTATGATCGTCTCGGACTTTTTGACCCGCTTCCCTTATAAGCTTGTCCATTTGTTCTTCGAACGACGGACTGGGCACTTTTGCATCCGGAACTTTCATTGTCTCAGGATTAGCGTCCTCCCATTGAGCATCCGCTTCTTCATCGAAGTCATACACGACATAGCAGCCGTGTAGTAGTTCTCGTTTCTTTGACCGGACGTATCCAAGCCCAATTGTTTCCATTCTCCCATTAGGCAGTTTGCATTGAGTCCCGGGAATGTTCTAGATTTTGTCATAGAACTTGGCCTTTCGAACGGTCTGCTTGAAGGATATCCCTTGGCGCTTCAGCAGCTTTTTCAAATCCTCTGTATAATATCTGGGCAGACGGATAGGCTGAAGCCTGTCGAACGTAGGATCCGCGCCATGCCAGATTTCTTTTTCCACCTTGGTTTCTTCAGAGCGGTAGAACAAAATTGCTTTCTCGTTTTCTCGCCTGGGAGGGATGTAGAATGTTTGTAGCTCTTCTACATTGTAAATATTAAGTGCATCCAGTTCTTTATTGTGTTTAGGCGGCACCATGGCGACTTGCAGACTTTGCTCTTTGTCAGCGGAAGCTTGTATTGAAGGTCGAGCAGAGAATACGACATGGACCTTATCCTCCGAATCGCTACCAAAGACCAACGTAGGAGCGGACGGTCCTGGCTTGTAGTGCTGGGGCGGATTCGAGTAAACTGTCTCCTCTTCCTCCTCAATATCACTGCCGAAGACAGGGATGGTGGCGTTAGCTTTGTTCTCCGGCTTGTGACACTTCTCCGTGTCTTCGAAATCCGGCAAGAAGTATTTGGCATCTTCGTATTTTCGGAACTCGTTCACAGAGAACGGGTTCAGTTCTCCCATCACGGTATACTCAAAACCATCCTTAAAATACTTCATACACTGATGTTGTGTAGAAGGGATGATGTTGTACTCGTGTAACCATGGTCGGCCGAGCAACGCGTTGTAGTATATCTTGGCGTCTATGACATGGAACTTAATGTCCGTGACGAGTAGCCCGAAGCGTAGCGTCAGTATCACAGACCCAAGAGTTCTTGACGACTGGGAATCGAACCCGGAGATAGTGATCTTGTCACGAGCAAGGTGTTGGACGCTCATGCAGATTTCCTTTAACACCCGCACGTTGAGGAGATTAACAGACGATTCATTATCGATCAGGATTTTGCTTATCTTTATATCATGGCAGTATCCTGAGACATAGAGAGGGCGATTGTGTTCGCACGTCCCAAGGAGAAGGTCTTCATCGCCGAAAGTGACATCGGCCGTGTGCACTTCCTCCAATTCATCCTTCATCTTTTCCTCGGCTAGGCATGCTTGGAATTGTTCCGGATCCTGGAGTGCCTTAATCAACGAGTCTCTCGCCTCTTTTGATAACAAAAGGGTGTCAAGAATGCTGAGCTGTGAGGGCAGCTTCCTTAGATACGCTAAGACGTTGTAATCCACCTTATTCTTCTTTGGCGGATCCTTGGCGGCTAGCTCCTCCAGAACTTGGTCATCTAAGACGATATCTTCAGAGACCTTTTCTTTCCCTTTATCTTTTCTGTTTGAGGGTCCGAGATTCTTTTCGGGTAACGTGCGATTACGCAGCCGGATATTCTCGCAAAGCTTCGGCTCTTCTTCTTTTCCCGAAGTTGACTCTTTAAAGAGAGGGGCGATTTCCAGCTCCTCATCAGAATCGCTCCCGAATGTAGGCACTTGTGACCCGCCAGTGTTAACCATGCGACAATCGCCGGTAGTTCTTTCAAGCCCTTCGGTCGTATTTCTTTGCTCCCGACGAGTTTTGCGCTTTTCCCGCTTAAAGCGTTGTCGATGAGCAACGTATCCTTGCCACCATTTATCGAAAGCTTTGCACTCTTGAGTGGGGTGCGAAACCTTCTGATGATATAAGCAATAGGAGGGGTGCATTTCTATTTCACCAGTAATTTTTCCTTCAGAGGATGGTAGCTTCATGCCCATTGATATGGCCTTAGCAAACATTTTCTTTATCTTGAATTGGCTTTTGTCGGTAACGGCGGTGTTTTGCTCCAGCGGGATCGTCTCAACTCCTTTATCAAGTCGTTGGCGCTTGGCCCTTTCAAATATAGCTGTCTCGCATTCTCGATCAGCTTTACTTTTCAATCGAGCTTCGTTAAAGAACGTGTCAATCACTTCAACTGATAGCTCCGGAATTTTTGATTCGGTATCTGCCCCCAGCGTTTTAGTGCCAGGAGTCTCCTCATCATTCGTGATCGAATGGGAAATCATATGACAGCCCGCCACATATTCCTCGGATTCATCCGATGAACTTTCTCCCTCATCTTCTTCTTGAAAGACGTGATTGAGGAACTCTTGGAGCGTAATGGGAGTCCGTGCCTTTTGGTTGTATTCATCTAGCGCATCAATTTGCTTTTGTAAGTCCGTACGCTTGTCGCCAGGCTTCACGGGCTTCTTAGATTTCTTCTTCTTCTTTTTCGAAGATTTTGACGGCTGGCTGCAAGTGCTTGAACCACCACCATCGGTCTTTGGAGTTGGATGTGGCTTCAATATCCCTTCAATGACCTGCGGTTCCAACGGGTTCTTCCACTTGATCGCTGGACATGTCTGAAGATCGTTTAGCATTCTCTTTGTCTTGGCTGATAATACAACCTCCCAAGGAGCTTCTTCAATGACGGAGCATGTTTCCCCGGGCGTATTCGTCCCCTTAGAGGTGTGGGGCTGCGGGGGATTCACCTTCCATTTATCAGATAACGCGAACTTGCCCTGTCGGTACTGGTTTTCAAGCCAATTTTTGAAAACGTAGCAATCTTCAATCGGATGGCCAAGTACTCGATGATAAGGACAGTAATTAGGCTCGTTGACGTCACTTGGTTGCAACGGACGTTTTGGATCCGGCAGATTTATGAGTCTGTTGCGCAACGCCAGCTCGAATAACCTCCTCGTTTTATCGCGAGGAAAGGAATAAGGACGTCACATCCTATCCTCAAGGGGTACGTATGGGCGCATATTATTTTGACGAGCAACCGGCTTCGAGTCGCTCGGTTGTTATTGAGCATTAGCGACGACAATCGCTTTTCCCTTCCCTTTATCACTTCGGGAGTCCAGCTTTGGAAGAGGAGGTTTATGGCCCATCTGATCCATCTGTGCTAGTTTGTCAATCAAGGCTTGGAAGGTAGTCGGCTTGAAGAACATCATAAACTGCGAGATGGTTGCTTGTGGATCGAGGGTTCCCACAAACATACCCACTGCGGGAGCTTCTTCAATGCGCTGCTCACACTTTGACCATAAATTCCGCCATCGTATAGCGTACTGAACCCATGTCTCGCCGGGTTTTACCCTGGCGTTAATCAGTACCGTCATCGGGGTACGCTCACTGGCACTTGCAAAACGTTGAGTAAACAACAGCTCCATCTCCGCGAAGGTTTTAATAGAGTCATTTGGGAGCTCAGAGTACCACTCGAACGCCGTATCTGATAAACTTCCAACAAACTGGCGCAGTAAAAGCTTGTCATCACCGCCGGTATTGCCGCAGAGTGCCCTGAACTGGGCAACATGCTGGTGTGGATTGCCCGTCCCCTTGTAGACATGGAACTTGGGAATCGTATAACCGGGTGGGTACTTGATTTGATCGTACCAACTTGGATATGGCCGCCCCGTTTTTACGACCTGACCAGCCGCTTCGGTCGCATGATGAACCCGTATTTGCTGGGCGATGTATTCATCCAAATTAGCTTTTGAGATGGTATCCTCTTTAGCTGCGGATAGAGCCGGTGGAGGATTCGACGTCTCTCCCCTATCGTCTTCAAGAATGATCGGGGGATCTTCAGCAGGTGGATCTTATTGAATCATCATACCCACCATATCCTGGAACAGGAGGGCCATTTTCTTTATGTTGCCTGCCTGCTCCGCAGCTTCTTTATCTTTCTTCTCTAATACGCAACGAAGGAATTCGGCATCCGTTTCTTGTTCTTGATGCTCGTCCGAGAATGTTTCCGGGGTTTCTTTCGGCCCTGTAAGTGCGGCCATAGCGTTCATCCTTTCTTGGAGCTTCTGCTGCTGCTCCTGAGTCTTGGTCACTGACCTCGTGTGCGGTCTATGACCTGTTGATATGCAGCTATCTTCTTTCCCCGATGCCATGTAAACCGTATGAACTGTTATTCCCCCTGTCTTGGGGCGTTTATGTTCACCATTTTTAACTATTGCCGCTGACGCGGGAGTTTTCTCTGGCCTCCTTCTTTTGTGGGCCGTTGAGGTTGAAGGGGCCGTTGCAATGGGCACCCTAGCGATAGTTGTCCCTTGCTGTTCAATAGGACTGTCTGTTCCTTTTTGTACCTTCGTCTTCTTTCGTTGACGGGAGTGATCCGGGTTGATCACGGAGTCTTGAACCCTCCGCCAAACTTTATAAATTTTTGAAGACAACCGTTGAGGAGGCTGTTCTCGTTTCGTTTCTGGAACTCTCTCCGCAGGCGGAGGAGATCTTTTCAGTGTAGCGGTTGGAGAATTCTTCCGTACCCTCCTCAGCAGTTCAAAGCTGTTCCTAGTTGGAACAGCAGCGTTGACTTCTACCACTGGAGCCGGTGGAGTTAGCCCTGAGGGGGAGTTGCCCCCTGCCTTTCTCACTTGTTGCCAATGGCGACGTCGAGCACGAAGAGCCGTTGGGACTGGCTCGGAGATTGAGACAGCTTCTTTTTGCCCCCTGTCTGAATGGGGCATCGCCGGTGTTAACCTCTTAAAGACTGAGGTTGTCTTTTGAGGGGTGATAGTCAACCTGTCGAAGACGGATCCTCGGGCAGGGACAGGAGCAGGAATCGTCAGTCTTGAAAAGACTGACTCTTTGACAGGGGAAGCCACCTTGACGACTTCTGGAGCAGCAATCATTGTCTTCTTTGGGACAGCCAGTTTAGAGTTCTGATTTAGCCTGATGAAAACAGAGGCTGTCGGTTCGGTAGCAGGCGACCCGTTGACAGGGGCCGTCGTAGCAGTGAGCCGGTCGAAGACCGACTTTTTGTTCACTTCCGGTGCAAGTATTGGCGCAGAGAAGCTTGTAGGTGGGATCATGGTCCCGAAGAACAGACCAGTGGTGGCTTGGGTCACCTGGTCTACTGGCAGAGCGAGGAAGGAAGCCGCTTAGGGCCCATATGCTACACCTCCCATTGAGGTGGAGCGTTCGTTGCAGTGGCACTTCAAGCAGTTGGTGCAGTTAAAGGCCATTGATTCTTGGGTTCTGTGCCAGGCAAAAGACCAAATCTTAGTAACTTGAAATCCAAAGACAACCATTAACAAACCGCGATTGGTTCGCGAAGACGACACACGAAGTGTGGAGTGGAAAGAGGAAAAGGTCCCACCAGGCATGCCAGAATCTGTTCCCCTCCGAATGGCGGCCTAGACTTTGCGTCTTGCCTGAGATTCGGGGCAGATGCTATGTGGTTTTATCCGTCTACCTTTCCGAAGATGCCAAGTTGATTTATGGCACCGTGTATCGGAGGTTTAGACGGATGCGGCCAATGTAGCAGACTTCGTCAGATTCCCCCTCAGGGTGAGGGGTTTTTGATTGTGGGGACGCTCTTCCCTGCAGGCGCAAGCCCCTGCAGTTAATTACGCTACCGCATCGTGGTAACAACTTTCTCCTTCTCCAGAATTTCACTTCTTGTCGTGTGTGTTTGTTTTGTTTATGGTTGCCCGTGGATCGTATACGGAGACTGAGTAATGCCGTCGCCCGTAGGACGTGGATTAGTCCAAATCCGTATTTACTTAGATTTGGGTTTGGTGTTTTTAGTTTAAGGATGCATTAGTCGCGTTGCGGCTAAGATCAACTTAAACGTTCGTCAAGGATACGTTAGTCCTGTTTTGGACTAAGATCAACTTGACGTGATGATCGATTTAATATCTGGCCATCGGGACTCGGCACCTCTCTAACGTCGTTGAAGGATTACAACGGCAGATGTCAGAGGAGTTCAGAGATGTACCCTTGAACCAAGGTTGATTTGGAGTTTTATAGTCCGTTTGAATGTTTAAGGATACGTTAGCCGTGTTTAGGGGCTAAGATCAACTTAAACGGGATCGTTTAGATCCGGCAAAAGAGCATTTGGAGGCTCTATTGTTCCAGTTTAGGGACATAGTGGTCCATATTCCAGTTTAGGGACGTAGGGGTCCATATTCCAGTTTAGGGACGTGGTGGTCCGTGTTCCAGTTTAGGGATGTGGTGGTCCATATTCCAGTTTAAAGACGTGGTGGTCCGTTATTAGTTTAAGGACGTTTCGGTCCGATATTAGTTTAAGGACGTTTCGGTCCGATATTGATATGTGGTTGTCGGAACCCGTCACCTCTCTGACGTCGTTGAAGGATTACAACGATAGGTATCAGAGGAGTTCGGAGATGTACCCTCGAACCCGTAGTAAATTGATTTAAGAGAGCAGTCTTGCTCAGTCAATTTAATTTAAGGACTTATGGCCAAAATTGGGCTAAGTCCAGTTTCAACATTTTTTTGTCTTTGGCCTGTGCTAGGGCTTTACCCCTTTTTAGTAATGCACTGCATTATTCTTGTTTTGGTTGGGCTTTGCCCTTTTATAAATGATGCAGAGCATCTATTTTTTTGTTTAGGCTTTGCCCCCCCTTTTAAAATGCATAGCATTTTTTATTAGGCCTGTTAGGCCTTTTAATTGGGCTCTGTCCCTTTTCTTTAATAATGCAGAGTATTAAATACTCTGACAGTGCCCCACATGGCTTGTCAGGCGCTTTGCGCAAGTTAAATAGCGCAAGCGCTCGTGGAGGTGACACGTGTCATGTTCTGGTGAGCGCAAGCGCAACAGCGCAATGCGCTGCGTTAGTGCGCTGCGCTGCTGCATTGCTGACACGTGGCGCTTCCTGGCTGCTTGCGCAATAGCGCAGTTTTGGCAGGTGCTGGGCACTGTTCTTATTCTTTTGGATCAATTTCAGATCAGAGAAAACAAGTTTTTCTTTTTTCTTGTTTTCCAAAGAACCAGTAGTTCATATAAGGTGCAAGGCACTGTTATCTTGAGAATCTTTTAGATTCAGAACCAATGGTTCATAAGAAGAAGTGCAAGGCACTATTTTTTTATTCATTTATTATTTTTTTTTCTTTTCTTTTCATTAGAGATCCTAGATCTTGTTCTCAGATCAATGATCTGTTCATGAGAGAATTTTCTCTTTTTCTAAAGGTTTTACCTTTTTCTTTGTTCTTGAGGATTTCTTTCCAATTCTTCAGAGTTCTCTTTTTTTTCTCTCAGAAAATGTTCATGCCTTTGAATTGAGGTCTGGGGTCCTTTTTATAGTGCCCATAAATTAGTTAAATTTGTTAAAATGATCTTTCTCTGAGTGATTTGGGGAATTTTCCCCATCGTTGGATCTTTGATCCAAAGGTCTCTGTTTTACAGAAGAAAATCTTCTTGTTTTAACAAGAACAGAAAAGATTTATTCTATTTTGCGCAACTCCCTTAGCGCGTGACACGTATCGCGCAGCGCAGCGCTTGCGCAGCTGCGCAGACACGTGTCGCGCAGCGCAGCGCTTGCGCAGCTGCACTTTCGCAACTGCGCAGACACGTGTCGCGCGGTGCAACACTTGCGCAGCTGCGCTTGCGCAACTGCGCAGACACGTGTCGCGCAGCGCAGCGCTTGCGCAACTGTGCAGATACGTGTCGCGCAGCGCAGCGCTTGCGCAACTGAACGTTCTTTCTTTTACTCTTAGTTTTTTAAAAGAGCCCTGCTCTGATTGGACGCACCGCCTTGGGTGTTGCGCTGTCGTATCAACTTCTGACACGTGGCGCGTTGCGCGCAGCGCACGGGATTTGAAGCGTTGCTTCAAAATTTGAATTTTTGAAATTTAAACAGAGCCTTGCTCTGATTGGGGAAACAACTGCGCTGCGCGACACGTGTCAGCGCAGATGCGCAAGGGCAGTTGCGCTGCGCTGTGCACTGCGCGACACGTGTCAGCGCAGATGCGCAAGCGCAGTTGCGCTGCGCTGTGCGACACGTGTCAGCGCAGTCGCGCTGCACTGTGCGCTGCGCGACACGCGTCAAGCGCTGGGGGCGTTTGCGCCAAACAGAATTGAAATTCTAGTAAGATCTTTCTTTTCTTGTTAAAACAAGAAGATTGTCTTCTGTAAAACAGAAGCCCTTGGATCAAAGATCCAACGATAGGGAAAATTCCCCAAATCACTCAGAGAAAGATCTCCTCAACAAACCTATGGGTACGATATAAAAGACCCTAGACCCCAAACTCAAAAGGATGAAGATTATCGTTGAGAACTCTGAAGAACTAGAGAGAATTTCTCAAGAACCAAAAATGTAAAAACCTTTAGAAAAAAGAGATAATTCTCTTAAAAAACAGATCATTGATCTAAGAACAAGATCAATGATCTTCAATAAAAAAAGGAAAAATAATTAATAATAGTGCTTTGCACTTGCTTATGAACCACTGGTTCTCTGAAAACAAGAAAAACTTGTTTCTTTGATTTAAAATCAATCAAAAGATAAAAACAGTGCTTTGCACTTTTTCATGAACCATTGGTTCCGCAATCTAAAATATTCTCAAATTAATAGTGCCATACACTTGCAAAACTGCACTGTTGCTCTCCTGGGTTGGCGCAAGCCACCAGAGAGTGCCACGTGTCAGCATCTGACTCACTTGCGCTGTGCGCTTTTAAGATAGAGCTTTGCTCTCTGAAACTGGCGCAACTCACTAGAGCGTGCTACGTGTCAGCAGCGCAAGCGCAGCACATTGGCGCAACGCACTGCGCTTGCGTGACACGTGTCGATACCACAAGCGCTTGAGCTCTCTGATTAGCGCAAAGTGCCTGACAAATGCAATGCATTTCTTTTGCTAAAGGGCGAAGCCCAAATCAAAAAGACCTAGTAAGCCAAAATAAATTGCAAAGCAATAAAAGGGCAGAGCCCAAGTAAAATTGATGCTCTGCATCATTTATAAATGAGCAGAGCCCAAAACAAATTGATGCTCTGCATCCTTTAAGGGCAGAGCCCAGTCAAAAAAAAGGGGTATAAATGGCCTGAAATAATGCTATGCAACAAAGGCCTAACAGGCCAAATGCAAACAAAATGTGAACATTTTCAACTGGACTTAGCCCAACCATGGCCGTAAGTCCTCAAATTAAATTGACTGAGCAAGACCGCTCTCCTAAATCAATTTACCTCCGGTTCGAGGGTACATCTCCGAACTCCTCTGACACCTATCGTTGTAATTCCTCAACGACGTCAGAGAGGTGACGGGTCCCAATGACCACACATGAATACGGACTGTGGGGTCCCTAAACTCGTGGACCGAAACGTCCTTAAACTAATGATGCACCGAAACGTCTTTAAACTAATGATGGACCGAAATGTCCTTAAACTAATGACGGACCACCACGTCCCTAAACTGGAATACGGACCACCACGTCCCTAAACTGGCAATGGACCCCTATGTCCTTAAACCGAAACACGGACCGCTACGTCCTTAAACTGGAACAATAGAGCCCCCAAATGCTCTTTTGTCGGATCTAAACGATCCCGTTTAAGTTGATCTTAGCCCCAAACACAGCTAACGTATCCTTAAACATTCAAACAGACTATATATTCCGTAATCAACATCGGCTCAAGGGTACATCTCTGAACTCCTCTGATATCTATCGTTGTAATCCTTCAACGACGTCAGAGAGGTGATGAGTCCCGGCGGCCATATATTAAATGGATCTAAACGATCCCGTTAAGTCGATCTTAGTTTGGAAATCAGACTAACGTATCCTTAACAAACGTTTAAGTTGATCTTAGCCTCAAATCTGGCTAACGTATCCTTAAACTAAAACACCAAACCCAAATCTAAGTAAATACGGATTTGGAATAATCCATGTCCTACGGGCGGCGACATAACTTAGTCTCCGTATACAATCCACGGGCAACTACAAACAAAACAAACATACACGACACGAAGTGAAATTCTGGAGAAGGAGAAAGTTGCTGCCGCGGTGCGGTAGTGTAATTAACTGCAGGGGCTTGCGCCTGCAGGGAAGAGCGTCCCCACAATCAAAAACCCCTCACCATGAGGGGGAATCTGACGATGTCTGCTAATCGGTCGCATCCGTCTAAACCTCCGATACACGGTGTCATAAATCAACTTGGCATCTTCGGAGAGGTGGGCAGATAAAACCAAATAGCATCTGCCCTGAATCTCAGGCAAGACGTTTATCGCGTCTCCGCCGCGTCTTTCAGAGGGGAACAGATTCTGGCACGTCCGGTGGGACCTTTTCCTCTTTCCACTCCACACTTCGTGTGTCGTCTTCGCGAACGAATCGCGGTTTGTTAATGGTTTCCTTTGGATTTCAAGTTACTAAGATTTGGTCTTTTGCCTGGCGCAGAAATCAAGAATCAATGGCCTCAAATAGCTCGAACTGCTCGAAGTGCCAATGCAACCGACGCTCCACCTCACCCGGAGGTGTAGCATATGGGCTTAAAGCGGTCTCCATCCTTACTATGCCTGTGGAGAAAGTGACTCAAGCCACCACCGGCTTGTTTTTCGGGACCATGATTCCTCCTGCAAGCTTCAACCTGCCAATGCCCGTGCCGGAAGCTTCGAAGAAGTCGGTCTTCGATCGACTTGCTACTCCCACGGCCCCTCTCAGCGGGCCGTCCAACTCCTCGGTCTTCTCCAGACTGAGCCTGAATTCTGAAGGGCCCGCCAAAAAGCCCATGATACCTGAGAAGGTCATCCCAAAGAAGACGGCTGCTCCCGAAGTCGCCAAAGTGGCTTCTCCTATCAAGGAGTCATCTTTTCGAGGCTGACTATTCCAGCTCCTCCCCCAGCTCGAGGATCTGTCTTCGACAGATTAAATATTTCCACCCAAAGAACAGAATCAGTCTTTAAGAGGCTGACACCCGCAGTGCCTCATTCCGACAGGGGGCAAGAAGAAATTATCTCTGTCGCCGAGCCAGTTCAAACGGCTCGTCATGCTCGACGTCGCCATTGGCGCCGAGTCAGGAAGGCTGGGGGCAACTCCCCTTCAGGGCTAACTCCACCCGCTCCAACGGTGAAAGCTAATGCTGCTGTTCCAACTGGGAACAGCTTCGAACTGTTAAGGAGGGTGCGTAAGAACTCTCCAACAGCTGTGCTGAAAAGATCTCCTCCACCGGCGGAGAGGGTTCCGGAAACAAAGCTGGAGCAGCCCCCTCAACGGCTATCTTCTAAAATTTATAAAGTTTGGCGAAGGGTCCAAGACTCGGTGATCGACCCAAGTCACTCTTGTCAACAGAAGAGGGTGAGAGTGATCGAAGAAAAGAAACGTCCCGGTAAACAACAAAGGACGATAACCGCTACGGAGCCCGCTGCAACGGCCCCCTCGACTTCAACGGCCCATAAGAGAAGGAGGTCGAAAAAGATTCATACGCCTGCGGCAAATGCAAAAGGCGGTGAGCCTAAACGCCCTAAGTCCGGGGGCATCATAGTTCACACTATATACATGGCGTCGGGGAAGGAAGACAGCCGTGCATCTACAGGTCATAGACCGCTTACACGGTCGGTGACCAAAGCTCAGGAGCAGCAACAAAAGCTCCAGGAGATGATGAACACGATGGCCGCACTCACTGGGCCAAAGGAAAACCCTGAAACGTCCTCGGATGAACGTCAGGAACAAGAAACTGACGCTGAATTCTTTCGCCGGATATTGGAGAGGAAGGATAAAGAGGCTGCTGAACAAGCAGCCATCATAAAGAAAATGGCTCTCCTGTTCCAGGACATGGTGGGTATGATGATTCAACAAGATCCCCCTGCTGAAGATCCCCCGATTGTCCTTGAAGACGATAGGGGAGAAACGTCGAATCCTCCACCGGTTCTTTCAACAGCCAAGGATGAGGCAATCTCCAAAGCTGACTTGGATGAGTACATAGCCCAACAAATTCGGGTTCATCAGGCGACTGAAGCAGCTGGCCAGGTCGTAAAAACGGGGCGACCATATCCAGGATGGTACGACCAGATAAAGTACCCGCCGGGATATATAATACCAAAATTCCATGTGTATAAGGGGACTGGCAATCCCCACCAGCATGTTGCCCAGTTCAGGGCGCTCTGTGGCAACACCGGCGGTGATGATAAGTTGTTGCTTCGTCAGTTCGTTGGCAGCTTGTCAAATACAGTGTTTGAGTGGTACTCTGAGCTCCCGAACGACTCTATCAAGACCTTCGCGGAGATGGAGCTGCTGTTTACCCAACGTTTCGCGAGTGCCAGCGAGCGTACCCCGATAACGGCATTGATTAATGCCAGGGTGAAACCGGGCGAGACATGGGTCCAATATGCTATACAGTGGCGGAATTTATGGTCAAAATGCGAGCAGTGCATAAAAGAAGCTCCTGCAGTGGGTATGTTTGTGGAAACCCTCGATCCGCAAGCAACCATCTCGCAATTTATGATGTTCTTCAAGCCGACCACCTTCCAGGCCCTGATCGACAAATTAGCGCAAATGGATCAGATGGGCCATAAACCTCCCCTCCCAAAGCCGGACTCCCGAAATGAGAAGGGGAAGGGGAAAGCGATCATTGTTGCTAATGCTTAACAACAGTCGAGCAACTCGAAGCCAGTCGCTCGCCAAAATAATATGCGCCCGTACGTAGCCCTTGAGGAGAGGCTAGGACGTTCTTACTCGTTTCCCCGAGATAAAACGAGAAGGTTATTCGAGCTGGCGTTGCGCAACCGACTCATAAATCTGCCGGATCCAAAACGTCCGTCGCAACCAAATGATGTCAATGAGCCCAACTACTGTCCTTATCATCGAGTACTGGGTCATCCGATCGAGGACTGCTACGTCTTCAAAAATTGGCTTGAAGACCAGTACCGACAGGGCAAGTTTGCATTGTCCGACAAATGGAAGGTGAATCCACCGTAGCCCCACACCTCTAAGGGGATGAATACGCCGGGGGCAACATGCTCTGTCGTTGAAGAAGCTCCTTGGGAGGTTGTATTATCAGCCAAGACAAAGAGGATGCTAAATGATCTTCAAACATGCCCTGCGATCAGGTGGAAGAACCCATTGGAACCACAGGTCATTGAAGGAATGTTGAAGCTGCGTCCAACTCAAAAGATCGAGGGAGGTGGCTCAAGCATTCACAACCAGCCGTCGAAATCTTCAAAGAAGAAGAAAAAGAAATCAAAGAAGCCCGTGAAGCCTGGAGACAAACGCACGGACTTGCAAAAACAAATTGACGCGCTGGAGGAATACAACCAGAAGGCACGGACTCCCATTACATTCCAAGAATTCCTCAATCACGTCTTTCAAGAGGAAGATGGGGGAGAAAGTTCATCTGATGAATCTGAAGAATACGTGGCGAGCTGTCATGTGATTTCCCATTCATTCAGGGACGATGAGGAGACTCCTTGTACTGAAAGGCTAGGGACAGATCCTGAACCAAAAATTCTGGGGCCATCAGATGAAGTAATTGACGCATTCCTCAATGAAGCTCTCTTAAAAAGTAAAGCTGATCGGGAGCGCGAAGTGGTCATATTTGAAAGGGCCAAGCGCCAGCGCCTTGACGAAAGAATTGAGATACTCCCGCTGGAGCAAAGTACACCCACTGCGGATAAAATCAAATTCAAGATGAGGAAGAGGTTTGCTAAAGCCGTGTCAATGGGTATGAAGCTACCATCCTCTGAGGGAAGCGTTACTGGTGAAGCGGAAATGCACCCTTCCTATTGCTTGTATCATCGGAAGATTTCGCACCCCACTGAAGAGTGCAAAGCTTTCGATAAATGGTGGCAAGGATATGTTGCTCACCGGCGGCATTTTAAGCGAGAAAAGCGCAAGATTCGTCGGGAGCAGAATGGTGCGACTGAGAGACTTAACGGGACTACCGACAATTGTCGCATGGTTAATGCCGGGAAAGTATAAGTTCTCACATTCGGGAGCGACTCTGACGAGGAAATGGAGCTTAGCCCTCTCTTTAAAGAGTCCACCTCGGGGAAAGACGAAGAGCCGAAGGCGTGCGAAAATATCCGGCTGCGCAATCGTACGCTGCCCGAAAAGAACCTCGGACCCTCGAACAAAAAAGATAAAGGGAAAGAAAAGGTCTCTGAGGATATCGCCTTAGACGACCAAGTCATGGAAGAGCTAACTGCCAAAGACCCGCCGAAGAAAAATAAGGTGGATTACAACGTCTTAGCGCATCTGAGGAAGCTACCCTCGCAGCTCAGCATTCTTGACGCCCTTTTACTATCAAAGGAGGTGAGAGATTCGTTAATTAAGGCATTACAGGACCCGGAGAAGTTCCAAACTTTCTTGGCCGAAGAAAATATGAAGGATGAATTGGAGGAAGTGCACACGGCAGATGTCACTTTTGGCGATGAAGACCTGCTCCTTGGGACGTGCGACCACAACCGTCCCCTATACGTCTCCGGGTATTGCCACGATATCAAGATAGGCAAAATCCTGGTCGATAACGGATCATTTGTTAATCTCCTCAATGTGCGGGTGTTAAAAGAAATTTGTATGAGCGTCCAACATCTCGCTCGAGACAAGATCACCATCTCCGGGTTCGACTCCCAATCATCAAAGACTCTTGGATCTGTGATACTGACGCTACGCTTTGGGCTGCTCGTCACGGACATTAAATTCCATGTCATAGATGCCAAGATATGCTACAACGCTCTGCTCGGCCGACCATGGTTACACGAGTACAATATCATCCCTTCTACACAGCATCAGTGTATGAAATATTTTAAGGATGGTCTCGAATATACCGTGATGGGAGAACTGAATCCGTTTTCTGTGAATGAAGTCCGCAAATATGAAGATGCCAAATACTTCTTGCCGGATTTCGAAGACACGGAGAGGTGTCGCAAGCCGGAGAACAAGTCTAACGCTACCATCCCTGTCTTCGGCTGTGACACCGAGGATGAAGAGGAGATGACTTATTCGGGCTCGCCCCAGCACAACAAGCCGGGACCGTCTACTCCTACGTTGATCTTTGGCAGCGACTCAGAAGACGAAGTCCACGCGGTATTCTCTGCTCGGCCCTCAATACAAACATCCGCTGGCGAAGAGCAAAGTTTGCAAGTCGCCATGGTGCCACCTAGACACCATAGAGAACTGGATGCACTCGATACCTACAGTGTAGAAGAGTTGCGGACGTTCTATGTCCCTCCCCGACGAGAAGGTGAAAAGGCAATTCTATTCTACCGCTCTGAAGAAACCAAAGTGGAGAAAGAAGTTTGGCACGGTATGGATCCTACGCTTGACAGGCTTCAGCCCATCCGTCTCCCCAGATATTATACAGAAGGTTTGAAGAGGCTGTTGAAACGCCAAGGGATATCCTTCAAACAGACCGCTCGAAAAGCCAAGTTCTATGATAGGGTCTGGAACGTTCTCAGGACTCAACACAAGTTGCCTAATGGGAGAATGGAAACAATCGGGCTCGGATATATTCGCTCCAAGAAACGAGAGCTGCTCCACGACTGTTACGTCGTACATGACTTCGATGAAGAAGCGGATGCTCAATGGGAGGACGTTAAGACTTAACCAGAAAAATTTCCTAATGCAAAGGTGCCCAATCCGTCGTTCGAAGAACAGATGAACAGGCTTATAAGGGAAGCTGGTCAAAAAGTCCGAGATGACCACAACCGTGAAATGACCATCTACTAGAAAGCCAAAACACAACGCCTCTTACAACAGGCCGCTAAAGATGAAAGGGCCGCTCCCTGTCAACCTGTGACGAAGAAAGACCCGACACAGAGGCAGAAACAAGTCGAAAGGCGAAAAAGGCGCTCAAAGCGGGGTTAATAAGCCACGTAAGCGGGAAATGAGCGGTGCTGATCTATCCCTCATGAAGAAAATGGGTTGAGCGTACTCGTTTCCTCGGGACAAGACGAAGAAGATACTTGATCTTGCTCTAAAACATTAGATGCTTACACTGCCGGAGTCCAAGCACCTTGAACAAGCAGGCGAAGTCTCTCGCCCAGACTATTGCTCCTATCACCGAGTAATAGGGCACCCTCTCGAAGATTGCTTCACCTTTAAGAATTGGGTCGAAGATCAGTATCAGCTCGGCAAGTTCGCTCTGTCTGACAACTGGAGGGTAACGCCGCCACAAAAGCATGAACCTAAGGCCACGAAAGAAGAGCCGGTTCCACATTGGGCTTGGAAGCGAATTCGTACTTGTCACATGATAACAATATTAAAAGAAGAGCCCGAGAGTATGGATGACCTTCCGTGGTGCTGCGAAAGCAGCAACGATGAGGTGATCTCAGAATTCCCACCAGCACCGAAAGAGCTGGAAGACGGAATACATACCACTGCAGATAACCTCAAGAAACTTAAGTTGGGGACGACAAATGACCCGCGACCCACATTTGTCAGCGAGCTGCTATGTGAAGAAAGGGTGGCTGCATTAAAAGACGTGCTTGTGCAGTATCGAGATTGCTTCGCATGGAACTATTCCGAAATGCCGGGATTAGATCCAGAAATTGCTGTACACAAATTGGCGATATCCCCGGACGCCAAACCCGTCAAACATGCGCCGAGAAGAATGCGGCTCGAACTTGAGTTGAGCATCAACGCCGAAGTCAAGAAATTAATAGACTCTGGCTTCATCCAGGAGGTTCAGTATCCCGATTGGATTGCCAACATCGTCCCGGTGATGAAGAAAAATAGGACAGTACGCATATGCGTGGACTTCCGGGATCTCAATAAAGTTTGCCCCAAGGATGACTTCCCAGTACCAGTTACCGAGTTAATGATCGATAACACATCCACTCACGAGGTTTTCTCCTTTATGGACGGCTCATCAGGGTATAATCAGATAAAGATGCATCTCGAAGACCAGAAGCACACCGCTTTTCAGACCCCTTTGGGAATATTCTGCTATAAGGTGATGCCCTTCGGTTTAAAGAACGCCGGTGCCACCTATCAAAGAGCGATGACGAAAATCTTTGATGACCTCGTACATGAAATCGTCGAATGCTATATCGACGACCTCGTGGTGAAAAGAAAATCATACGAGGAGCACTTAGAGCATCTGAAAACCGTATTTCAACGCCTTCGACAATACAACTTGAAGATGAATCCTCTCAAGTGCGCATTTGGAGTTTCCTCGGGCAAATTCCTGGGATTCATCGTTCGACACCGAGGTATTGAGATAGATCCGTCGAAGATTAAGGCGATAAGGGAAATGCCTCCGCTGAGGACTCTCAAACAGCTGCAGTCTCTCCAGGAAAAGCTCGCATATATACGGCGATTTATAGCCAACCTTTCAGGCAAGTGTCGTCCTTATAGTCACCTAATGAAGAAGGGACTCTATTCGTCTGGGATAAACAATGCCAAGGTGTGCTAGACGAAATCAAGCAGTACTTGCAAAATCCACCAGTGCTGACTGCTCCAGTTAAGGGGAAGCCCCTCATTCTATATACGACCGCCCTCGAAGGATCTTTAGGCGCATTATGGGCACAAGAGAACGACCAGGGGAAAGAAAGAGCACTCTACTATTTAAGTAGAGTCCTACTGGGGGCAGAAAGCAATTACTCTCCCAGTAAGAAACACTGTCTGGCATTGATCTTCGCGATAACAAAGCTCAGACACTATGCACTGGCGCATGAAGTCCGTCTTATATCAAAGGTGGACCCTCTCAAATACCTAATGTCAAAGGCCATATTGACAGGGCGACTCGCTAAATGGGCCATACTCTTGATGGAGTTCTCGATAACCTATCAACCTCTCAAAGCAATAAAAGGCCAGGCCATCGCCGACTTCCTCGCTGAGCATCCTATACCCGCCGATTCTCCTTTGAATTGCGAACTGCTAGACGAACATGCATTCGACGCGATCGATGGAGGTAATACCCGATGGGAACTCTATTTTGATGGAGCGTCTTCCATGAAGAAGCGCAAGCAAAGTACCCCTATAATCAAATCTGGGGTTGGCCTTATCTTCGTGACTCCATAAGGAGGGATTATGCGCTTCGCCTTCTCCTTGACAGAACCGAGGACGAACAATGAAGCTGAATACGAAGCTTTGAGAGCAGGCCTCGAGATCGCCATCGACATGGGAATTGAGAACCTCTTCATATACGGAGACTCCCAACTGGTCGTTAGTCAAGTAAATGGCGACTACCAAACGTGCAAACCAGAATTGGTGAAGTACGGCGAAAAAGTGCAACAACTATTGACTCGAATTCCTTCCTACACTTTGGAGAACATACCGCGCGCGGAAAACAGCAAAGCGGACGCGTTAGCCAAGCTCGCTAAAGAACTGGCTGATGAGAACCTCGATGACGTAAGAATCGTGGTATAAAGCCGTCGGGTGCTTGCCCCAGTAGAAATATCTCTGGAATCATCCGAAGAAAAGGGAGTGACTGAACAGATGACCTTGCAAATAAAAGAACGAGAAAAGGCTGAGGATTGGAGGGAAGTCTTCATAGACTACTTTAAGTCCCATCGAATGCCCGAAGATGGGTCCTCGAGACATCAGCTTATGAAACGAACTCTGTCTTTCGCCTTCGTTAACGACACTCTGTATACGAGTTCGTTTGATTCTCTGTGGTTGAGATGTCTGGGACCTGACGAAGCAGAAAGATTCGTTCAGGAAGTTCACGACGGACTCTGCGGTTCTCACCAAGCAGGCCCGAAGATGAAGCTGAAGATTAAACGGATGGGTTACTACTGGCCCACGATGATTCAGGACTGCCTCGAATATGCGAAGCAATGCCACTCATGCCAAATTCATGGGGACTTCATCCACCAGCATCCAAATCCACTACATCCAACGGTGGCTAGTTGGCCGTTCGAAATGTGGGGAACTGACATAGTCAGCCCCATCGAACCAGATCGTCCAGGGGACATCATTTCATCCTGGCGACGACTGGTTACTTCTCCAAATGGGCAGAAGCTGTACCGTTAAGAGAAGTGAAGACGGAGAATATCCTCCATTTCTTCAAGACGCACGTCATATACCGGTTTGGAACTCCGCGACGGATCATCTCCGATAACGGGCCAGCCTACAGAAGCCACAAGATCAGCCGCTTTGCGCAGCAACACAATATAGACTGGAGGTATTCCTCGGTTTATAACCCGCGAGCTAATGGTCTAGCCGAGGCCTTCAATAAGACCATGACAAAGATCATGAAGAAAACGGTGTCCCGAAATAAGAAGGACTGGCACGAGAGACTGCAAGAAGCTCTTTGGGCGTATCGAACCACGTTCAAGACAGCCACGAACACAACGCCATATGCGTTGGTATTCGATACCGAAGCAGTACCCCCCTCGAGATAGAGTTTCCCTCTCTACGAGTAGCAGTCCACTACGAGCTGACGGATGAAGAAAATGCTCACCTTCGGCTTGAAGAACTTGACGCCCTTGATGAAACCCGGCTCATAGCGCAACAAAATCTAGAAGCTTACAAAGCGAAGATGACACGCTCATATGAAAAATTGACCCGACCGAGGATATTCCGCCAAGGCGAACTCGTGCTAGTGGTCAAAAGACCTATGATCCCCAATTGCGCCAAACAGGAAAAATTCGAGCCAAACTATGAAGGCCCGTACATAATAGACAAGGTCTACCAGGGCGGAGCTTATCTACTCATGGATATGCACGGTGAAAGACCCTTCCGGCCAATAAACGGCCGCTTCCTAAATAGATACTATGCTTAATGATCCACGGCCTAGGTCAATGATAGATGACGACGACTATGTCCACTCGCTATCTTCCTAAGCTCGAACTTTATGAGCGGTAACCGGCTTTTTCCTGACGGACCGAAATGTCCTTAAACTAATGGTGGACCGAAACATCCTTAAACTACTACCGCAGCGTCTTTGGGCTTACGAAATAAAAATAAAAAAAATAATAAATATATATATATATATATATAAAAATATAAAAAAAACGGTATGTCCATAAGCAAAAGGGGCACGGATGAAAACCCGAAAGGGCTCCGTGAGTAAAAACAGCAGGGCTACCGGCAAGTGTTCGTGAAAACCCGAAAGAGTGCGACCTCGTAGAAAAAAAAAGAGAAGGAATAAAAAAAAGAATAATAATAAAAAAACGGTATGTCTACAAGCAAAATGGGTACGGATGAAAACCCGAAAGGGCTCCGTGAGTAAAAACAGCAGGGCTACCGGCGAGTGTTTGTGAAAACCCGAAAGGGCGCAACCTCGTTAAAAGACACTTACGAGGTCCTTTCGACCCTGTAAGGAGAAACCACCCGCGTGAGATCCTTACGACTCACAAGGGAGCAACACACTTAGGAATCCTTACGATTCCTAAGGAGAAATTACACTTACGAGATCCTCACGACTTGTAAGGAGAACTCTCTTATGGGACCCTCACGGCTCATAAGATTTGAAAGTCATAAGTTACAGAGACCTAAACCTGTGCTTAAGCAATCCCCCCCCCCAAACTTCGATATTGCTCTACAAGTGGTCCAATACTGGCTCTTGTATACAATCCACGGGCGCAAATAAACATTTCCCTAACCAAGTCCCATCCATGACTGGGGATGTATACGCATGATGAATAACCCTTATAAGTCCTCTCGACTTAACCCTCTTGTAGGATCCTTATGACTTACAGAGGAACAAACACTTAGGAATCCTCACGATTCGTAAGGAGAAAATACACTTACAAGATCCTCACGACTTGTAAGGAGAAATATCTTCGTGAGACCCTTACGGCTCATGAAGTCAAAAGCCTTAGTCGACAGGACCTTAACCCTGTTCGCTAAGCCACCCTTGTTCGACATAGACAGAGGCAGATGGTGATTCGCTCCCGGCAATATCCCAGTTGTAGCGGTGCTGATGCCGAAATCGGTGTCTAATTTCAGGTTTACGGCGAAAAGCCAGTAGGCCGCACATGCATACAAAATAGCCGAAATGATGGGGCAACTTTCAATAAAAAGCAGCAAGTAAAAATGTATGCATAAAAAAAATAGCCGAAATGATGGGACAACTTGCAATAAAAAGCAGCAAGTAAAAATATATGCATAAAAAAATAGCCGAAATGAGGGGGCAACTTGCAATAAAAAGCAGCAAGTAAAAATGTATGCATAAAAAAAATAGCCGAAATGATTGGGCAACTCGCAATAAAAAGCAGCGAGCGAAAATAAAACAAACAGCCAAAATGATTGGGCACCGCGAAAAATAGCCGGAATGATTTGGCAATCGCGACCTTCGCGATATAAAAGCTGAAATGATAGAGCATCGCGGAAATAAAAAAAATGAAATGATGATAAAACTTTGGCCCTACAGTTGAGATCACATCGATCCCTGTATACAATCCAAGGGCGCAAACGAAGAGGGAACCATACTTTCCCAACAGGCTCCGCCAGAAAACGAAGCCAAATCTCAACGGTTCATCCCAACTCCGAAGAAACCAGTGTCTTCGGCAAATCCTTCGACTCGAGGAAACAAGTATCCTTGATGAAGAAAATCCTGATTCGCGTCGACTCGCAGAGAAACCAGTGTCTCCGCGGGAAATTCTCGATTCGTTTCAACACCAGGGAAACAAATAATCCTTAGCAAATACCTCAATTCAGGGAGACCAGCGTCCTTGATGAGAGCCTCCTGATTCGCGTCGACTTGCAGAGAAACCAGTGTCTCCGCGGGAAATTCTCGATTCGTTTCAACACCAGGGAAACAAATAATCCTTGGCAAATACTTCGACTTAAGGAAACAGGTGTCCTTGACGAAGAAGATCCTGATTCGTGTCGACTCGCAGAGAAACCAGTGTCTCCGCGGGAAATTCTCGATTCGTTTCAACACCAGGGAAACAAATAATCCTTGGCAAATACCTCAATTCAGGGAAACCAGCGTCCTTGATGAGAGCCTCCTGATTCGCGTCGACTCGCAAAGAAACCAGTGTCTCCGCGGAAAATTCTCGATTCGTTTCAACCCCAGGGAAACAAATAATCCTTGGCAAATACTTCGACTCGGGGAAACAAGTGTCCTTGACGAAGAAGATCCTGATTCGCGTCGACTCGCAGAGAAACCAGTGTCTCCACGGGAAATTCTCGATTCGTTTCAACACCAGGGAAACAAATAATCCTTGGCAAATACCTCAATTCAGGGAAACCAGCGTCCTTGATGAGAGCCTCCTGATTTGCGTCGACTCGCAGAGAAACCAGTGTCTCCGCGGGAAATTCTCGATTCGTTTCAACACCAGGGAAACAAATAATCCTTGGCAAATACTTCGACTCGAGGAAACAAGTGTCCTTGACGAAGAAGATCCTGATTCGCGTCGACCCGCAGAGAAACCAGTGTCTCCGCGGGAAATTCTCGATTCGTTTCAACACCAGGGAAACAAATAATCCTTGGCAAATACCTCAAGTCAGGGAAACTAGTGTCCTTGATGAGAACCTCCTGATTCGCGTCGGCTCGCAGAGAAACCAGTGTCTCCGCGGGAAACTCCTGATTCGTCTCAACTTTCAAGATGAAGCCTCAGGCAGCAGGATTAAAAAACCTGTTTCCTGAACAATGGGACCCTGCAAATCGATTTAAAACGGTCTCTTGCATACTATTCACGGGTCTCACTCTCCAAATTCGAGTTTCGACAAGGAGGGAAACAACCGCTTACGGGTCCTCTCAACTCGTAAGAGGGAAAAATTCTCTTATAGGATCCTTACGGCTTATAAGAGAAAACACACTTAGGAATCCTCACGATTCCTAAGGAGAAAACCCACCTACGAGATCCTCTCATTCCGTAGGGAGAAAAGTCTCTATGAGACCCTCACGGCTCATAGAGTTGAAAAGCCTTATGCGGCAGATATGAACCTGCAGCCTGAGCCATCGCTATATCTTGGAGAAATCTGGATGCTTACTCTACTATCTGTCAATTATGTTTATCAAGACAACGCGCTGATAATAAGAGAAAGGGAGAAAACAAAAGAGCATACAAGACATTGCGAAGGAAAATGTGTATCTTTATTTATTAATTCAATCAAGTACATGATGAATCGTGCAAAAGAATAAAGAATGGATACATGTTATTCGAAAAAGAAATTTTTTTTTACAAGTTTATTGGTACAAAGGCAGCTATTGGAAAGGAAGCGTCTTGCATAGCCCTATTAATTGTTCGTGCACTTCCTTCCGCGCCTTTTCCTAGTCTACCACCACCGCCACTTCTGCTTCCACCTGAGTCCTTTGCTGCAAGAGAGATGCAAGCTGCTTCCTGACGGCCTACTGAGTGGCTTCACGGCCTTGGGCATTACGCTCGGCGGCGTCAAGTTTCTGCTTCAGTTTCAGCCCATTTGAGATGCGTTCTAGAAGGCCCTCGAAGACAGCCTTTACCTCAGCAGCGTTCGCCTCAACTTCAGCACGTAGGCGAGCAGTTTCGCTTAAAGACTCCTGGCACTTCTTCAGCCTCAAAGCTGCTTCTTGTTCCAAATGGCAGAAATGAGAAGTGCTTTGCTCGAGTCATGCTGCCCGTTGAGTACTCACAGCCAAAACCTCGGGGGCAGGACGCATCGATTCCAGCTGATGAAGGCGAGCCTCAATCTCCCTGCAGTGATTAACCCAAGATGCAACGATGCCCTCGTCATGGAAATTAACAAGTATCACCAGTATCGGGTTAACCGTTATAGCGAAATCGGCAGCAGACGTAGGAGTCTCGACATCGAGTTCCTCGATGTAGTCGCTCAACATGCGCAAACTATTCACGGCTCCTTTCGAGGACAGACGTCTCTAGGAAGGGCCTGCCGGCATTGTAATGTGAGACTCAAA
Source organism: Agapanthus africanus (assembly GCA_030015575.1). NCBI lineage: Eukaryota > Viridiplantae > Streptophyta > Magnoliopsida > Asparagales > Amaryllidaceae > Agapanthus > Agapanthus africanus. The sequence continues at coordinate 779,649,939 of CM057341.1, forward strand.
AGGCGCCGAGACCAGAACGATAGCTGAAAAGACAAAATGTGATTAGATGACAGTTTGAGAAATATGAAAAAAGTCATTGATGAGAAAGTCTATTATACCGGTTGAAGCAGGTGGCAAGACCGGAAGGGCCGGTGGCGCGACCAATCTTTCGTCTCCCCCTTCGATTTGTAGCACTGCAGTCAGGACGAGAAAAAGTTAGAAATAATTCCATCATTGGAAAAGAAAGATATCAGTCAGGAACTATACTCACCAGCGCCACCAGAGGGAGAAGCGAGTTCAGATGGGAAGGAGAAGTGTGGGAGCAACACTTGATAAAGATGGTCAAAGAGCACTCCTGAAAAGACACAACAGTACGACTTTAGTACACAAATTATACATCTAAAAGATAAGATTAATAAGTTGCAAACCCATACCTTCCAACATCTTCGACGGTATGAGAGAGGGTTGAGAGGTGACCACCGCCAAGGTAGTCGTTGAAGGCGCTCCCTCGAGCAATGGAGCATCGGCGCTGGCTGCACCTGTGTTACGAACAAAGGTGAACTTGTTAGAAAGGATTGTAAAGTAAAGAAAGATAGTAACTTGGGATTTACCTGATGAGCTGCCGGCCGAAACGGAGGCAACTCCCTCCTCCATCGACATGAGGCCACCGCCCGTGGCCTCATCACCCGACTCAATGGGGGCCGTTGTCGTGCTCGCGCGGCCAGGAGACGGCGGAAGATCATAGACGGGGATGGCAATGATCGGAGCATTGCCGGACTCTTGAGAGAGAGCGGCTGACTCTTCCCCAAGAGTCATGCCCATCTCACCCGCTACTTTTTCAGGCTCCGCGGTCTCAATCGGCTCATCCGCCGTCACCACGAGGTCATCGGTCTCAGGCACTCTGTCCACTGCTACTTCGAGCTCAGCATTAACTACTTGCTCAGGCATAGTGGACGTGACCATTTCGTCAGCCATTAGCTCGGGCCCAGCAATCCCGATTGTGTCATCCGCCATCGGCTCAGCTTCGGCCGGTGCCTCTTCCTCCGTCTCCCTGGGTTCGACGGTTTCCGCCTCCCCTTCGGTTGGACTCGGCCCTGCAAAATGAGACATATAAGAACCGACAGGTTTACAATTCTTGCAACAAAATCTCGAAAAATGCATTACCTGAGGAGGATTTATCGTTAGCATCCCGAACTGCGCGCCACCTGCCTACGAGCGGTAGATAGGCCGGCCGGGAGCTCTTCAGAAGGAGAAGCAGAGGAAATAATGGTGCTTGGGCCCGCCCCTGCGGCCAAAGCAGCCCTACGCGCCTTCACCTCACGCCTCAACCGCTTCCTATCATCCCGAGCAGTTGAGACGGACATCACCAAAGCCTCTTTCATTGAGGCGTCCTCGTCCGTGAACAGGATTGCCTCCAAATTCTTCAAGGCATCCCTCGTTGACTTATCGAGTGGAGGTTCTTACGGCAACCCCGAAGAGACCGGGACTTCAGTAACGGGCCCAGGGAGAGTCCCCGAATCGGTTGGAGCGGTCCCTGCAAAGAGGCAGAAGAAGAAAAGTTAGATCGATTATAATAAAAGGAGAATAGAGACTTGATGAATCAAAATGTACCAAGGCCTAAGGACGCTCTAAGTCGTTCCACCTCTTGAAAGGTCTTGAGGGAAGCGGCAATGGCTTCTTCGGTGGTGATGCCTGTTTGAAGAGAAGAAAGGAAAAATGTTAGTTAAAGGCAATAATAAAGATATGATGCAATAAAAATTCGACTAGTAATTACCCGAGTGCGCAAGCTTAGCTAGCCATGCATCGCGTCTTGCCAATCGCTCCGAAGCTGCGATGGCAGCCGCCATGTCCGTGTCATCCGGCGGCATCACCAATCCCATGTTGGTCCCATATTCATCCAGACCCTCGCTATAGGGAGCGTGAGGTTCCTGACCGAACGCAACATCAGCTGCGAAGAGTGACTTCTTTTTCTTCTTTTGCCCACCCGCTTTGGATGCACCCGGAAGTGATTTGCGCTTGGCAGGTACGTTGGGGCGGCGAGTCCCGATGTCCGCGCCCACTCCAGACTCCGGCGAAGTCACAATTAAGTCTCCACGGGGGCGCGAGGTGCTGGTGGTGCATTCGCAATATCGGGAAGCGGAAATCAGCGTGGGGGACTCGGTGCGCGCGGCGGCTTGACTCTAGCATCTTTCAATGGAGGAACTACCGGGGTCCTTGGCACCAGAGGAGCTTTGTGGTCGCTTCCGGGAGGTGCAACCTTACGGTCGATTAGCAAACGCTTTTCTTCCTTTATAACAGCTCCCATCGCATGATTGTACCATTCCATATATACATTAAGGAGTCGTGGAGCGCAAGCCGGTTGGCTGATAAAAAAATAAGAACCCGTATTCAGGCGCATGAAGTGGTGCAGCGCGTTCTCCATCCCTTTTTCAGTAGCAGCAGGCTCCTGTAGGAAAGCCTCTAATGGTACCCCTTGATTGTAGCTCATTTGTTGGGCGAAACGATGCGGGTTGTACATCATGAAGATCGCCGCACCGTTCTGCCTGAACACCAGGAAGCCCAGTCTGATGGAATATAAATGAAGGGTCTCCCGGGCCGTCAAAACTGAGGCTCCATCTTTGAAGGTGTCTTGCAATGACCGCACTGCAGTGGTAGATGCCTTCCCAATAGTCAGCACTTTATCAATAAAAGACACACCGTCTCCAACGGTGTGGGGGCGAATGAGCAAACTCCTGGCATTCCGTGGCGACGGATTTACAATTGAGGCGCCAATCAACTGTATGATGCGAGGGAAGCTGCACCTGTCATAGAACGAGGGCCTCTTATGCATGCCAAAGACGCCCCGGGTATGGAGCTCGAACCATGATATGAAGTAGTGCATCGGGAAGATCACGTGCAGGACTCCAGGCTCGTTAGCATCTGCCGCTCGACTAAGGCTATGGTACAAGTGTGCCAAACCGGCGATCCCGACGGCTACCTTTACCCCGATGGTCATCCGGTGAGCTGGGTAAAAGGTAGAGGGCCTCATAAGGCAGGAATGCATTGGGAGAACAAACCAACTCAGCCATAGCCCGAGAAATCCTAGAAAGAACGCTTCCTTGTCCATCCCAGAGGCTGCAACCTCCGCAAAAGAGATGACCGGAGAATTAGGAAGGAAAAAGTCCTTATGATCCACTTCCTTCACTGGCAGGTTATCCAAACCTAAGCCAAAAGGGTCATCAAGCGTGGCAAATTTGGCGGCTTCTGCTGAGAGGATGTTTGGGTGAAGGAATCGAGCGATAAAATCCTCGAAGCTAACTCCGCGATCCCCACGCTCGATAAAAAGGGCCTCATAGATGTTCAACACTTTGATCAAGCTTGGGAATTGGTGTTGAACAACATTCTCCGGAGTGAGGCCCCTTATCGCCGGCTTAGCACCAAAAACATATTCGTCTGTCGGAAGCAACTCCTCATAGTGCTCCCCTATAACCGGTAAACCGGAAACCTCGGTAAATTCCTCCAGAGAAAGCCTTGAACTACCAGGTGGGAAGCGTAGGATACTGAAAGAGGGAGACGTAAACCACGGTGTACAACCCCAACTTTATCAACTGCGACTTCTTTGCCGACAGGATGTACCAAGCCCACGGCAGATAGCCGATCGGTTGGTGGGGGATCAGACCTATGTTATATGATTGCCCCCAAGGTCGCGCCTCGCCTTGACAGATACGGCGTCCCAGGATATCCAAAACCATAGGACGCTGAACCGGTATTGCATCGATGGCAGGGTGAAGAAAGCCCTTAGAAGTCCAATCGACCATCTCCACGGTATACTGCGCCGGGGGTGGGCTAGCGTAGTGGATCGCCGTAATGGGTTCTGACGGTACTGCGCACGTGAAGCTCCGTCGACCCATGATAATCTGATTGTACCACGACCCCCAAAGGTGGAGACTCTTATATTCCGGGTCATGGTCCCTGATCAAAGCTAGGACTTCGCGGTCCACTGGCGCTTCGGGAAATCCTTCCTCCGAACGAGCGAATGGAAATGACTATCGAAAGACATGTTCGCTGCAAAAGGACAAAATTAGTCGTTAGTGCCGTAATTCCAACGCTTGGCGTTTAAAAAATTTTTTATTAAAAAATTAATTGAAATTAATCACACCATACTGCAATGCAGTGGATAGGGGACCAAATGGGGACCCACAAAATCTGGATGACAGTGCCTCATTTAATAAGACAGCCCCATCATTGGGTGAGACTGTCAATTAATGAAAAAATCCCCAAGAGAATATTCTCACTAGTCGGAAATCCCTAGAGACAAGGAGAAAATCTCCTCTTTCAGAGCAAAGCTCTGTTACAGAATGACACTTGTCAAATTCTGGTCTCAAAGGAATAAAATTCCTTAAAAAGAGCTCAGCTCTGTAACAGTGATAAAAAAAATCTATCAAAAAGAAAATTTTAACTTTAAAAGAAATTTAAAATTTAAAATTTTGGGATCTTGAAAATCCAAGAAAACTCTTAAGAGTTCATCATCAGAAGATCCAAAGATCTATATTCTGTTTCTTGAGAGCAAAGCTCTGTTTATGAAACCCCAAAGGGGATTTCTTTAGATCAAAAGATCTATGAGAGCAAAGCTCTTGGTTAAGATTGATTTGAATTAATTTAAATTAAATTAAAATTAATTCTACCTAAAGTTTTCTAACTTTGGAAACGAGAGCAAAGCTCTAAAAGTTCTCAAGCAAGAGCAAAACTCTGGAAATCAAAATCTTGAAAATGGTGAAGACTTTCTAAGGACCCAGGGTCCTATTTATAGGCGCTTGCGCCTCTTCAACTCACCTGATTGATCCAACGGCCAAGATCTTACCACCGCTGCACTCACGTGCGCGCCACATGAGCGCAACGGTGGGGGGGTGGGCATTTGTTTCCCCCAATCAGAGCAAAGCTCTGTTTGAATTTCAAAATTCAAATTTTGAAGCAACGCTTCAGATTCCGCGCGCTGCGCGCAACGCGCCACGTGTGAGAAGCTGATACGTCAGCGCAGCGCCCAAGGCAGCGCGCCCAATCAGAGCAAAGCTCTGTTTAAAGAAAAATTAATGAAAGTAACACTTCAGCTGCGCAAGCACTGCGCTGCGCGACACGTGTCGACGCAGATGCGCAAGCGCAGTCGCGCTGCGCTGTGCGCTGCGCGACACGTGTCAGCGCAGTCGCGCTGCACTGTGCGCTGCTTGACACGCGTCAAGCGCTGGGGGCGTTTGCGCCAAACAGAATTGAAATTCTAGTAAGATATTTCTGTTCTTGTTAAAACAAGAAAATTGTCTTCTGTAAAACAGAAGCTCTTGGATCAAAGATCTAACGATGGGGAAAATTCACCAAATCACTCAAAGAAAGATCTCCTCAACAAACTTATGGGTACTATATAAAGGACCCTAGACCCCAAACTCAAAATGATGAAGATTATCATTGAGAACGCTGAAGAACTAGAGAGAATTTCTCAAGAACTAAAAAGGTAAAACCTTTAGAAAAAAAAAGATAATTCTCTTAAAAAACAGATCATTGATCTAAGAACAAGATCAATGATCTTCAATAAAAAAGGAAAAATAATTAATAATAGTGTTTTGCACTTGCTTATGAACCACTGGTTCTCTGAAAATAAGAAAAACTTGTTTCTTTGATTTAAAATCAATCAAAAGATAAAAAACAGTGCTTTGCACTTTTTCATGAACCATTGGTTCTGCAATCTAAAAGATTCTCAAATTAATAGTGCCTTGCACTTGCAAAACTGCACTGTTGTGCTCCTGGGTTGGTGCAAGCCACCAGAGAGTGCCACGTGTCAGCATCTGACTCACGTGCACTGTGCGCTTTTAAGATAGAGCTTTGCTCTCTGAAACTGGCGCAACTCACCAGAGCGCGTCACGTGTCAGCAGCGCAAGCGCGGCACATTGGCGCAACGCACTGCGCTTGCGTGACACGTGTCGATACCACAAGCGCTTGCGCTCTCTGATTGGCGCAAAGCGCCTGACAAATGCATTGGATTTCTTTTGCTAAAGGGCCAAGCCCAAATCAAAAAGACCTAGTAAACCAAAATAAATTGCAAAGCAATAAAAAGGCAGAGCCCAAGTAAAATTGATGCTCTGCATCATTTATAAATGAGCAGAGCCCAAAACAAATTGATGCTCTGCATCCTTTAAGGGCAGAGCCCAGTAAAAAAAAAGGGTATAAATGGGCTGAAATAATGCTATGCAACAAAGGCCTAACAGGCCAAACGCAAACAAAATGTGAACATTTTCAACTGGACTTAGCCCAACCATGGCCGTAAGTTCTCAAATTAAATTGACTGAGCAAGATTGCTCTCCTAAATCAATTTACCTCCGGTTCGAGGGGATATCTCCGAACTCCTCTGACACCTATCGTTGTAATTCCTCAACGACGTCAGAGAGGTGACGGGTCCCAACGACCACACATGAATACGGACTGCAGGGTCCCTAAACTCGTGGACCGAAACGTCCTTAAACTAATGATGGACCGAAACGTCTTTAAACTAATGATGGACCGAGACGTTCTTAAACTAATGGCGGACCACTACGTCCTTAAACTGGAATACGGACCACCACGTCCCTAAACTGGCAATGGACCCCCATGTTCTTAAACCGAAACACGGACCGCTACGTTCTTAAACTGGAACAATAGAGCCCCCAAATGCTCTTTTGTCGGATCTAAACGATCCCGTTTAAATTGATCTTAGCCCCAAACACGGCTAACGTATTCTTAAACATTCAAACAGACTACATATTCCCTAATCAACATCGGCTCAAGGGTACATCTCTGAACTCCTCTGATATCTATCGTTGTAATCCTTCAACGACGTCAGAGAGGTGACAAATCCCGACGGCCATATATTAAATGGATCTAAACGATCCCGTTAAGTCGATCTTGGTTTGGAAATCAGACTAACGTATCCTTAACAAACGTTTAAGTTGATCTTAGCCTCAAATCTGGCTAACGTATCCTTAAACTAAAACACCAAACCCAAATCTAAGTAAATACGGATTTGGACTAATCCACGTCCTACGGACGACGACATAACTTAGTCTCCGTATACAATCCACGGGCAACCACAAACAAAACAAACATACACGGCACGAAGTGAAATTCTGGAGAAGGAGAAAGTTGCTGCCGCGGTGCGGTAGTGTAATTAACTGCAGGGGCACGGTGTCATAAATCAACTTGGTATCTTCGGAGAGGTGGGCGGATAAAACCAAATAGTATCTGCCCCGAATCTCAGGCAAGACGTTTATCGCGTCTCCGTCGCGTCTTTCGTAGGGGAACATGACGTATTTGAATGGCTACGCGCACGTACGTGCATCCGTTCTTGTGGGTACGTATTTTTCTTGACTGGGCATTCATTTTGAAATTTGGAAGTCGCATATATTTTTCATATTTTTAATCTGAATTTTTAGACCCGACCCGGGCGTGTTTTGGAATAAGTTTGTATTTTGCCAAATCTCAAAACGGACTAATATTATATTATATATTTCATTATAACTTTCAACTAAAAAAAATATATTTTATAATTTCTTAACAGTTCATATCTCATTCGTTTAAAAATATTAACGCCTCTCTCTCTCTCTCTCTCTCTCCACCTATAAAATATTTAAACCCCTTTCATAATTAATTGTGGGTTTTTTTTTAAAATAATACTAATTTAAAATAAAATTATTAAAATAGGAGGTATAAATTAAAATTATGGAAATAGGGTGGTTTCAAACCACCCTGGCCCACCACACCCCCACCTCCGCCCTCTATACAAAAGTATAGAGGGCGGGTTCCTAGAACCCGTCCCCTATACTGAGGTGGGGGTGGGGTGGGCCAGGTGGTTCGAAACCACCCTATTTCCATAATTTTAATTTATACCCCCTATTTTAATAATTTTATTTTAAATTATTATTATTTTAAAAAAAAACCCATTAATTGTGCACGTCTCTCTCTCTCCTCTCCCTACATCTTCTTTTTCCTCTTAAACCCTTTCCCCTTGCCCAAAATTTCCCATTTTTTTCCTGCCATCTTTCTCTCTCTGTCAACATCTACGCCTTCAATCCCAAAGCCCCAAACCCTAATCCATGGCGACGTCGCTCGAAACCCTAGCAACCCGCCATTGATGGATGTCCGCCTAACCTTAAAGCCGCCGGCTCTCGAACGAATCAGGACTCCTTCAAAAACTCGACGCCGATCGAAGCTCACGCGTTCCTCATCATTTATTGGCTGATGGTTAACTAAACAATATTCATGCCAGACACAAAGTGCCCCCTTATGATTTCAGAATTTGGTTCAGTATCCCGAATTAGAAAGAGAGAGACAGATTTCTGTCAGCATGAAGATATGTTTTCTAGTTTCAATCATGAGGATAATGGCAGACAATATGACCTTGGAAAGGAGGGCATGCCTGTCTTATTGTTGCCCAATCCTGAGAGCAAATCATTGAGCAGAAAAACTGTGAAAAACCGAGTAGTTTCCCTTGTTCTAAGCGTCTTAGAACCGATCAACCAAATGGTTCCGTATTCACAGCTGGATCTGACGACCATGATGCTAAGAAGATTAGCAAAGAGTTGAGACGAAAGTTATTTGGAAGATCTAGAAGAGAGCGTAGTAGGAGCCCAAGAGGCAAAAGGAACAGAAGTCCTGTTAGAAAAGGGAATGAGGAAAGAAGGGCCAAGATCGAGCAGTGGAACAGAGAAGGAGAACAGGGAGAGTCTGCCAACATTACTAGTGGTAATCATGACTGGAACGGCTATGGCCAGAATGGTGGTACTTACTGATGCTTATGGCTTTCGGCGATCGCCAGAATACGGTCGTGCCGTCGACGACCCTGACGACCCAGCGAGGACATCTGACCCGTGTGATTCCATCGTGCGTTGTTTGGACTCTTTCCGTGTACCGCGCGCGTCGCGACTTTTCCGCCGATGGTAACGTTCCGTCTACCGTATCGTGATCCGATCAAGGCAAGTTAATCTTGCTACATGCTACTCATACTATTCCTATTTTAATTTATCTATTTTCCTATTAAATCTATAGATAGAATCTAAAGTATCGAATTCTAAGTTAACGGCGCACCTTGCTTAAATGCAGAGATCTCACTCTGATTCGCTGGCAGAAAAGACAGCTGACGGCCCGGAGATGCGTCCCGACGAAATCTTAGGAAGGAGCTCATCCCGGACGGCCCGGCAGTCCACTCCTGACCCGACCCGCCAGCTGGTCGGGACAAGAGTAGGGGGCTAATGATGATGCTCAATATTGGCGATCTCCAAGATCAGGACACGTGGCAGATGAGATATCCCAGAACTCAGAAGAAAGGGCCCACAGGGGCCGACCAGGCCACCCCTGTACCCGACCTGCAAGCACAAGCTGGCTCACCTCAGAGCCCGTGAAAATTGGCCTCCTCGGCCTCTCAGCTCGCCCTGAGCCGTTATAGGACCAAGACTCCTCGGCCCTCTTGCTTGTCCCCGAGCTCCCCAGCCGAGGCCTCTTCCTCGGTCCTCCGACCGACCAACTCCACCACTCACAGACGTAACCGCCACGCCGCAAATCTCGTCACGCGCAGATTCTCCGTCAGCAACATCCTGCGTTCCACGCCATCACGATCCTATTAATGGGCGATCCGCTCCCTATGCGGACGTGACGTCGGGAGCGTAAATGCCGGCGAGATTCTCGCGCGTGCTGCCGCCACTATATAAACCCCCATCACAGATAGATCAAGAAAGCCATTTTTTACTCCGTTTAGCCGTTACTCTGCTCGGATCTTGTGCTAACTTGATCGTCGGAGGGTCCTCGGTGGTACCAAACCAGGACTTTCTTGCAGGTATTCGGCGCTAAACTCCTCAAATCACCAATCTCCTCAAAGCCTATTGAGACCCACACGCAACAGGAGATCACCTTCAAAATCTACCGGAAGATCGACGGAAGAGAAAGACCCGAAAAGAACCTCCATCAACGCTCATGTGAACCTATCATCGTGCATACCATCAATTCCAGTTTCATAGATGAGAAACACGAAGAGGAGAAATATCTCATAATCGAAAGATCAGAGATATTGTCGCAAATATGGGATGCCATCTCTTTAAGTTTGCCCTTCTTCTTTTTTCCCGTCCTTCTATTTTATTTTGGGTTATTTCCTCAAATGTTCTGTTTGGCAAACTGACACTGTTTGATTATTGTTTTCATAGTCTGTGAAAGCGTATTTATGCGGAGAGAGATTTTTGTGCATGTTGATTGTTTTTTCGATTTTTTCAATTTTCTTGATTTTGTCGATTTTCTAATATTAAGTGTTTTATAACTCATCAAAAAACCAGTGAAAATTACCTTGCGTTTTTTCTGTTTTTCCTAAACCATCCATATTTCTTGTTCTATATTATATGAAAATTAATCGATAAAATTTCATAATTTTTTTGCTCAAGTTTCTCAATATTTCGCATGCTGTGGTCTATTAAAATCGGAAATTTTTTACAACATATTAGTTTCTCGAGTTTTACCTATTTCACAGGTCACAGTCCATGAAAATTAGTTTCTTCGTTCCATTTTCTGTTATTTTACCTGCTATAACCAATGAAACCAGTGGAGATTTGTAAATTTTTCAGTTTTTTCTAGATCATTCCATATCTTATTTGGCCCATGATAATTGGTAAAATTTCATAATGTTTTTGTTTTCTTGAGTTTTCAAATATTTCGCATGATATATCCCAATAAAATCAGGAAAAAATCACAATGTTATATTTTATCAAATTTTCGATATTTCATATGCTATAACCCATTAAAAATGTTAAAATATTATAATTTTTACCAACCGGTGAAATTCGTGAAAATTATAAATTTTTTGTTACTTCAAAACCATATTCAATATTGCATGTGCTATATAGGTCATGAGAATCAGCAAAACTGCATAACTTTTGGTTTTTCAAGTTTTACAATATTCCATATGCTATAGCCCGTTTAATTATTCATTACATTTTTTTTTTTTTTTTGAGTTTTAGATTTTTCGCATGCAATAGCTCGCGAATATAGCTAAAGTATCATAATTTTTTATTTTCTTTATTTGTTCTATTTAACATGCTGTATATAGCCTATGGAAAATAATGAAGATTTGTAAATTTCTATTTTTCTTACAATATCGATAATTCATGTGCTGCAACACTAGAAAATTGGTAAAGATGTCTCGCAACGACCGGAAATGAATGAACCTCTTGCTAATATATTTAAATAATAGAGAAATATTACATGTTACATTGCCATTCCTCCACCATTTACGGCGTAAGATAGACTATTTCAAGAGTCCAACTCGGAAAAATGATCGAGAAAATCAGCCAGTTCAACATATCCGTCATAGAGCATATCGTCATCAGTCATCAGATATAGCAAAGTAGAATACATTATTTATCAATTCCAGCATAGAAAATAACCCACTGTTTAAATTTTATAAACAAATGCAAAATGATGCAAAATGATGGAATATCTATTTTATATATATATACACACACACACTCTCTCTCTCTCTACTTGCGCAAAAAAAGAAAAGATTAGGAAAAAATCAAGCAGAGGAAGAATCAAACATTTTAACATCTACCAAAAACCGAGATAATGAATCTCATAGATATGTTGATTTGGATTATTTAAAATTCTCTCAATGACCAGCGAAAAAGGTCGTATAATTTTTTGTTTCTAAAATTAAAATAAGGGATAATAAAATATTTATAGTAAATCCTAGAAAAAATTATATACTATTAAACTATTATTTAAATTTTAACTTCCAATCAAGGAGCTTGAATGTCAAGAGGAGATACTTTATTTTTAATTGAAGTAGCAAACAAGGTATTAGTGTTTATAATGTACATGTGCATCATACATGGAAAACACTGATAGCAAATAATGCTAATATAGTAATCTTCCAAAAAATTAATAAACATAAGAGGTTTACTACTCAAAAGCATTTTAAATTAAAAAAATACATGATCAAGTAACCAAAGGATATCTTCAACATATATATTAATTCTATTATCAAGCACAAGGCATGTTAGGCAATGCAAATTTCATTGATATATAATGTGGTTTCCAAGATTTTGAACGCGGAATATACAAAATAAAAGTAGGATATGTGTTCGCCAATTAAATATATAGATTATTTTTCCGAACTAAAAATGGAGTAATAAAACCATGTTCGACCAAGGTATTTCTTTTAAACAACTGCACTCTTTGCTTACGTTCAAACTTGAAGGTACATTATTATCGAATAATCAGTAAAGTTTCTGAAATCATGATTTTTATTTAACTTAAATGAAAATGAGGCTAAAAATCATATTGCCAACTAAATAATTTCTTGAAATATAAGAAAATACGGTTCAATATATATTTGATTAAAAAAGGATTTAAAAACATATTCAACTTTTAAATATACTGCTTGCTGATTATATGAATTTAAACTGCTAGTTTACTTTTAAATGAAATTGTTTATATATAAATTATATAGGTAGTTGTAATCCAATAATTGCTAGTTTTTAGATTAAATGGTCATAACTAACCCAACTATAATTGATCTACTTCACTAAAATAAATAGCTATAGGTTTGGTATCGTATAAATCAAAATTATTTTCATTAATATATTATATATAGCTTTTCTAAAATGATTCTATAAGAATGTAAATACTTATTTATATATAAAGAAAATCTCATATTTTTTCCCATTACTTTAGGCTTTATTTTTAGCTAAGAATGCAACATTAATTAGTTTTAATTAGTCGATAGCTGATTGTCTGAAAGTTATCAAACTTTCATTAAAATTTTTATAACCACACGAAAGGTTAGATGGAAAGCATTCAGATTATATAAAGACAATGAAAACACCTTCCAAATTTTCTAAATTTCAAATATTAAAGAAGTAAAGCATGTATACTTACAATAGATGTTGGAGATGCGCCTCTTAATTTTACCGATCGATGCCCACAAGTTAGAGGGTAATATTTTGCCACATCATGCACTGCAGCGCATGGAAGCAGGCCTCGTCGACTTTGAGCCTCTCCAACATCTGTAGTCGAAGTACGTAACTAATATCATGGATTCTCCGTGGGAGAGGGAACGAGGCATGTTCAAAAATAGGGATGTTAGTAAGCCAAATGGTTGCCATTGTGTTGCGAAGAGAGCCATTGTGGCCAAGCCTTTTATAGGCTTAACGTTTGCGATCGATAATGCATTGAATCTAGAAATCACTCTATTTTCGGAGAAAAGAGTGATGCATCCAAATTCAAGGGTACGAAATCTCGTGTAATAAAAGCATGCATACCATGTAATCCGAACATGGCGCCTTGATGAAATTATGAAGAATGTATTTGTAAAAAAGTAGAATATCATAGAGAATAGCTGTTCAATGGATGTTTTCATCTCTACTATTATAATTATAATAACATATATGGGTAGAACAAAAACCTTTTCCTTTTTCTGTCAAATAATAGGAAAAAAAAAGAAAAATCTTTTAGCAAATTCTAAATCCATGCAATACCAACTCATACTTTCAAATAAATATGATTACATTTTTACCATTTTCATTGAAATACTAAAAGAGTGCGATTGCGCTTGATCTCTCTCACACACACATTTATTACTCATAAAAAGATAAAAGATAAAATTAAAAAAGAAGTCAAATATATGCATCATGAATTCGAACAATTTATAGATCACCTCTCAAATATTTCTTTTTTAATTTTTGAAATATTTCACAGCTTTGACTATGACATCTAATAAATACACACATGCATTGCACGTGTAAAACACCACAATGCATTGCTTGCACTGATCGTTTATGGAAACTGGGATTTAAGAATTGGTTTATATATGCAGAAAAACACTTGCATGCATGCACCTAAGCTTGTAAATGGGGCCTCTTAATACCTCGAATGGTAATTTTCCTAACTTTTTATTATTTTGCATCCTAGTCTGTTAAAAATCGAAAAAAAATATTCATATTTTTTTGTTTTCTTGAGTGTACGGTATTTCACTTGCGATAGCCAGCCGATTATAATAAGTAAATTATAATAAGTTTTTATTTTCTCAAATTCTGGATAATTCCTATATATGCTATAGCTTCGGTTGCATCCAGATCCTGATATCCGCCCGGATCTGGATATCTACCGGATATGGATACGGATTTTGATATCCGACCGGATATGGATACGGATATAGATATATATTTAAATATTTTTCCGGATACGCATACGGTTTTAGCAAAATTATCCGGATACGGATACAGATACGGATATGTGAATCCGGATACGGATATCCGCAAAAAATACAAGAAAAAATATATTTTTACATTAATTTTTCCCTTAAAATGCCTATTTAAACCATGCGTTTTTTAATTATTTTATATCCTATTCATTTAAAAGAATATTATGATATATGGTTTCATTAATTTTTTTATAAAATTGTTTTAAATTACGCTAATCATATTTACTATATTGGTTGCATATTTATTTATATATTATTCATTTTCATGTAAATTTATCAAAATCAAATATTTTCAAGTCGTATTAAATAAGCATTCAATGAAATATATCGATTACAAACACATTTTCGCTTCACATTTATATGTTTTTATATTATATGTTATTTATACAAATATCTTATTCGTATCTGTATCCGTTTCTTTAATATCAGCTTCGTATCCGTATCCGTTTTTTTCGGATACAGCTATGAATATTTCTCACCGGACCATATCTATATCTGTATCCATATCCGAAACTAAAGAACGGCTACGTATATGGTAAATTTTATATCCGATCCGGATGCAACCCGAGCTATAACCCCATGAAACTAGCGAAGACTATCAAATTTTAAATCACCGGTTTTTATTATGCTCTGGCACTTGAAAAACCATTGAAATTTTAGAGACTTCTATTTTCTCTATTTTTTTGATATTTTGCATGCTTACTCATGTAACCAGCGAATAAATTTAATGTTTTTCTTGAATCGAGTATATTTCATTTGCTATATAACATAAGAAAATTAGTGAAATTTCAGAATTTTACTTTTTGTCGAAATTTCAATATTTAACATGCATGCATTACCCTTTAAAATCTGAAAAATTTCAGGATTTTATTTTCTCGAAATTTAGATAGTTTGCTTTCATTTGGTCTAACACATAAAAATCCATAAATGTCAAATTTCTTATTTTTCTAATTTTTAATATTTCTCATATCATAACTAATGAAACTAGTGAAGCATTGTAAATTGTTTTTAAAGGATCGAAATTTCAATTGTGCTTTACCACATAAAAATCATCTAATTTTAACCATTGTTTGTTCTCTCCGGCTTTACAACATGGGTTTTTTTATATACGCCTCCTAAAACATTGGTATTCTAAAAAACACCTTATAAAACTTTATATTTTTAAATGCAGCCTCCAAAACCTCTTTGTTAACTAAAAAACACCATTTTACTTAAGTTAATTAGAATTAATAATTGGTTTAGAGCCAATATAATGAATTGTGAGATAAAAGGTCTTATATAACATCAAAAACCCCATCCATTTTCATTTTTGTGCAAAACACATTAGCCTTATTTTTCCAAACTCTCTACTTCAAATTATCATTTTAGTGTCTTGACAGAGATTTTTAACGGTGTATTTTTTTTTAGCTGGTCTACGCCATAACATATGCACACATCACACATAAACATCTGAGGAACCCACGAATTCGTTAATTTATAGTCACTTCCTCTTTTGGGGTTCTTGGGTTCGAACCCCGGACTCTTCTCAAAAGAGGAGCCCATACCAACTGAGTTATAGCTCATTGGTAGATTTCTAATGGTGTTAACGATGATAATTAAGCAAATGAGCCAATTTAATTAAATTATGAGTTTGAGTATGTGTTTAAAATTATAAAGTTGTAGGGGATGTTTTTTAAAATAGCAATATTTTAAAGGGTCTATATAAAAAAACACTTACACATGGTATAATCCATTAAAGTCAAAAAATTCCATAATAATTTAATTCCTCGGGTTTTACATATTTTAAATGTTATTGGTAACATATCGCTATTTTTATTTTCTTGATAATTTGATGCTTAATTGGCGTGTTTCCCAACCATAAAGTTAGTGATGATTTTTAAATTATTTGTTTTACTTAATCCATGATATTTCATGTGTTACAGTTTAAGAAAATAATGTTAAATTTCATATAAAAAAAATTGTTTTCTCAAGTTTTCCAACATTTCTCACGCTATTTATAGCCTGATAAAATTGAGGCCGCTATAAAATTGAGGCCATATATATTTCGCACGTAGATCATGAAAATTGGAAAAAATTTCGAGTTTTCTATTTTTTCCATTTTATTATATTTCGTATGCTGTGAATGAAACTAATGAAGAACTGAATATTTTCTGTTTTTCTTAAACCATTCGATATATATTATGTGCTTAGCACACGAAAATCGGTAAAATATACTTATCATTGCTTTCTTAGAATTTTTAATACTTTACATTCTATATCCTATTAAAATAAGAAACTTTTCATAATATTTTATTTCTCAACTCTTTTAGTCCAAGAAAATCAATGAAATTTCATAAATTTTTTTGGAGTTTTTTTCATATACCGTGACCCTTGAAATTAACGTAAATTTACTAATTTTTTGTTTTCTAAAATCATAGTATGGTATTTCATATGATAGCACAAGAAAATTGATAAAAATTTTCAGTTTTCTATTTTCTCCGGAGTTTCTGAATATTTCGTATATTATATCTTATTTAAATTGGGAAAGAATAATTAATATTATATATTCTAGAGGTTTAGATATTACACATTATATAGCACATAGCACATGATTCAAAATGGAAAATTAATTGATGTGCCGACCATATGCACATGCACAGGAACATATGTGCCTAGTCATTAAAAAGAAATAAAAAATATATATGGACGCCACCAAGTTGCTCGAAGGCTGCCCGGAATCAACGAATTTGAAGACCTAAAGGCCATTATTGTATCATACTAGTTTGTATATTACTTGATAGAAGTTTGGGATATTCACAGTTGTATAGACAATCTTGCTCGAAATGGTAGTATGCTACCTGGTTTGATTCTACTTTAATGTGTGCATGTGTTTCTTTTAGCATATCGCCTATACACATTGGTGGAGCCCTTAGGATCTTGCTTGATTACCAGCGTTGTGATGGCAGTCACATTAGTGGGGGCTGGGTAATCTACAAGCACATCCTTATTCAGGTCCCTAGTCGTTGGATTATCGAGACGGGGTATCGATACTCCGGAGTAGACTAGCGCATGCGCTTCTCATCCCAGCAGGGGAGATGGTCTGTCCCACAGCCATTAGTACGTCGTACTTGAGATAGTATGCGGGTGCTCGTTAGGTTATGAGTACACTGGACAGGACTCATCGGGAACTGTTGGTTGGTACTATACCTATCGTCGGTTATCAGTTCCCAGGTGATATGAGTACAGCTTAGTTCGCTGACTTGACACCGTCACTTCGCCTCAAGTGTGTTCCCAATGTTCTTTGATTACTACCCTACCATGGCTCAAAAGAGTCGTGCAAACAGATAGTGGTTGGGTGCAGTCCCGAAGCACTTGGAGGCAGTGACGGTTAGACAGGATTCGTCTCTCCCGGTATTGGGGGTTGATATCGCGTTGTGTCTAGGAGAGCCATTACACATAGTCGTCCCTGGCCAAGACAAGCGAGATATACTGGTAGGTTTTCCAGTGTTATCTCAGGGTGTTTTGGGCTACACTCCGACACGACTTGTACCGCTATTAGGGGACTGATGTTTACCGCCCCCTAGGCCCGCCATGCGATATTCTCAGACGAACAGACCGGACTGTACGGAGATTGTCACATTCAGGCTCAATAGGAGTTCGGATGGGTTTACCTCATTGGCCTTCTTATCGACATCTACCTGGGAACCGTTATGTACAGCTAGTGCCGCTTGCGGTCTGTGGTTAAACCCACTGCCAGCGTGGTGTCGAGTCTTTAGAATCACACACAGAGAGTTTACCTGCACTGAGCGAAAGGTGTAGAGACCGTATGGTTTTACGGCAAGGCTACGATCACTTACGTACACTTGTGCGCGTATGATGTTCGGGCAGACAATACTAGTGGACTTTGGTTTAAACCGGATCCTAGTATTGTATGGATGGATTAGTTTTGTCTTCTGTGCATTCGCGTTCTACGGAATGCGGATGCGGTGTGTATGCACAGTTGTGAGGAGCGAAGAAAAAGGAGGTGCCTCATTAGGGTTTTGACAGTTGATTTGGTCAAAACCATTATGAGGCGGGCTCATTAGGGTTTTGACAGTTGGTTCGGTCAAAACCATTATGAGCCGGAGACATTATTTACTAATCTTTTTAATGATAATTATGTTATGGCTAATTGCTTTGACCATTTGACCATACCTGACTTTGTTGACCATTTGACCAAAATTGACTAGGATCTTTCATGTGAGGTCTAGAGTCTTCTTTTGGTTTCTGATTTTATTTTTGTGATGATAATGGTCTAATCAAGATAGCCATCAACTTTATCATGAAAAGATTAGTAATGATGATGTTTATGGATTATTATTCCATGGTTCATTATTCTTGATTAATAATTCTATTCTCATTCTCTCTCTTGAAATGAGAAGCTCTATGGTTGCTCCTTCATCTTCCTCCTCTTAATTTTTCCTTTGATCTCTTGTGTTGAGAAAATAAGGATCCAAATTGACAAACACATCCATCTTCTTCTTCTACACAACCTAGGACATCAAGCTTAGCAACCTTGTTGCCCTAGTTACCTCGGCTTGAGGTGGAGCGCGGAACACAAACTCTCGGGTGGATCGTCTTTGACTCTAGGAGGCCGCAGAGGTGACCAAGATCCGGATTGATCCTCGGAGCTTGGATGGACGAGGAGGACAGCGGAGAGAAGACCCGAAGGACCGGTATCGTGAAGTATAATCTCTTTAGCATAGTAGATAGAACCTTATGTAGTTTGCTGGGTTTTGTTTAGCAAAGATCCTCTTTTTAGTCCATGTTGCCTTGAGTCAAAAAAATCGTTTTTTACTGTTTCCGCCTCCCCGTAAGAACCGGGGTGGGCAACATGGAATTACGGTGGTATCAGAGCCTAGCTAAACAACAACTAGCATGTTAGCAAAGTATTTAGAATTTCGATCCGAGAAAAAATCGCAAAACACGTCCGAAAACTGAACTTTCTGCCGATTTTTAAACCTGCTCCAAAAATAATTCCACATACCTTAAAAATTGGCTCAGGGTTTTTTAAGAATACTCAGCAAAAACGAGCCACTGACTCGGTCAACGCGTCGCGGAACCCCGGCGAGAACATGCGTCTCGCCGCTAATCCGCGGCCGAGTTGACTCAGCCGCGACTCGTCTTTGCAGCAGTTTACTCGGTATTCTGTTTTGGGATTTTTAGCATATTTACTTTCTGCCCAGAATTTCCAGAGAACAAAGTTGTGTTTGGGGTAGTTATAAATTCGTATTTTTGATCGAAATTCTGTAGACTTTAGCTAATGGGTTATATCTGTGATGTGATATATGCACTGAACGTCAACTAATCGCTATACGTTGATTAGTGGGGGTTGTGCATATCTTTAATCTGTAATGTTGATGGTTTGTGTATATGAACTCGTTGGATTGTCGCGGATGAATAGCCGGGGGATGTGAGATGAGAGTTTTCTTTATCTTTCATTTGATGTAATATGTAAATTGATGTAATATTATTTTATGGCCACACATCCAGGATGAGGTTGTAGCCGCCATTGTATATTATTTCTTTTATTGTTTTTGCTCCTAGGATAGACCCAAGGTAGGGCGCACAAACTACCGGGTATCTCGAAGTGCCAAGTGGCCTACTCACGTTGTTGAGGGAGGTTGCTTCACTTCGGGTACTTAGCGGGTAGTTTGCCACACCCGTAGGGGTCTAGGGTAGGGTTTGGTTATTCATCGCGACCGTGTAATCCGTCTTTCGTTGCAGGCTCGAACGAAACGCGGATTCCTAGTATATCCAAAGTGTTCATCTGTGATCTGGAATGGCTATCATTGCATCTGAAGAATGTATATATCTATATATGATATCTAGTAGGCGTTGCTTATGTTTTGCATCCGCGCTAGTCCAGCCCCCGCTCTGTCGTTAGTTAAGTAACCTAACGGGTGATGATGGGGCCCCGTGGCGAATGCAGATGGCATAAGCGTACGTCATATTTTCGATGTTTTCTGCAATGGTAGGATTAAATGATGGGACGCATTAAATTAATACAAGAAAATAAACCAAAGTTAAAGTCGTTGGAACAATTTCAAAACCACTCGGTTTCTTTTCAAAACAGAAAACTTTTAAAAATGCGGAGCTTAAACCACTCATTTTAAAAGCTATTAGGTTCCTTCGATTATATCAAGTTCACTACGTTCACGGTTTCGCCAAAACCATTCGTAGCCCTCCGTCATTTCATTTAAATATTCAGTTGTATTCAAGCTATATATTTTGACCTTCGCCAAGGCATAGTGATTGGTAGCTGCTGAATATTTATCTGTAGTATAGATAGATGCGTTGGTTTGGGACAATCATACTACTATTTTGGCCTTCGTCAAGGGTATGTATGGGTGGGTTCAAATTAACCTGGATAATGATGGGTAGAACTTGACATGTGACTTATGATATATTGGCCTTCGTTAAGGTCATAAGAGCATGGAGCAAAAATCCACATCGGGAGTTTCTAAAGAAACTGAAACTTGCTATCGCTGCATACCATTTGGAGTGTGATGATTCTGGTAGGATTCCTTCAGTTTTATCACACGATGATATTTGGATCCCGGTCCTACTGTGAGTATATGCTACTCCTCAGGAACTTTCTCACTTAACGATCAATGCTATAAACCAAGTAGGTGTCTAGAAAGTTGTTAGCGGGGCTACGCCCACAGGGAAAAGAGGTTATTTAATTAAGGAACTTCGCGAAAGCGTTGGAAAACCTCCCTCGAAGTACCAACACTGGCCTGGCTGAACGGTTAAGCAAGTATTGTATGGTAAGATTGATCCCGACTAATTCTTCCTTTTTGGTTTGAGAAAGGATTTGAGAAACAGTGGGAGCCATCCTGTTTAGATAAACTAAAAACCAATCTAAACTTACAAGAGCATCATGCTGAGTGTTTTCTTCTCTCTCTCTTAATTGCAGCGACCTAGAGACTACACATAGGTTACATCTAGATAATAAAATGATTGAATCTGACTGTTATGACTGGCAAAGGTCTATCCAGATGTCCATTACCCATGACAAGCTGAGACACCTCTTAACTAATCAAACCCCTGCCGTCTCAAGACCAGTTTCCCCTGCCACAGATATTGATATCCGTAAGACATCGGAAAAAGACTGTGCGAATGCCAAGTGCCTCGTGTTGGCCTCAGTTGATGGTGCATACCAGAGGCAGCGCGAGAAGATGGACTTAGTTTTTATCTTCCTCTATAACAAAGTTTTATATGGAGAGCAATCTCGTATCGCAAGATATGAGACCTCGAACGAATTCCTTCAAGCGAGGTTGGCTTTCGGTTCATCTGTAGGAGGCAACGTCCTTACAGAGACCAGCTATTTTGATGAGCTCACGGACCTGAAGACCACGTTGAAGAACAGGTCAAATACTGACTTGATTCTACAGTCTCTGCCCTCTACCCTGAAGGAAACCAGGGAAGTAGAAGGAAAGGGAAGGGCAAAAGTTTCGGGACTGGATGTAGTAAAGGAGGGACGTTCCTATTGTTACGGGAATGAACATTGGTAGAAGGATTGCAGGGCTAGCAAAGCCAGTAGCCAGGATTCGAAGCATGTTGTGGCTTCGGCTTCAGGTGTGTTTGTAATAGAAAACTGTATGTCAGTTAACCCTACTTCCTGGGTATTGGATACCGGATCAGGATCTCACATCTGTAATTCATTACAGGCTCTGAGAAACCGTAGAGTTATCAGGATAGGTGATATGACTCTCAGGGTTGCCAACGGAATGAGCATGGACGCTAAATCCGTAGGGGAATATCATCTTGGACAGACAACTGGGCAAATATTGATTCTGCGTGACTGTTTGTATGTACCTAGTGCGACTTGTAATATCATATCTGTATCCTTACTTTCTAAGGAATGATATGATTTTACTTTTGTAAGCGATGTGGTCCATATCCACCTAAATCAAGTTCTGATTGGGTCAGGTACATTAGAAAACGGGATATAGGTATTGAATCAAGCTCAGATTTTCAGTGTCCAGAACACACTTAAAAGAAAGTCTCCGGAATTAAATCAGGCTTTCTTATGGCATTATAGACTGGGTCACATTAATGAGACACGGTTAACAAAGTTACATAAAGAGGGATACTTGAATCCATTCGAGTACTAGTCTTATGCCACTTGTGAATCTTGTCTCATGGGAAAGATGACAAAAACTCCGTTCACCGGACACGGAGTAAGAGCGAGCGAGCTCTTGGGACTCATACACAGTGATGTGTGTGGTCCAATGTCTACACATGCGCGAAGTGGTTATTCATATTTCATTACTTTCACAGATGATTTCTCTAGGTATGGACATGTCTTCCTGATGAAGCATAAATCCGAGGCATTTGAGAAATTTCGGGAGTACAAGAATGAAGTTGAAAAACAAACAGGCAAAAGTATCGAGACACTGAGATCTGATCGAGGTGGTGAATACTTGAGTGCCGAGTTTCTGGACTACTTAAAAGAGAATGGAATTCTCTCTCAGCTTACTCCTCCATACACACCACAGCACAACGGTGTATCGGAAAGGCGGAATCGAACTTTATTGGATATGGTTCGTTCCATGATGAGTAAGGCTGAGTTACCGCGATCATTCTGGGGTTATACACTAGAATCAGCTGCATATTTTTTGGACAAGGTTCCCTCCAAGACTGTGCCTACCACACCATATCAGATGTGGTATGGGAAGAAACCCCATCTTCAATATCTGAAGATATGGGGATGTCCAGCTTTTGTTAAAAAGCAGAATGCGGACAAACTCGAGGCGCGCTCAGTACTGTGTAAGTTTGTGGGATACCCAAAGAACTCCAGGGGGTATCTTTTCTATTACGCGGAGGAACAAAAGGTTTTTGTTTCTTGTCATGCCCACTTTCTGGAACATCAGTTTTTAGAAAAAGGAACAAGTGGGAGCGCAGTAGAACTGGAAGAAATTCCAGAACCACAAGCTATTACTGAAAGTTTAGAAGAACCAAAAGTTTCAGGAGAACCGGACATCCCAGCACCACTCCGCAGGAATAGTAGGCAGTCTCATCCACCCGAGAGATACTACGGTTTTCTCATAGACGGGGATAGAGAGGATTGCACTATTGATTATGATGAGCCTACTAGCTTCCAGCAAGCCATTCAGAGCGGTGACTTAGTAAAATGGCTAGATGCAATGCGGACTGAGATGTAGTCCATGTACACGAACAAAGTTTGGACTTTGGACTTTGCTCCAGAAGGGGTAAAACTCGAAGGCTGCAAATGGATCTTCAGAAAGAAGATTGGTATAGATGGGCAGGTTGAAACCTATAAAGCTAGACTTGTTGCAAAGGGTTTTCGTTAAAGACCTGGTTTGGACTATGACGAAATCTTTTCTCCAGTGGCTATGCTCAAATCCATTCGGATCCTTCTTGCCATTGCTGCCTTCCACGATTATGAGATCTGGCAGATGGACGTAAAGACGGCTTTCCTAAATGGAAATTTGGAAGAGTGCGTCTATATGGATCAGCCGGAGGGATTCATTCAAAGTGGGAGCAGCGGTAAAGTGTGTAAGTTTCTCAAGTCCATCTATGGACTGAAGTAGGTGTTCCCCTCCGAATGGCGGCCGAGACAGGGGGCGTCTAGCCTGAGATTCGGGACAGATGCTAATTGGTGTTATCCGTCTACCTCTCCGATGATGCCAAGTTGATTTATGGCACCATGTATCGGAGGTTTAGACGGATGCGGCCGATGTAGCAGACTTCGTCAGATTCCCCCTCGCTTGAAGGGTTTTTGATTGTGGGGGCGCTCTTCCCTGCAGGCGCAAGCCCCTGCAGTTAATTACGCTACCGCATCGCGGTAACAACTTTCTCCTTCTCCAGAATTTCACTTCGTATCGTATGTGTTTATTTTGTGTTTAGTTGCCCGTGGATTGTATACGGAGACCGGGTTATGTCGTCGCCCGTAGGGCGTGGACTAGTCCAAATCCGTATTATCTTAGATTTGGGTTTGGGGGTTTAGGTTTAAGGATACGTTAGCCTCGTTTGAGACTAAGATCGACTTAAACATTTGTTAAGGACACGTTAGTCTAGTTTTTAGACTAAGATTGACTTAACGGGATCGTTTAGATCCAACAATAGAGCAATTAAGGGAGCCCTATTGTTTTGTTTAGTGACGTTGCGGTCAATAGGTAGTTTATGGACATTGTGGTCCATAGGTAGTTTAAAGACATTGCGGTCCATAGGTAGTTTAAGGACATTGCGGTCCGATGTTAGTTTTAAGACATCTCGGTCAAGGTTAAGGACGTCATAGTCCATGGGTTTAAGGACCCCACAGTCCGTTGTTAGTTTTAAGACATCTCGGTCAAGGTTAAGGATGTCGTAGTCCGAGGATTTAAGGACTCCACAGTCCAAGGTTAGTTTTAAGACATCTCGGTCAAGGTTAAGGACGTCGTAGTCCATGGGTTTAAGGACCCCACAGTCCGTTGTTAGTTTTAAGACATCTCGGTCAAGGTTAAGGACCTCATAGTCCATGAGTTTAAGGACCCCACAGTCCGTTGTTAGTTTTAAGACATCTCGGTCAAGGTTAAGGACGTCGTAGTCCATGGGTTTAAGGACCCCACAGTCCGTTGTTAGTTTTAAGACATCTCAGTCAAGGTTAAGGACGTCAGTCCGAGGATTTAAGGACTCCACAGTCCAAGGTTAGTTTTAAGACATCTCGGTCAAGGTTAAGGACGCCGTAGTCCATGGGTGTTTAAGGACCCCACAGTCCGTTATTAGTTTTAAGATATCTCGATCAAGGTTAAGGACCTCATAGTCCATGAGTTTAAGGACTCCACAGTCCGTTGTTAGTTTTAAGACATCTCGGTCAAGATTAAGGACGTCGTAGTTCATGGGTTTAAGGACCCCACAGTCCGTGTCAATGTGTGGTCATCGGGACCCGTCACCTCTTTGAAGACGTTGAGGAATTACAACGCCAAGTATCAAAGGAGTGAAGAGATGTACCCTTGAACCGAGGTGGATTAAATAGTCTTTGGCCCAATTTGGGATCAAGACCAATTAATTATCTTATGAGCCCATTAGCCCAGTTAAGTTTGAATTGAGGACTTATGACCATCTTGGGCTAAGTCCAATCATGTTTGGAATTATGGCTTCCTGTTGGTCCATTGAAGGGGAGGCTTTGCCTCTGGTCATTTAGCCAATTGGGCTAAAGTTAGTGTTAAACACCAAAGATCAGTAGTGTTGAACACTGGGATCAAGTTAGTGTTTTAACACTAAAAGACGGTTGGTGTTAAACACCAGCAACAGGGGGTTCAAATTAGTGTTAAACACTAGAGCAAATCAGTGTCAAACACTAGCAGCAGAGATCTCAAATTAGTGTTAAACACTAAGAATAATCAGTGTTAAACACTGGTGACAGAGATTTTAATTTAGTGTTAAACACTAAGGGAGTTAATCTTAAGCTCTGTTAACAGGGGTTTAATTTAGTGTTAAACACTAAGAAATTCAGTGTTAAACACTGCAGATAAAGTTCTTTCATTAGTGTTGAACACTAAGGCAAACATTGTTTTAACACTGGATTCAGAGGTTCCAACTTAGCGTTAAACATTAAGGCAAGAGGGGTCACGTGGTAGCACGTGAGGGCGCCCTCCCTTCATTTGTTCTGCTGAGAGTATTGATTGCTTTGGAGCATCACGTGCCATCATGTGATGGGCATTTAAATGCTTGTATGTTAAAGCTTCTGTTAAGGGTCACGTGAGGCACTGCCTCAAAGGGCCTTTTCTATGGATTTTATCGGGGATCACGTAGTAGCACGTGACCCTGCCTCCTTGTATGTTTTTTTTAGAAGATCTGTTAATCCCTTTAAGAATTAAATTCTTCGCAGGGTTGAACCCTAACAATAAATTTTTGAGGAATTAAATTCCTATTTCCTTCTGAAGATTTATATTCTGGGATAGAGTTGAACTCTGAATTTTCTGTAGGAATTAAATTCCTCATATATGTGGAGAACTGCATTCTATCATAGGGTTAAACCCTAATAACAGCTTTAAGGAATTAAGTTCCCACTCTCTTTTAGAGAATTATTCTGAGGAATGAGATTCTGTCGTAGGGTGAAACCCTAATTTCTTCTTTCTTAAGGGAATTAAATTCCTGTTATTTTAACAGAACTAAGTTCTTGACTAGGGTTAAACCCTGATTCTGTTCATTCTGAAGGAATTAAATTCCCATAACATAGGGTCAAACCCTAATTTTATTTTAAAGGAATTAAATTCCTATAGTTCTGTGAGAATTAAATTCTCAAGCTTCCATTCCCTCTCTATGCTTTGGATCTGCATGGCAGGATCTCAACCCAATGAGAATTAAATTCTCAATTCAAGGGGAGATGTGCACTTTACAGATCCTCCACTAAAGAGAGAACTATGTTCTTCTGTTTAATATCAGAGTTAAACTCTGTTGAGAATTAAATTCTCTTTTAAGACCTTCCCTTTCTTACCTAAGCTTTTCTTTTGCAGAAGATCCAAATTTCTCCAAAGTATCAAGGTTCTCTTTTTTTCTCTATGTATCGACCCCTCTGCATATATATCCCTCTCTGTGTGTCTCTTGACTCCTATTTATAGAAGAAGCAGCAGAATCAATTAGTTTTTGATGAATCTTTCATTGAGAGATTTGATTTGTATTCACCATTCGTTTGGACCTTTGGATTATTAGGTGAGTTTTATTCACCATTGGATTTTAAATCCAGAGATTTTCCTTTGTTATTTCGGTTAGATTTTAAGGGAAAATCTTTCCAAATTCAAGATTTTTCCATAAATAGGTGATATTTAATCACCTTTAAATTTTTTAATTCAATCAGTTCCAAATAATCATTTTCCTTTGGAAAGATTTGAATGCCGTTCAGAATTTAATTCTGTTAAATAAATAGGCTTTGAAAGCCGGTCACGTGTGACCACGTGACCCATGGTCACGTGTAGACACGTGACCCCTGGTCACGTATAAGCACGTGACCCCCTGGAACGAGCTTTCTTCTTCTTTTTGCGCTCTGTCTTCTGGCCACTGCTTAGCCGTCACGTGCCACCACGTAACCCCTGGTCACGTGTGAGCACGTGACCCTCGTCTGGAGCCTTTTTCTTGATTTAATCAGAGAGTGAGTCTACTTTTGCCGCTGCTTTTAAATGTCACGTGCCAACACGTGACTGCTGGTCACGCGCTAGCACGTGATGCTTCCTCCGTAAGCTTTCCTGATTTTAAATCAGGAAACAGTAGGCATCACGGAGTTGGAACATCTGCTTTGATGATACTGTCAAAGAATTCGACTTTATCAAAAATCCAGATGAACCATGCATTTACAGTAAGATTGTAGGGAGAACTGTGGTATTCCTCGTCTTGTACGTGGATGGCATTCTCCTAATAGGAAATGATATTCCTATGCTACAGTCAGTCAAAGAATTCTTGTCACAGAGGTTCTCCATGAAGGACCTGGGCGATGCCAACTACATTCTAGGGATCCAGATCTATCGTGATAGATCTAAGAGGATGTTGGGACTTTCTCAGTCCAGGTACATGACACCATACTGAAACGATTCAGTATGGAAGATTCAAAGCGCTGTAATCTACCGGCTTGTCACGGAATCACCCTTTCCAAAGAGATGTCTCCCAAGACTGATTTGGAAAGGGCTCGCATGTCATCTATACCCTACGCATCTGCGGTAGGCTCTATAATGTATGCGATGTTGTGTAGCAGACCAGATGTAGCATACGCATTGAGCGTTGTAAACCGGTATCAGTCGGACCCAGGGAAGAAACACTGGATAGCAGTAAAGAACATTCTCAAGTACCTGAGAAGGACTAAGGAGATGTCCTTGGTGTATGGCGGAAAAGACCTCCAGATCGAGGTCTTTGCTGACTCCAGCTTCCAGAGTGACAAGGATGACTCCAAGTCCATGTCAGGTTATTTCTTTACCCTCAATGGAGGGGCGGTTTGCTGGAAGAGCTCCAAGCAGGAAACTGTTGCTGACTCAACTATGGAAGCGGAGTGCATAGCTGCTTGCGATGCCGCAAAGGAAGCTGTCCGGATGAAGAAGTTCCTCACGGAGCTTCAGGTGGTTCCTACCATTGTTGATCCAATACCGCTGTATTGTGACAACAACGACGCTATAGCTTTAGCGAAGGAACCCAGGTCCCATCAGAAGTCCAGGCACATTTTGAGGCGGTACCACCTGATCAGGGAGATCGAAGATCGCCGGGAGATCGAGGTGAAAAAAGTAAATTCGGAGAATAACACTGCAGATCCATTCACGAAGGCCATATCCCAGACTCAGTTCGAGCGGCTAATCGAGATGATGGGTCTTCGATACGCCAGTACATGGCCTTAGTGCACGTGGGAGATTGTTAGTGTATATGCCCTAGAGGCCATTACTGTATCATACTAGTTTGTATATTACTTGATAGAAGCTTGGGATATTCACAGTTGTATAGACAATCTTGCTCGAAATGGTAGTATGCTACTTGGTTTGATTCTACTTTAATGTGTGCATGTGTTTCTTTTAGCATATCGCCTATACACATTAGTGGAGCCCTTAGGATCTTGCTTGATTACCAGCGTTGTGATGGCAGTCACATTAGTTGGGGCTGGGTAATCTACAAGCACATCCTTATTCAGGTCCCTAGTCGTTGGATTATCAGGTCCCTAGTCGTTGGATTATCGAGACGGGGCATCGATACTCCGGAGTAGACTAGCGCATGCGCTTCTCATCCCAGCATGGGAGATGGTCTGTCCCACAGCCATTAGTACGCCGTACTTGAGATAGTATGTGGGTGCTCGTTAGGTTATGAGTACACTGGACATGACTTGTCGGGAACTGTTGGTTGGTACTATACCTATCGTCAGTTATCAGTTCCCAGGTGACATGAGTACAGTTTAGTCCGCTGACTTGACACTGTCACTTCGCCTCGAGTGTGTTCCCACTGTTCTTTGATTACTACCCTACTACGGCTCAAAGGAGTCGTGCAAACAGGTAGTGGTTGGGTGCATTCCCGAAGCATTTAGAGGCAGTGACGGTTAGACAGGATTCGTCTCTCCTGGTATTGGGGGTTGATATCGCGCTGTGTCAGGAGAGCCATTACACATAGTCGTCCCTGGCCAGGGCAAGCGAGATATACTGGTAGGTTTTCCAGTGTTATCTCAGGGTGTTCTGGGCTACACTCTGACACGACTTGTACCGCTATTAAGGGACTGACGTTTACTACCCCCTAGGCCCGCCATGCGATATTCTCAGACGAACAGACCGGACTGTACGGAGATTGTCATATTCAGGCTCAGTAGGAGTTCGGATGAGTTTACCTCATCGGCCTTCTTATCGACATCTACCTGGGGACCGTTACGTACAGCTAGTGCAGCTTGCGATCTGTGGTTAAACCCACTGCCGGCGTAGTGTCGAGTCTTTAGAGTCCCACACAGAGAGTTTCCCTGCACTGAGCGAAAGGTGTAGAGGCCGTATGGTTTTACGGTAAGGCTACGATCACTTACGTACACTTGTGCGCGTATGATGTTCGGGCAGACAATACTAGTGGGCTTTGGTTTAAGCCGGATCCTAGTATTGTATGGATGGATTAGTTTTGTCTTCTGTGCATTCGCATTCTACAGAATGCGGATGCGGGTGTGTATGCACAGTTGTGAGGAGCGTAAAAGAATGAGGTGCCTCATTAGGGTTTTGACAGTTGATTTGGTCAAAACCATTATGAGGCGGGCTCATTAAGGCTTTGACAGTTGGTTCGGTCAAAACCATTATGAGCCGAGAACATTATTTACTAATCTTTTTTAATGATAATTATGTTATGGCTAATTGCTTTGACCATTTGACCATACTTGACTTTGTTGACCATTTGACCAAAGTTGACTAGGATCTTTCATGTGAAGTCTAGAGTCTTCTTTTGGTTTCTGATTCTATTTTTGTGATGATAATGGTCTAATCAAGGTAGCCATCAACTTTATCATGAAAAGATTAGTAATGATGATGTTTATGGATTATTATTCCATGGTTCATTATTCTTGGTTAATAATTCTATTCTCATTCTCTCTCTTAAAATAAGAAGCTCCATGGTTTCTCCTTCATCTTCCTCCTCTTGATTTTTCCTTTGATCTCATGTGTTGAGAAAATAAGGATCCAAATTGACAAACACATCCATCTTCTTCTTCTACACAACCTAGGACATCAAGCTTAGCAACCTTGTTGCCCTAATTACCCCGGCTTGAGGTGGAGCTCGGAACACAAAATCTCGGGTGGACCGTCTTCTACTCTAGGAGGCCGCGGAGGTGACCAACATCTGAATCGATCCTCGGAGCTTGGATGGACGAAGAGGACAGCGGATAGAAGACCCGAAGGACCGGTATCGTGAGGTATAATCTCTTTAGCATAGTAGATAAAATCTCATGTGGTTTGCTGGGTTTTGTTTAGCAAAGATCCTCTTTTTAGTCCATGTTGTCTTGTGTCAAAAAAATTGTTTTTTACTGTTTCCGCCTCCCCGTAAGAACCGGGGTGGGCAACGTGGAATTACACTAACAAGTGCCCGGAATGGGTGCAAAATTGAACGTATTTCGATAAACTCTTTCCGATGCATGAGTTAAAGGTTTTCAAACTGTAAATCCCCAGTTCCACTATAATTCTTGTATTTGAAAATTTTAATCCCAATAAATTTTCATTCAAATTCCCAAAGTAAATACCGAATTATTTTTCCCAAAATTTTTCTAACTTTTTCTTTTAAACCTTAATCTATTTTCCTATCTCCAAATCCTAATTTTACCCAATTCCCTTCCACAGCCCGAGCCCGCCGAAACCCCCGAACCCGACCCGACCCGTCCCCATCTCCCTCTCTTTCTTCTTCCTCCTCCTTATCTTTTTCTCTTACTCTTTTGAACGAGCCAACGACTCCCCTCCTCTCTCACGCTCAACCTCCCCCTACCGCGAGACCCGCTCGTCGTCGACGCCACCCTACTGCCAACTAACACCCGAGATCCTCTCTTCCACCTCCTAACTTCTTTCCCTTCTCTTTTCACCGAACCCCCACGTCTCCTTCTCTTTTCAGCTCGCTGACGTCCTCCGCGAGATCCACTCCTCGCCCAACGGCCGCGACCTCGCCCACGATCCCATCCCTGAGAATCCCTCACCGTTCCTCCTCTCTCTCAACCGATCTCTCTCTCTCTCTCTATAAATCTCCCGCTCCCTCATTCACTCCCTCAATTCCTCCTAAAAAACCCACCACCACCGCTGGCAATCTCACCTCCTTCACAAGGCACCGCCGACGAACCCTTTCACCACCACAACCCCACACCACCACCGTCTCTTCCGTCGAGTAGCTCAATCCTCATCTCCACCAACTCGACCCCAGAGCTCCATCGCCACTAACACCTCTTCTCCTAACACCCTGAAATCCTCACCACTGCACCCCACGAAGTCCAACACCATCACCCCCCTGCTCTCACCGCCGACCACACCGCACCCACCGCCAACAAGCCCTTAACAACCGCAGCCACCTTTCGCATTCCCTCCTCTCCACCAACCGAGACTATCTCCTTCTGCTCCGGCTTCAACCGCACACTGTATGGTGTTTTTCGTCACCCCATTAAGATGGGAATATGCGCGTGCTTGTCAGGCGCATTACATATTCCCCATGCCTAGGGTAGGCTGGGGTTTATTGATTATGGGTCGAATCTCCGGCAGCCGTGAACTAAGCTGACGTTAATTACCCCTCGCTTTTGGAGCGAGAGAATCTCCGATTGACGGGTCAAACAGGTCATGCGAACTCAATGTGCAGTGTTGTGTTTTGAAAAGGTTTTGGATATATCGGGAGCCCCGCAGAGTTTTTACGGGGATCCCGCTATCCGGATAGCAGTCTGGAGGTCAAGGAGGCTAGCAGCCCCCTTGCGGGGTGCGGGATAACGCCCCGTTAGAAATTTTTTCTAACGGGGGAGGTATTTTTAGTGTGGAGTGTATATAAAATGAGGGGGAAATGACGTCTAAAGAACACGTGAGCGCCAACGCCTCACGTGCCTAGCACGCGGACGCTGGGCACTGGCGCTGGCGCCCTACGTGCTTGGCATGCGGGCGCTAGGCGTCAGCAGGAAAATGGACTCTATCCCTGCAATGGGAGCTGTGCTCCCGACTTGACTTCTGGAGTTAAACTCCTAAAAAGAGATTAATTTATAGAGTTGAACTCCAACAGATCTTGAATGGAGTTAAACTCCTAGAAATCTTTAGAAATGATCAAAGGGGACCCCTTTGGCCCTGGATCTTCCCAAGATAGGATTTTTGGAGATGGGTCTCCTTCTTCTTGCTTTCGGTTGGCCGGATCTTGGAGAAAAGGGGTGAGATTTAAAAATCTCCCCTTTTTGAGATCTGATGGAAGATCTGAGCTCCCTTTGTGGGTTTTGTGGTGAAATCCTATTTAATTTTGGAAAATGAAGAGTAAAACTCTTGATTTAATTGAAAAAAGGGAAGAAGCTTTAGAACCTTGAGGAAGAAGGAGGAGGCACAAAATACCCTACATTTTGACGGGAACGAAAAGTTCTCCTTTATTTCATTATCATGTTGCCTTTTATAGGCTTACAAACTTACATATATCCCCTTGGGCTTTACAAAATGGCATTTTGCCTATCACATGCCTCATATGCTTATTTCTTTTGCACATGAGCCACGAGCTTTACAAAAAATTTGGCTTTATGCCCATTTTCCTTACATTCATGCATAAAAAAATTACATCAAAATTATTTATTACATGATTTCATCTTGGCATGGGGGAGCCCGGCTGCGGGGCTCGACTTGGGCATGGGCCCACTTGACCTGCGCTTGGGCCCTCCTGGCTTGGGGTTGACTTTGTCTTTGACTTGGTCAACTGGGGTGTAATTTTTGACCCCAACAAAGTGCCCCCATCAATAAATGCACACCGCACATGTGGGTCGTGTGCATGAAATTGACGGATCTTCTTTCATATAGAGGCGACTTGATTTGGTTCCCACTTTTTAGGAATCTGGCACTGTCTTTTTTACGACATGGACGGTTGATGCCTGACGTGTCTCCGAGACGGAGTGTCTGGTTGACTTGATTCCAAGGCGGAGCATAATTCCGACGAGGAGGTCGTTGCTGCCCTTTTTGTGACTTGGACAGTCGGTGCTGCCCTTTTAGCGACTTGGACGGCCGGTGCTGTCCTTTTAGCGACGTGGACAGCCGGTGCTGTCCTTTTAGCGAAGTGGATGGTCGATGCTGGATTTGACTTGCTCCACTTCTTGCGGTGGCAGGGATGAAGTTGACTTGTTTCTGAGGTGGAGCTTGATTCTTCCAGGGAAGTCATTGGCTGTTTTGCTGATTCGATGTGATTTGGGTTGACATCAGCATCGCTACACTGGAACGTGGTACCAGGAGCGAATCATCATGTGCCATGACAGGATTTGGGGATTTTGGTTTTGGTTTGGCATCAGCATCGCTACACTGGAATATGGTACCAGAAGCGAATCATCATCCGCCGTGAGGGGATTTCCCTCATTCCCAGTTTAACGACTTAGGGGTCATATGTTCCCAGTTTAACGACTTAGAGGTCATCTGTTCCCAGTTTTAAAGACTTAGGGATCTATTGTTCCCAGTTTAAAGACATAGGGGTCTATTGTGCCCTGTTTAACAACTTATAGGTCATATGTTCCCAGTTTAACTACTTAGAGGTCATATGTTCCCAGTTTAAAGACTTAGGGGTCTATTGGGTCAAAAGTTTGGAATTTTGGGGTAGGGGTTGGCATTAGCGTTGCTAACACTGAAGTACAGGTGCCAGGAGCAATTCATCATTTGCCTTTGCCTGTTGGGGAGCGATGGCTTAGGAGACAGGTTTAGGTCTCTATCACTTAAGACTTTTCAATTTTATGAGCCGTTAGGGTCCCAAAAAAGTATTCTCCCTACGAGTCGAAAGGATCCCATAAGTGTATTTTCTCCTTAGGAGTCATGGGGACTCCCAAGTGTGTTTTTTCTTCATGAGTCGTAAGGATCCCACAAAGGTGTTTTCTTACAAGTCGAGAGGATCTCATAAGTTTGTTCTCCTCATGTATCGTGTCGAGAGGATCTCATAAGTTTGTTCTCCTCATGTATCGTGAAGACACATGAGTGGGTCTTCCCAAATGGAGCATAATTCTAAGGGCGGAGACCGACCGCTAGACGGGTGATTCAGTTGGGTATAGGTATGATGAGAATTATTTGAGCCCGTGGATTATATACGGTAGTCAACTTGGGGACCAACAGTAGGACGGAGAGAATTTTGAGACTTTGTTGGCATCTGCATCGCTGCACTGGAATATGGTACCAGGAGCGACTCATCATTCGTCGTCAGGACATTCAAAGATTTGAAATTTTGGTTGGCGTCTGTATCGCTGCACTGGAATATGGTACCAGGAGCGACTCATCATACGCCCTTTAAGAATTTGAATTTTGGTTGGCGTCTGCATCGCTGCACTGAGATATGGTACTAGAAGCGACTCATCATTCGCCGTTGGGAATTAGGGATTTGGGATTTAGTTGGCGTCTGCATCGCTGCACTAGAATATGGTACCAAGAGCGACTCATCATTCGCCCGTTGAGAATTTGGATTTTAGTTGGCGTCTGCATCGCTGCACTGGAATATAGTGCCAAGAGCGACTCATCATTCGCCATTTTGGGATTTAGAATTTGGTTGGCGTCTGCATCGCTGCACTGGAATATGGTGTTAGGAGCGACTCATCATTCGCCTTTTTTTTACCGCGATTGCTCTATCATTTCAGCTTTTCTTATCACAAAGGTCGCGATTACCCTATCATTTCGTCTATTCATTCGCGGTTGCCCCATAATTTCGGATTTTTTTTGTTATTTTTATTTACACATTTTTTATTTACACACACACATTTTTTTACATTCCCAGTTTAACGACTTAGGGGTCGTCTGTTCCCAGTTTAACGACGTAGTGGTCGAATGTTCCCAAATTAATGACGTGGTAGTCAAATGTTTCCAGTTTAACGACGCAGTGGTCGATTAAGAGCAGCAGATTCTCAAAGGGCTTCGGTTTCTATTTGTATGAAATTGGCGGTCGCAGCTTGACTGTTTATTAACATGCCTTTAAACATTTCTCACTCTCCTGTCTTGTATTGCTTTTCGACCCAATCTTTGAAGACGAAGCAGTCCTCAATGGTATGACCTATCACTCTGTGATAGGGGAAATATTTGGGGTCGTCGGTCATATTCGCTTCTTGCGGTCTCTTTGATTCTGGCAGTTGTAGACCGTTTCTTAGGATGTCCTTGAATATCTTGTGGATTTTTTCCCTTTTGAAGGAATAGACCTTATCCAGTTTCTCTTTCAAAGGTGATTCCCCTCCCGCTCCCAACACCGGTTTTCAAGGTTGGTCGGTATTAGGTTCGTCTGATGTCCGCTTACGACGTTCGGTGTACGTATTGGAGGGGCTGGAGGCTGATCGCGGCCGTTTTTCGCGAAGGCGCTCCACTCTTGGGCAGAATGGGGTATCAGTTGGCTGCCTCCGGGTATCAATCCCTGACTCATGAACCAAAATTTGATTTTGATGTAATTGCAATCGGGCAATTTGAGCTGTAAGATCTGCCACGACGTTTGCCAGCTCGTCGACTTTGGAATGGACCTAGGCCAACTTCTCATCCCTGTCCTGAAGCTGCCTTTGAAGCCATTGGAATAACACTTGTTCTGTAGTTCCGGACGTGACATCGGGGTCATCTTTACTGCCTGAGCTTGATTCGGCGAGAACCACGCGCTCCTTTGGCTTATTGGCCTGAGCGGGCTCTTCATTAATTAGACCGAGTCGACGTTAGGTAGCGTCCACCATATCATCACCATGGATGTAAATCATAGGAGTGTTTGTTTCTTCATGTCCGGCTATATAGACAGTGTGGACCACATATCCAGCTATCTCTTTATCTTTGGCGGGCGATTTTGAAGAGCGGTCTGGGATTTGGTAATTCACAAATTTTAACATGATCAGAGCCCTAGCCCTTTTGTTGACTCTGTATATGAGCAGCTTCTGCCTTAGCTTCTCTGTTTTGAGCGCTTGGCAGGCTTTTGCTCTTCGAGAAGCCATCGTGAGCCGATTAACGGGGAGTTTTGTCACGCCCCGCTTCCCAGAGTATGCTAGATTGGGCACGTGACATAGCCAACCATGCTACCTGTGGGTAGGAAGTATCCATCCACAGTCACATTACGGCTGTAGAGATATCAAGAACAAAATAAAAGTATCTAAAAGCATGTCCATAATCCAGAATAACAAGAGTCAATAATAAATAAATGCGGAAGTAAATGATCCAATACAAATAACTGAAAGGTATGTCCCATAATGCGGGCTCACATCAGGAAATAGATACAGGAAATTAAACTAACCACTACTGAACTCACAACTCAGCCTGCTGGCTGAAGTACTTCGGCTCGGACTGCGACAGTGGTACAGAATCTGGGCCATGCAAAACCCAGACGTCAGCGCGTCATGTCAACCAGTGATATAATATGAACAATGTAATAGGCAATGCAAAATAAACATGAATAAAGCAATAATGTAAAACAAGCAGTGCAGGGTAATGTGCAGTGGGTAACTAAACTGTTCTATCAGGTTTTCTAGTCTAAAGTCTTTGAAATCAATTGATGAATCGTCGATGTAACTCAATAGTATCCCGTGCATGCCCGGGACCACGGTCAAGATCCTCGGGGCTGAATCCGAGACGTGCCGCTAGGCAGTAATAGGTAGCAGGATGGGCGAGTGATGTCAGCATCATCACTCCGGGGCTGGCCGAGCCCGTAAGACTGATCAGAACAGGTATCGAACTGTTGAGTTACAAGTCGGTTTCACCTTTGATTTCCCCATACCCCCAAGTTATGTATGTCAAGTCAGGTATTCAGTAATCAAGAACTAATGCCAACACAGGATCAGGTAAAAGCAGGTTTGTCTGGATAGACAACAGGAACGGTCCATGAGGACTACATGTCAGGTTTGTTGGCATTAGACACAAGATCAGGTAACGGGTCAGGTCGAGTCGTGGAATATCAAGTCAAGTCAACAGTATACGGTACCATGTCAGGTGTATCAATATATATATGTGTAGCAATATCAGGTCAAGGTACAAACAATATCGTGGGTGTGCTCACAATCAGATATATAAGCAAATATCATGATCTAATCAATGCGTTAAGCAATAAGCGGACTTATTATCTAGCTGTACAGTTATCAATCGTGTTAAATAGATGGTGTCAATATAACGTGAATACAGAATGGTAAATGTAACTACTGGAATTAGGTTAATAAAACATTGAGTGTTCCAAGAATGCAACGACATGTATAATCTGTTTAAAGAATGCAATTGTAATTTAACCGGTTTAAGTTGTACATGAATATCTGATAGGCTAAACTGGAATAAAAGCACCATAGCAGTAAATCAAAATGTAATCTATCATGTACGGGGTTGTTAGGTATGAATAATTCGATGCGAGATTAAGTCTTAGGTTCGGAAACATAAAGGTACAGCGGAGCCTGATACGGTTAATTGGAACTCCACTGTTATCACTTCTAAATAGGGTTTTAATAAGAAAATAATCAATTTGGCATGCTACTAGGGTTAAACGGAAAGCAATGTATATAAAAGGATTTATTAACAATACACTATTAGATCACAGATAAATATTATGGTAAGTTTAAAGTTTCGGTAGCATGTAAGCAAGTATCGAATACTTGCCTCGAACAAATGACGATCACGAGAACGGAGGCGCGAACCCACGCGACACGATATCGGCAAGGGCTCGGGATAGAGATGATGATCTGGACAAAGATGGATGCACTCACGGCAACCCGGCAGCGAGGCGATCGGTGCCGTCAAGATCAACGGCGGTTCAAGCCGCGACGGTGACTGGAACGCCCCGGTGGCTCTCTGCTGTAACGAGACAGGAGGCGACTGGAGTTAGATGCCGCGGGATGATGATCACGACGGTGATAAGGGTGCAGTGATGCCGACGGCGGCGACGATGATGAGATGGGTTTCTGTCGAGGTCTCGGTTGCAGTTGGGTTCGAGGAAGGAGATGGGGTCGGCCGGTGATGGAGATGATGGTGAGGTGAGGAGGGTGCTGGAGGTGGCGTGGATGGCGACGACGAGAGGCCGCCGACGAGCAGGCGGCTGCAGGGAAGACTGCAGCGGTCGCGGCTGCGCAGGGTGCGCGGGGGTGGAAGGAAAAAGGTGTGGGCGAGGCGAGGCTGACGAGGCGACGGTGCTGGTGGCGATGGCGCCGGCGTCGGGACTGCGGCGGCGATGGTTGAAGGTGGCTAGGGTTGCGTCGAGGGCTCGCGATGGGTTTTCTCGCGATGGTGAAGGTTGCGTTCTGGAAAAAAAAATGTAGGAGGGAAGAAATATATATATAGGGAAGAGAGAGAGAGTTAGAGAGAGAGAGAGATAAAGAAAGATAGAGAGAGAGAGAGAGAAATAATGGAGAGGGGCCCACGGGGAGCCTCGCGATTGGCTGAATTGAAAAGGAGAAGAAATATTAACAGTTTTTAGAGATTTAGTATAACAGTAAGATTATATATATATTAACGAATATATTATGGTTTTAAATTATAAAGATTTGGGATTTTGGCGCTAAACAAAACATTTCCAAATCGCACCCGGGTCAGGTCCAAAAATTCGAAATTTAAATAATAGGATTTTAAGCGGGTTTCAAATTTTAAAATTAAGTGTTTTACGATTAAAAAGTATACCCCCAAGACGGACACCTGTACGCGCGCGTAGCCGTCCAAACTCGCCCGTTTCACCGAACGGGACGAGAACTCGATGCACGGACGCTACCACGAGACTAGGGGTGTCGATTAGGCCAAGATGACTATTATTAATTTCATTTTAGATACTGAAAATTGTTATGTGCAGAAATGACTTTGCCAGATAAAATTTTACAGTAAACCACAAATAACCAAGATGATTGAAATGAGTACCACCTAATGCTCAAACGGTAACAGAAAATAGTAGTATTGGGCTCGGGTGTTACAAGTTTAGAGAAGATACCCAATTGAGCAATTGTCAGAGGCGCCGCTGGAGCTTGCCTGAGACGCCTTGTTGCTTTGTTGGTGTTGATAGCCTTGCCCCAGCTGGAGCAATGGAGAGTCGTTCAGAAATAGATTTGCGCTTGGGCTGAGGTGCTTTCGCGACCATGACATTTGGCATTTTCCCTTTTTAGGCCGGTTTATCCATCATCGGGGCTTGAGGAGCAGAGATGGTGTTAGCCGGCATGAACAGAATAGAGCCGAATGGTAGCAGCGGCTCCTCCTACTGTCGTCCGAGACTGGCCGGGAGGACAGTTCCGGCGTCTATCTTCATCGTGTAGGAGATGGGAGCTGTGTCGAGAGCTGAGCTTGACCTTGGAGACATTTTTGCTGCGTCCGAAGATTGCAATTGGAAACTGTTAACATGCACAAAGAAGTATGATTTCAGTACAAGCAATCGATGTATATGTTGATTGAATTCGCATGGATGTTTAACCGAATTATGGAAGGAGAGATCGGTACCACCGGGCGTGCTCGAATCTGCAAAGTGTTTTTCGTCACCCCATTGAGATGGGAATACGCTCGTGCTTGTCAGGCGCATTACAGATTCCCCCTATATAGGGTAGGCTGGGGTTTATTGATTGTGGGGATCCGAATCTCCGGCAGCCGCGAACTAAGCTGTCGTTAATTACCCATCGCCTTTAGAAAGAGAGAACCTCCGATTGACGGGTCAAACAGGTCATGCGAACTCAATGTGCAGTGTTGTGTTTTGAAGGGATTTTGGATATATTGGGGGCCCCGCAGAGTTTTTACAGGGGTCCCACTATCCGGATTGCGTTCTGGGGATCAAGAGGGCTAGTAGCCCCCTTGCAGGGTGCGGGGTGCCGCCCCGTTAGAAATTTTTTCTCACGGGAGAAATATTTTTAGTGTGGAGTGTATATAAAATGAGGGGGGATGGCGTCCAAAGGACGTGTAAGCGCTAGCACCTCACGTGCCTAGCACGCGGACCCCGGGCGCCGGGCGTGTTTGGTACGCGGGCGCTCAGCGTCAGCAGGAAAATGGACTTTGTCCCTGCACTGGGAGCTGTGCTCCCGATTTGACTTCTGGAGTTAAACTCCTAAAAAGAGATTAATTTATGGAGTTGAACTCCAACAGATCTTGAATGGAGTTAAACTCCTAGAAATCATTAGAAATAATCAAAAGGGGCACCTTTGTTTCTCTCCCCTTTGGCCCAGGATCTTCCCAAGATGGGATTTTGGAAATGGGTATCCTTCTTCTTTCTCTCGGTTGGCCGGATCTTAGAGGAAGGGGGTGAGATTTAAAAATTTCCCATTTTTGAGATCTGATGGAAGATCTGAGCTCCCCTTCATGGGTTTTGTGGTGAAAAACTATTTAATTTTGGTAAAGGAAGAGTAAAAATCTTGATTTAATTGAAAAGAGAACGAAAGTTTAGAACCTTGAGGAAGAGAAGGAGGGACAAAAAACTCTAGATTTTGAGGGGAATGAAAAGTTCTCCTTTATTTCATTATCATGTTGCCTTTTATAGGCTTACAAACTTACACATAACCCATTGGACTTTACAAAATGGTATTTTGCCCATCCCATGCCTCATGTGCTCATTTCTTTTGCACATGAGCCATGGGTTTTACAAAAATTTAGCTTTATATACATTTTCCTTACATTCATGCATAAAAAATTACATCAAAATTATTTGTTACATGATTTCATTTTGGCATGGGGGAGGCCGGCCGCGGGGCTCGACTTGGACATGGGCCCACTTGATCTGGGCTTGGGCCCGCCTGGCTTGGGGTTGACTTTGACTTTGACTTGGTCAACCGGGGTGTAATTTTTGACCCCAACACGCACCAAGCTTCCTCCAGCACCCATCGCCGACAACCTTTGCGCTCGACGTCGCCGGTACCGTGCCACGACGACATATCCGCCATGCCCGGCCCCTTATTACCCGTGTGCCCAAACGTGTCGCAGCTTGTGCCCGCCTCCGTGCCACAGCATGCCACAGACGGTCCAGTGCCCACTCTGTGCTTAGCACTACATCACCCTCGTTCCCACTCCCGTGTCACACCGTGCCACATCTGCACCATGCACCGAGCCAAGACCGTGCCTAGTACCATGTCACGCTCGCATCATCCCTACGCCCACTACCGTATCACGCTCGCGTTACCACCGCGTCCAGTACCGGATTACCATACATCGCGCATGCGCCACGCACCGTGTCCAGCATCGCGCCGTCTCGTGTGTTGAAATAAATTCTGCACGTGATGTCGCTTCTATATCAGCGACCGAAGGAAAATGAAATCCCTCACTTGTTTATCATGCTATTTTTAGCGTTAACCAAAGCGATTTTATAATAACTAGATATACATAACTAGTTTAGATCATAACTATCTTCGAAATTGCATAGCGAACCATAGTGTCGTATTATCGATGAAAACTCGACTAGGTCATTTTTCCATGTTAGTAATGCATAAATATTATATGGATAACATTTAAATTCAACTGGTTAAAGAAAACTCGTGTTTCGATAGTTACCGAATGCTACCCTAAGTATTTGATGCAAACTGTGAATGATAACTAAATCAATTATGGCGGAACTTATTATAGATAGATCCGTTTACTAATAACGAACATCATGCCGGAAATTGGGTTGAAAATAGTGAAGTTACATCAAGTAATGACGCCCCAAAAAGACGACGTTGAATATGAAATTCACCGCACAAGGCTCGTTCTAAAATCGATATTAAACTGAATACAACTAGTAAACTAATGTTCTAGGGCTCGTATCGAATCCAACAGATGAACCTATAGCACCCCACAGTCAATCCCTTAATTTTATAAGTTGTGACAATGAAAACCGCGGCGATTCATGGTTCTGGACTGCAGCCCAGAGCCAGAATCTTTACCTTTACTAGTTTTAGATCACATGTTTCTCACATTTAAAATGCGCAAGTGTGCGTAACCATTCATAGAAGCGTAGAGAATTGAATTATCTTTCTAACGGTACCGGTCTCACTACATTCCAGTGTCATTTGATATTTATAACATCATTTAAACCGTCGAAGTGTACTGCAGTCCCAAGCAGGGACAGAACGAATGTCCTGATCTTGAACAGAACGTATCTCTCAGCACACAGTGGATATTGTTGATCCGTCTAGTGTGTTGGAAATATAATTAAAAGATATAAATTTCACTCGACTGTAGCTTTGCCTAATTATTATTCCAATAGGGTGAAAAATGTGTCGTGAATTGGATTTTCAGTTCATGAACTGAATTTCCAGTGATGAAAACTTAAAATGAAACGACCGCATCTCGTAAACCTGAAACCCGTTTGATATGGAACAAATTTTGTTAGATTGCTGATGGAGTTTTCTTTTTACCACTTTTGTAGCATTTTGTCTAAATACGATCGTGTAGATTAATTTGTTTTTCTGAAATCATAAGGTGTATTGTGTTTCATATCATATGTGACTTGCTATGTTGCATCATTCTTGTATTTTACCCGAACGTGATACCTTTAGTGAGCGAACGTTCATAGTGATTTATAGCGAACTTTGCATTGTCGAACATGAGTGGTATTGAATTAGCTGTGTCAATACGCCAGTGATAAGTCATTGATTCGTGAAAGCGAACATTGCAATGAAAGTGAATAAGTTCGTAATTTAGCGCATGCTTATACACAAATAGTCATATACGTGTAGTTATTGTGACCTGAAGAAAAGAGGAAATCAATAAGATAGAATTGAACTCGTATTTAGCGAGGAATAGTGACTTAGAGGATGATCATTCGATATTAGTGATACACACACACATACACACACACATTAGGTCGTGTGCCTAGCGGCACAGCTGCATGGTTATGTCCCGGGCAACAGTGGACCGTAGGCTCGGACACGCACGGGATCCTTATTAAACAAAAGCATTCTTTTCCACCGATTGATTTCAATTGACTTAGTGGCTGATAAATAGTGGCATACACATTGTGTGGATTCCTGACATAATACATGTACCGTACTGTTCATATTCACCTGATATTCATTATTCTCATGTTTTTGTATTCTGCGGCACATTTCAAGTTTAATAAAATTGTACACACATTATATATTTATTGCTATATGTGTCGCCCTGATGACCTGAGTGTGCATGCTCAGAGGACGAAATAAATCCAGCTAAGGAGCAGGACCTACCATTCGAGATCGCGGAGGTTTAGACCACGACATCAGCGCTATCGCCACAAGAACATTGTTACTTTTTGGTTAGTTATTTATTTTATGCAAATAAATGTATCCTGAACTTTGTTATTTTAATGTAATAAAGTTGTGAACTGTTATTTTTTTAACTCTAGTATTATGTTTACTGATTACCATATAACACTAAAAACCGAAGTGTGACTATGGCGAGATTATTCCTTGATCGTAGGAGCATGACGGGCCTAGTCACCTCTCGCATTCCGTATTTTAGGAAGCGGGGTGTGACACAAATCCTTCGATTTTTCATCACATGTATTTGAAGATAGGATGATCAATTTGAATGGATTGAATCGTTCAAATACGTCGTAGATCGAGAGTTTCCGTTTTTAAAAAACAGGAACTAGTGTGCAATAGATCATTCCCCTGTTCACACACACACACACACACATATATATATGAAAAGATATATTTAGATTATATTATTTACAATTTCTATTAGAGTAACTTTGGATAAGTTGGAGACATTGTATTTATTTTGTCATAAGCTAACCTTTCTGCATATATTTCTTTATTTTAGGATAGCGATATTGTCAGATCCTTATCTGATAAATCTATACCAAAACTTATGTATGGACAAAATTAACCCCAACTAAATAAGCCTTTGGGTTAATTGTTAAACAATACCCCAATATTCCATCTACTTTGCACTTATATACCTTATTATATACCCTAAAGTACAAACTGTATGGATTTTGTTTAAAATAGTGATAGATTTGATGATCAGTTGAATGGAACAAAGTATTAAAGGTTTGTACTTTAGAATATATAAGTGCAGCGTAAAAATCAATAAGGTATATAAGTGCAAAGTAGATGAACCGTTGAGGTATTATTTAGCAATTTACCTTAAGCCTTTAATTCCTTTCCCTCAAATCGCATCCCATCATCCTTCCTCCGCCTACGAACCCTCACCTGCGTTGTCGTCCTTGGCCTTCCTTCCTCCAACCTCACCCATCCCATCCCTTCTCTCCCTCCCTCCCTCCTTTGTCCACCTCCATCTCCTCAACTTCTCCAACAACCTCTACCCTCTCTTTCGATCAAATCCCCTCGATCTGGCGTTTCT
The DNA here is from genome assembly GCA_030015575.1 of Agapanthus africanus. Lineage (NCBI taxonomy): Eukaryota > Viridiplantae > Streptophyta > Magnoliopsida > Asparagales > Amaryllidaceae > Agapanthus > Agapanthus africanus. Next base: position 779,694,495 of record CM057341.1, read on the forward strand.
CGGCCCTAGCGGATCTGCTGGTCAAGATCGACGACGTGTTTGGAGGCGAGATCGGCGACGTCAAGTACCAGCTCCTCGATGTCCTCATCTCAATCTTTTCGAAGGAGGATCTCAGCAACATGATGGAAGAGCTCGATCGTGTTGCCGACGAGCCCGCAAGACTGCAGATCTTCTTGTGACGCTGCGGATTTTCATGACCTTGCTGACGATGGCCATCTCACGATCGGCGCGGGACAGTGCTGCATCGACGCCGTGAATGGGATTCAGATCAAGACGAAGAGACATCATAAAAGCATAAAAATAACCCGTATTTTTGGCTCTAAGAAATTTTATAAACAAATGCAAAATGTATAAATTTATTATATGAACTATAATTAAACTGATAGCAACAAACTTGAATCGTACGTCAATGTTTATCTCTATTATACTTCAAGAATATTTTTAAATCCTAAATCAAAAATTAAAGAAAGTTAAGGATTTTTAAAACAACTTATAGTCAAAAATGCAGAGGTGTTAAACTTACAATTTTCTAATTTATACATAAGTCTTTATTGAAGATATTGCTTTATTTACCTCGAAATCCTTGAGCCATTCACGATCGTCTCTCAATTTTTAATATTTTTTCCTAGATTGTTTGATATTTCACAAGCTATATAGCCCATTAAAATAAATAAATAATAATAAATTTTTATTTTCTAAAAGTTTTGATAATTCTTATGCTATAGCCCATGAAATCAGTAGAGAATATCAAATTTTAATTCATCGATATTTATTATGCTCTAGCACTCGAAAAACCGTTCAAGTTTTAGACTTCTATTTTCTCAGTTTTCTTGTATTTTGCATGCTAACTTATGAAAGTTGCAAATAATTATAAATTTAATATTGTTTTCCTTGAATCGCTTCATATATTTCATTTGCTATAACATTAGAAAATTAATGAAATTTCATAATTTTATTGTTTTGTGGAAAGTTTCAATACTTAACGGGCATTACCCACTAAAATCTGAAAATTTTCATGATATTTTATTTTCTCGGGTTTTGAATATTTTGTTTTCATTTGGTATAACACATAAAAATTAGTAAGTGTCAAAGTTTTCATTTTCTTTATTTTCTAATATTTCGCATATTATAAATAATGAAAATAGTGAAGAATTGTAAATTGTTTTTAAACATTCCAAATTTCAATTTTTCTTTAACACACAGAAATTGTCAAAATTTAATCATTTTTTGTTCTCTCTGGTCTTACAACATTTCGTATGCTATAATCCATTAAATATCGAAAAATTCCTCAACGCTTTATTTTCTTAAGTTTTAAATGTTTCAAATGCTATTGGCTAAGCATCACTATTTTTTATTTTCTTGATTATTTGATATTTTGCTATCATCACACTCATAAAGTTAGTGATGATTTTTAAATTATTTGTTTTACTTAAACCATCGGTATTTCATGTGCTAGAGCACAAGAAAATAGAGCGAACTTTCATATTTTTTTTGTTTTCTTAATTTTTCCCAATTTCACACGCTATATATAACCCCATTGAAAAAATCCATAGAAATTTCCCATACTACGTAGATCATGAAAATTGGTAAAGTTTTATAGTTTTCTAATTTTTCCACCTTATTATATTTCATTAACTATGAATGAAATTAATGAAGAATCGACTATTTTCTGTTTTTCTTAATCGATTTTCAATATATTACCTACATGCTTAGCACACGATGTCACGTTCCGTTTCTCAAAATACGGAATACAAGGGGTGACAAGGACAGTCATAGTCCTACCGGTCAAGGAAATATCCTGCCGTAGTTACATTTCGGTTTCTAGCATTATGTGGTAATCAATACAATGCACAGGTGATGAGAAATGCAGTCGTTAATTCTATCAAAACAGATATAAAACTAATTAACCAGATAAAAATCAAGGGAAAGATTGCGCTGGCGTCGCTGATCTAGATGTCTGCAATATTCTCGTGGTAGGACAGATCCTTATCCGAGCTAAATCCACTTCTCATTCTGAGCATGCATATTTAGGTCGTCAGAGCGACACAATAGCAATATATATATATATATATATATATATATATATATATATATATTGTTCCCCTCCGAAAGACGGAGCGATGGAACGTCTTGCCTGAGATTCGGGGCAGATGCTAATAGGTGCTATCCGTCCACCTCTTTGAAAATGCCAAGTTAATTTATGGTATCATGTATCGAAGGTTTAAACGGATGCGGCCGATATAGCAAATTTCGTCAGATTCCCCCTCGTTTGAGGGGTTTTTGATTGTGGGGACGCTCTTTCCTGCAGGCGCAAGCCCCTGCAGTTAATTACGCTACCGCATCGCGGTAACAACTTTATCCTTCTCCATATGTTCACCTCGTATCATGAGTGTTTATTTTGTGTTTGGTTGCCCGTATATTGTATACGAAGACTAATTTATGTTGTCGCCCGTAGGGCGTGGATTAGTCCAAATCCGTATCTTTCTTAGATTTGGTTTTGGGGGTTGGGTTTAAGGATACATTAGCCTCATTTGAGACTAAGATCAACTTAAACTTTTTTAAGAATACGTTAGTCTAATTTCAGACTAAGATCAACTTAACGGGATCGTTTAGATCCAACGACAGAGTAATTAGAGGCTCTATTGTTTAGTTTAGTGACGTTGCGGTCGATGGATAGTTTTAGGATATTACGGTCCAATGTTAGTTTTAAGACGTTGCGGTCAAAATTAAGGACATCATAGTCCGTGAGCTTAAGGACCTCACAGTCCGATATTAGTTTTAAGATATCACGGTCAAGGTTAAGGACATCATAGTCCGTTGTTAGTTTTAAGATATCACGGTCAAGATTAAGGACATCATAGTCCATGAGTTTAAGGACCCCACAGTCCGTTGTTAGTTTTAAGACATCACGGTCAAGGTTAAGAACATCATAGTCAATGAGTTTAAGGACCCCACGGTCCGGGAAATGTATGGTTGTTGGGACCCATCAGCTCTTTGAAGACGTTGAGGAATTACAATGACAAATATCAAAAGAGTGAAGAGATGTACCCTTGAACCAAGATAGGTTAAATGATCTGTAGCCCAATTTGGAACCAAGACCAATTAATTATATTGTGAGCCCATTGGCTCAGTTAAGTCTGGATTGAGGACTTATGGCCAAGTTGGGCTAAGTCCAATTAATTCTGGCCCTTTGTTGGACTGTTTGACATTTGTCTGGTTCCAGTCATAAAAGTTTTGAGTGGTTTGATAACATTTCTGTTGTAGCTCTGTATGTTATTCAATTTTGAGGTTCAATTGAAGGGGAGGTTTTGCCTCTAAAAGATTAGCCAATTTGGCTAAAAGTAGTGTTAAACACTAAATAACAAAAGTGTTAAACACTAGAGACAGAATTCTCAAACTAGTGTTAAAGACTAAAAGAACAATCAGTGTTGAACACTGGAAATATAGTTTTCGATTTAGTGTCAAAGACTAGAAAATAATCAGTGTTAAATATTGCAAATAGGGTTTTCAAATTAGTGTTAATCACTAAGAAAAATCAGTGTTAAACACTGGGAATAAGATCTCTAATTAGGGTCAAAACACTAAAGAAAAATGGGTCACATGTGAACACGTGAGAGCGCCTAAAGGTAGGACTGGATTCCCCTTATTCTGTTCTGCAAAAAAGTATTGAATACTTTCTATATTTGATTTTGGAGCATCACGTGCTGACACGTGACGGAGATTTGTGTGCCGATTTGCCAAGGGGTTACGTGGTAACACGTGAGAACGTCCAGAGCTTATATTTCTTTTGCTTTTTCTTTCTGTGCTTCAGGGGTCACGTGGAGCACGTGAGGCGTTTGTTCCCCTCCGAATGGTTGCGGAGACGACGTGAGGGCCGTCTTGCCTGAGATTCGGGGCAGATACTATTTGGTTTTATCCGTTTACCTCTCCGAAGCTACCAAGTTAATTTATGGCACCGTGTATCGGAGGTTTAGACGGATACGGCCGATGTAGCAGACTTCGTCAAATTCCCCCTCGCTAGAGGGGTTTTTGATTGTGGGGACGCTCTTCCCTGCAGGCGCAAGCCCCTGCAGTTAATTACGCTACCGCATCGCGGTAGCCACTTTCTTCTTCTCCAGAATTTCACTTCGTGTCGTGTGTGTTTGTTTTGTTTGTGGTTGCCCGTGGATTGTATACGGAGACTGAGTAATGTCGTCGCCCGTAGGACGTGGATTAGTCCAAATCCGTATTTACTTAGATTTGGGTTTGGTGTTTCTAGTTTAAGGATACGTTAGCCATATTGAGGCTAAGATCAATTTAAACATTCGTTAAGGATACGTTAGTCCTGTTTGGGACTAAGATCAACTTAACATGGTGATCCGTTTAATATATGGCCGTCGGGAGTCGTCACCTCTTTGACGTCGTTGAAGGATTGCAACGATAGGTGTCAGAGGAGTTCAGAGATGTACCCTTGAACCAAAGTCGATTTGGAGTTTTATAATACATTTGAATGTTTGAGAATACGTTAGCCGTGTTTGAGGCTAAGATTAACTTAAACGGGATCATTTGGATCCGGCAAAAGAGCATTTGGAGGCTCTATTGTTCCAGTTTATGGACGTGGTGGTCCATGTTCCAGTTTAGGGACATGTTGGTCCATCGCCAGTTTAGGGACGTGGTGGTCCATGTTCCAGTTTAGGGACGTGGTGGTCCATGTTCCAGTTTAGGGACGTGGTGGTTCAATATTAGTTTAAGGACGTTTCGGTCCGATATCAATTTAAGGACGTCTCGGTCCAACATTAGTTTAAGGACGTCTCGGTCCGATATTAGTTTAAGGACGTTTCGGTCCGACATCAGTTTAAGGACGTCTCGGTCCGATATTGCTTTAAGGACGTCTCGGTCCGATATTAGTTTAAGGACGTCTCGGTCCGATATTAGTTTAAGGACGTCTCGGTCCACGAGTTTAAGGACCCCGCAGTCCATATTCATGTATGGTCGTTGGGACCCGTCACCTCTCTCACGACGTTGAAGGATTACAACGACAGGTGTCAGAGGGGTTCAGAGATGTACCCTCGAACCGGAGGTAAATTGATTTAGGGAGCAGTCGTGCTCAGTCAATTTAATTTGAGGACTTATGGCCATGATTGGGCTAAGTCTAATTTCAATATTTTTTTGTTTTTTGGCCTATTAGACATGTGCTAGGGCTTTGCCCCTTCACTGCATTATTTTTCTTTGTTTTGGTTGGGCTCTGCCATATTATAAATGATGCAGAGTATCTATTTTGTTTGGGCTCTGCCCTTTTTAAAATGGATAGCATTTTTTATTAGGCCTGTTAGGCCTTTTAATTGGGCCCTGTCCCTTTTCTTAATAATGCAGAGTATTAAATACTGTGACAGTGCCCCACATGGCTTGTCAGGCGCTTTGCGCAAATTAAAGAGCGCAAGCGCACGTGTCACGCTCTGATGAGCGCAAGCGCAACAACGCAGTGCGCTGCGTCAGTGCGCTGCGTTGTTGCACTGCTGACACGTGGCGCTTCCTGGCGGCTTGCGCAATAGTGCAGTTTTGGAAAGTGTTGGGCACTGTTCTTATTCTTTTGGATCAATTTTAGATCAAAGAAAACAAGTTTTTTCTTGTTTTCAAAAAACCAGTGGTTCATAAAAAGTGCAAGGCACTGTTATTGTTTATTTTTCTTTTTTCTTGAAGATCATTGATCTTGTTCTTAGATCAATGGTCTGTTTTTTAAGAGAATTTTCTCTTTTTCTAAAGATTTTTACCTTTTTCTCTTGTTCTTGAGAAATTCTCTCTAATTCTTCAAAGTTCTCTCTGTTTGAAGTTCTCACAAAATGTTGATGCCTTTGAATTGAGGTCTAGGGTCATTTTTATAGTGCTCATAAATTAGTTAAATTTGTTAAAGAAATCTTTGTCTGAGTGATTTGGGGAATTTTCCCTACCGTTGGATCTTTAACCCAAAGGCCTCTGTTTTACAGAAGAAAATCTTCTTGTTTTAACAAGAACAGAAAAGATCTCTTTAAAATGCTAATTCTGTTTGGCGTAAACGTCCCAGCGCTTGACACGTGTCGCGCAGCGCAGCGTTTTCGCAGCTGTGCTTGCGCAAATGCACAGACACGTGTCGCCCAGCGCAGCGTTTGCGCAGCTGAACTTGCGCAACTGCGCAGACACGTGTCGCGCAGCGCAGCGCTCGCGCAGCTGAAGCGTCACTTCTTTTACTTTTTATTTTAAAAGAGCCTTTCTCTGATTGGACGCACTGCCTCGGCCGCTGTGCTGACGCATCAACTTCTGACACGTGGCATCCTGCGCACAGCGCACGAGACTTGAAGCGTTGCTTCATTTATTAAAGTTTAAATTTTCAAAGTAGAGCTTTGCTCTGATTGGGGGAAAATGAAGTGTTGCTTAATTTCCCGCTTTGGAATTTGAACAGAGCTTTGCTCTGATTGGGATAACAAGCCCCCCCCCTCCCGCGCTGCGCTTACGTGGCCCCAAACGTGAGCGCAACGGTGGCAGAATTCCAACCGTTGCGGCAACTTTTGGAAGTTGAGAAGGCATTTGATGCTTATAAATAGGACCTTTGGTCCTCAAGAGATGATCATCATCTTCAAAATTTTTACTTTTAGAATCTCAGAGCCCTGCGCTTTAGTTTCAAGAACTCCAAAATTTAAACTCTTAACACTTTTAGGTAAAAGTTTTAATTTAAATCAAGTTAAATTAAATTAATTTTTATTGACAGAGCCTTGCTCTCAATAGATCCTTGATCTAAAGAAAAACATTTTAGGGTTTCTCTTAGCAGAGCTTTGCTCTAAAGGGGTCTAAAGAGAATTAAGGAGAATCCTATCAGGGTTCCATTAATAGAGCTCTTCTTTCTAAAAGATTTTCCTTGTATTTTCTTAATTCATTAATGGAGCTTTGCTCCTTCCAAATCATATAGAAGAACTCTTAAGAATTCTTCATGGATCTTGGAAGTTAAAGATGGCATTTGATATTATTATCATTATTATATCATCTTTGTAGAGCAAAACTCTCAATGTTCTCGAGGGATTTTCTTCAAATTCTCTTCATAACTGATCTTGATTGGTGTCACTCCTGTCTACAAAGCATTGCTCTCAAGGAGTTTAACTTTTAACCCTCTGTATCTTCTTATCTGCTAATCTCCCTGTACTGTTTTCTTCAGGTATCATGGCGGTGCGTCTATATAGCTTGCATGAGTTCATCACTTATGAGGACATTCGTGCACAGGGCCGTCAACAAAACCAGGAGTTTACAGATGCCCAGTGTGCGGAGGTTATGGGCCGCCTTCACGCAAGCGTTGGTTGGCTGCTTTCTCGTTGTTCAACTCTCTTAAAAGTCGTGCTGGGAGCGATTTGGATAGCACTCCCAGGGTTCCATGAGGCCATGCCACTCAATGCGCTGGATGACACCGAAGACAAGGTGCATTCAGTGCACCTGGCGGGGATAATCTCGAAGAATCGACGGGACACCCTCGTCGACATTCTTCATCAAGTCTTCCAGCAGACGACGATAATCGCTGCTTATCGAAGGCCGGGGGGCTTGCCGAGGATCTTGACACACAGGAGCGCGAGAGGCTGCGCACAAGGATAATCAGAAAGGCTAGAAGAACTCTGGATGGCCTTACTTTTGACTTCTTCAATCCGTGCCCTGGATCTGAAGTTATTCCATTATAATAATATTTCTTGTTTATTGCTTTATGATTGTAAGAATTTTTGGTAAGGTTAATGAAGAAGTTTTATCCCAGCTTGTCTTATTCCTCGCTCTGAGTCTCTTGCACATGCATGAATGAGTGTGTCTCGAATGCTCGATCTAATGCCAATCGAATGTTCTTTCTGTCGCTTTCTTCTTTCTCTTATTATCGGCATGCTGCCTTGATAAACATAATTGGCAGATAACTTAGTTTTTTTTTTCAAAAGATAGCGATGGCTTAGGCCGCAGGTTCGGATCTGCCGCCTAAGACTTTTCAACTTTATGAGCCGTGAGGGTCACATAGAGACTTTTCTCCCTACGGGTCGAGAGGATCTCGTAGGTGGTTTTTTCTCCTTAGGAATCGTAAGGATTCCTAAGTGCAGTTTTCTCTTATAAGTCGTAAGGATCCTATAAGAGAATTTTTCCCTCTTACGAGTCGAGAGGATCTATAAGCGGTTGTTTCCCTCCTTGTCGAAACTCGACTTTAGAGAGTGAGACCCGTGAATAGTATGCAAGAGATCATTTTAGATCGACTTGTAGGGTCCCATTATTCAGGAAGTAAGTTTTTTAATCCCTGCTGCCTAAGGCTTCATCCTGCAAGTTGAGACGAATCGGGAATTTCCCGCGGAGACACTGGCTGCTCTGCGAGCCAACGCGAATCAGGAGGCTCTTATCAAGGATGTTTGTTTCCCTGAGTTGAGGAATTTACCAAGGATTATTTATTTTCCTGGTGTTGAAACGAGTCGAGAATTTCCCACGGAGACACTGGTTGCTCTGCGAGTCGATGCGGATCAGGAGGCTCTCGTCAAGGATTGTTTGTTTCCCTGAGTTGAGGTATTTGCTAAGGATTATTTGTTTCCCTAGCGCCAAGGATTATTTGTTTTCCCTGGTGTTGAAACGAATCGAGAATTTCCCATGGAGGCACTGGTTGCTCTGCGGGTCGATGCGAATCAGGAGGCTCTTATCAAGGATGTTTGTTTCCCTGAGTTGAGGAATTTACCAAGGATTATTTGTTTCCCTGATGCCAAGGATTATTTGTTTCCCTGGTATTGAAATGAATCGAGAATTTCCCACGGAGACACTGGCTGCTCTGCGAATCGATGCGAATCAGGAGGCTCTCGTCAAGGATTATTTGTTTCCCTGAGTTGAGAAATTTGCCAAGGATTATTTGTTTCCCTAGCGCCAAGGATTATTTGTTTCCCTGGTGTTGAAACGAATCAAGAATTTCCCACGGAGGCACTGGTTGCTCTGCGAGTCGATGCGAATCAGGAGGCTCTCGTCAAGGATTATTTGTTTCCCTGAGTTGAGGAATTTGCTAAGGATTATTTGTTTTCCTAGCGCCAATGATTATTTGTTTCCCTGGTGTTGAAACGAACCGAGAATTTCCCACGGAGATACTGGCTGCTCTGCGAGTCGATGCGAATCAGGAGGCTCTCGTCAAAGATTATTTGTTTCCCTGAGTTGAGAAATTTGCTAAGGATTATTTGTTTCCCTAGCGCCAACGATTATTTGTTTCCCTAGTGTTGAAACGAATCGAGAATTTCCCATAGTGGCACTGGTTGCTCTGTGAGTCGATACGAATCAGGAGGCTCTCGTCAAGGATTATTTGTTTCCCTGAGTTGAGGAATTTGCTAAGGATTATTTGTTTCCCTAGTGCCAAGGATTATTTGTTTCCCTGGTGTTGAAACGAATCGAGAATTTCCCAAGGAGGCACTGGTTACTCTGCGAGTCGATGCGAATCAGGAGGCTCTCGTCAAGGATTATTTGTTTCCATGAGTTGAAGAATTTGCTAAGGATTATTTGTTTCCTTAGCGCCAAGGTTTATTTGTTTCCCTGGTGTTGAAACGAACCGAGAATTTCCCACAGACACACTGGCTGCTCTGCGAGTCGATGCGAATCAGGAGGCTCTCGTCAAGGATTATTTGTTTCCCTGAGTTGAGGAATTTGCTAAGGATTATTTGTTTCCCTAGCGCCAAGGATTATTTGTTTCCCTGGTGTTGAAACGAATCGAGAATTTCCCACGGAGACACTGGCTACTCTGCGAGTCGATGCGAATCAGGAAGCTCTCGTCAAGGATTGTTTGTTTCCCTGAGTTGAGGAATTTGCCAAAGACACTGGTTTCTTCGGAGTTGAGATGCACTGTTGAGATTTGACTTCGTTTTCTGGCGAAGCCTGTTGAGAAAGTATGGTTCCTTTTTCGTTTGCGCCCTTGGATTGTCTACAGGGATCGATGTGATCTTAACTGTAGGGCCAAAGTTTTATCATCATTTTTTTTATTTTATTTCCGCGATACTCTATCATTTCAGCTTTTATATCGCGAAGGTCGCGATTGCCCAATCATTTCGGCTATTTTTCGCGGTGCCCAATCATTTCGGCTGTTTACTTTATTTTTACTCGCTGCTTGTTATTACGAGTTGCCCAATCATTTCGGCTATTTTACATGCATACGTTTTTACTTGCTGTTTTTTATTGCAAGTTACCCCATCATTTCGGCTATTTCATATGCATGTGCGGCCTACTGGCTTTTCGCCGTAAACCTGAAATTAGACGCCGATTTCGGCATCAGCACCGCTACAACTGGGATATGGCCAGGAGCGAATCATCATTTGCCTCTGTCGATATTGAACAAAAGTGGCTTAGCGAACAGGGTTGGGGTCCTGTCGACTAAGGCTTTTAACTTCATGAGCCGTAAGGGTCTCACAAAGGTATTTCTCCCTACAAGTCGTGAGGATCTTGTAGGTGTATTTTCTCCTTAGGAATCGTGAGGACTCCTAAGTGCTTTATTCCCCTGTAAGTCGTAAGGATCTTACGAGAGGGTTTTCTCTTTGTAAATCGAGAGGATTTACAAGGGTTGTTTACCATGCGAACATATCCCTAGTCTTGGATGGGACTTGGTTAGGGAAATGTTTATTCGCGCCAGTGGATTGTATACAAGAGCCAGTATTGGACCACTTGTAGGGCAGTATGGGAAGTTATGGGGGTTGCTTAAGCATAGGTTTAGGTCTCTGTAACTTAAGACTTTCAAGTCTTATGAGCCGTGAGGGTCTCATAAGAGAGTTCTCCTTACGAGTCGTGAGGATCTCGCAAGTGTATTTTCTCCTTAGGAATCGTGGGGATCCCTAAGTGTGTTTCTCCCTTGTGAGTCGTAAGGATCTCACGCGGGCGGTTTCTCCTTACAAGGTCGAGAGGACCCTAAAAGTGTCTTTTAACGAGGTTGCGCCCTTTCGGGTTTTCACAAACACTCTCCGGTAGTCCTGCTGTTTTTACTCACGGAGCCCTTTCGGGTTTTCATCCGTGCCCATTTTGCTTATGGACATACCGGTTTTTTTTAAATTCTTTTTATTTTATATTTTTTTATGAGGTCGCGCTCTTTCTGGTTTTCACGAACACTCGTCGGTAGCCCTGCTGTTTTTACTCACGGAGCCCTTTCGGGTTTTCATCCGTGCTCTTTTTGCTTATGGACATACCGTTTTTTTTTAAATATTTTTTTTCTTATTTCTTTTTTTTTATTCATCTCGTCAGCCTAAGGATGCTGCGGTAGTAGTTTAAGGACGTTTCGGTCCGCTATTAGTTTAAGGACGTTTCGGTCCGTCATGGAGAAGGCTGACTACTGCTTATAAAGCTTGAGCTTAGGAAGATAGCGAGCGGACATAGTCGTCGTCATCTACCATTGACCTAGGCTGTGGCTCATTAAGCGTAGTATTTCTTTAAGAATCGACCGTTTATTGGCCTAAAAGGCCTTTCACCACGCATATCCATGAGCATATAGGCCCCGCCTTGGTAGACCTTATCTTTGATGTACGGGCCTTCATAGTTTGGCTCGAATTTTCCCCGCTTGGCGCGATTGGGGATCATAGGCCTTTTGAACACTAGCACGAGTTCTCCTTGGCGGAATATCCTCGGTCGGGTCAATCTTTCAGAATGAGAGGCTTTCCCTTAACCGGAGCAGTCAACACTGGAGGGTTCTGTAGGTACTGCTTGATCTCATCCAGTGCGCTTTGGCATTTATGATCCCAAACGAATGGAATTCCCTTCTTCATCAGGTGACTGTAAGGGCGGCACTTGCCAGAGAGGTTGGCTATAAATCGCCGAATATATGCGAGCTTTCCTTGAAGAGACCCAGCTGTTTGAGAGTTCTCGGCGGAGGCATTTCCATAATCGCCTTGATTTTGGACGGATCTATTTCGATACCTCGGTGTCGGACGATGAATCCCAGGAATTTTCCCGAAGAAACTCCGAATGCACACTTAAGAGGGTTCATCTTTAAGTTGTATTGTCGAAGGCGTCGAAATACAGTCTTCAGATGCTCGAGATGTTCTTCATACGATTTGCTCTTAACCACAAGATCGTCGATATAACACTCAACGATTTCATGTATGAGGTCATCGAAGATCTTCGTCATGGCCCTCTGATAAGTAGCACTAGCGTTCTTTAAACCGAAGGGCATCACCTTGTAATAAAATATCTCTAGAGGGTTCCTGAAGGCGGTGTGCTTCTGGTCTTCGGGATGCATCTTTATCTGATTATACCCTGATGAGCCATCCATGAAAGAGAAAACCTCATGAGTGGACGTATTGTCTATCATCAGTTCAGTGACTGACACTAGGAAATCATCCTTCGGGCAGGCTTTGTTGAGATCCCGAAAGTCCCCGCATATGCGCACCGTCCCATTTTTCTTCATCACCGGGACGATATTGGCGATCCGTTCAGGATATTGAACCTCTTGGATGAAGCCGGAGTCGATTAGCTTTTTGACCTCGGCGTTGAGACTCATCTCAAGCTCGAGCCGCATTCTTCTCGGCGCCTGTTTAACTGGCTTGACGTCCGGGGATATCGCCAATTTGTGTACAGCAACTTCTGGATCTAATCCCGGCATTTCGGAATAGTTCCATGCGAAGCAATCTCTATGCTGTACAAGGACGTCTTTCAACGCTGCCACCCTCTCTTCAGATAGCAGCTCACTGACGAACGTCGGCCGTGGGTCACTTGCCGTCCCCAACTCAATTTTCTTGCGATTATTTGCAGGGGTATGTATTCCATCCTCCAGTTCTTTCGGAGCTGGCGGAAATTATGAGATCACCTCATCATTGTTGTTTTCGAGGCACCAGGTAAGGCCGTCCATGTCCTCGGGCTCTTCTTTTAATATTGTTATCATGTGACAGGTGCGAATCCGCTTCCAATCCCAATGTGGAGTTGGTTCTGTTCTCGTGGCTTTGGGTTTGTTCCCCTCCGAAAGACGGCAGCGGAGACGCGATAAACGTCTCGCCTGAGATTCGAGGCAGATGCTATATGGTTTTATCCGTCCACCTCTCCGAAGATGCCAAGTTGATTTATGGCACCGTGTATCGGAGGTTTAGACGGATGCGGCCGATGTAGCAGACTTCGTCAGATTCCCCCTCGCTTGAGGGGTTTTTGATTGTGGGGACGCTCTTTCCTGCAGGCGCAAGCCCCTGCAGTTAATTATGCTACCGCATCGCGGTAACAACTTTCTCCTTCTCCAGAATTTCACTTCGTGTCGTGGGTGTTTGTTTTGTTTGTGGTTGCTCGTGGATTGTATACGGAGACTGAGTAATGCCGTCGCCCGTAGGACGTGGATTAGTCCAAATCCGTATTTACTTAGATTTGGTTTTGGTGTTTTTAGTTTAAGGATACGTTATCCATATTGAGGCTAAGATCAACTTAAACGTTTGTTAAGGATACGTTAGTCCTGTTTGAGACTAAAATCAACTTAAACGCGCTGTTCCCCTCCGAAAGACGGCGCGCAAGGCTGCGATGTCTTGGCACTGAGATTCGGGGCAGATGCTAATTTGTGCTATCCGTTCACCTCTCCGAAGATGCCAAGTTGGTTTATGGCACCATGTATCGAAGGTCTAAGCGGATGCGACCGATGTAGCAGACTTCGTCAGATTCCCCCTCGTTGAGGGGTTTTTTGATTGTGGGGACGCTCTTCCCTGCAGGCGCGAGCCCCTGCAGTTAATTACGCTACCGCATTGCGGTAACAACTTTCTCCTTCTCCAGATGGTCACTTCGTGTCGTGTGTGTTTGTTTTATGTTTTGTTGCCCGTGGATCGTTTACGGAGACTGAGTTATGTCGTCGCCCGTAGGGCATGGACTAGTCCAAATCCGAGTTATCTTAGATTTGGGTTTGGGGGTTTGGTTTGAGGATACGTTAGCCATGCTTGAGGCTAAGATCAACTCAAACGTTTGTTAAGGATACGTTAGTCCGATTTGAGACTAAGATCAACTTAACAGGATCGTTTGGATCCGACAAAAGAGCGTTTGGGCTCCATTGTTCCAGTTTTAGGGACATAGTGGTCCATCGTATGTGTGTGGCCGTCGGGACCCGTCACCTCTCTGACGACGTTGAAGGATTACAACGACGGGTGTCAGAGGGATTCAGAGATGTACCCTCGAACCAGAGTTAATTGGGGGGATTTGTAGTCCAGTCTGCTTGAAGGTTTAAGGACGCGTTAGCCATTTTTGAGGCTAAGATCGACTTAAACAGGACCGTTTAGATCCGACGAAAGAGCATATGGAGGCTCTATCGTTCTAGTTTAAGGACATTGCGGTCCATGGGTAGTTTAAGGACATTGCGGTCCATGGGTAGTTTAAGGACATTGCGGTCCACGGGTAGTTTAAGGACATCTCGGTCAATGGGTAGTTTAAAGACATCTCGGTCAATGGGTAGTTTAAAGACATCTCGGTCAAGGTTAAGGACATCATAGTCCATGGGTTTAAGGACTCCACAGTCCGGTATGTGCTCTGGATGCTTCACACGGGTTCACTGCCGTGCTAGGCGAGGACCAGGCTCCGCTCTGGATGCTTCACACGGGTTCACTGCCGTGCTCTGCGAGGACCAGGATCCGCTCTGGACGTTTCCCGCGGGGTCAAAGAGTGACGTTATCCACGTTCCACGTAACCAGGAATTTTGTATCATGCATGGGTTTAAGGACCCCACAGTCCATGTCATGAATGGTCTTCGGGACCCGTCACCTCTTTGAAGACATTGAGGGATTACAATGCCAAATATCAAAGGAGTGAAGAGATGTACCCTAGAACCGGGGTGGATTAGATAGTCCGTGGCCCAATTTGGGTCAAGACTGTTCGATTATGTCATGAGCCCATCGGCTCAGTTAATCACAAATTGAGGACTTATGGCCAGCTTGGGCTAAGTCCAGTCAGGTCTGGAATATTGACTCTTTGTTGTTCCATTGAGGGAGAGTGTTTGCCTCTATCCCTTTAGCCAATTGGGCCAAAGTCTGGTGTTAAATATTTCAGAGCAATCAGTGTTGAACACTGGGGATAAGATTGATGAGTTAGTGTTCAACACTAAGAGATAATTGGTGTTAAACACCAGTACTAAGGCTTTCTCAAATTAGTGTTAAACACTAAAACAGATCAGTGTTGAACACTGCCAATAAGGCTTTCTAACCAGCATTGAATGCCAAGGCCCGACAGTGTTTTAACACTGGGCTTGAGAGTTTTAATTTTAGTGTTAAACACTAAGGTAAGAAGGGTCACGTGGCAGTACGTGAGAGCGCCCTCCCTTCAGTTGTTTTGCTGAAATTATCATTTCTTTCAAAGCATCACGTGCCATCACGTGACGGGCATTCAAATGCTTGTATATTAGAGTTTCTGCCAAGGTCACGTGGGTCACGTGGGGTGCTGCCTCGAAGGGGCTTTCTGTAGGGGTTTTGGGGGGTCACGTGGTGGCACGTGACCCTACCTCTATGTTTTTTTTAGAGGATCTGTTACTCCTTTCTTCAGGAATTAAATTCCTCGAACTTTAAATTTCAGAGGAATTAAATTCCTATTTCCTTTTGAAGACTTGTAGAGTTGAACTCTGAATTTTCTGTAGGAATTAAATTCCTCGTTTATATGGAGAACTGAAAAGGGTTCAACCCTTAATAAAAGCTTTCAAGGAATTATACTTCCCATTTTAAAGAATTATAATTAAGGGAATTAAATTCCTGTTATTTCCACAGAACCACATTCTTAATTAGGGTTCAACCCCTGTTTCTTTTGTTTTGAAGGAATTAAATTCCCATGATACAGGGTCGAGCCCTAATTTTATTTTTTAAAGGAATTGAATTCCTATAGTTCTGCGAGAATTAAATTCTCATGCTTGCGTTCCCTCTCTATGTTTTGGATCTGCATGGCAGGATCTCGACCCATTGAGAATTAAATTCTCAACCTAAAGGGGAGATGTGCACTTTGCAGATCCTCTATCAAAGAGAGAAGAAATGTACTCTTCTGTTTTATGTATCAGAGTTAAACTCTGTTGGGAATTAAATTCCCCCTCTTCCAAAAGGCCTTCCCTTTCTTACCTAGGGTTTTTGCAGAAAATCGAAGTCTTTTCCAAGTATCAAAGCTTTTCTCCTTTTTTCTTTCTCTGCGCGTGTCCCCCTTTTTGTATCTCTTGGCTCCTATTTATAGGAGAAGCAGCCGAATCAATCAGTTTTTGACGAATCTTCATGGAGATATTTGATTTGCATTTATTGTTCATTCTGGACCTTTGGATTATTAGGTGAATATTATTCACCTTTGGATTTCAAATTCAGAGATTCTCCCTTTTTATTTTGGTTAGATTTAAGGGGGAAATCTTTCCAAACCCGAGATTTTCCATAAATAAATGACCTCTGAATCTTTAATTTGATTGGATGCATATAGTTGCGTTCCTTTGGCAAGATCTGAATTTCTTTCAGAATTTAATTCTGTTGATAAAATGGGCTTTGAAAGCCGGTCACGTGTGACCACGTGATCCATGGTCACGTGTGAGCACGTGACCCCCTTTGGAATGAAGGATCCTCTTTCTTTCTGCGTTCTGCCCTCTTCTGCTGCTCAGCCGTCACGTGTTACCACGTGACCCCTGGTCACGTGTGAGCACGTGATCCTTGTTTGAACTTTCTTTCTTTGGTTGTTCTGAAGAATGCGTTTGCTGCCTTAAACGTCACGTGCCAACACGTGACCCTGGTCACGTGGGAGCACGTGACTTCTTCTGAAGCCTTTTTCTTGACTTGGTCAGTTACCCGACGTGCCTTTGACGCTTGCATTTAAACGTCACGTGTCGCCCTGTGACCCTGATCACGTGGGAGCACGTGACTCCCCTTGAAGCTTTTCTTTTCCTTCTTCGCAGTCAGGGAATTGAACTTGCCTTAATGAAGTTTTTAGGTGTCACGTGCCAACACGTGACCGCTAGTCACGTGTAAGCACGTGACCCCCTTTTGAAGCTTTCCACAGAAGCTTTCCTGATTTTAAATCAGGAAACAAATGCCCCCACAGCGTTGTTCTCACGTGTCTGCACGTGAGTGCAACGCTGTCATCTCTTGCGACCGTTGGATTCATTTAGGGATTTGGGAGATGAAGCGTTTCCACTGTTTTCTATAAATACCGCTGTCTCTTCATAGGAGCCTTCACTCTGCTCGTCTTCTTCCTCTGAGAACTTTTCTTTGAGAATTTAATTCTCTTCTTCCAGAGCTTAGTTCTCTGTTTTAAGATTTTCCAGAGTTTAACTCTGTTCGAAAAGGACCCTTTTTCCTCAGGTAATGGTAATCGAAGCACCTTTGTTTTGACAAAACTCTCTGGATTTAAAATCCAGATCGAGGGTTTCCCGAAGAACCCATTTTTCTCCAAGTAATTTAACCAAAATATGAGACCACTTGACTTCCCGCAGTAGATCACTTAGGGTTCAGATGATCCCTTAGGGAGACGATGATGGCGGTTCAAACTCATGGAATTTAATTCCATTCAAAATGTTTCTGGGAATTTAATTCCCTTTCCTTAGTAAGGAATTAAATTCCAGCGAAGAACTCGATTTCTTCACACAGAGAATCTCTGGGGTCTCTTGGCTCGAGGCGGTTCTTCTGCAATTAATGCGATGGGGATTTTGTAATGATGCCTTCTGTGGGAACTTAATTCCCTTGATTTTGTTGGGTTCGCTGTAGCGCCCTAGCCAGATCTTGTTGAGGGGAATATGCATGGTTACCACCTTTTATTAAATGCGGACATTCCCTTTGTCTTATTGTTGCGTTTTGGCCTTCTTATTGATGTGCCGTCATCTGGATTCTGTGGGGCCCATGTGTTTTGTAGCCAATGGTCCCAGGAAGCTTTGTTTTTGCTTTCTTTACTTAGTCTTCATGTTCATGCATGAATGTACGTTGCCGACTTTTCTTCTAACGGTCTTCCTTTATTGGTTTTCAGGTGCGATGACTTCTGCTCCACGCTTTCCTTTCTCTCGCTCGGAGGTGGCCTTTCCTCAGTCACCGTCTGATGAAGAGGCGATGGCGATGATTAGAGCCCATGACCCGAACTGCGCCAACCTTCTTCAATGGGGACCTTGGTACAGTCAGATTATTCAAGGTCGCAGGAGTTTTCTTTGCGCGGTGCCAACGGAGCCTACTTTCCCATTTTTACCGATGGATCCTCCAAGGACAGCTTTCGCCGTGGAAATGCCCAATTGGACTCCAACGGGGAGACTGGAGCCTTCGACGACCGGCATTCCGAACCATCCGATCCCGGCTATAGACATCTTGGGACGGCGCATTTGCCAGGGTGAGGCCCACCCGTGGGGGCAGATTTATAAGATAGGGCTCACCCCCAGACATCCTACGGGCTACCTTCTTTGGGCTCGCTACATCCTTTCTGCCCATCGGGCGCGATTGCAGAAAGTCGGGCTTTATCAGGCCGTATACGCGTCGCTATTCCATTACAAGTCCCCGCATGCTTGGTGGGTTAAGGCGTTTCTGAACCAGTGGAATCTTCCCACTAATACCTTTCTTCTGGGAGATCGCGAGGTTTCGATTTCTTTAGCCGAGTTTTATGAAATTTCGGGATTGCCGATAAGGGGTAACATGTACGAGGAGTTGCTGCCCCCTGACGAGTACATTTTTGAACCTGAGCCCGCCCCAGTTGACGGCTTATCTGCTGAGAATGCTGTTCAACACAAGCGCCCTAGTCTAATTAGGGCCTTAGGCATTTTTGATCGATTATTCACCGAGTCTGAGGAGCAAGGCGTTACTTTCAAGAGCTTCATTGCTTGTTTCATTCGTGAGGACGCCTTACCGAAGACAGCCCCAAAGTTTGCCAACATTGGGGACCCTTTTGGGTTTGGTCTGAAAAGGTTGCCGGCCAACGAATCAGATCTACCTCAGTATTACATCCCTATTATATCGCCAATGTCTTTTGAGTCCATTGCGGCACCTGGTATGGACGAGGAGACGTTCTTTGTGGGGTTTATTAGTGTCTGGCTCAGTTGGTTCGTCATCCCTATGCATCGCCGCTTCATGAGGGCTTCGGTCATCTACCCGGCGCATCGTATCGCGGAGGGGACGCGGTTGGCCATTGGCATCCCAGCCCTGGCGCACCTCTATAATGGATTGGGTACTGCGGCTAATACCTCTATGCCTGGCGTAGACGTAGTGAACTTTTCGCTTCATTACTTCACGTCGTGGATCGAAATGCATGTGCTGGGGTCTTTTGCCATGCATCAAAGGCCCGCTTTTTACGACGCCTATACCTTCCCGCGACTTATGCGACTGGTAGGTGCTTCCGCTGTCGATCCAACTCAATCTGGGGCTATTAGGGTGCTGATTTCCCCTCACGCTACCGCCGGCGGGTTAGCTTTTAATGATCGGGTTCTGTCTTCTTCTTCGGGTCCTGTTCAGCAACTTTGGGACCAGTCAAAGGACAACGCACCTTCTCTGAAGCCCCGAGAGGCCATCTACTTGTATTCAATTAGACCGGGCTACTTGGTGTTTCGCCAGGATAGTGCAGCCCTTTTTATGCGGTATAATCCTCATCGATTTGCTCGGCAGCTCGGATATGACCAGGGCGTTCCTTTTGAGGCTTTTATGATTGCTCCAGTTCCTTCGCTCGATGCTGTTCGCGACGCAGCTCATCATTTCATGAGGCTGAACATCGGCTCTCATTTCATGGTCCCTGAAGCCGAGTACATCCCTCGATGTGTGGGTGCATTCACAGGTTGGTATCTTCATCGGGTCACCCCGATTATTGCTGAAGAAAGAAGGGTTCTTCTTGGTCATGACGCTCCTCCTCAGGTCTCGCGAGTTGAGTTGCGACCGAGGGTTCCAGTCCGCTTTCCTCTGAGGGAAATTGGCGCTGCCCTCATTCCGGGGGAGTCAGGGGTAGACCTCACTCCGACCGCTGGTATGCCCTTGGGTTCTCGATCGCGAGGTAGACGGGCTCCAGCGGCAGTACCTCTGCCGGTGGCGGCGCCGCCTCCCGCAGCGTCGACGACGCCGACGTCTTCCAGGGACGAAGGCATCGAAGGCGATGTGGGCCAGCGTCGCCCTAAGGCTTCGCGAGGGAGGAAGCGGCCATCTTCAGCGACCGGCTCTGGGTCTAAGCGACAGAAGAAAGTGGCTACTACTCCGCTCGACTCTGTGATGGAATCTGAGCCTATCCTTGACGACGAACCCTTGGCCTTGCCCGCGTCTGATACTGTACTCCTCTTTCCGAGTTCGGCTGACGAGGAGGCCGCACAACTGGCTGAGGCCTTACGGCGTTCGCAAGACCCGTCCCATGATGCCAAGGTTCCGAAGAAGTCTTATCCCGCTGTAATTTTTTACGAGGACCCTTCGTGGATTCGGCGGCGATTTATCGGCCCTTTGGAGGAATGGGGGGAAAGGGCTTTGAAGCAGGTCGCTTCAGAGGATGCAGCTGATGCACTTTCTCTATGGACCGGTGGTCATGAGTCTACCCTTAAACCTCGGCGAGCTTATCTCCTTGAGAAGGAAAAGCGGCTTGAAGAAGCCATGTCAAAGGCTTCTTTGCGTATAGGTACGCTGTGCTTCTTTTGTAGTCTTTCTGATTATTTATGCTCATGGGTATGTATCATTATTTTCATTTGAACCGTGCAGAATCTTCAACGCTGGGGGAGCTTCCTACTGGCCCCTTAAAGCTAAAGCCCGCCGAAATTCTCAACGAGGCCTTGCTAGGTGTGGAGGGGGCTGATGAGGCTGCTCCTCTCGTGATAGAACCTCCAGCGGCGACTCCTGATCAAGGAGTGCTTGCCCCTTCGGGGAATGCTCTTATGGAGGCTGCCACCCTAATGACTCTTGCTGAAGGTGGCCCAAAGGCTGGAAGTGAAGTAGTCGGGACTACTCTCCCTTTGTTGGAGCCTGAGGCTATGGCGGAGACCGTCGAGGCTGCTATCCCCCTGGCTCAGAATGGGAGGAGTGTCGAAGGTATTCTTCTGCGTTTTAATTTAGTAACCCTTTCATGGTCTAAAATCTTTTATCTTTTCCAGAATTACGCGGTTTGGCAGCCACGATCGCGGATCTATCGCCTCGCCAATCATTTCAGCGTCTATTGGAGATGGCTGCCCCGCAGGCGATTCCCCCTCAGCGTATTGTCCTTTCCTCCGGACAGGGTTAGTGTCATTTGCCATTTTTTATCATAGCATTGTCACTATTTTGTGAAATGACGTTAATGTCTTTATAGTTTTAGAAGCCGATGATGAGGTCGAGGTCGTCGAAGGGCCAGGGGAACCTTCAACTCCCTCGTGCATGACTGTCGGTGAGTAACGTCTCATCAAAGTCCTGTTCATCTTGCGTTTAAAAGTTTTACTAACATCTGCCAAATCTGAACAGCCTTGCCAGTCTCCATGGCTTCGGAATCACGCATTGTGATGCCGTCCGGCCCCTACGCTTTGCGGGCTTCAGAGCGCTTGGCCCAATTGAGCCTGGTCTCCTTATCTTCCTTTATCGAGGAGCTTCGTGCTGGTAGTGCAACCACGGCCGAAGCGTTCGCCGCTGAAGCTAACGGCTCCCTTCCTTTTCTCGCCACCTATCACAGTGAGGCGGTGGTGCGGGTCTGGGTGGATTTTTGTAGGAAGGTGGAGGCCTGTTTGTATGCTCTCGAGTGTTCTCGCCTTTCCTCGGAGGCCGTGGCTGCAAAGGCGGAGTTACGAGATCTGATAGCACGACATGCGACCAACATGACGTCGTGCGAGAAGAGACTCGGCCGTAAGTTCTCAGAGAGGGAGCTAGCCTCCAAGGCGTTGGGCGAGCTTCAGGCCAGTCTTACAGCCAAAGCCAACGAAGCGTATGAGCTGTGGCGGGTGCTTCAGGAGTCCATTAAGGAGGTGGTGGCTCTTGATAAAGCCGCCACGTTTACTCGCGAGAGGGTTGAGGCTCACAAGGCCACTGAAAAAGAGCTTGAAGCCCGGCTTGCTTTATATCAGGCCCAGCAAGCTCAGGCGGAGGCTCGTCTTCTGGAGATCCTGCGTCATGAAGCTGTGGCTCAACAACAGAATGACGAGCTGGTGAAGTTACTGCACCGTCCGCCGGCTTAAGGACTTGTATCTTTTCTTCTATTTTTTTGTACATACTCATGAATAAGGGTATCTTCCTTTTTTATGAATTGTATTTTGTATCCATTTTGGTTTATGAATAAAAGATACAATTTTCCTCTCAATGATGTGTCCTCTTTTCATTGAATGCATTCTGCGGATATTCTATTTCGATCTCCTTGCAGGACAGGGATGACTCAGGGTTCAGGTTCAAGATATGCTTTCTGAGACTTCTGCATTTTACGAGCCACGAGGGTCTCATAAAGAGTTTTTCTCTCCCCAGCCGTGAGGATTTGCGAGTGCCGGATGCGGTTACCCTCGCCCGTGCTCTATGGAGTCAGGGGTTTCTCCAGATATTGTAGTTTAAAGACGTCGCGGTCAAGGTTAAGGACCTCATAGTCCGTGGATTTAAGGACTCCACAGTCCGATGTTAGTTTTAAGACATCACGGTCAAGGTTAAGGACCTCATAGTCCGTGGATTTAAGGACTCCACAGTCCGATGTTTGGTTACAGGGACCCGTCACCTCTTTGAAGACGTTGAGGAATTACAACGCCGGGCATCAAAGGAGTGAAGAGATGTACCCTTAAACCGAGGCAAAAATCTGTGAGGAATAGGGGTGGTTGGTTGTTAGTTTTAAGACATCGCGGTCGAGGTTAAGGACGTCATAGTCCGTGGATTTTAAGGACTCCACAGTCCGGTGTTTGCTCTGGATGCTTCACACGGGTTCACTGCCGTGCTTGGCGAGGACCAGGCTCCGCTCTGGGCGTTTTCCGTGGGGTCAAAGGGTGACGTTATCCACGTTCCACGTAACCAGGAATTTTGCACTAGATGCTTCACACGGGTTCACTGCCGTGTTAGGCGAGGACTAGGCTCCGCTCTGGATGCTTCGCACGGGTTCACTGCCATGCTCTGCGAGGACCAGGATCCGCTCTGGACGTTTTCCACGGGGTCAAAAAGTGACGTTATCCGCTTTCCACGTAACCAGGAAGTTTGCACTAGATGCTTCACACGGGTTCACTGCCGCGTTAGGCGAGGACTAGGCTCCGCTCTGGATGCTTCGCACGGGTTCACTGCCATGCTCTGCGAGGACCAGGATCCGCTCTGGACGTTTTCCACGGGGTCAAAGAGTGACGTTATCCGCTTTCCACGTAACCAGGAAGTTTGCACTAGATGCTTCACACGGGTTCACTGCCGTGTTAGGCGAGGACTAGGCTCCGCTCTGGATGCTTCGCACGGGTTCACTGCCATGCTCTGCGAGGACCAGGATCCGCTCTGGACGTTTTCCACGGGGTCAAAGAGTGACGTTATCCGCTTTCCACGTAACCAGGAAGTTTGCACTAGATGCTTCACACGGGTTCACTGCCGCGTTAGGCGAGGACTAGGCTCCGCTCTGGATGCTTCACATGGGTTCACTGCCATGCTCTGCGAGGACCAGGATCCGCTCTGGACGTTTTCCACGGGGTCAAAGAGTGACGTTATCCGCTTTCCACGTGACCAGGAAGTTTGCACTAGATGCTTCACACGGGTTCACTGCCGTGTTAGGCGAGGACTAGGCTCCGCTCTGGATGCTTCGCACGGGTTCACTGCCATGCTCTGCGAGGACCAGGATCCGCTCTGGACGTTTTCCACGGGGTCAAAGAGTGACGTTATCCGCTTTCCACGTAACCAGGAAGTTTGCTGATTGTATCCGCATTTCACGGGATGGGGGTTGACTCTTGGCGATATGTGTCGCTGAGCCATGGAACTTGGGGTTGCCACTGTTCCGTTTCGCTTGATGTTGTGTCGTCGAGACAATGAAAGCTAGGAATTTGGCCTTCGCTTCATTTGCTGGTATCGCGTCTGCTGTATCGAGACGAGTGCCACGGTGATGAACACTAAGTTATCTGTGAACCGCTGAGATTTTGCAAGTTGTCCCATCATTTCGGCCATTTTGTCATGCATGTGTGGCTTGCTAGCTTCTTGCGGCAAGCTCGGATTTCTTGGATACGGGTTTCGGCATCAGCACCGCTACAACTGGAATGTTGCCAGGAGCGGATCATCATTTGCCTCTGTCGACGTTTGAACAAAGGTGGCTTAGCAAACAGGGTTAAGGGTCCTGTCGACCAAGGCTTTTGACCTCATGAGCCGTAAGGGTCTCACAAAGGCGTTTCTCCCTACAAGTCGTGAGGATCCTGCAGGTGTGTTTTCTCCTTAAGAATCGTGGGGATTCTTAAGTGCATGTTCTCTTGTAAGTCGTAAGGATCTTACAAAGAGGATTTTCCCCTTATAAGTCGAGAGGACTTGCAAGGGTTGTTCACCATGTAGATATATCCCCAGTCGCGGGTGGGACTTTGTTAGGGAAATGTTTATTCGCGCCCGTGGATTGTATACAAGGGTCAGTACGAGCCGCTTGTAGGGCAGTATCGGAGGTTGTGGAGGATTCGCTTAAGAACAGGTTTAGGTTTCTGTAACTTAAGACTTTCAAGTCTTATGAGCCGTGAAGGGTCTCATAAGAAAATTCTCCTTACGAGTCGTGAGGATCTCGTAAGTGTATTTTCTCCTTAGGAATCGTGAGGATCCCTAAGTGTGTTGCTCCTTTGTGAGTCGTAAGGATCTCACGCAGGTGATTTCTCCTTACAAGGTCGAGAGGACCCTGTAAGTGTCTTTTAACGAGGCTGCGCCCTTTCGGGTTTTCAAAAACACTCGCCGGTAGCCCTGCTGTTTTTACTCACGGAGCCCTTTCGGGTTTTCATCCGTGCCCATTTTGCTTTATGGACGTACCGTTTTTTTTTTTTTTTTTTTTTTTTTTTTTTTTTTTTTTTTTTTTTATCTGTCTCGCCAGCCTAAGAATGCTGCGGCAGTAATTTAGGGACGTTTCGGTCCGTCGTTAGTTTAAGGACGTTTCGGTCCGTCGTTAGTTTAAGGACATTTCGGTCCACCGTTAGTTTAAAGACGTTTCGGTCTCTTGATAGTTTAAGGACGTTTCGGTCCGTTCATAGTTTAAAGACGTTTCGGTCTCTTGTTAGTTTAAGGACGTTTCGGTCCCTTGTTAGTTTAAGGACGTTTCGGTCCCTCGCTAGTTTAAGGACGTTTCGGTCCGTCGTTATGGGAAGGCCAGCTACTGCTTGTAAAGTCTGAGCCTAGGAAGATAGCGAGCGGACATAGTCGTCGTCATCTATCGTTGACCCAGGCTGTGGCTCACTAAGCATAGTATCTCTTCAAGAAGCGGCCATTTATTGGTCTGAAAGGCCTCTCACCGTGCATGTCCACCAGTAGATAGGCTCCACCCTGGTAAACCTGGTCTATGATGTATGGGCCTTCATAGTTTGGCTCGAATTTTCCCCGCTTGGCACGATTGGGGATCATAGGTCTTTTGACTACCAGCACGAGTTCGCCTTGGCGGAACGCCCTTGGCCTGGTCAATCTTTCGTACGAGCGCGTCATCTTTGCTCTGTAGGCTTCTAGATGTTGTTGCGCTATAAGTCGGGTTTCGTCGAGGGCATCAAGCTCCTCAAGTCGAAGGTGGGCATTTTCCTCGTCGGTCAGTTCGTGGTGGACTGCCACTCGTAGAGAGGGTAACTCTATCTCGAGGGGGAGTACTGCTTCCGTCCCAAATACTAACGCGTATGGCGTTGTGTTTGTGGCCGTCTTGAATGTAGTTCGATAAGCCCAAAAGGCTTCTTGCAGCCTCTCGTGCCAGTCTCTCTTATTCCGGGAGACGGTCTTTTTTATGATCTTCGTCAAGGTCTTATTGAAGGCCTCGGCCAGACCGTTGGCTCGCGGGTTGTAAACTGAAGAATACCTCCAGTCTATATTGTGCTGCTGCGCGAAGCGGCTAATCTTATGGCTCCTGTAGGCTGGCCCGTTATCGGAGATAATCCGCCGTGGGGTTCCAAACCGATAGATGACGTGCGTTTTGAAGAAATGGAGGATATTCTCCGTCTTCACTTCCCTCAGTGGTACTGCTTCTGCCCATTTGGAGAAGTAATCAGTCGTCGCCAGGATAAAACGGTGTCCCCGAGATGATGCTGGTTCAATGGGGCCGACTATGTCAGTCCCCCACATCTCGAATGGCCAGCTGGCCACCGTTGGGTGTAGCGGATTGGGATGTTGGTGGATAAAGTCTCCATGAATCTGGCACGAGTGGCATTGCCTCGCGTATTCGAGGCAGTCCTGGATCATCGTGGACCAGTAATAACCCATCCGTTTAATTTTTAACTTCATCTTTGGGCCTGCTTGATGAGAACCGCAAAGCCCGTCGTGAACTTCCTGGACGACTTTTTCTGCTTCGTCAGGTCCCAAGCATCTCAGCCATAGAGAATCAAGCGATCTCTTGTATAGAGTATCGTTGACGAAAGCGAAAGATAGAGCTCGTTTCATGAGCTGATGTCTTGAGGACGCTTCTTTGGGCATGCGGCGGGACTTAAAGTAGTCTATGAAGACTTCCCTCCAGTCCTCGACCTTCTCTTGGTCTTTTATTTGTAGGGTTGTCTGCTCAGTTGCTCCCTCTTTATATAATTCCGGAGGTATTTCTGCGGGGGTGAGCA
The DNA here is from genome assembly GCA_030015575.1 of Agapanthus africanus. Classification (NCBI taxonomy): domain Eukaryota; kingdom Viridiplantae; phylum Streptophyta; class Magnoliopsida; order Asparagales; family Amaryllidaceae; genus Agapanthus; species Agapanthus africanus. The sequence goes on from CM057341.1 coordinate 779,721,022, forward strand.
CTCGACGGCTTTGTACCACGATTCTGACATCATCGAGGTTCTCGTCGGCCAGTTCTTTAGCAAGCTTAGCCAATGCGTCTGCTTTGCTGTTTTCTGCGCGTGGTATGTTCTCCAAAGTGTAGGAAGGAATTTGGGACAATAGTTGTTGCACCCTTTCGCCGTACTTCACCAGCTCCGGTTTGCACGTTTGGTAGTCGCCATTCACTTGACTAACGACCAGCTGAGAATCCCCGTATATGAGGAGGTCTTCAATTCCCATGTCAATGGCAAGCTCGAGACCTGCTATCAGGGCTTCGTATTCAGCTTCATTGTTTGTCCTTGGCTCTGTTAAGGAGAAGGCAAAGCGCATTATCCCTCCTTGTGGAGTCGCAAAGATGAGGCCTATCCCTGACTTGATCATTGGGATACCTTGCTTTTGTTTCTTTATAGAGGACGCTCCATCGAAATAAAGTTCCCATCGGGCGCTTCCACCGCTAATCCCATCAAATGCATGCTCGTCCGGCAAGTCACAATTCAAAGGAGAATCGGCCGGTATCGGGTGCTCAGCGAGGAAATCGGCAATGGCCTGGCCCTTCACTGCCTTGAGAGGTTGATATGTTATCGAGAACTCCATCAAGAGCAGGGCCCATTTAGCGAGTCGCCCCGTCAATATGGCTTTTGACATCAGATATTTAAGAGGGTCCACCTTCGAGATGAGACAGACTTCATGTGCCAACGCATAGTGCCTGAGCTTTGTTATCGCGAAGATTAACGCCAAGCAATGTTTTTCAATGGGAGAGTAATTGCTTTCTGCCCCCAGTAGAACTCGACTTAAGTAGTAGAGTGCTCTCTCTTTCCCCTGATCGTTCTCTTGCGCCCATAGTCGCCCAAGGAACCTTCGAGGGCGGTTGTATAAAGAATGAGGGGTTTTCCTTTGACCGGCGCAGCTAATACCGGCGGGTTCTGTAGGTACTGCTTGATCTCGTCTAGTGCGCCTTGGCATTTTTGATCCCAGACGAATGGGGTTCCCTTCTTCATCAGGTGACTGTAGGGGCGGCATTTGCCTGAAAGATTTGCGATAAATCGCCGGATGTATGCGAGCTTCCCTTGGAGAGACCGCAACTGTTTGAGGGTTTTTGGCGGGGGCATTTCCATGATCGCTTTAATCTTTGACGGATCTATCTCAATACCTCGGTGTCGGATGACGAATCCCAAGAATTTTCCCGAGGAGACTCCAAACGCGCATTTGAGGGGATTCATCTTCAAATTATATTGCCGAAGGCGTTGAAATACAGTCTCTAGGTGCTTTAAGTGATCTTCATATGACATGCTCTTTACTACGAGGTCATCGATATAGCACTCGACGATGTCATGTATGAGGTCGTCGAAGATCTTTGTCATGGCCCTTTGATAGGTAGCGCCGGCATTCTTTAGACCGAAGGGCATAACCCTGTAGCAAAATACACCCAAAGGGGTCCGGAAAGCGGTGTGCTTCTGGTCTTCGGGATGCATTTTTATCTGATTGTATCCTGAAGAACCGTCCATAAAGGAGAAGATCTCGTGAGTAGACGTGTTATCTATCATTAGCTCGGTTACCGGCACTGGGAAATCATCTTTTGGACAGGCTTTGTTGAGATCCCTGAAATCCACGCATATACGCACCGTCCCATTCTTCTTCATCACCGGGACGATATTGGCGATCCAATCGGGATATTGGACTTCTTGAATGAATCCAGAATCGATCAGTTTCTTGACTTCGGCGTTGATGCTCATCTCAAGCTCGAGCCGCATCCTTCTTGGTGCCTGCTTGACTGGCCTGATGTCTGGGGATATTGCTAATCTGTGCACAGCGACCTCCGGATCTAATCCTGGCATCTCAGAGTAGTTCCACGCGAAGCAGTCTTTATGCCGTAGAAGCACGTTCTTTAACGCGGCCACCCTCTCCTCAGAGAGTAGCTCGCTGACAAATGTTGGTCGCGGGTCCTCTGCCGATCCCAACTCAATCTTTCTGAGGTTATCTGCGGTAGTATGTATACCGTCTTCCAGTTCTTTTGGAGCGGGCGGGAATTCCGAGATAACCTCATCATCGCTGTTTTCGAAGCACCGGGGAGGGTTGTCTACCGTAATCGTATAACAGGCGCGAATCCACTCCCGGGGCCGAGGCGGATCTGGCTCTGCTCTTGTGGCCTTGGGCTCGTGCTTTCGTGGCGGCGTTACCCTCCAGCTGTTGGATAAAGCGAATCTGCCCCGTTGGTACTGGTCCTCGACCCAGTTCTTGAAGGTGAAGCAGTCTTCGGTAGGATGTCCTGCGGCCCGGTGATAAGAGCAATAGCCCGAGCGAGAGGCCTTGCTAGTTTGCTCAGGATGCCTAGACTCTGGGAGCGCGATCATTCGATGCTTTAGGGCGAGTCTGAGTAACCTTTCCGTCTTGTCTCGGGGGAAGGAGTACGCTCGACTCATCTTTTCTATGAAGGACGAATCCGAGCTGTGCAATACCCGATTACGTAAACCTCTAATCCTGCGTCGTTGTTGTCGGCTCTTCTTCCCGCTTTTCGACTTATTTCCGTCTCCGCATTGGGTCTTTCGTATGATGGGTTGACAAGGATGAACGTCTTTGTCTTTTGCAATCTGTTGAAATAGACGTTGCGTCCTGGCCTTCTCATAGATAGCCGTTTCGCGGCTACGGTCTTCCCGAGCTTTCTGACCCACTTTCCTGATAGGCTTGCCCATTCGTTCTTCAAACGACGGACTTGGCGCTTCAATCGCGGGGTCTAGTTTTGATGAGGGATCGGCATCTCCTGACAGTGTGTCCTCTTCTTCATCAAAGGTATATGTGGCGTAGCTGCTGTGGGCCCGCTCCCGTTTTCCGGTTCTCGCGTATCCAAGCCCAAGTGTTTCCATTTTCCCGTTGGGCAATTTGCGTTGGGTTCCAGGGACATCCCAAATCCTGTTGTAGAACCGAGCCTGTCGAACAGTTTGTTTTAAGGGTACTCCTTGACGCTTCAATAGCTTCTTTAATCCGTTCGTATAGTATCTGGGCAGTCGGATGGGTTGGAGTCTGTCGCATGTAGCATCTGCGCCATGCCAGATCTCTTTCTCTGTTTTCGACTCTGAAGATCGGTAAAATAGGATTACTTTCTCACCCTTTCGCCTGGGGGGGACGCAAAACGTTTGCAGCTCTTGCACACTGTGAGCTTGAAGCGTGTCGAGGTCCTTGTAGTGTTCTCGCGGTACCATGGTGATTTGCAGGTTATGGTCATCGCCCGGAGGTGCTTGCATTGAAAGCCGATTGGAGAATACGGCGTTGACCTCATCTTCCGAATCACTTCCGAAGACCAGTATGCGGGTGGGCGTCCTCCGGTTGTTGCGTTGAGATGGCCCCGTATAAACTATCTCTTCTTCTTCTTCGGTATCGCTTCCGAAAACAGGGATGGTGGCGGCGGCCTTGTTCTCCGAGTCGTGACACCTTTCTGTATCTTCAAAGTCTGGCAAGAAGTATTTCGCATCCTCGTATTTGCGGACTTCGTTCACGGAAAATGGGTTCAGCTCACCCGTTACAGTATACTCGAAACCATCTTTAAAGTACTTCATACACTGATGTTGTGTAGAAGGGACGATGTTGTACTCGTGTAACCAAGGACGGCCGAGCAAGGCGTTGTAACAGGTCTTGGCGTCAATGACATGGAATTTGATGTCTGTGACGAGAAGCCCGAAGCGTAACGTTAATATCACGGACCCGAGAGTCCGTGACGATTGTGAATCGAAACCGGAGATAGTGATTTTGTCACGAGCGAGATGTTGCACACTCATGCAGATTTCCTTCAACACCCGAACATTAAGGAGATTGACGGAGGATCCATTATCCACCAGGATCTTGCCAATCTTGATGTCATGACAGTACCCAGAGACATATAGGGGACGGTTATGGTCGCACGTCCCGAGAAGGAGGTCTTCATCACCGAAAGTGACGTCGGCCGTATGCACTTCTTCCAGTTCGTCCTTCATCTTTTCGGTGGCGAGAAAGGCTTGGAATTGCTCAGGTTCTTGTAGTGCCTTAATTAGTGAGTCCCGTGCTTCTTTTGATAATAGGAGGGCGTCGAGAATGCTGAGCTGAGAAGGTAGCTTCCTTAGATGCGCGAGGATGTTATAGTCCACTTTACTCCTCCTAGGAGGGTCTTTGGCAGCCAGTTCTTTCGAGACTTGGTCATCCAAAGTGATATCTTCAGTGACCTTTTCCTTTCCCTTATCTTTTCTATTCGTAGGCCCGAGATTCTTTTCCGGGAGTGTGCGATTGCGCAACTGAGTGTTTCCGCAGGCTTCTGATTCCTCATCTTTCCTTAGCGCGGATTCTTCAAAGAGAGGGCCCAGAGTCACTTCTTCATCAGAGTCGCTCCCAAAGGTGAGGACTTGCGACCCCTCGGCATGAGCCATATAACAGTTGCCAGTAATTCTGTTGGGCCCGTCAACGGCGCTTCTTTGCTCCCGACGGCTCTTGCGTTTCATGCGTTTGAAATGTTGCCGACGAGCAACATATCCTTGCCACCATATCTTAAAGGCGTCGCACTCCTCTGTGGGGTGTGAAACTTTCCGATGATATGCACAGTAATCGGGGTGCTTTTCCGCCCCATTGTGTGTGTTTCCTTCCGAGGGTGGTAACCTCATTCCCATTGACATGGCTTTGGCGAACCTTTTCCTCGTCTTGAATATCTTCCTGTCCATCTCGGATGCCTTTCGCTCTGGCAGGAGTAGTTCAACTCCTTCGTTCAGTTGCCCGCATTTGGTTCCTCCTGATGCTGCCATCTCACGCTCTTGGTCTGCTTTACTTTTTAGACGAATCTCGTCTAGGAAGGCATTGATCATATCAGTTGTCAGCGTCGCACGCTTTGGTTCGGGTTCCGCCTTCAGCTTCTTAGTGCTAGGAGTTTTCTCATCATTGGTAAACGAGTGGGAGATCATGTTGCAACTTGCCGCATATCCCTCGGATTCATCCGACGAGTTCTCTCCATCATCGTCCTCTTGAAAGATATGGCTGAGGAACTCTTGCAGTGTGACAGGAGTTCGCGCCTTCTGATTATATTCTTCCAGCGCGTCGATTTGCTTCTGCAAGTTTGTTCGCTCGTCTCCAAGCTTCGCGGGCTTCTTGGATTTCTTCTTCTTTTTCTTCGAAGCTTTTGACGGCTGGGCGTGAGTATTTGGGCCCTTGTCAGCAGTCTTCGTAGTTATGCGGGGCTTCACTGCTCCTTCGATAATTCGAGGTTCAAGAGGGTCCTTCCATTCGACTGCAGGGCACGCGTGAAGGTCTCTCAGCATCCTTTTGGTCTTTGTTGATAGCACGACCTCCCATGGAATTTCTTCGATAAAGGAGCAGGTTGCCCCCGATGTGTCCGTCTTTTTAGGAGTATGTGGTTGTGGCGGGTTCACCTTCCACTTTTCGGACAGTACAAACTTCCCCTGAAGGTATTGATCTTCGATCCATCCTTTGAAGACGAAGCAATCTTCAATCGGATGGCTTACCGTCTGATGGTAAGGGCAATAGTTGGGGTTATTCACCTCGGTGGGTTGTGGCGGTCGCCTTGGATTCGGGAGGTTGATAAGTCTGTTGCGTATTGCCAGCTCAAATAACCGTTTTGTCTTGTCTCGTGGGAACGAGTAGGGACGCTTCATCTTTTCGTTATAATATCGGCGTCTTTCTTCCAATTGATCTGCCGATTTCGGGGCGTCAGGCTGCTGTTGGGTGTTCGCGACAAAGGTTGCCCTTCCTTTACCCTTATCATTCCGAGGTTCTGACTTCGGAGGAGGTGGCCTATGACCCATCTGGTCCATCTGAGCCAACTTGTCGATTAAAGCCTGGAATGTGGTTGGCTTAAAGAACATCATAAACTGGGAGATAGTTGCGTGGGGGTCCAAGGTTCCCACGAACATACCCACTGCGGGTGCTTCCTCAATGCGTTGCTCGCATCTCGACCACAAATTCCGCCAGCGTATAGCGTACTGGACCCAGGTTTCGCCTGGCTTTACCCTGGCGTTAATCAAAGCAGTAATTGGAGTGCGCTCGCTGGCGCTTGCGAACCGCTGAGTGAACAACAACTCCATTTCAGCGAACGTTTTGACGGAATCGTTCGGAAGTTCTGAATACCATTCGAATGCTGTTTCTGATAAGCTGCCCACGAACTGACGGAGTAACAGTTTATCGTCACCGCCGGTGTTACCGCAGAGGGCCCGGAACTGGGCGACGTGTTGATGAGGATTGCCGGTCCCCTTATACACATGGAATTTCGGTATCGTATAGCCTTGCGGGTACTTGATTTGATCGTACCAGCTTGGATACGGCCGCCCTGTTTTCACGACTTGACCAGCTGCCTCAGTCGCATGATGGTCCCGGATTTGCTGGGCTATGTAGTCGGCTAAGTCAGCCTTAGAGATCGTCTCTTCCTTGGCCGTTGAGAGGGCTGGTGGTGGATTTGACGTTTCTCCTCGGTCATCTTCCAGAACGATTGGGGGATCTTCAATGGGTGGGTCCTGTTGGATCATCATTCCTATCATATCTTGGAAGAGAAGGCCCATGCGCTGTATATTAGCCGCTTGTTCCGCAGCCTCTTTGTCCTTTTTCTCCAATGTCCGGCGAAGGAACTCAGCGTCGGTTTCCTCCTCTCGGCGTGCGTCTGAGGATGTTTCCGGGCTTTCTTTCGGCCCGGTGAGCGCGGCCATAGCATTCATCATTTCTTGGAGCTTTTGTTGCTGCTCCTGGGATCTCGTTACGGATCGGGTTAGCGGTCGGTGGCCTGTAGAAGTGCGGCTCTCCTCCTTTCCAGAGGCCATGTATACGGTGTGGACCATCATGCCCCCATACTTAGGGTGTCCGGGCTTGTTGCTTTTAGCCGTCGTTGCACGTCGAGGGATCTTCTCGGGCTCCCTCCTTTTATGAGCCATGGAGGTTGAGGGGGCCGTCGAGGTAGGCGTCCAAACAGCCTTTTGGGTTTTCGTCTGGTGACCAGCTTTTGGTTGGATCTTCAGCTTCTTATGCTGGCGGGAGAAGTTTGGATCGATGATTGAATCCCGGGCCCGCCGCCAAACCTTATAGATTTTGGAAGACAGCCGTTGAGGAGATCGGGGCTGTTCTGATTCTGTTTCCACAACCTTTTCTGATGGGGGAGGAGACCTCTTCAGCACTGCGGTAGGGGAATTCCTTCGCACCTTATTTAGCATTTCAAAGCTGTTTCCAGTTGGAACAGCAGCATCAACTTCTACCACCGGGGCTGGTGGAGTCAATCCAGAGGGGGAGTTGCCCCCAGCCTTCCTTATTCGGCGCCAATGACGACGTCGAGCGCATCGAGCAGACGGCGTAGAGTCAGATATAAGAACGGTTTCATCTTGCCCCCTGTGTGGGTGGGGGGTCGTTGTTGGTGTTAGCCTGTCAAAGACCGATGTCCTTTGTGCAACGGGAGCGGGAGCTGAAGCCGTTAATCTGGTAAAGACCGACCTTTTGGCCGGGGAAGCTGCCTTGGCGATTTCGGAAGCATGAGCGGCCGTTTTCTTAGGAGCAGCCTTCTCTGCGACGAATCTGCAGGATTTCTGGCCCAATCTAGAAAAGACTGAGGCGTTGACATCGGACGACTCGGTGAGAGGAGCCGTGGCAGGGGTGAGACGATCAAAGACCGACTTCTTGAGGGCTTCCTTTGTCAGCACTGGCGCCGTGAAGCTGGATGGCGGGAGTATAGTCCCAAAGAACAATCCGGTGGTGGCCTGAGTCACCTGGTCCACTGGCATTGTGAACAACGAAGCAGCTTGGGGTCCATAGGCTACACCTCCTGGCGAGGCAAAGCGTTGGTCGCGATTGCAGCTCGAGCAATTGGAGGATTTCGCAGAAGTAGAAGCCATCGATCCTTTGCTTTCTGCAATAGGCAAGGCGCCAATTCTTAGTATCTTGAAACCCAAGGGCAACTGTTAGCGAACCGCGATTGGTTCGCGAATCACGACACACGAAGTGTGGAGTGGAAAGAGGAAAAGGTCCCACCGGGCGTGCCAGAATCTGTTCCCCTCCGAAAGACGGCGTGCAAGGCTGCGATGTCTTGGCACTGAGATTCGGGGCAGATGCTAATTTGTGCTATCCGTTCACCTCTCCGAAGATGCCAAGTTGGTTTATGGCACCATGTATCGAAGGTCTAAGCGGATGCGACCGATGTAGCAGACTTCGTCAGATTCCCCCTCGTTGAGGGGTTTTTTGATTGTGGGGACGCTCTTCCCTGCAGGCGCGAGCCCCTGCAGTTAATTACGCTACCGCATTGCGGTAACAACTTTCTCCTTCTCCAGATGGTCACTTCGTGTCGTGTGTGTTTGTTTTATGTTTTGTTGCCCGTGGATCGTTTACGGAGACTGAGTTATGTCGTCGCCCGTAGGGCATGGACTAGTCCAAATCCGAGTTATCTTAGATTTGGGTTTGGGGGTTTGGTTTGAGGATACGTTAGCCATGCTTGAGGCTAAGATCAACTCAAACGTTTGTTAAGGATACGTTAGTCCGATTTGAGACTAAGATCAACTTAACAGGATCGTTTGGATCCGACAAAAGAGCGTTTGGGCTCCATTGTTCCAGTTTTAGGGACATAGTGGTCCATCGTATGTGTGTGGCCGTCGGGACCCGTCACCTCTCTGACGACGTTGAAGGATTACAACGACGGGTGTCAGAGGGATTCAGAGATGTACCCTCGAACCAGAGTTAATTGGGGGGATTTGTAGTCCAGTCTGCTTGAAGGTTTAAGGACGCGTTAGCCATTTTTGAGGCTAAGATCGACTTAAACAGGACCGTTTAGATCCGACGAAAGAGCATATGGAGGCTCTATCGTTCTAGTTTAAGGACATTGCGGTCCATGGGTAGTTTAAGGACATTGCGGTCCATGGGTAGTTTAAGGACATTGCGGTCCACGGGTAGTTTAAGGACATCTCGGTCAATGGGTAGTTTAAAGACATCTCGGTCAATGGGTAGTTTAAAGACATCTCGGTCAAGGTTAAGGACATCATAGTCCATGGGTTTAAGGACTCCACAGTCCGGTATGTGCTCTGGATGCTTCACACGGGTTCACTGCCGTGCTAGGCGAGGACCAGGCTCCGCTCTGGATGCTTCACACGGGTTCACTGCCGTGCTCTGCGAGGACCAGGATCCGCTCTGGACGTTTCCCGCGGGGTCAAAGAGTGACGTTATCCACGTTCCACGTAACCAGAAATTTTGTATCATGCATGGGTTTAAGGACCCCACAGTCCATGTCATGAATGGTCTTCGGGACCCGTCACCTCTTTGAAGACATTGAGGGATTACAATGCCAAATATCAAAGGAGTGAAGAGATGTACCCTAGAACCGGGGTGGATTAGATAGTCCGTGGCCCAATTTGGGTCAAGACTGTTCGATTATGTCATGAGCCCATCGGCTCAGTTAATCACAAATTGAGGACTTATGGCCAGCTTGGGCTAAGTCCAGTCAGGTCTGGAATATTGACTCTTTGTTGTTCCATTGAGGGAGAGTGTTTGCCTCTATCCCTTTAGCCAATTGGGCCAAAGCCTGGTGTTAAATATTTCAGAGCAATCAGTGTTGAACACTGGGGATAAGATTGATGAGTTAGTGTTCAACACTAAGAGATAATTGGTGTTAAACACCAGTACTAAGGCTTTCTCAAATTAGTGTTAAACACTAAAACAGATCAGTGTTGAACACTGCCAATAAGGCTTTCTAACCAGCATTGAATGCCAAGGCCCGACAGTGTTTTAACACTGGGCTTGAGAGTTTTAATTTTAGTGTTAAACACTAAGGTAAGAAGGGTCACGTGGCAGTACGTGAGAGCGCCCTCCCTTCAGTTGTTTTGCTGAAATTATCATTTCTTTCAAAGCATCACGTGCCATCACGTGACGGGCATTCAAATGCTTGTATATTAGAGTTTCTGCCAAGGTCACGTGGGTCACGTGGGGTGCTGCCTCGAAGGGGCTTTCTGTAGGGGTTTTGGGGGGTCACGTGGTGGCACGTGACCCTACCTCTATGTTTTTTTTAGAGGATCTGTTACTCCTTTCTTCAGGAATTAAATTCCTCGAACTTTAAATTTCAGAGGAATTAAATTCCTATTTCCTTTTGAAGACTTGTAGAGTTGAACTCTGAATTTTCTGTAGGAATTAAATTCCTCGTTTATATGGAGAACTGAAAAGGGTTCAACCCTTAATAAAAGCTTTCAAGGAATTATACTTCCCATTTTAAAGAATTATAATTAAGGGAATTAAATTCCTGTTATTTCCACAGAACCACATTCTTAATTAGGGTTCAACCCCTGTTTCTTTTGTTTTGAAGGAATTAAATTCCCATGATACAGGGTCGAGCCCTAATTTTATTTTTTAAAGGAATTGAATTCCTATAGTTCTGCGAGAATTAAATTCTCATGCTTGCGTTCCCTCTCTATGTTTTGGATCTGCATGGCAGGATCTCGACCCATTGAGAATTAAATTCTCAACCTAAAGGGGAGATGTGCACTTTACAGATCCTCTATCAAAGAGAGAAGAAATGTACTCTTCTGTTTTATGTATCAGAGTTAAACTCTGTTGGGAATTAAATTCCCCCTCTTCCAAAAGGCCTTCCCTTTCTTACCTAGGGTTTTTGCAGAAAATCGAAGTCTTTTCCAAGTATCAAAGCTTTTCTCCTTTTTTCTTTCTCTGCGCGTGTCCCCCTTTTTGTATCTCTTGGCTCCTATTTATAGGAGAAGCAGCCGAATCAATCAGTTTTTGACGAATCTTCATGGAGATATTTGATTTGCATTTATTGTTCATTCTGGACCTTTGGATTATTAGGTGAATATTATTCACCTTTGGATTTCAAATTCAGAGATTCTCCCTTTTTATTTTGGTTAGATTTAAGGGGGAAATCTTTCCAAACCCGAGATTTTCCATAAATAAATGACCTCTGAATCTTTAATTTGATTGGATGCATATAGTTGCGTTCCTTTGGCAAGATCTGAATTTCTTTCAGAATTTAATTCTGTTGATAAAATGGGCTTTGAAATCCGGTCACGTGTGACCACGTGATCCATGGTCACGTGTGAGCACGTGACCCCCTTTGGAATGAAGGATCCTCTTTCTTTCTGCGTTCTGCCCTCTTCTGCTGCTCAGCCGTCACGTGTTACCACGTGACCCCTGGTCACGTGTGAGCACGTGATCCTTGTTTGAACTTTCTTTCTTTGGTTGTTCTGAAGAATGCGTTTGCTGCCTTAAACGTCACGTGCCAACACGTGACCCTGGTCACGTGGGAGCACGTGACTTCTTCTGAAGCCTTTTTCTTGACTTGGTCAGTTACCCGACGTGCCTTTGACGCTTGCATTTAAACGTCACGTGTCGCCCTGTGACCCTGATCACGTGGGAGCACGTGACTCCCCTTGAAGCTTTTCTTTTCCTTCTTCGCAGTCAGGGAATTGAACTTGCCTTAATGAAGTTTTTAGGTGTCACGTGCCAACACGTGACTGCTAGTCACGTGTAAGCACGTGACCCCCTTTTGAAGCTTTCCACAGAAGCTTTCCTGATTTTAAATCAGGAAACAACGTGGATTAGTCCAAATCCGTATTTACTTAGATTTGGTTTTGGTGTTTTTAGTTTAAGGATACGTTATCCATATTGAGGCTAAGATCAACTTAAACGTTTGTTAAGGATACGTTAGTCCTGTTTGAGACTAAAATCAACTTAACGTGGTGAACCATTTAATATATGGCCGTCGGGACTCGTCACCTCTCTAACGTCGTTGAAGGATTACAACGATAGGTGTCAGAGGAGTTCGGAGATGTACCCTTGAGCCGAAATTGATTTGGAGTTTTATAGTTCATTTGAATGTTTAAGGATACGTTAGCCGTGTTTGGGGCTAAGATCAACTTAAACGGGACCGTTTAGATCCGGCAAAAGAGCATTTGGAGGCTCTATTGTTCCAGTTTAGGGACGTGGTGGTCCATGTTCCAGTTTAGGGACGTGGTGGTCCATCGCCAGTTTAGGCACGTGGTGGTCCAATATTAGTTTAAGGACGTTTCGGTCCATCGCCAGTTTAGGGACGTAGTGGTCCATCATTACTTTAAGGACGTCTCGGTCCGATATTAGTTTAAAGACGTCTCGGTCCAATATTAGTTTAAGGACGTCTCGGTCCATCGCCAGTTTAGGGACGTAGTGGTCCATCATTAGTTTAAGGACGTCTCGGTCCAATATTAGTTTAAGGACATCTCGGTCCGATATTAGTTTAAGGACGTCTCGGTCCAATATTAGTTTAAGGACGTCTCGGTCCACGAGTTTAAGGACCCAGCAGTCCATATTCATGTGTGGTCGTTGGGACCCGCCACCTCTTTGACGTCGTTGAGGAATTACAACGATAGATGCCAAAGGAGTTCGGAGATGTACCCTCGAACCAGATGTAAATTGATATAGGAGAGCAGCTGTGCTCAGTCAATTTAGTTTGAGAACTTACGGCCATGATTGGGCTAAGTCCAGTTTCAATATCTTTTGTCTTTGGCTTGTGCTAGGGTTTTTCCCCCTTTTTAAATAATGCATTGCATTATTTTTCTTTGTTTTGGTTGGGCTCTGCCCTTTTATAAATTATGCAGAGCATCTATTTTGTTTGAGCTTTGCCCTTTTTATTGCTTTGCAATTTATTTTGGCCTGTTAGGTCTTTTTGGCTTGGACCTGCCCCTTTAGCAGAAGAAATGCATTGCATTTATCAGGCGCTTTGCGCCAATCAGAGAGCGCAAGCACTTGTAGTGTTGACACATGTCACGCAAGCGCAGTGCGCTGCGCCAATGCGCTGCGCATACGCTGCTGACACACAGCGCCAATTCAGGAGCGCAACAACGCAGTTTGCAAGTGCAAAGCACTATAATTTAAGAATCTTTTAGATTCAAGAACCAAGGGTTTATAACAGAAGTGCAAAGCACTGTTTGATTTCCTGATCTAATTTTAGATCAAAGAAAACAAGTTTTCTTTCTTGTTTTTCTTTTAAAGAACCAGTGGTTCATAAAAAATGCAAAGCACTATTTTTATTTTTTTTTTGTTTTTTATTCAAGACCCTTTTGTTTTTAAATCTATGATCTGTTCATAAGAGAATTTTCTCTTTTTTCTAAAGGCTTTTTACCTTTTTTGTTCTTGAGGAGTTCTTCAGAGTTCTCTCTGTTTAATTTCTCTCCAAAAATGTTGATGCCTTTGAATTGAGACTTAGGGTCCTTTTTATAGTACCCATAAATTAGTTAATTTTGTTAAAAAAATCTTTCTCTGAATGATTTGGGGAATTTTCCCCACCGTTGAATCTTTAATCCAACGGCTTCTGTTTTACAGAAGAAAATCTTCTTGTTTTAACAAGAACAGAAAGATTTCTTAGAATTTTAGTTCTGTTTGGCGCAAATGCTCTAGAGCGTGATACGTGTCATGCAGCGCACAGCGCAGCTGTGCTTGCGCATCTGCGCTGACACGTGTCACGCAGCGCACAGCGCAGCGCAGTTGCGATTGCGCAACTGCGCTGACACGTGTCGCGCAGCGCTTGCGCAAAAGCGACTGCGCTGACACGTGTCGCGCAGCGCAGCGCTTGCGCAACTGAAGTTTTGCTTTTATTTTGTTTTTTTAATAGAGATTTGCTCTGATTGGACGCGCTGCCTTGGGCGTCGCGCTGCCGTATCAACTTTTGATACGTGGCGCATTGCGCACAGCGCAAAGAATTTGAAGCGTTGCTTCGAATTTTGAATTTTGAAATTCAAACAGAGCTTTGCTCTGATTGGGGGAAGCAGGGTTCATGCTTTTGTGGCGGTGTTACCCTCTAGTTGTCAGACAGAGCAAATTTGCCAAGCTAATACTGATCTTCAACCCAATTCTTGAAGGTGAAACAATCTTCAAGCGGATGCCCTATTACTCGATGGTAAGAGCAATAATTTGGGTCAGAGACTTCGCCTGCTCATTCGGGGTTTTTGGACTCTGGCAGTGTAAGCATTTGATGTTTTAGAGTGAGATCAAATATCTTCTTCGTCTTAACCCGAGGAAACGAGTATGCTCGACCCATTTTCTTCATGAGGGATAGATCAATAACGCTCAACTCCCGTTTGCGTGGCTTCTTAGTCCCGCTTTGTTGCTGTTGAGCGCTTTTTTGGCCTTTTGACTTGTTTCTGTTTCTGCGTCGAGCCTTTTTTATAACAGGTTGACATGGGGCGGCATTTTCGTCTTTCACGGCCTGTTGAAGAAGGCGTTGCGTTTTGGCTTTCTCGTAGATTGTCATTTCACGATTGTGATCATCTCGGACTTTTTGACCAGCTTCCCTTATAAGCCTGTCCATTTGTTCTTCAAACGAAGGACTGTGCACTTTTGTATCAGGAACTTTTACTGGTTCAGGATTATTGTCCTCCCGTTGAGCATTTGCTTCTTCATTGAAGTCGTGCACGACGTAACAGTCGCGGAGCAGTTCTCGTTTCTTGGAGCGAATGTATCCGAGCCTGATCGTCTCCATCCTCCCACTAGGTAGCTTGTGCTGAGTTCCGGGGACGTTCCAGACCCTATCATAGAATTTGGCCTTTCTAACGGTCTGTTTGAAGGGTATCCATTGGCGCTTCAACAGCCTCTTCAAGCCTTCTGTACAATATCTGAGTAGACGGATGGGTTGAAGCCTGTCCAGCGTAGGATCTGCACCGTGCCAGATTTCTTTCTCCACTTTGTTTTCTTCATAGCGGTAGAACAGAATTGCCTTCTCGTCTTCTCGCCTGGACGGGACATAGAACGTCTGCAGCTCCTCTACACTGTCGGTGTCGAGCGCATCCAGTTCTTTATAATGTTTAAGCGGCACCATGGCGACTTGCAGATTTTGCTCATCATCAGCGGAAGCTCGTATTGAAGGTCGAGCAGAGAATACAGCATGGACTTCATCCTCCGAATCACTACCAAAGATCAACGTAGGAGCGGATGGTCCTGGCTTGTTATATTAGGGCGGACCCGAATAAACTATCTTCTCTTCATTCTCGGTATCACTGCCGAAGACAGGGATGGTAGCGTTAGTTTTGTTCTCCGGCTTGTGACACCTTTCCGTGTCTTCGAAACTCGGTAAGAAGTATTTGGCATCTTCATATTTGCGAACTTTGTTCACGGAAAATGGATTCAGTTCTCCCGTCACGGTGTACTCGAGACCATCCTTGCAATATTTCATACACTGATGCTGTATAGAAGGGATGACATTGTACTCGTGTAACCATGGTCGGCCGAGCAGAGCATTGTAGCATGTCTTGGCATCTATGATGTAGAATTTAATGTCTGTGACAAGCAGCCCGAAGCGTAGCGTCAGTACCACAGATCCAAGATTTTTTGATGATTGGGAGTCGAACCCGGAGATGGTGATCTTGTCTCTAGCGAGGTGCTGGACACTCATGCAGATTTCCTTTAACACCCGCACATTGAGTAGATTAACAGATGGTCCATTATCGATCAAGATTTTACTTATCTTTATGTCATGGCAGTATCCTGAGACATAGAGGGGGCGATTGCGTTCGCACGTCCCAAGGAGAAGGTTTTCATCGCCAAAAGCAATATCGGCCGTGTGCACTTCATCCAACTCATCCTTCATCTTTTCTTCAGCCAGGAAAGCTTGGAATTGTTCCGGCTCCTGTAGTGCCTTAATCAATGAATCTCTCGCCTCTTGTGACAGTAAAAGGGCGTCAAGAATGCTGAGCTGCGAGGGTAGCTTCCTCAGATGTGCTAAGACGTTGTAATCCACCTTATTTCTCTTCGGCGGGTTCTTGGCAGTTAGCTCCTCCGCAACTTGGTCATCTAAGGCGATGTCCTTAGAGACCTTTTCTTTCCTTCTATCTTTTTTGTTTGAGGGTCCGAGATTCTTTTCAGGCAACGTGCGATTGCGCAGTTGGATATTTTCGCAAATCGTCGGCTCTTCTTCTTTTCCCGAAGTGGATTCTTTAAAGAGGGGGCTAAGCTTCAACTCCTCATCAGAATCGCTCCCGAACGTGAGCACTTGTGATCCTCCGGCGTTGACCATGCGACAATTTCCAGTGGTTCTGTTAAGCCCTTCGGTCGTACCGTTTTGCTCTCGGCGGGTCTTACGCTTTTCCCGCTTAAAATGCTACCGGTGAGCAACATATCCTTACCACCATCTATCGAAAGTTTTGCACTCCTCAGTAGGGTGCGAAATCTTCCGATGATACAAGCAATAGGAGAGGTGCATTTCCGCTTCACCGGTAACGCTTCTCTCAGAGGATGGTAGCTTCATACCTATTGACACGGCTTTAGCAAACCTCTTCCTCATCTTGAATTTACTTTTATCTGCCGTGGGTGCACTTTGCTCCAGCGGGAGTATCTCAATTCTTTCGTCAAGGCGCTGGCGTTTGGCCCTTTCGAATATAATCGCCTCGCGCTCCCGATCAACTTTGCTTTTTAAGAACGCTTCATTGAGGAATGCATCAATCACTTCATCCGATGGCCCTAGAATTTTTGGTTCAGGATCTGCCCCCAGCTTTTCAGTACAAGGAGTCTCCTCATCGTCTACGAAAGAATGGGAAATCACATGACAGCTTGCCACATATTCCTCGGATTCATCCGACGAACTATCTCCCTCATCTTCCTCTTGAAAGACGTGGTTGAGGAACTCTTGGAACGTAATGGGAGTCCGTGCCTTCTGGTTGTATTCCTCCAGCGCGTCAATTTGTTTCTGCAAGTCCGTGCGCTTGTCGCCAGGCTTCACGGGCTTCTTTGACTTCTTTTTCTTCTTCTTTGAAGATTTCGACGGCTGGTTATGAATACTTGGGCCACTTCCATTGATCTTTTGAGTTGGACGAGGCTTCAACATCCCTTCAATGATTTGCGGTTCCAACGGGTTCTTCCACTTGATTGCCGGGCATGTTCAAAGATCATTTAGCATCATCTTCATCTTGGCTGATAATACAACCTCCTAAGGAGCTTCTTCAACGACAGAGCATGTTGCCCCCGGCATATTCATTCCCTTAAAGGTGTGGGGCTGCGGTGGATTCACCTTCCATTTGTCGGACGATGCAAACTTTCCCTGTCGGTACTGGTCTTCAAGCCAATTCTTGAAGACGTAGCAATCCTCGATCGGGTGACCCAGTACCCGATGATAAGGACAGTAGTTGGGCTCATTGATGTCACTTGGTTGCGACGGACGTTTTGGATCTGGCAGGTTTATGAGTCGGTTGCGCAACGCCAGCTCGAATAACTTTCTCGTTTTATCTCGGGGAAACGAGTAAGAACGTCCCATCCTATCTTCCAGGGGTACGTACGGGCGCATATTATTTTGATGAACGACCGGCCTCGGGTTGTTCGACTGTTGCTGAGCATTAGCGACAACGATCGCTTTCCCCTTTCCCTTCTCATTTCGGGAGTCCGGCTTTGGAAGAGGAGGTTTATGGCCCATTTGATCCATTTACGCCAGCTTATCAATTAGTGCCTGAAAGGTGGTCGGCTTGAAGAACATCATAAATTGCGAGATGGTTGCTTGCGGATCAAGGGTTCCCACAAACATTTCCACCGCAGGAGCTTCTTCTATACGCTGCTCGCATTTTGACCATAAATTACGCCACCGTATAGCATATTGGACCCATGTTTCGCCCGGCTTCACCTTGGCATTAATCAATGCCGTTATCGGGGTACGCTCGCTGGCACTTGCGAAACGTTGGGTAAACAGTAGTTCCATCTCAGCAACGGTCTTGATAGAGTCGTTCGGGAGCTCAGAATACCACTCGAATGCCGTATCTGACAAGCTGCCAAAGAACTGACGGAGCAACAATTTATCATCCCCGCCGGTGTTGCGCAAAGCGCCCTGAACTGAGCAACATGCTGGTGGGGATTGCCAGTCCCCTTATATACATGAAATTTTGGTATCGTATAACCTGGCGGGTACTTGATCTGGTCGTACAAGCCCGGATACGGTCGCCCTGTTTTTACGACCTGACCGGCTGCTTCTGTTGCTTGATGGACCCGGATCTGCTGAGCTATATATATTCATCCAGGTCGGCTTTAGGGATTGCCTCCTTTTTGGCTGTTGACAGAGCCGGAAGAGAATTCGATGTTTCTCTCCTATCATCTTCAAGGATGATCGGGGGATCTTCAGTGGGTGGATCCTGTTGAATCATCATACCCACCATGTCCTGGAACAGGAGGGCCATTTTCTTTATGCTGGCCGCTTGTTCTGCTGCCTCTTTATCCTTCTTCTCGAGGACTCTGCGTAAGAAGTCAGCGTCAGTTTCTTGTTCGCGCCGCTGTTCTGATGATACTTCCGAGCTTTCTTTTGGCTCGGTAAGCGCAGCCATCGCAGTCATCATTTCCTGAAGCTTCTGTTGCTGCTCCTGGGCTTTTGTCACGGATCGGGTGAGCGGTCGGTGACCCGTCGAAGCGCGGCTTTCCTCCTTTCCGGAAGCCATATAAACAGTGTACACCACTGTGCCCCCAGACTTGGGGCATTTGTGTTCAGCGCTTTTACACTTCACCATTTCACAGGGGCTTTTTGCGGCCTCTTTTTCCTTTGAGTAATGGACGTCGAGGGAGCCGTCACAATGGGGACCCAGCCAGCTGTCGCCTTTTATGGCTTGACAGGACGGTCTTCTTCTCGCTGAACCTTTATCTTTTTTTGTCGGCGGGAGTAAGCTTGATCAATCACCGACTCCTGGACCTGTCGCCAGACTTTGTAAATTTTGGAGGACAGCCGCTGAGGGGGCTGCTCCGGCTTCTTCTCTGTATCATTCTCCACGGGTGGAGGAGTTCTTTTTAGCACGGCAGTCGGAGAGTTCTTGCGAACCTTTCTAAGTGGTTCGAAGCTGTTCTCAGTTGGAACAATGACATCAACTTCCACCATTGGAGCTGGCGGAGTTAGCTCAGAGGGGGAGTGTTTCCTGATTTAAAATCAGGAAAGCTTCTGTGGAAAGCTTCAAAAAGGAGCCACGTGCTTACACGTGACCAGCAGTCACGTGTTGACACGTGACCTATAAAGTGCAGAAAAGGCGCACATTGAGTCGCTGAGCAAAGTCAAGGAAAAGAGCTTCAGAAGAGGTCACGTGCTCCCACGTGACCAGGGTCACGTGTTGACACGTGACGTTCAAAGCAGCAAACTCGCTCTCCAATTGAACCAAGGAAAGAAGTGCCAGACAGGGGTCACGTGCTCACACGTGACCAGGGGTCACGTGGTAACACGTGACGGCTAAGCAGCAGAAGAAGGCAGAACGCAGAAAGAAAGAGGATCCTTCATTCCAAAAGGGGGGTCACGTGTCCGCACGTGACCATGGGTCACGTGGTCACACGTGACCGGCTTTCAAAGCCCATGATTGACGGCAGAATTAAATTCTGAAGGAAATTTGAATCTTTCCAAAGGAAAGTGATTATCTGAGACCAATCAAATTAAAGATTTAGAGATGATTAAATATCATCTATCTATGGAAAATCTCGGGTTTGGAAAGATTTCCCCCTTAAATCTAACCAAAATAACAAAGGAGAATCTCTAGATTTAAAATCCAATGGTGAATAAAATTCACCCAATAATCCAAAGGTCCAAAACGAATGATGGATGCAAATCAAATCTCTCAGTGAAGATTCATCAAAAACTAATTCATTCGGCTGCTTCTCCTATAAATAGGAGCCAAGAGACACAAAAAAGAGATACAGAGATACGCGCAGAGAAAGAAAAAAAGGAGAAAAGCTTTGATACTTGGAAAAGACTTGGATCTTCTGCAAAAACCCTAGGTAAGAAAGGGAAAGCTTTCGGAAAGAAAGAGAATTTAATTCTCAACAGAGTTTAACTCTAATATATATAAACAGAAGAACACATTTCTTCTCTCTTTGATAGAGGATCTGCAAAGTGCACATCTCCCCTTAAGGTTGAGAATTTAATTCTCAATGGGTCGAGATCCTGCCATGCAGATCCAAAACACAGAGAAGGAATGCAAGCATGAGAATTTAATTCTCGCAGAACTATAGGAATTCAATTCCTTTAAAATAAAAGTAGGGCTTGACCCTGTATCATGGGAATTTAATTCCTTCAAAATAAAAAAGAAACAGGGTTTAACCCTAATTAAGAACTTAGGTCTGTTGAAACAACGGGAATTCAATTCCTCTAATCATAATCTAACAAGGACTGGAAGTTTAATTCCTTAAAAAAGCTTTTATTAGGGTTTAACCCTATTCAGCCCTCCACATAAATGAGGAATTTAATTCCTACAGAAGATTCAGAGTTCAACTCTATTTCAGAATATAAATCTTCGAAAGGAAGTAGGAATTTAATTCCTCTGAAATCTAAAGTTCGAGGAATTCTCCAAAACGACATAGAGGCAGGGTCACGTGCCACCACGTGACCCCCCCAAGAGATCTACAGAAAACCCCTTTGAGGTTGTCCCTCACGTGACCCACGTGACCCTTAATAAAAGCTCTAACAAATGAGCATATGAATGCCCGTCACGTGCTGACACGTGATGCTCTAAAAAACGCAGTAATCTCAGCAGAACCATTGAAAAGAGGGCGCTCTCACGTGTTGCTACGTGACCCCTTTTGCCTTAGTGTTCAACACTAAATTGGAACTCCCAAACCCAGCGTCAAAACACTGTTGGGCCTTAGCATTCAACAATGATTAAAAAAAAAAGCCTTATTGGCAGTGTTCAACACTGATCTATTTTAGTGTTTAACACTAATTTGAAAAAGCCTTATTGCTGGTGTTTAACACCAATTATTTCTTAGTGTTGAACACTAACTTATCAACCTTATTCCCAGTGTTCAACACTGATTGCTCTGAAGTGTTTAACACTAGGCTTTGGCCCAATTGGCTAAAGGGATAGAGGCAGACATTCTCCCTCAATGGACCAACAAAGAGTCAATATTCCAGACCTGACTGGACTTAGCCCAAGCTGGCCATAAGTCCTCAATTTGTGATTAACTGGGCCGATAGGCTCATAACATAATTGATCAACCTTGACCCAAATTGGGCCAGGGACTATTTAATCCACCCCGGTTCTAGGGTACATCTCTTCACTCCTTTGATACTTGGCATTGTAATCTCTCAATGTCTTCAAAGAGGTGACGGGTCCCGAAGACCACTCATGATATGGACTGTGGGGTCCTTAAACCCATGTATAACACAAAATTCCTGGTTACGTGGAACGCGGATAACGTCACTCTTTGACCCCGCGGAAAACGTCCAGAGCGGATCCTGGTCCTCGCAGGGCACGGCAGTGAACCCGTGTGAAGCATCCAGAGCGGAGCCTGGTCCTCGCCTAGCACGGCAGTGAACCCGTGTGAAGCATCCAGAGCACATACCGGACTGTGGAGTCCTTAAACCCATGGACTATGACGTCCTTAACCTTGACCGAAATGTCTTAAAACTACCCATGGACCACAATGTCCCTAAACTACCCATGGACCGCAATGTCCCTAAACTACCAATGGACCGCAATGTCCCTAAACTACCCATGGACCGCAATGTCCTTAAACTACCCATGGACCGCAACGTCCTTAAACTAGAACCATAGAGCCTCCATATGCTCTTTCGTCGGATCTAAACGGTCCTGTTTAAGTTGATCTTAGCCTCAAAGATGGCTAACGCGCCCTTAAACCCTCAAACAGACTGGACTATGAATCCCCCTAATTAACTCTGGCTCGAGGGTACATCTCTGAACTCCTCTGACATTCGTCGTTGTAATCCTTCAACGTCGTCAGAGAGGTGACGGGTCCCGACGGCCATACATACGACGGACTACTATGTCCTGAAATTGGAACAATGGGGTCCAAACACTCCTTTGTCGGATCTAAATGATCCTGTTAAGTTGATCTTAGCCTTAAACCAGACTAATGTGTCCTTAACAAATGTTTGAGTTGATCTTAGCCTCAAGCATGGCTAGTGTATCCTCAAACCAAACCCCCAAACCCAAATCTAAGAAGATACGGATTTGGACTAGTCCACGCCCTACGGGCGACGACATAACTCGGTCTCCGTAAACGATCCACGGGCAGGAAAACATAAAACAAAACACATGACGCGAAGTGACCATCTGGAGAAGGAGAAAGTTGTTACCGTGACGCGGTAGCGTAATTAACTGCAGGGGCTTGCGCCTGCAGGGAAGAGCGTCCCCACAATCAAAAAACCCCTCACCCTGAGGGGAAATCTGACGAAGTCTGCTACATCGGCCGCATCCGTCTAAACCTCCGGTATATGGCGTCATAAATCAACTTGGCATCTTCGGAGAGGCAGACGGAAGCACCTATTGGCATCTGCCCCGAATCTCAGGCAGGACGTCCCAACGTCTCGGCCGCCATTCGGAGGGGAACAGATTCTGGCACGCCCGGTGGGACCTTTTCCTCTTTCCACTCCACACTTCGTGCGTCGTGATTCGCGAACCAATCGCGGTTCGCTAATGATTGCCCTTGGGTTTCAAGATACTAAGAATTGGCGTCTTGCCTATTGCAGAAAACAAAGGATCGATGGCTGCTACTTCCGCGAAGTCCTTCAACTGCTCAAACTGCAATTGCGACCAACGCTCTACCTCGCCAGGAGGTATAGCCTATGGACCCCAAGCTGCTTCGTTGTTCACAATGCCGGTGGACCAGGAGACTCAGGCCACTACCGGATTGTTCTTTGGGACTATGCTCCCCTCCTCAAGCTTCGTGGCGCCAGTGCTGACAAAGGAAACTCTCAGGAAGTCGGTCTTTAATCGTCTTACCCCTGCCGCGGCTCCTCTCAACGAGTCGCCCAACGTCAACGCCTTGGTCTTCTCTAGATTGGGCCAGAAATCTTGCAAATTCATCATGGGGCCTACAATCTCAGAGAAGGCTGCTTCTAAGGAAATGGCCGCTCCTGCCGCCGAAATCGCCAAGGCGGTTTCCCCGGTCAAGAAATCGATCTTTACAAGATTAACAGGTTTGACCCCCGCTCCCGCTGCACAAAGGACATCGGTCTTTGACAGGCTAACGCCAACAACGACCCCCCACCCACACAGGGGGCAGGACGAAACCATTCCTACATCTGACTCTACGCCGTCTGCTCGATGTGCTCGACGTCGTCATTGGCGCCGAATAAGGAAGGCTGGGGGCAACTCCCCCTCTGGATTGACTCCACCAGCCACGGTGGTAGAAGTTAATGCTGCTGTTCCAACTGGGAACAGCTTCGAAATGCTAAATAAGGTGCGAAGAAATTCTCCTACTGCAGTGCTGAAGAGGTCTCCTCCCCCATCAGAAAAGGTTGTGGAAATAGAATCAGAACAGCCCCGATCTCCTCAACGGCTGTCTTCCAAAATCTATAAGGTTTGGCGGCAGGCCCGAGACTCAATCATCGATCCAAACTTCTCCCGCCAGCATAAGAAGCTGAAAATCCAACCGAAGACTGGTCACCAGGCGAAACCCCAAAAGGCTGTCTGGACGCCCACCTCGGTGGCCCCCTCAACCTCCATGACTCATAAAAGGAGGAGGCCAGGAAAGATCCCTCAACATGCAACGACGGCTAAAAGCAATGAGCCCAGACACCCTAAGTCTGGGGGCACGGTGGTGCACACTGTTTACATGGTCTCTGGAAAGGAGGAGAGCCGCACTTCTACGGGCCACCGACCGCTGACCCGATCCGTGACGAGAGCCCAAGAACAACAACAAAAGTTGCAGGAAATGTTGAGTGCTATGGCTGCACTTACCGGGCCAAAAGAAAGCCCAGAAACGTCCTCAGACGCGCGCCGGGAAGAGGAAACCGACGCCGAGCTCCTTCGCCGGACATTGGAGAGAAAGGACAAAGAGGCTGCTGAACAAGCGGCTAATATACAGCGCATGGGCCTTCTCTTCCAAGATATGATAGGAATGATGATCCAACAGGACCTACCCGCTGAAGATCCCCCAATCGTTCTGGAAGATGACCGAGGAGAAACGTCAAATCCACCACCAGCCCTCTCTACGGCCAAGGAGGAGACGATCTTTAAAGCTGACTTGGCCGACTACATAGCCCAGCAAATCCGGGTCCATCATGCGACTGAGGCAGCTGGTCAAGTCGTGAAGACGGGGCGGCCGTATCCAGGCTGGTACGATCAAATCAAATACCCGCAAGGCTATACGATACCGATAAGGGGACCGGCAATCCTCATCAACACGTCGCCCAGTTCCGGGCCCTCTGCGGTAACACCGGCGGTGACGATAAACTATTACTCCGTCAGTTCGTTGGCAGCTTATCGGAAACAGCGTTCGAATGGTATTCGGAACTCCCGAACGATTCCATCAAAACGTTCGCTGAAATGGAGTTGCTATTCACTCAGCGGTTCGCAAGTGCCAGCGAGCGCACTCCAATGACTGCTTTGATTAACGCCAGGGTAAAGCCAGGCGAAACCTCGGTCCAGTACGCCATACGCTGGCGGAATTTATGGTCGAGATGCGAGCAACGCATTGTGGAAGCACCCGCAGTGGGTATGTTCGTGGGAACCCTAGACCCCCACGCAACTATCTCCCAGTTTATGATGTTCTTTAAG
Organism: Agapanthus africanus; assembly: GCA_030015575.1. Lineage (NCBI taxonomy): Eukaryota > Viridiplantae > Streptophyta > Magnoliopsida > Asparagales > Amaryllidaceae > Agapanthus > Agapanthus africanus. Next base: position 779,745,463 of record CM057341.1, read on the forward strand.
CCAACCACATTCCAGGCTTTAATCGACAAGTTGGCTCAGATGGACCAGATGGGTCATAGACCACCTGCCCCGAAGCCAGAACCTCGGAATGACAAGGGTAAAGGAAGGGCGACTTTTGTCGCGAACGCCCAACAGCAACCTGACGCCCCGAAATCGGCAGATCAATTGGAAGAAAGACGCCGATATTATAACGAAAAGATGAAGCGTCCCTACTCGTTCCCACGAGACAAGACAAAACGGTTATTTGAGCTGGCAATACGCAACAGACTTATAAACCTACCAAATTCAAGGCGGCCGCCACAACCCACCGAGGTGAATAACCCCAACTATTGCCCTTACCATCAAACGGTAAGCCATCCGATTGAAGATTGCTTCGTCTTCAAAGGATGGATCGAAGATCAATACCTCCAGGGGAAGTTCGTACTATCCAAAAAGTGGAAGGTGAACCCACCACAACCGCACACTCCTAAAAAGGCCGACACACCGGGGGCAACCTGCTCCTTTATTGAAGAAGCTCCGTGGGAAGTTGTACTATCAACTAAAACCAAAAGGATGCTGAGAGACCTTCATGCGTGCCCTGCAATTGAATGGAAGGACCCTCTTGAACCTCAAATTATCGAAGGGATGTTGAGGCCCCGCCCAACTATGAAGACTCATGATAAAGATCCAAATACTCACGCCCAGCCGTCAAAAGCTTCGAAGAAAAAGAAGAAGAAATCCAAGAAGCCCGCGAGGCTTGGAGACGAGCGCACGAAATTGCAGAAGCAAATCGACGCGCTGGAAGAATATAATCAGAAAACGCGAACTCCTGTCACACTGCGAGAATTCCTCGACCACACCTTTCAAGACGGAGATGATAAAGAGAGCTCATCGGATGAATCCGAAGAGTATGTGGCAAGTTGTAACGTAATCTCCCACTCGCTCACCGATGGCGAGAAGGCTCTTGACACCAAGAAGACGGAGGCAGAGCCCGAATCCGAGCGTGCGAGGATGACAACTGATATGATCAATGTCTTCCTAGACGAGATCCGCCTAAAAAGTAAAGCGGATCAGGAGCGTGAGATGGCAGCACCAGAAAGAGCCGAATGCGGGCGACTGAACGAAAGAGTTGAGCTACCCCTGCCAGAGCGAAAGGCATCCGAAATGGACAGGAAGATATTCAAGACAAGGAAAAGGTTCTCCAAAGCCATGTCAATGGGAATGAAGCTACCACCTTCGGAAGGAAATAGGCACGATGGGGCGGAAAGGCACCCTGACTACTGCGCATATCATCGGAAAATTTCACACCCCACAGAGGAGTGCGACGCCTTTAAGATATGGAGGCAAGGATATGTTGCTCGTCGGCAACATTTCAAGCGCATGAAACGCAAGAGCCGTAGGGAGCAAAGAAGCACTGTCGATAGGCTCAACAGAACTACTGGCAACTGTTATATGGCTCAAGCCGAAGGGTCACAAGTTCTCACCTTTGGGAGCGACTCTGATGAAGAAGTGACTCTGGGCCCTCTCTTTGTAGAATCCGCGCTAGGGAAAGATGAGGAATCAGAGGCCTGCGGAAACACTCAGCTGCGCAATCGCACACTCCCAGAAAAGAATCTCGGGCCTACGAAAAGAAAAGATAAGGGAAAGGAAAAGGTCGCTGAAGATATCACTTTGGATGACCAAGTCGCGAAAGAACTGGCTGCCAAAGACCCTCCTAGGAGGAGTAAAGTGGACTATAACATCCTCGCGCATCTAAGGAAGCTACCTTCTCAGCTTAGCATTCTCGACGCCCTCCTATTATCAAAAGAAGCACGGGACTCACTAATTAAGGCATTACAAGAACCTGAGCAATTCCAAGCCTTCCTCGCCACTGAAAAGATGAAGGACGAACTGGAGGAAGTGCATACGGCCGACGTCACTTTCGGTGATGAAGACCTCCTTCTCGGGACGTGCGACCATAACCGTCCCCTATATGTCTCAGGATACTGCCATGACGTCAAGATAGGCAAGATCTTGGTGGATAATGGATCCTCCGTCAATCTCCTTAATGTTCGGGTGTTGAAGGAAATCTGCATGAGTGTGCAACATCTCGCCCGGGACAAAATTACTATTTCCGGTTTCGACTCACAATCGTCACGGACTCTCGGGTCCGTGATACTAACGTTACGCTTCGGGCTTCTCGTCACAGACATCAAATTCCATGCCATTGACGCCAAGACCTGTTACAACGCCTTGCTCGGCCGTCCTTGGTTACACGAGTACAACATCGTCCCTTCTACACAACATCAGTGTATGAAGTACTTTAAAGATGGTTTCGAGTATACTGTAACGGGTGAGCTGAACCCATTTTCCGTGAATGAAGTCCGCAAATACGAAGACGCGAAATACTTTTTGCCAGACTTCGAAGATACAGAAAGGTGTCGTAACTCGGAGAACAAGGCCGCCGCCACCATCCCTGTTTTCGGAAGCGATACCGAAGAAGAGGAAGAGATAGTTTATACGGGGCCATCTCAACGCAACAACCGGAGGACGCCCACCCCCATACTGGTCTTCGGAAGTGATTCAGAAGATGAGGTCAATGCCGTATTCTCCAATCGGCTTTCAATGCAAGCACCTCATGGCGATGACCATAACCTGCAAATCACCATGGTACCGCGAGAACACTACAAGGACCTCGACACGATTCAAGCTCACAGTGTGCAGGACCTGCAAACGTTTTACGTCCCTCCCAGGCGAAGGGGTGAGAAGGTGATCCTATTCTACCGATCCTCAGAGTCGAAAGTAGAGAAAGAGATCTGGCATGGCGTGGATGCTACACTTGACAGGCTCCAACCCATCCATCTGCCTAGATACTATACAGACGGATTAAAGAAGCTATTAAAGCGCCAAGGAGTACCTGTAAAACAGACTGTTCGGCAGGCTCGGTTCTATAAAAAGATTTGGGATGTCCCTGGGACCCAACGCAAATTGCCCAACGGGAAAATGGAAACACTCGGGCTTGGATACGCGAGAGCCGGAAAACGGGAACGGGCCCACAATAGCTACGCCATATATACCTTTGATGAAGAAGAAGACGCCCTGCCAGGAGAGGCCAACCCCTCATCAAAACCAGACCCTGCGATTGAGACGTCGAGTCCCTCATTTGAAGAACGGATGGACAAGCCTATCAGGAAAGTGGGACAGAAAGGTCGGGAAGACCCCAACCACGAAATGGCCATCTACGAGAAGGCCAGGACGCAACGTCTATTTCAACAGGCTGCGAAAGGCAAGAATGCTCAGCCTTATCGACCCGTCACGCAAAAGGCCCGATGCGGAGACGGGAATAAGTCGAGAAGCGGAAAGAGGGGTCGAGCGTACTCCTTCCCCCGAGGTAAGACGGAAAGGTTACTCAAGCTCGCCCTAAAACATCAGATGATCACGCTTCCAGAATCTAAACACCCTGAGCAAACCAACAAGGCTTCTCGTTCGAGCTATTGCTCTTATCACCAAGCCATAGGACATCCTACCGAAGACTGCGTCACCTTCAAGAACTGGGTCGAAGACCAGTACCGACGGGGCAGATTCGCTTTATCCAACAGCTGGAGGGTAACGCCGCCACGAAAGCACGAGCCCAAGGCCGCAAGAGCAGAACCAGACCCACCTCAGTCTCGGGAGCGGATTCGCGCCTGTTATACGATTAAGATATTAAAAGAAGAGCCCGAGAACATAGATGACCTTCCCCGATGCTTTGAAAACAGCGATGATGAGGTGATCTCAGAATTTCCGCCCGCTCCGAAAGAACTGGAATACGGTATACATACTACTGCAGATAACCTCAGGAAGATTGAGTTGGGATCGGCAGAGGACCCGCGACCGACATTCGTCAGCGAGTTGCTCTCTGAAGAAAGGGTGGCTGCGTTAAAGAACGTGCTTCTACGGCATAAAGACTGCTTCGCGTGGAACTACTCCGAGATGCCAGGATTAGATCCGGAGGTTGCCGTGCATAAATTAGCAATATCCCCAGATATCAAGCCAGTCAAGCAGGCGCCAAGAAGGATGCGACTCGAGCTAGAGATGAGCATCAACGCCGAAGTCAAGAAGCTGATCGATTCTGGATTTATTCAAGAAGTTCAATATCCCGACTGGATCGCCAATATCGTCCCGGTAATGAAGAAGAATGGGACGGTACGCATATGCGTGGATTTCAGGGATCTCAATAAAGCCTGTCCAAAGGATGATTTTCCAGTACCGGTAACCGAGCTAATGATAGATAACACGTCCACTCACGAGGTCTTCTCCTTTATGGACGGTTCCTCAGGATACAATCAGATAAAGATGCATCCCGAAGACCAGAAGCACACCGCTTTCCGGACCCCTTTGGGTGTATTTTGCTACAGGGTTATGCCCTTTGGTCTAAAGAACGCCGGCGCTACCTATCAAAGGGCCATGACAAAGATCTTCGACGACCTCATACATGACATCGTCGAGTGCTATATCGATGACCTCGTAGTAAAGAGTATGTCATACGAAGATCACTTAAAGCATCTGGAGACTGTATTTCAACGCCTTCGGCAATATAATTTGAAGATGAATCCCCTCAAGTGCGCGTTTGGAGTCTCCTCGGGAAAATTCCTGGGGTTCGTCATCCGACACCGAGGTATTGAGATAGATCCGTCCAAGATTAAAGCAATCATGGAGATGCCTCCGCCAAGAACCCTCAAACAGTTGCGGTCTCTCCAAGGGAAGCTCGCATACATCCGGCGATTTATCGCAAATCTTTCAGGTAAATGCCGCCCCTACAGTCACCTGATGAAGAAGGGAACCCCATTCATCTGGGATCAAAAATGCCAAGGTGCGCTAAACGAGATCAAGCAGTACCTGCAGAACCCGCCGGTATTGGCTGCGTCAGTCAAGGGAAAACCCCTCGTTCTTTATACAACCGCCCTCGAAGGTTCCTTGGGCGCATTATGGGCGCAAGAGAACGATCAGGGGAAAGAGAGAGCACTCTACTACTTAAGTCGAGTTCTACTGGGGGCAGAAAGCAATTACTCTCCCATTGAAAAACATTGCTTGGCCTTAATCTTCGCAACGACAAAGCTCAGGCACTATGCGTTGGCGCATGAAGTCCGTCTTGTTTCAAAGGTGGACCCCCTTAAATACTTGATGTCAAAAGCCATATTGACGGGACGACTCGCTAAATGGGCCCTGCTCTTGATGGAGTTCTCGATAACATATCAACCTCTCAAGGCAGTGAAAGGTCAGGCCATTGCCGACTTCCTCGCTGAGCACCCGATACCGGCCGATTCTCCTCTGAACTGTGATTTGCCGGACGAGCATGCATTTGATGCGATTGGCGGCGGTAGCACCCGATGGAAACTCTATTTCGATGGAGCGTCCTCCGTAAAGAAACAAAAGCAAGGTATCCCAATGATCAAATCGGGGATAGGCCTCATTTTTGCAACCCCACAAGGAGGGATAATGCGCTTCGCCTTCTCCTTGACAGAGCCGAGGACAAACAACGAGGCTGAATATGAAGCTTTGATAGCAGGCCTCGAAATCGCCATCGACATGGGAATTGAAGACCTCCTTATATACGGAGATTCTCAGCTAGTCGTTAGTCAAGTAAACGGTGACTACCAAACGTGCAAACCGGAGTTGGTAAAGTACGGCGAAAGGGTGCAACAACTGTTGGCCCAAATTCCCTCCTATGTTTTAGAGAACATACCGCGCGCGGAGAACAGCAAAGCAGACGTGCTGGCCAAACTCGCTAAAGAACTGGCTGACGAGAACCTCGATGATGTCAGAATCGTGGTACAAAGCCGTCGAGTGCTCACCCCGGCAGAACTATCTCCAGAACTACATAAAGAGGGAGCGACTGAGCAGACGACCCTGCAAATAAAAGACCAAGAGAAGGCCGAAGACTGGAGGGAAGTCTTCATAGACTACTTTAAGTCCCGCCGAATGCCCAAAGAAGCGTCCGCAAGACATCAGCTCGTGAAACGAGCTCTATCTTTCGCTTTCGTCAACAATACCCTATACAAGAGATCGTTTGATTCTCTATGGCTGAGATGCTTAGGACCTGACGAAGCGAGAAGGGTCGTCCAAGAAGTTCACGACGGACTTTGCGGTTCTCACCAAGCAGGCCCAAAGATGAAGTTAAAAATTAAACGGATGGGTTACTACTGGCCCACGATGATCCAGGACTGCCTCGAGTACGCGAGGCAATGCCACTCGTGCCAGATTCATGGAGACTTTATCCACCAACACCCAAATCCACTACACCCCACGGTGGCCAGCTGGCTATTCGAAATGTGGGGGACTGACATAGTCGGCCCCATTGAGCCGGCATCATCTCGAGGACATCGCTTTATCCTGGCGACAACTGATTACTTCTCCAAATGGGCAGAAGCAATACCACTGAGGGAAGTGAAGACGGAGAATATCCTCCATTTCTTCAAGACGCACGTTATCTACCGGTTTGGAACCCCACGGCGGATTATCTCCGATAACGGGCCAGCCTACAGAAGCCATAAGATTAGCCGCTTCGCACAGCAGCACAATATAGATTGGAGGTATTCTTCAGTTTACAACCCACGAGCTAACGGTCTGGCCGAGGCCTTCAATAAGACCTTGACGAAGATCATAAAAAAGACCGTTTCCCGGAATAAGAGAGACTGGCACGAAAGGCTGCAGGAAGCCCTTTGGGCTTATCGAACTACATTCAAGACAGCCACGAACACAACGCCGTACGCGTTGGTATTTGGGACGGAAGCAGTACTCCCCCTCGAGATAGAGTTACCCTCTCTACGAGTGGCAGTCCACCACGAACTGACCGACGAAGAAAATGCTCACCTTCGACTTGAGGAGCTTGATGCCCTCGACGAAACCCGGCTCATAGCGCAACAAAATCTAGAAGCCTACAAAGCAAAGATGACGCGCTCTTACGAAAGATTGACCAGGCCGAGGACATTCCGACAAGGCGAACTCGTGCTAGTGGTCAAAAGACCTATGATCCCCAATCATGCCAAGCGGGGGAAATTTGAGCCAAACTACGAAGGCCCTTACATCATAGACAAGGTCTACCAGGGTGGAGCTTATCTACTCGTGGACATGCACGGTGAAAGGCCTTTCAGGCCAATAAACGACCGTTTCTTGAAGAAATACTATGCCTAGTGAGCCACAGTCGGGGTCAACGGTAAATGACGACGACTATGTCCGCTCGCTACCCTCCTAGGCTCAGACCAAGCAGTAGCTGGCCTTCCCATAACGACGGACCGAAACGTCTTTAAACTATCAACGGACCGAAACGTCCTTAAACTATCAACAGACCGAAACGTCTTTAAACTAACGATGGACCGAAATGTCCTCAAACTAACGACGGACCGAAACGTCCTTAAACTAGCGACGGACCGAAACGTCCTTAAACTAACGACGGACCGAAACGTCCCTAAACTACTGCCGCAGCATCCTTAGGCTGACGAGATAAAGAAGGGAGAAAAAGAAGAAAAATAAAAAAAATGAAATGATAAAAAAAAAAAAACGGTATGTCCATAAAGCAAAATGGGCACGGATGAAAACCCGAAAGGGCTCCGTGAGTAAAAACAGCAGGGCTACCGGCGAGTATTTATGAAAACCCGAAAGGGTGCAACCTCGTTAAAAGACACTTATAGGGTCCTCTCGACCTTGTAAGGAGAAACCACCCGCGTGAGATCCTTACGACTCACGAAGGAGCAACACACTTAGGGATCCTCACGATTCCTAAGGAGAAAATACACTTACGAGATCCTCACGACTCGTAAGGAGAATTCTCTTATGAGACCCTCACGGCTTATAAGACTTGAAAGTCTTAAGTTACAGAAACCTAAACCTGTTCTTAAGCGAATCCCCCACAACCTTCGATATTGCCCTACAAGCGGCTCGTACTGACCCTTGTATACAATCCACGGGCGCAAATAAACATTTCCCTAACAAAGTCCCACCCGTGACTGGGGATATATCCATATGGTGAACAACCCTTGTAAGTCCTCTCGACTTATAAGGAGAAAATCCTCTTTGTAAGATCCTTACGACTTACAAGAGAACATGCACTTAAGAATCCTCACGGTCCTTAAGGAGAAAACACACCTGCAAGATCCTCACGACTTGTAGGGAGAAACACCTTTGTGAGACCCTTACGGCTCATGAAGTCAAAAGCCTTGGTCGGCAGGACCCTTAACCCTGTTTACTAAGCCACCTTTGTTCAAACGTCGACAGAGGCAAATGATGATTCGCTCCTGGCAACATTCCAGTTGTAGCGGTGCTGATGCCGAAACCGGTATCCAAAAAATCCGAGCTTGCCGCGAAAAAGCTAGCGAGCCACCACCTCGACGTTCGTCTCGACACAGCAGACACAGCATCAAGCGAAACGGAACAGCGGCAACCCCAAGTTCCATGGCTCGGCGATACATATCACCAAGAGTCAAACCTCCATCCCGTGAAATGCGGATACAATCAACAAACTTCCTGGTTACGTGGAAAGCGGATAATGTCACTCTTTGACCCCGTGGAAAACGTCCAGAGCGGATCCTGGTCCTCGCAGAGCACGGCAATGAACCCGTGTGAAGCATCCAGAGCGGAGCCTAGTCCTCGCAGAGCACGGCAGTGAACCCGTGTGAAGCATCTAGTGCAAACTTCCTGGTTACGTAGAAAGCGGATAATGTCACTCTTTGACCCCGTGGAAAGCGTCCAGAGCAAATCCTGGTCCTCGCAGAGCACGGCAGTGAACCCGTGTGAAGCATCCAGAACGGAGCCTAGTCCTCGCAGAGCACGGCAGTGAACCCGTGTGAAGCATCTAGTGCAAACTTCCTGGTTACGTGGAAAGCGGATAATGTCACTCTTTGACCCCGTGGAAAGCGTCCAGAGCGGATCCTGGTCCTCGCAGAGCACGGCAGTGAACCCGTGTGAAGCATCCAGAGCGGAGCCTAGTCCTCGCCTAACGCGGCAGTGAACCCGTGTGAAGCATCTAGTGCAAACTTCCTGGTTACGTGGAACGCGGATAATGTCACTCTTTGACCCCGTGGAAAACGTCCAGAGCGGATCCTGGTCCTCGCAGAGCACGGCAGTGAACCCGTGTGAAGCATCCAGAGCGGAGCCTAGTCCTCGCCGAGCACGGCAGTGAACCCGTGTGAAGCATCTAGTGCAAGATTCCTGGTTACGTGGAACGTGGATAACGTCACTCTTTGACCCCGCGGAAAACGCCCAGAGCGGAGCCTGGTCCTCGCCAAGCACGGCAGTGAACCCGTGTGAAGCATCCAGAGCAAACACCGGACTGTGGAGTCCTTAAAATCCACGGACTATGACGTCCTTAACCTCGACCGCGATGTCTTAAAACTAACGATCAACCACCCCTATTCCTTACAGATTTTTGCCTCGGTTTAAGGGTACATCTCTTCACTCCTTTGATGCCTGGCGTTGTAATTCCTCAACGTCTTCAAAGAGGTGACGGGTCCCTGCAACCAAACGTCGGACTGTGGAGTCCCTAAATCCACGGACTATGAGGTCCTTAACCTTGACCGTGATGTCTTAAAACTAACATCGGACTGTGGAGTCCCTAAATCCACGGACTATGAGGTCCTTAACCTTGACCGTGATGTCTTAAAACTAACATCGGACTGTGGAGTCCTTAAATCCACGGACTATGAGGTCCTTTACCTTGACCGCGACGTCTTTAAACTACAATATCTGGAGAAACCCCTGACTCCGTAAAACACGGACAAGGGTAACCGCATCCGGCACTTACAAGTCCTCACGGCTGGGAGGAAAACTCTTTATGAGACCCTCGGGGCTCGTAAAACGCAGAAGTCTTAAGAAGCAGATCTTAACCCCGAGCCCTGAGCCACTGCTGTCCTGCAAGGAGATCAAGATAGAATATCCACAGAGTGCACTCAATAAAAAGAAAGAGGACACACCATTGAAAGGAAAAATGTATCTTTTATTCATAGACCAAAATGGATACAAAATACAATTCATGAAAGAAACAAAAAGGAAGATACTCTTATTCATGAGTATGTACAAAAAAGGGGAGAAAAGATACAGTCCTTAAGCCGGCGGGCGATGCAATAATTTCACCAGCTCATCGTTCTGTTGCTGAGCCACGGCTTCATGACGCAAGATCTCCAGAAGGCGAGCCTCCGCCTGAACTTGTTGGACCTGATATGAAGCAAGCCGGGCTTCAAGCTCTTTCTCAGTGGCCTTGTGAGCCTCAACCCTCTCACGAGTAAACGTAGCGGCTTTATCAAGAGCCACCACCTCCTTGATAGACTCCTGAAGCACCCGCCAAAGTTCATACGCTTTGTTGGCTGTAGCGGTGAGGTTGGCTTGAAGCTCGCCCAACGCTTTGGAGGCTAGCTCCCTCTCCGAGAACTTGCGGCCAAGTCTTTTCTCACATGACGTCATGTTCGCCGCACATCGTGCTATCAGACCTCGCAATTCCGCTTTTGCAGCCACGGCTTCCGAGGAAAGGCGAGAACATTCAAGAGCATACAAACAAGCCTCCACCTTCCTACAGAACTCCACCCAGACCCGCACCACCTCCTCGCTATGATAGGTGGCGAGAAAAGGAAGAGAGCCGTTGGCTTCAGCGGCAAACGCTTCACATGTGGTTGCACTACCAGCACGAAGCTCCTCGACGAAAGAAGATAGGGAGAGAAGGCTCAATTGGGCCAAGCGTTCTGAAGCCCGCAAAGCGTAGGGGCCGGGCGGCATCACAATGCGTGATTCCAAAGCCATGGAGACTGGCAGGGCTGTTCAGATTTGGCAAATGTTAGTAAAACTCTTAAAACGCAGAACAAACGGGTCTATAATAAAATATCACTCACCGACAGTCATGCAAGTAGGAGCTGAAGGTTCCCCTGGCCCTTCAACGACCTCGACCTCATCGTCGGCCTCCAAAACTATAAGAGACATCAACGTCATTTCACAAAATAGTAACAATGCTATGGCAAAAAATGGCGAATGACACTAACCTTGCCCAGAGGAAAGGACAATACGCTGAGGGGGGATCGCCTGCGGGGCTGCCATCTCCAATAGACGCTGAAATGATTGGCGAGGCGACAGATCCGCGATCGTGGCTGCCAAACCGCGCAATTCTGGGAAAGATAAAAGAGTTCAAACCATGGAAGGGTTACTAAATTAAAACGCAGATGGTTACCTTCTACACTCCTCCCATTCTGAGCCGGGGGGATAGCAGCCTCGACGGTCTCCGCCGTGACCTCAGGCTCCAACAAAAGGGGAGTAGCCCCGACTACCTCGCTTCCAGCCTTTGGGCCATCCTCAGCAAGAGTCATTGGGATGGCGGCCTCCAGAAGAGCATCCCCCGAAGGGGCAAGCCCTCTCTGATCAAGAACCGCCGCTGGAGGTTCTATCACGAGAGGAGCAGCCTCATCAGCCCCCTCCACACCCAACACGGCCTCGTTGAGAATTTCGGCGGGCTTTAGCTTCAAGAGGCCAGTAGGGAGCTCCCCCAGCGTTGAAGATTCTGCACGATTCAAATAAAAATAATGATACATACCCACGAGTATAAATAATCGAAAAGACTACAAAAGAAGCACAGCGTACCTATACGCAAAGAAGCCCTTAACATGGCTTCTTCAAGCCGCTTTTCCTTCTCAAGGAGATAAGCTCGCCGAGGTTCAAGGGTAGACTCATGACCGCCGGTCCATAAAGAAAGTGCATCAGCTGCATCTTCTGAAGCGACCTGCTTCAAAGCCCTTTCCCCCCATTCCTCCAAAGGGCCGATAAATCGCCGCCAAATCCACGAAGGGTCTTCGTAAAAAATTACAGCGGGATAAGACTTCTTCGGAACCTTGGCATTATGGGACGGGTCTTTCGAACGCCGTAAGGCCTCAGCCAGTTGTGCGGCCTCCTCGTCAGCCGAACTCGGAAAGAGAAGTACAGTGTCAGACGCTTGCAAGGCCAAGGGTTCGTCTTCAAGGATAGGCTCAGATTCCACCACAGAATCAAGCGGGGTAGTAGCCACTTTCTTCCGTCGCTTAGACCCAGAGCCGGTCGCTGAAGATGACCGCTTCCTCCCTCGCGAAGCCTTAGGGCGACGCTGGCCCACATCGCCTTCAACGCCCTCGTCCCTGTTACTCTCGCTCGGTGTCACAACCAAGGACGACGTCGACGTCGTCGACGCCGCGGGGGGCGGTGCCGCCACCGGCAGAGGTGCTACTACCGGAGCCCGCCTACCTCGCGATCGGGAACCCAAGGGCATACCAGCGGTCGGAGTAAGGTCTACCCCTGACTCCCCCGGAATGAGGGCAGCGCCAATCTCCCTCAAAGGGAAGCGGACTGGAACCCTCGGTCGCAACTCAACTCTCGAGACCTGAGGAGGAGCGTCATGACCAAGAAGAACCCTCCTTTTTTCAGCAATAATTGGGGTGACCCGATGAAGATACCAGCCTGTAAATGCACCCACGCATCGAGGGATGTACTCGGCTTCAGGGACCATGAAATGAGAGCCGGTGTTCAGCCTCATGAAATGATGGGCGGCATCACGAACAGCATCGAGCGAAGGAATTGGAGCGATCATAAAGGCCTCAAAAGGAACACCCTGGTCATATCCGAGCTGACGGGCAAATCGATGAGGATTGTACCGCATAAAAAGAGCTGCACTATCCTGGCGAAACACCAAGTAGCCCGGTCTAATTGAATACAAGTACGTGGCCTCTCGGGGCTTCAGAGAAGGCGCGTTGTCCTTTGACTGGTCCCAAAGTTGCTGAACAGGACCCGAAGGAGAAGACAGAACCCGATCGTTAAAAGCTAACCCGCCGGCGGTGGCGTGAGGGGAAATCAGCACCCTAATAGCCCCAAATTGAGTTGGATCGGCAGCAGAAGCACCTACCAGTCGCATAAGTCGCGGGAAGGTATAGGCGTCGTAAAAAGCGGGCCTTTGATGCATGGCAAAAGACCCCAGCACATGCATTTCGATCCACGACGTGAAGTAATGAAGCAAAAAGTTCACTACGTCCACGCCAGGCGTAGAGGTATTAGCCGCAGTACCCAATCCATTATAGAGGTGCGCCAGGGCCGGGATGCCAATGGCCAACCGCGTCCCCTCCGCAATACGATGCGCCGGGTAGATGACCGAGGCTCTCATGAAGCGGCGATGCATGGGGATAACGAACCAACTGAGCCAGACGCTAATAAACCCCACAAAGAACGTCTCCTCGTCTATGCCTGGGACAGCAATGGATTCAAAAGAGATCGGCGATATGATAGGAATGTAATACTGAGGAAGATCTGATTCGTTGGTCGGCAATCTCTTCGGACCAAACCCAAAGGGGTCCCCAATGTTGGCAAACTTCGGGGCTGTCTTCGGTAAGGCGTCCTCACGAATGAAACGAGCAATGAAGCTCTTGAAAGTAACGCCTTGCTCCTCAGACTCGGTGAATAATCGATCAAAAATGCCCAGAGCCCTAATTAAACTGGGGCGCTTGTATCGAACAGCATTCTCAGCAGATAAGCCGTCAACTGGGGCGGGCTCAGGTTCAAAAATGTACTCGTCAGGGGGCAGCAACTCCTCGTACATGTTACCCCTTATCGGCAACCCTGAAATTTCATAAAACTCGGCTAAAGAAATCGAAACCTCGCGATCTCCCAGAAGAAAGGTATTAGTGGGAAGATTCCACTGGTTCAGAAATGCCTTGACCCACCAGGCATGCGGAGACTTGTAATGGAATAGCGACGCATATACGGCTTGATAAAGCCCGACTTTCTGCAATCGCGCCCGATGGGCGGAAAGGATGTAGCGAGCCCAGAGAAGGTAGCCCGTAGGATGCCTGGGAGTGAGCCCTATCTTATAAATCTGCCCCCACGGGTGGGCCTCACCCTGGCAGATGTGCCGTCCCAAGATGTCTATAGCCGGGATCGGATGGTTCGGAATGCCGGTCGTCGAAGGCTCCAGCCTCCCCGTTGGAGTCCAGTTGGGCATTTCCACGGCAAAAGCTGTCCTTGGAGGATCCATCGGTAAAAACGGGAAAGTGGGCTCCCTTGGCACCGCGCAAAGAAAACTCCTGCGACCTTGAATGATCTGACTGTACCAAGGACCCCATTGAAGAAGGTTGGCGCAGTTCGGGTCATGGGCCCTAATCATTGCCATCGCCTCTTCATCAGACGGTGACTGAGGAAAGGCCGCCTCCGAGCGAGAGAAAGGAAAGCGAGGAGCAGAAGCCATCACACCTGAAATCCAATAAAGGGACGCCGTTAAAAGAAAAGTTAGCGATATATGTTCATGCACGAACATGAAGACTAATTGGAGAAAGCAACAGCAAAATTTCCCGGGACCATTGGCTACAAGACACATGGGCCCCACAGAATCCGGATGACGGCTCATTAATAATGAGATCAAACAGTTACAATAAAACAAAGGGAACATCCCCATTTAATAAAGAATGATGACCATGCACGTTCCCCAATGGGATCTGTCTCGGGCTCTACAGTGAACCCAACAAAATCAAAGGAATTAAATTCCCACGAAAAGGCATCATTACAAAACCGCCATTTCATTAATTGCCGGAAGAACAGCCTCGGGCCAAGAGACCCCAAGGAGCCTCTGTGTGAAGAGATCGAGTTCTTCATAGGAATTAAATTCCTTATTAAGAAAAAAGGGAATTAAATTCCCAGGAATAATTTTGATGGACTTAAAGTCCAGGGAGTTGAAACGCTGTCATCATCTCCCCGAAGATCGCCTAAACTCTAAGAGATCTACAGTTCAAAGGTTCCCTGTTCTTAAAAAAAAAAAACTTGAAGAAAAATGGGTTCTTTGCGAAACCCTTAATATAGATTTGAAATCCAAAAAGTGCTTTCAAAGACGAAGGCGCTTTGGCCGTTCGACATTATTACCTGAGGAAGAGGATCCGTCGACAGAGTTAAACTCTGGGAAATGTTCAAGACAGAGAACTGAGCTCTGAAAGCGAGAATTAAATTCTCAAAGAAGAAAATCTCAGAGGAAGAAGAATGAGCAAAGTGAAGGCTCCTGTGAAGGGACGGCAGTATTTATGGAAAACAATGGAAACGTTTCATCTCCCCAGATCCCTAAAGGAATCCAACGGTCGCGAGAGGAGACAGCGTTGCACTCACGTGCTGACACGTGAGAACAACGCTGTGGGGGCATTTGTTTCCTGATTTAAAATCAGGAAAGCTTCTGTGGAAAGCTTCAAAAAGGAGCCACGTGCTTACACGTGACCAGCAGTCACGTGTTGACACGTGACCTATAAAGTGCAGAAAAGGCGCACATTGAGTCGCTGAGCAAAGTCAAGGAAAAGAGCTTCAGAAGAGGTCACGTGCTCCCACGTGACCAGGGTCACGTGTTGACACGTGACGTTCAAAGCAGCAAACTCGCTCTCCAATTGAACCAAGGAAAGAAGTGCCAGACAGGGGTCACGTGCTCACACGTGACCAGGGGTCACGTGGTAACACGTGACGGCTAAGCAGCAGAAGAAGGCAGAACGCAGAAAGAAAGAGGATCCTTCATTCCAAAAGGGGGGTCACGTGTCCGCACGTGACCATGGGTCACGTGGTCACACGTGACCGGCTTTCAAAGCCCATGATTGACGGCAGAATTAAATTCTGAAGGAAATTTGAATCTTTCCAAAGGAAAGTGATTATCTGAGACCAATCAAATTAAAGATTTAGAGATGATTAAATATCATCTATCTATGGAAAATCTCGGGTTTGGAAAGATTTCCCTCTTAAATCTAACCAAAATAACAAAGGAGAATCTCTAGATTTAAAATCCAATGGTGAATAAAATTCACCCAATAATCCAAAGGTCCAAAACGAATGATGGATGCAAATCAAATCTCTCAGTGAAGATTCATCAAAAACTAATTCATTCGGCTGCTTCTCCTATAAATAGGAGCCAAGAGACACAAAAAAGAGATACAGAGATACGCGCAGAGAAAGAAAAAAAGGAGAAAAGCTTTGATACTTGGAAAAGACTTGGATCTTCTGCAAAAACCCTAGGTAAGAAAGGGAAGGCTTTCGGAAAGAAAGAGAATTTAATTCTCAACAGAGTTTAACTCTAATATATATAAACAGAAGAACACATTTCTTCTCTCTTTGATAGAGGATCTGCAAAGTGCACATCTCCCCTTAAGGTTGAGAATTTAATTCTCAATGGGTCGAGATCCTGCCATGCAGATCCAAAACACAGAGAAGGAATGCAAGCATGAGAATTTAATTCTCGCAGAACTATAGGAATTCAATTCCTTTAAAATAAAAGTAGGGCTTGACCCTGTATCATGGGAATTTAATTCCTTCAAAATAAAAAAGAAACAGGGTTTAACCCTAATTAAGAACTTAGGTCTGTTGAAACAACGGGAATTCAATTCCTCTAATCATAATCTAACAAGGACTGGAAGTTTAATTCCTTAAAAAAGCTTTTATTAGGGTTTAACCCTATTCAGCCCTCCACATAAATGAGGAATTTAATTCCTACAGAAGATTCAGAGTTCAACTCTATTTCAGAATATAAATCTTCGAAAGGAAGTAGGAATTTAATTCCTCTGAAATCTAAAGTTCGAGGAATTCTCCAAAACGACATAGAGGCAGGTCACGTGCCACCACGTGACCCCCCCAAGAGATCTACAGAAAACCCCTTTGAGGTTGTCCCTCACGTGACCCACGTGACCCTTAATAAAAGCTCTAACAAATGAGCATATGAATGCCCGTCACGTGCTGACACGTGATGCTCTAAAAAACGCAGTAATCTCAGCAGAACCATTGAAAAGAGGGCGCTCTCACGTGTTGCTACGTGACCCCTTTTGCCTTAGTGTTCAACACTAAATTGGAACTCCCAAACCCAGCGTCAAAACACTGTTGGGCCTTAGCATTCAACAATGATTAAAAAAAAAGCCTTATTGGCAGTGTTCAACACTGATCTATTTTAGTGTTTAACACTAATTTGAAAAAGCCTTATTGCTGGTGTTTAACACCAATTATTTCTTAGTGTTGAACACTAACTTATCAACCTTATTCCCAGTGTTCAACACTGATTGCTCTGAAGTGTTTAACACTAGGCTTTGGCCCAATTGGCTAAAGGGATAGAGGCAGACATTCTCCCTCAATGGACCAACAAAGAGTCAATATTCCAGACCTGACTGGACTTAGCCCAAGCTGGCCATAAGTCCTCAATTTGTGATTAACTGGGCCGATAGGCTCATAACATAATTGATCAACCTTGACCCAAATTGGGCCAGGGACTATTTAATCCACCCCGGTTCTAGGGTACATCTCTTCACTCCTTTGATACTTGGCATTGTAATCTCTCAATGTCTTCAAAGAGGTGACGGGTCCCGAAGACCACTCATGATATGGACTGTGGGGTCCTTAAACCCATGTATAACGCAAAATTCCTGGTTACGTGGAACGCGGATAACGTCACTCTTTGACCCCGCGGAAAACGTCCAGAGCGGATCCTGGTCCTCGCAGGGCACGGCAGTGAACCCGTGTGAAGCATCCAGAGCGGAGCCTGGTCCTCGCCTAGCACGGCAGTGAACCCGTGTGAAGCATCCAGAGCACATACCGGACTGTGGAGTCCTTAAACCCATGGACTATGACGTCCTTAACCTTGACCGAGATGTCTTAAAACTACCCATGGACCGCAATGTCCCTAAACTACCAATGGACCGCAATGTCCCTAAACTACCCATGGACCGCAACGTCCTTAAACTAGAACCATAGAGCCTCCATATGCTCTTTCGTCGGATCTAAACGGTCCTGTTTAAGTTGATCTTAGCCTCAAAGATGGCTAACGCGCCCTTAAACCCTCAAACAGACTGGACTATGAATCCCCCTAATTAACTCTGGCTCGAGGGTACATCTCTGAACTCCTCTGACATTCGTCGTTGTAATCCTTCAACGTCGTCAGAGAGGTGACGGGTCCCGACGGCCATACATACGACGGACTACTATGTCCTGAAATTGGAACAATGGGGTCCAAACACTCCTTTGTCGGATCTAAATGATCCTGTTAAGTTGATCTTAGCCTTAAACCAGACTAATGTGTCCTTAACAAATGTTTGAGTTGATCTTAGCCTCAAGCATGGCTAGTGTATCCTCAAACCAAACCCCCAAACCCAAATCTAAGAAGATACGGATTTGGACTAGTCCACGCCCTACGGGCGACGACATAACTCGGTCTCCGTAAACGATCCACGGGCAGGAAAACATAAAACAAAACACATGACGCGAAGTGACCATCTGGAGAAGGAGAAAGTTGTTACCGTGACGCGGTAGCGTAATTAACTGCAGGGGCTTGCGCCTGCAGGGAAGAGCGTCCCCACAATCAAAAAACCCCTCACCCTGAGGGGGAATCTGACGAAGTCTGCTACATCGGCCGCATCCGTCTAAACCTCCGGTATATGGCGTCATAAATCAACTTGGCATCTTCGGAGAGGCAGACGGAAGCACCTATTGGCATCTGCCCCGAATCTCAGGCAGGACGTCCCAACGTCTCGGCCGCCATTCGGAGGGGAACAGGGAGTTGCCCCCAGCCTTCCTTACTCGGCGCCAGTAGAGACGTCGAGCACGTCGTGCGGATAGAGTTGATTGAGCCGTAGGGGTGACCTCCTCATGCCCCTTGTGTTGGTCAGAATCCGCTGGTATCAGCCTTTCAAAGACCGACGTCCGTTGAATGGGGATGGTCAACCTATCAAAAGCAGACTTTCGAGTAGGGGAAGCAACCTTGGTGATTTCATCGAGAACGGGAGTAGGGATGGCTATCCGCTTCGAGATAACGCCTTCTGGTATTGCAGGCTTCTTCATGGGCCCGTTGGAGCTCTGGCCTAATCTGTTAAAAACTGAGGTATTGGAGTTAGGCGACCCGTTGAGAGGGACTGCGAAAGTGGTAAGTCGATCAAAGACCGACTTTTTTGGGGTTTCTTGCAACGTCATTGGGGTATTGAAACTCATCGGTGGGAGCATAGTCCCGAAGAATAGCCCAGTGGTGGCTTGAGTTACCTGCTCCACTGGCATCTTGAAAAAGGAGGCCGCATGGGGCCCATAAGTCACTCCTCCAGCAGGGACGGAGCGAGAGTTACAGCTGCATGTAGTGCATTTGGAAGCCATTGGTCTTCTGTTTTCTGTACGGAGCAAGACACCAAATCTAAGTATCTCGAATCCATAGGCAACCACAGCAAACCGCGATTTGTTCGCGAACACGACACACGAAGTGTGGAGTGGAAAGAGAAAAAGGTCCCTCTGGGCGTGCCAGAATCTGTTCCCCTCCGAATGGCGGCGGAGACGACGTGAGGGCCGTCTTGCCTGAGATTCGGGGCAGATGCTATTTGGTTTTATCCGTTTACCTCTCTGAAGATGCTAAGTTGATTTATAGTACCGTGTATCGGAGATTTAGACGGATGCGGCCGATGTAGCAGATTTCGTCAGATTCCCCCTCGCTAGAGGGGTTTTTGATTGTGGGGACGCTCTTCCCTGTAGGCGCAAGCCCCTGCAGTTAATTACGCTACCGTATCGCGGTAGCCACTTTCTCCTTCTCCAGAATTTCACTTCGTGTCATGTGTGTTTGTTTTGTTTGTGGTTGCCCGTGGATTGTATACGGAGACTGAGTAATGCCGTCGCCCGTAAGACGTGGATTAGTCCAAATCCGTATTTACTTAGATTTGTGTTTGGTGTTTTTAGTTTAAGGATACGTTAGCCATATTGAGGCTAAGATCAACTTAAACGTTCGTTAAGGATACGTTAATCCTGTTTGGGACTAAGATCAACTTAACGTGGTGATCCGTTTAATATATAGCCGTCGGTACTCGCCACCTCTCTGACGTCGTTGAAGGATTACAACGATAGGTGTCAGAGGAGTTCAGAGATGTACCCTTGAACCAAAGTCGATTTGGAGTTTTATAGTACATTTGAATGTTTAAGAATACGTTAGCCGTGTTTGGGGCTAAGATCAACTTAAACGGGATCATTTGGATCCGGCAAAAGAGCATTTGGAGGTTCTATTGTTCCAGTTTAGGGACGTGGTGGTCCATGTTCCAGTTTAGGGACGTGGTGGTCCATTATTAGTTTAAGGACGTTTCGGTCCAATATTAGTTTAAGGACGTTTCGGTCCGATATTAGTTTAAGGACGTCTTGGTCCAACATTAGTTTTAAGGACGTTTCGGTCCGATATTAGTTTAAAGACGTCTCGGTCTAACATTAGTTTAAGGACGTCTCGGTCCGATATTAGTTTAAGGACGTCTCGGTCCACGGGTTTAAGGACCCCGCAGTCCATATTCATGTGTGGTCGTTGGGACCCGTCACCTCTCTGACGACGTTGAAGGATTACAACGACAGGTGTCAGAGGGGTTCAGAGATGTACCCTCGAACCGGAGGTAAATTGATTTAGGGAGCAGCCGTGCTCAGTCAATTTAATTTGAGGACTTATGGCCATGATTGGGCTAAGTCCAATTTCAATATTCTTTTGTTTTTTGGCCTATTAGACCTGTGCTAGGGCTTTGCCCCTTCACTGCATTATTTTTCTTTGTTTTGGTTGGGCTCTGCCCTTTTATAAATGATGCAGAGCATCTATTTTGTTTGGGCTCTGCCCTTTTTAAAATGCATAGCATTTTTTATTAGGCCTGTTAGGCCTTTTAATTGGGCTCTGTCCCTTTTCTTAATAATGCAGAGCATTAAATAGTCTGACAGTGCCCTACATGGCTTGTCAGGCGCTTTGCGCAAATTAAAGAGTGCAAGCACACGTGTCACGCTCTGATGAGCGCAAGCGCAACAGCGCAGTGCGCTGCGTCAGTGCGCTGCGCTGTTGCACTGCTGACACGTGGCGCTTCCTGGCGGCTTGCACAATAGTGCAGTTTTGGCAAGTGTTGGGCACTGTTCTTATTCTTTTGGATCAATTTTAGATCAAAGAAAACAAGTTTTTTCTTGTTTTCAAAGAACCAGTGGTTCATAAAAAGTACAAGGCATTGTTATTATTTATTTTTCTTTTTTCTTGAAGATCATTGATCTTGTTCTTAGATCAATGATCTGTTTTTTAAGAGAATTTTCTCTTTTTCTAAAGGTTTTTACATTTTTCTCTTGTTCTTGAGAAATTCTCTCTAATTCTTCAAAGTTCTCTATTTGAAGTTCTCACAAAATGTTGATGCCTTTGAATTGAGCTCTAGGGTCCTTTTTATAGTGCCCATAAATTAGTTAAATTTGTTAAAGAGATCTTTCTCTGAGTGATTTGGGGAATTTTCCCCACCGTTGGATCTTTGATCCAAAGGCCTCTGTTTTACAGAAGAAAATCTTCTTGTTTTAACAAGAACAGAAAAGATCTCTTTAAAATTCTAATTCTGTTTGGCGTAAACGTCCCAGCGCTTGACACGTGTCGCGCAGCGCAGCTGTACTAGCGCAAATGATCAGACACGTGTCGTCCAGCGTAGCGTTTGCGCAGCTGTGCTTGCGCCACTGCGCAGACACGTGTCGTGCAGCGCAGTGCTTGCACAGCTGTGCTTGCGCAACTGCGCAGACACGTGTCGTGCAGCGCAGCGCTTGTGCAGCTGAAGCGTCACTTCTTTTACTTTTTATTTTAAAAGAGCCTTGCTCTGATTGGACGCACTGCCTCGGCCGCTATGCTGACGCATCAACTTCTGACACGTGGCATCCTACGCACAGCGCACGGGACTTGAAGTGTTGCTTTATTTATTAAAGTTTAAATTTTCAAAGTTGAGTTTTGCTCTGATTGGGGGAAGATGAAGCGTTGCTTAATTTCCCGTTTTGGAATTTGAACAGAGCTTTGCTCTGATTGGGGTAAACAGCGTTGCCTCTGAGTTCTTTTCTGCGGATCTTCACAGGGGTCACATGGGGACACGTGACCCTGGTTATTGCCTGTTTGAAGATCTCTTTATCTTTTTAAGAATTAAATTCTTCATAGGGTTAAACCCTAGCTATAACTTTGGAGGAATTAAATTCCTATTTTCTTTAGAAGAATTATATTCTTAGGTAGGGTTAAACCTGATTTTCCTTTTGTGGGAATTAAATTTCCATATATGTAAAGAAACAAGTTCTGGTATAGGGTGAAACCCTAATTTCATTTTAAGAGGAATTACATTCCTGCAAGCTTGAGAGAATTAAATTCTCAATTAGGGTTAAACCCTAGTTCTGTCCTTCTTGAAGGAATTAAATTCTTATAATTTTGAAGAATTGAATTCTCATATAGGGTTAAAGCTTAGTTTTATCTTGGAGGAATTAAATTCCTATAATTTTAGGAGAATTAAATTCTCCAATCTCAATTCTTCCTCTGAGTTTTAGATCTGCATGGCAGGATCTCGACCCGATGAGAATTAAATTCTTAACCTATGGGGAGATGTGCACTTTGCAGATCTTCAACCAGAGAAAGAACTAAGTTCTTTGCAAAAGAGTTAAACTCTTAGATCTTTGAGAATTAAATTCTCTTTTTTCTGAAGTTTTGATCCTCTTTCTTTTTCTCACCTAGGGTTTTCTTTCTGAATTTTCAAGATGCTAAAATTCTCTTCAAAGTTTTCTCTCCAAAATTCTGTCTCCTCCTCCTCTTAATTTCTCCTTTTTCGACTCCTATTTATAGGAGGAGGAAAAGAATCAATTTGTTTAGTAAATCTCTCACTAAAAAATTTGATTTGTTTTCATCATTAGTCTGAGCCTTTAGATTACTAGGTGAATTTTATTCACCGTTGGATGTTTTAATCCAAAAATATTCTATTTGTTATTTCGGTGAGATTTAGTGGAAATCTTTCCTTGTCCAAGGTTTTTCCATAAATTGGTGATATTTAATCACCCTTGGATTCTTAATCCAATGGTTCCTCATAATTCTTCTCCATTTTGGAAAGATTTAAATGATCTTTTTTAGAATTTAATTCTGTTAAACCGTAAGGCTTTTAAAGCCAGTCACGTGTGAGCACGTGACCCCTCCGAATGGACTCCTCTTCTGTGCTCTGTTTTGCGCCGCTGCTTTAACCATCACGTGCCGACACGTGACCATTGGTCACGTGTGAGCACGTGATGTCACTTTTTAAGTTTTTTTTCCTAATTTTTAATCAGGGAACATATATATATATATATATATATATATATATATATATATATATATATATATATATATATATATATATAATGTGCAATGATGATAAACATGAAGCAGTAAATATAGAACAATGACGCGAGTATGAAATAACTGGTACATGTAATAATAAAGCAAGTGTATCAGATCGGTAATCAATGCAATGTTCATGTCACTAAAGCTATTCGTCTCTAAGTCTCACTGTTCATGTCGCTAAACCTATCTTCAGTCCAAGTGTGAGCGTCAACCACCGCAGGAGTATCTCCAATCCAAGGGTAGGCCCCAGGGGTAAGGGAACACAGACCCGAACCGCGCTCGCTAATAATCAGTAATACCATCCATACGACTCCCGAAATCGCTATATATGCCGACAGGGGACTCGTGAGATTCCATTGATCGAACTCACACTCAAACTACCCCACACCCCGTAGTCTATATCAAACACCGACCATGAATCCAAATTCTAGTTGCTCCATGACAAGTCTATGCGAGAACTGGAGACAAGGTCTCCATCAAGCATGTCTCGACCGGTATCCTAGATAAATGGACAGTGTTCGATATCTTACTTATGACACTAATATAAGTGCTTCCATAACCATCCCATACTAGTTATAGTTACACTTATATATGCCCCATAGACGTCGACAATGCAATAATTAACCGGTTCGGCTGATAGTGTACAAGTACGTGTCACTTCACTTATTCAATCACGCTTTTACAGTAACGTACTTGCCACAATTCAATCACTAATATTTATCATTTGGTAATATAATACGGTCACTGGGATACCAATGTATATAGCCCCTATTCAATGCGGGTATGTTCGCCACATGATATGATAAGAATGCAATTAATTATGATATGAATAAACATATAGTAGCCAGTATCATACAACTTGCAAAATTTACTATGAATCATACGTGTAGAAATAAGCAAAACAATATAAAAAGGGTAGGTAGGGTATTTAATTATATGTACATAAAAATTGGTTTCGTGTCAATCGGGTTTCAGGTTTGCTAGTTATGGTCATTCCATTTTAAGTGTTTACTACTGGAAATCCAATTTCTGAACTGGAAATCCAATTTCTGAACTGGAAGTCCATTTCGCAACACGTTTTACTCCCTGTTGGGGGCATAATTAGGCGACGCTGCTGTTCAACTAATTGTAGGGGTATGAGTTAACTTTAAATAACAGCGGACGGATCAAAAATAGTCATTTTGGTTTAGAAGTTATGATCAGATTACCGATGAAGGGTGCAAGCTGAAATGACAGAAATCTGCCATACATGTCAGCCGTTTAACATATGATTTAAATACCAAATGATACTAGAATTTGGTGAAAGCAGTACCATTGGAAAGATAAAACAATTGTATACGCAGAGGTAATCGGCTCCACACACTATCACAATTAAACAACAAGGTTTCAGGGGTATAAATGCAAGTCAAGGGTAAGTTCCTGCTCTGGACTGCGGTCCAAGGTCAGTTAAGTTCTTTGTTTTCGATATTTAGACGATACATCTAACAATAAACTCCTATGTCGTGTTAAATATTATGCAGTACCCTTCGTAACAAACCCAGGCACGCTGCAATCGGATTTTCCTGGAATTAATTATAAAGTTAACGGTATCAAGTGTTCGGTAAAACGTAAGTTTCGGTATTAAAATTAGGGCATCACTTATGTGTGAATATGATATCGATTTGCCACCAAATTTGTACATAGAGTTTGTTAACAGTGTTAGGGTCTAAATATCATGAGTTCTGCCATATGGGATTTAGCTATCGTTTATAGTTCACATCAAACACTTAGGGTAGTATCGGGTAAACGATCGAAACACTAGTTTTTTTTAACCAATTGAATTTAAATATCACTCATATAGCTTCAATGTAATACTAACGCAGTAATAAGCCCTAATCAAGCTCCAATCAAGGAAATCGCACTGTGGTTCACTATGCAGTTTCAACAGTGGTTACGATCCAAATATAGTTATATATATATATATATACACATCAAGTTATTATGAAATTGCTTCTACTCATATTTAAAATAGCATGATAAACAAGTGAAGGATTTCACTTGCCATGTTGATGATATCACGAAGATGATAGATCGGTCAGACGCTGCAATACCATGTCACGGATGCGAAAACGGTCGTTGCGACAAAACCGGAGTTCGCAAGCCTTGGAATCGCAGTGGCGTGGCCTCGAATTCTTACTTTTGATTGGCTACAGCTTGCACAGATACTTGAAGGCTCCGAGTTTGCAGAGATGAGGCCGTCGATGATGGAGTGGTCGTCGCACAGTTCTGGGTCGTGGCCGGAGTAGGTGGAGGGAGAAAGGGGAGCTCGAGTACTGGGCTTGGAGATTGGTGACGAGCTGCGGCTGTTGGCAATGTGGAGGTGGTCATGCGGGTGCTCAGGTGGTGCTGGGGTGAGCCGACGACAATGGTGGTGGTCGGTGCCCGTGGCGGCGAGTGTGATAACGAGGTCGAAGATGCGAGTTGTCAATGCAGAACAATGGCAATGGAGGCTGGCGGTTGGGTTCGGCAGCGGGCAATGGTCGATGGTGTGAAGAAGTGGGTCCCTGAAGGTCTTCGTGGTGGTTTAGGGGATCTCCAGCGACGAGGTCAGAGATGCTGCAGACGACAGCGAGGTAAGGAAACGCGTCGGCGGTGAGGGGAAGTGTTATGGGTTGTGGCCGCGGAGTCAGGAAAGAGAGAGAGAGAGAGAGAGGCTCGGGTTTGTGGGTGGGGCTAGGCGAGGAGACGCGGAGGTCGGGGGATCTTGGTGGGCTCGAGCTCGTCGGCGGAGGTAAGGAGCTCAAGAAGTAGGGCTTCGCGAGTGAAGAGATGGAGGGGAGCGAAGAGAGAAGGGTTGGTTGTGAGGAGAGATGGAGGGAGGTGAGGCGAGCAAGGGGATCGAGGGCGGTTGCAGGGATCTCGGGGGAGCGCGAGGGAGGGGGAAGACGTGGGGGAAAATGTGGAGACGAGGACGAAGTCGCGGGAAGTAGTGGGTGAGGATTCAGGGAGGAGATCTCGCGGGGACGCCGATGTAGTGGGCGCGGTCGTCGTGGCCGTTTGGGAGCGGGTCTCACGGGAGTGGGGCTCGTTACGCGGAGGAGAAGAAAAGAGCGCGAAGGAGAAAAGAAGAAGAGAAGAAGAAGGGAGTGGGGGTGTAACGGGTCGGGTCGGGTTCGGGTCTGGGGTAAGGTTAGGGAATGGGCTTGGGTTTGTGGGCCTTAGGGTTAGGGTTAGGGAAAAAATTAAAAATTAGAAATTAGAAAGAATTGGATAAAATTTAATTAGGAGATTAAAATAAGGGTGGGAAAATAATTAGGAAAAATAGGATTTAATGGAAAATGAATTAGGAGAAATATAGGGAAAATATTTGGAAAAATATAGGAAATAAAGTTTTTAAAAAAACATATATATAATTTATATGTATAAGATACCGGGCATTAGACATGGAAATCGGTAAAATATAATTATCGTTGTTTTCTCTAGTTTTCAATACTTTGCATTCAATATCCTATTAAAATAAGAAACTTTTCATAATATATTATTTGCTCAACCTTTTGAAATATTGTATGTTGTAGCCCTAGAAAATCGTTGAAATTATCTTTATTTTCTATTTTCTTGTGTTTCTTATCTTTCATATCCTATAACCCTTGAAATTAGAGTAAATTGACAGTGTTTCTGTTTTTCTTAAATCATAGTATCATATTACATGTGATAGCTCAAGAAAATCGCTGAAAATTTTCAATTTTTTACTTGAGTTTTTGAATATTGTGCATTCTATATCTTATTTAAATTGGGGAATAATTAATATTATATATTCTCAAGTTTTAGACATTACACATTCTATACCCAATAAAAATATTCATCACAATTTTATATTCTCTCAATTTTGTGATATTTCGTATGCTATAATCCATGAAATTAGAGAAGACTTGCAAAATTTCTATTTATTTTAATTTATCGATATTTTAAGCACATAAATCGGTTAAATTTCACAAATTTTGGTTTTCTTGATTTTCCAATATTTCGCATGCTATATAGAACATTAAAATTAGAAAAATTCACAAAATGTTATTTTCTATTGTTTGATATAATTTGCGTGCTTATATATCATAATTTTCTATTTCTCCATCTTGTGATATTAAACATGCTTTCAGCCATGACCACAATTAGATTGCGTGTAGGTAAAATAGAATAGGATGCTCTGCAGGTGTTTGTTTGTTTGTTTTGGGGTGTCTAAAAAAGGTTGCTTTACTTAATTTGCTGGATTAAGGAACGAATTAATATAAGCTCCTTAAATTAAGGAAGGAATTAATATAAGCCGCTGATTGTGAAGGTGATCCAACTACTGCAGAGAATAACCCAACCCGGAATATGAACCGTAAAAGAAAATGGCATCCATACTCGACATCAAGCTTCATAGGGGGATTTGACCTGATCCACATCCATAAAATTTCATAAAATTATGAAATATTCGTAATATTTTATTTTCCAAGCTATGGATAGTTATAAGCTATAGTCAATAAAAATCAATAAATTATCTTAATTTTCTATTTTCTCGATTTGCTATATTTTTAGATGTTGTAACTCATGATACAAGTGAAGAAATATAATTTTAGATGTTGTAACTCATGATACAAGTGAAGAAATATAATTTTTTTTCTTTATAAAACTATCCGCCACTTTCACCACTTTCATGTGCTATATAGCACACGAAAATCAGTAAAATTTCACAATTTTTTAATTTCTCGTGTTTTTCAACATTTTGCTTGCTACAGCCCATTGATCGGAAAAAAGTTCAAAGCTTGCTATTTTCTTGATTTTTGGATATTTTGCATGCTATACATCCAAGATTAGAAATAGACCATTAGAATAGCCAAAACCAACTTCTCGTGTCATTTTATAAACATAGCAAAATAAATTTGAACTATCTTCTCATAACTAAAAAATTTCCATTCAAGATACAAGTACAGAATCTAATAAACTTTGCATAGGACAGCCGATCCATTAACCTTTCTGCCGCTAACTAAGTGAAAACAATTTTACAGACGAACAAATGATGAGGCTTAGTGAAATCATGGTAACAAATAAAACTCATAAATATCTGATAACAAGAAAGCTATATAGTTTAGCTTTTTTTATTTTTATTTCTCGCTCTTTTTAGATCCGAGCCAGTTTGGATTCGATCCATGGATGCCCAAAATTGATGATCTTATAGAGTTAATCTCGCACAAAGGCGCCAATATGCTCCTGGATGAAAAAGGGATCTCTCGAACACCCAAATATCTTTTACCAGTATCTGCAGAAAATAGCCGAGTTATACTTTCAAAAGCCGCTGAAAAATATAATAAATTACATAACACACAGGTAAATTTGATGGAGGAACATGGGTTATAACTTGATGGATAAATAACTGACTTATTATGAAGTAAATGTATTCATGGCATGGATTCTATTTTCTGAAAGGTACATTCAGATTGCAGATGTGATTGGTTACTGACGTTTTGTTGGGCTCTTTTGCTTACTACTACGTATAAAAAATGGTTACAATTCCACACACACACACAACTCTTCTTACAAACCACTACTCTGTATCTATTGGGTAAAAATTTGCCACCAATGAAGGGTTGACATTGACAATTGGTCATAAAACTTTGTCAAATCTTTTCTAGAGCCTTGCTCCAAAGTACTCCCAAATTTAATGGACAGAACGCTCAATGATGACCATGCCGATAACTTAAATCAAATAAATTGCACATATCATAATTAAAAAGATATTTAACATTAATCATTTGTTCTAAATCTAAATCTAAATCATATACCTCTTTTGATTTGTCTCCAGATACAACAGCACCTCTTGAATCATATGCTTCAAACTTCTGCAAGAACCAAAAGGTTTTAAGAAATTTAATTATAATGCAATCAATCAATTGACTATTTTTGGTGACTGCATATAGAAACTGAAGGAAGTAACTAAAAACAGAGAGCAACAGAATGAATAAACTGTGTAGCACCAACCAAAGCTTTTATTAATGGAGGTCAATGGCATTCTTGTAAGGGATTAGTAGTGGACGCAAGGAAACGAACAAAATTATAAGACCTGGCTTGGTAACAAGGTTTCAGAAACCACAATTTCATTTTAAGTTAAAACAAAACCGCAGTTCGCAACCATTCAAGTCGCGGTTTTGTAAAAACGGAGTTCCGCAAAGTTTAGGGTCATTTGGCAATAGTTTTGAAACCAAGGTTTCATATTACTTAATTTTCTTAAACAATAAACTGGCATAATTTCTAATTAACACCTCCTTTTATTATGAAAAAAAAATCATAGTAAATAATAAATTTATATGTTACTTTCAATCATATCCTCATCTTGATCAAATTGAGACGACAAATTTAGAGGATATGAATAAATATTATTTCTTCAATTCTTTGTGGTATCTATTTGGTGGGTCGAGACAACGAAATCATTGATAACTCTTTAGGTTTAAACAAAAGAAAAAAATCACAAAATAAATGAGATCATAGATCTGGGTGAGAGACAGAGAGGGGGGGGGATCTAACGAGGGAAGAAAAAAGATTAGAATTATCTAGAGAGAGATCTTTGAAGGGAAGGGTTAGAGAGAGAGTGGGGGAGTGAGTGGGAGAGAAAGGACGCAAAAAACAAGACACGGAACAATATTTTTCAGAATGCAGGAGAGAGGGAAGTTAGCTCGAAACTTTTCGAAAGTCTAGTCTCTGTGTAGTTTAGAAAATTGGGGTTTCGAGCCCTCGAAACCTTTTGAAACCGTGGTTTAGGAAACTCCATTTTTGTTGCCAAACGGGCCTCATTTACAAATTTTGGAATTTAGCTTCGAAACCACATGAAACCATGGTTCCGGAGACCATAGCCAAATGAGGCCTAAATGGTTTTGTGACATTAAATTTGGACATATGGAGCTAAAAAGACACTCTTTACTACCACAAAGCAAAGTTATCTCTCTCTCTCTCTCTGTTTGCATCAATTCCTAAAGGGAATCAACAACAACAACAACTGAGCCTTTTATCCCAAACATATGGGGTAGGCTACATGAACCAACATGAGAATCACGCCGGGTCCAGCACATGAATCCTCTGCCTCCACTCACTCCTATCGAACAATATACTTTCATTGAGTCCTTTGGCAACAATTTCGTTTCGTATCACCTTCATCCATGTTTTCTTCGGTCTCCCTTTTGCCCTTTTGCCATTGCCCATATCGAGAGTATCTATTCGTCGGACCGGTGCTTCCATAGGTCTGCGTCGTACATGACCGAACCATCTTAGCCGGTTTTCCCGCATCTTCTCCTCCACAGGTGCGACACCAACTTTTGTACGAATATCCTCATTTTGCACCTTATCTTTTCTAGTGTTACCGCACATCCAACAAAGCATGCGCATCTCCGCTACATGCATCTTCTGTGTATGATGCTTCTTAGGAGCCCAGCATTTTGTACCATATAATAAGGCAGGCCGAATAGCGCTCCGATAAAACTTCCCTTTCAATTTTAACGGAAAGTTACGATCACACAAAATCCATGTTGCACTCCTCCATTTCAACCAACCAGCTTGGATCCTTTGATTATCACTATCGATCTCCTCATTCTTTTGGATGATGGAACCTAGATATCTAAACTGGTCCCTCGGTGATATCTCTTGCCCTTCCAATATTATACCAATCTGGTTTTGACTTCTCTGGTTACTAAATTTGCAATGCATATATGCTATCTTAGACCTGCTCAATCTGAATCCCCGAGATTCCAATGTTTGCCTCCATAATTCCAATTTGGTATTAACCCCTGCTTTCGTCTCATTTACTAGAACAATATCATCAACGAATAGCATACACCAAGGTAACTCATCTTGGATAGTTCTAATAAGCTCATCCATCACGATGGTAAACAGAAATGTACTTAATGCAGATCCTTGATGTAAACCAATAGTAATCGAAAAATCACTCGTTAAGCCGCCGCAAGTTCTGACATTTGCCACTACTCCATCGTACATATCCTTGATTATGTCAATATACTTGACAAAGACCCCCTTCTTCATCATTGTCCCACATAATACCTCTCTAGGTACCTTATCATACGCTTTTTCTAAATCAATAAATATCATATGCAAATCTCTTCTCTTCTCTCGAAAACGCTCGACAAATTGACGAAGCAAATGAATGGTCCCTGTCGTTGATCATCCAGGCATGAACCCAAAACCCACCATTGCCGGTCCCAAGTCCGGATGAGAAAGGGTGAGGGTTGTGGTAAGCTTGTGACAGCCAACGTAAAACTTTGTCACATTCTATGACATGAACCATAATTCCTAAAGGGAATCATTTTGAATAATGTCGGCAGCATGTGGGGCCAAGTATTTATGACGAGATGTTATATCAAAGTACTAGGAAGTAGGTAGATAATCCCAAAATTGATCCTAATCCAATCCCAATGTACTTACTGGACTTTTCCACCTAACGAGATAGAGGTTCCTGTATAGATAAAACGAAGTCAGGCAGGTGATAAAATTGAGCCAAACCTAACTAATTGGTGACTAATGACGCGAATGGCTCATTTGAACCCCTTCAACTAAAACGTCAGAACTCATTTCCTGCTGTTTAAGAACAGTGATTCAGGTTAGATTACATAATATAAACTTTAGATAGGTTTTGAATTGACAACTAATTCAACTACAGAATAGATGCGATGTCACTTGCTTTCTATAATCTTTTAATTTTTATAGGTGTTACATGGCATGGCCATAAATAACTGTAAGATGCAAAGTGATAGCAGCAAGTTCAGTGTTAAAAAATAGATGGCCTATATCTCCATATCACATAGGTTATTCAACAATTAATCCATCAGTCCAGTTATTTTGAACTTTCGTACTAAAAATAAAGATTATATACTGAAATGTCAAGAATGTATTCAACATATGATTCTAAATGTCGAACGCCCTATTGGCAACAATAACATGTAAAGTATGCAACACAAGTTCACATTCACATCATCATCATCATCATCATCATCGGAAAGAGTACGTATAGTCAACTATAGAACTACAAAACAGACTGATGAAGGACAAAGTGAACTTACCTGCTTAGTAAGAAATTCAATTGTAAGCTGTATGAAAGCTTTGTCCAGATCATTTTTATCTATCGCAATCTGCAGGAGAAACATATGTTTGCTGAGAAACAAAAAGCTAAAGGAAGACATCGATACACATAACTTCATGAGTGCATGCATTACAATGCATAAACAATAGCATTTAAGGCATGATTGTACAAAAGGAACCTATCATAGACATACAGTTGGTCACTATTCACTAGATTTGACTTTAAATACAAAAATGTTAAAACTCCCTTTCCTATATGTGATAAAATGCAAAAACTTTCATATGATGAGGGGGCAGGTGCTACTATAACCTTGCGGTAAAGCCTTAAACAGTTGAGCAAGGGGTGTTCAAACCATGCTTGCATTAAGCAATGGCCTATTATTTTTTTTAAAAACCAAAAAGATGGAAGAGTTGGTAAAGCGTACGGATAGTGACAAGGTCTCAAGTTTGAGGAACGTTGAAGGGAAAATAAGGGGGATCAATTCACCCCAACTGCATTCTCCCAAAAAAAAAGGTAAATCGCTGTACTTTGTTTTTGCGAATGCGCGTGCCACTATAACTGGGTGGTAAAGCCTTCTTGCATTTGAGCTTGAAGTTTGGAGTTCAAACCCTGCTGACATCCTGTTACGGCCTAACAAAAGGGAAATAATCGAAAGGATGGTTGAAGGTTTGAATACCTTCCTAAATATTGTCAATTTGTCGGCGAAGATAATATGGAAGAACCTCCTTCAACGCAAGAACTCGACTTTATCTCACTGATTTCTGAGCAGTTTTTGTTTTTGTTCTTTTTGTTTATATTGCATAGTTAAATGAAGAGCTAAATTCAATGGAAATCAAGGGGCTCTCTGGTATTCAAACAAGAATATGGGATGTTTATTTCCATGTTGCTGGAAAGTAATATGATAGAAGAATGGTAATGCAGTAAAGCCAGTTTGAATGAGACTGTTGAATTATGCACATGCAGTTGAAACAAAAGCAGTATTGTTGTTTTGTTTGATAAGTCGAAAAATACAATATCAAGTTTTTACTACTCTTATCAAATGGATGCAAATAAAGTCGCTGACTTTCTGTTGAATACGGTGGTAATAAACCTCCCACTATTGGGCAATACATTTATAGCATGAAAAATTTAGGACCCTCATGTATCAACTAACCAAATCAATGATTTAAATACCAGTTCCATTATTAAAGAGAGCAAATAATTTGATAATGATGTTAAACTACAGTAGTACAGTGAATATGTGACCGCTAAAAACATTATATTACATACAACAAAAATTAAAAATGTAGCGGCATTGTTATAAAATGCATTTTATGCAACCATATGCACCTACATATGCATTGTGCGTACTTGCGGCAAACCGCATAGCCAATTATACAAACAAAACTCATTTTCAAAGCTAAAAACATCCATTATGCATTTTATTTTGTGTTGAGTACGTTCTTGGCTATACTTGTACCTTAGAATTAAACATAATTCATATAGCAAATACATCATCTTTTCCCTTTGTTTAGACTTCTACATAGTCTATAAGAATTTTGAGGATGCCAACGAATCATTTAGGATTATGACAAGCCCTTCTCTTGTCATAGTTTTCTAAAACAAGAATTTGGCACTTATTTGAGGTTGGCGTCAGGTCGACAGAAAGTCGTAAAACTTTGTCAAAAATTTACCGGAGCTTTGCTTCATAGCCGACCTCATTTGGATGGGAAAAAGCTTAGTTGTTGTTGTTGATGATGATGATGATTAAGGTTGAAACGTTGAGTAATGATCAAGTACCATATTGGACCTACTATAAAACCAATCAAACTTGTATGAACCCTCATTTTTTAAAACTTGTTTCTCTTCGTCGCCTCATCTAAGGTATAATTGTTTTCTTAGATGTGTGTGCTTTATCGATGTATATCAATTTTCATTATCTTAGACAATAAAATATTAAGTTTTTCTTAATTTCTACCTTCATTCCCTTCCTTCCCTTCATATCTTTCCTTTTGTCTTTGTTGATATGTATGGATTAAAATAGTCCCACATTGGAAAAAACTACGAGGTATATGGATATAAGATATAAGAGAGGCCAAACCTCAACAAGCCTTAAGTCTTATTGTTGGAACTCACTTATATCAAAATCCCGTATACACTCAAAAATAAAATATATATAATCGCCCCTCATTCTTTATATATATATCATAGCACCAAAAAAAGTGCATCAGGACCTCAACAATATCTCTGAGAGAAGTAGGCTACAAGTTAAAAAAAAAGTGCCTCTGAGAGACATAGCTCTACAAGTGTTGTGCAATCCATATGACAACCACACCAAAAAATGTGGTGGTTGCATGTGAAGGGGAGTGTTGAGATGTGTGGATTAAAGTAGACCCATATTGGAAAAATTATGAGAGGTACATCGGTATAAGATCAATAATCTTGTGTAGTGGTTTGTTGATCATGATAATAGTAGTACTAACAATATGACATGTTAAAGTTGAGGAGAGGCAAGTATTTTTAGTGCAACTATTAACTGGGTGAAGGCGCCGGCACCAACTAAGGTTGAAAAAATGCATATTTTTTAACTGTCAGAAAAGATTGAAGGTAAAAATGCAAGCTGCAACATTTCATCCAAAAAAAAAAGAAAGAAGAGGGAAAAAAAAAAAAAAAAAAGCACCCATCACAGGCACAGTAAGCCCAGGGAACCAATAAGGGGCAACCCCACCTGCTGAACATTTAACGATACACAGCCATTAGAGGGAGAGAGGAAAAAATAACTCCTATGTGCAAGTTGCAATCTGAATAGTAGTGAAGCATATTTGATGTAAAAAGCCTTTAATTTGTGTGTACAAAATGTTGAGCATGTTCTTGTGAGGCATCTAGCTGCCTGCCTTTAAACAGAAGAACAGAACCAGTAAAATCAGAGGAAAAGTATATTACCATTCGAGCCCGCAGTGTCCGAATACTAACTACTGGCTCGACCAACTCCCAGTGAACACGGCTCCACATAGATTCTCTCCGTTTCAGCTCATTCTTTAGGGTCTTCAAATAGAAGGAAAAAATGTTAGTTAAAAACAACATGACAAATAATGCAGCCTTGGCATCCAACATCTGCTTGCGTGGAAAGTCATCTTCATCATCTTAAGCCTTTTCCCCATAAAGATGGGGTAGGCTATGAAGCATGCTAGCGTGAAAAGAATTAAGGGAATATATGGTAGTGAAGGGATCTTACAGAATACATCTTCTCCGTAGCCGCTTTCCTTAAAGCTGTGGTATCCCCATCTGCCATAAGAGTGTTTATCTTGAACAAGGTCGCGACGAGTGAGCCAACACAATGCATCATGGAACCATTAGGACATTTAAGATTATATGGACACCATTATACAAGGAACATAAAAAAGTAAAAGAGTGAATTGCAAAGCCAAAATTTTTGGCATGCTCCTGGTTCTTGAGAATGTCTGCTGAAGTTCAATGTGAAGATTTTAGGAATATAGACAGAAAATTAGTAGCTATGAACAGCATTCGCAAATAATGATCAATCACTAGTAAATGCATCATAAAACGCATTAAGTTAAATGCATCATAAAATGCATCAAGTTATAAATATATCGGTAGTTACATGCATGCATGCATCTCTCTCTCTCTCTCTCTCTCTCTCTCTGTGTGTGTGTGTGTGTGTGTCTGCGCGCGCGCGCGCGCATGAGCGTGAGGGACAAAATATGAAGTGGCGACAAAGGAAATCTCAAAGCTAACTCTTCCCCCTTTTTGGGATGAGTTATTAGTAATAATATTTCAGCATACCTCCTTGTACAGTCGTATTGCATGTTGATAGAAGAGTTTTTTCGAATATCCAGTTGATTTCCTCAGCCTATTAATGGCATATGCACTTTTCATCTGTAGGACAGGAACCAAATATGTAATCAGACACTTGATTGGAAATGTTAAGAAAAAAGGCAAGCTTTGGTGCTTGTGCAGCTACCCATCCATAGATCATGCATATGTAAAAAATCAATTAATCAATAACGCAGAGGATGCATGTATATAACCTTCGCCATCTACTGTTTGTTTTGCCCAGTATAGATTTGTTCATAAGTATTCACCTGCCTAGGCCTATCTGTTTTCTTCACGAGAATAACCTACTCCTGTTATTGTTTTAAATTGTCCAGCCAAGTTCTGTAAAACAAACATCAACTGATGTTTATACCACCCTTCTATGCATGTAAGAATTCATTTGGTGCTAGTTTTATAAGCGTGCATAACTGTAGCTAATAACCAAACCAGAGAATATATATTTCCAACTCTTCCCTTCTCTTTTATGAGATTGGATACGGCTTCCTAATTTCCCACTCATGGTTACTGAAACAATTTTTCTTACCTAGCTGCGCTTCTAAATACTAAGACGTCCTCAAAGAAGACACATGGACAAACTATAAAATTGACAAATAGTGATACCACTATTCATTATAATTCTATGGATAAAGTCAAATATTTTGTTTAGTGTTTATTAAAAGATTAATGAGAACACTATTGAATTTTCATTACTGAATATTTGCTTGCTATTTCCCAATGTAGCATCAAATTATGAAAGCCCACCTATCTCCCAACAGAAGCCAGTATTCAAGGCTTCAAGCTTTAGTTTTCAATGTACCCCAAACTCCTCATTTCGATAAATGCAAGCATGCGATTTTACCTACAAATAACACATGCAACACAAGCCTCCTGTTAGCAGGTCACTCTTTGTTCACTGATAACTGTTTAGCATTTGGAAAGATTATGTAATCTTGACTATAGGTGTGTGACTTAGAATATGACAATACTCCCTAACCTGGCACAACTAAATCTGCACTATGGAGAGAGAAGCTTAAAGATTATTCCTTTTCTCCGAGACTCCAACATCACGTGAGATCAGGGACAACTGAGAAAAAAAGTTAATTTCCAGATTGATCCAACTCATCTGGTGAAATGAACAAGAATTCTTGCATGTTGCTACATGTTATCTTATTATTTTTGCTAATCCTCATCCAGTTTGGAGGCATCGAATGTTATATATCATGTTTTTACTCAAAGCATGACTAGTTGAAGCATTGCATAATTGCTATATTACTCAAATGAGCTGATGAGTGACATATATAAGACCAGGAATTACATAGAAAAAAATAACTGTGATTCCACTTTGGCATAAAAAAACTTGAAAGATTAGATATAAACTCACTGAATAAAAGAGCCGACATGTATTCAATAACATATTGAAAAGGAGACTGTGTGTGTGTGTGGATCAGAAACATGAATAATAAGTTCAACACTTATTCCATATTATAGTAAGGAAAAAAGTGAATAAATTTGCGGGTGTTGTGCTTAAATGTCTTATTTTTTCACTACATGATCCAAGCCATTAAAAGGAGAATAAAAAAGAAGGGTTGTGTTAGGAAGCTGATAGCCAACGTAAAATATAGTCTGAACTTTATAAATGAATCCTAAAGAAATTTTATTAGGGATCCCTGACGCGACACATTACAGTTACCACCCTGGTGCAATGACAAGTAAGCAAGGATGGTTTGTTAGGGCGTCCCCTGAAAGCAAGTTGCATCCCCACCACCTCGAGACAAGTGGGCAAGGGCAGGATAGGAATGGGGCGATGAGTAAGGATAGGAATAGACTAGATGCGATTAGATTAGAAAATATAAAGAATATTTTTCATGAGTACGATTAGGTTAGTTACATAGAAAATAACGGTTACAGGAAAGTTGATGAGAGTCGGTAGATATAAGGAGTCGAAGAAAAAATAGTATCATTTGTTTGCAAGAAACTAAATGGATGGGCAAAAAAATTAAGGTGGTAAAAAATATTGGATACTGTTGAGAATGTGGTTAACATAGTCCAACATCGGAAATATTATGGAATGCATATGAGTATAAGATATAAGTTGGAATAAACCTCCATAAGACTTGAGTTTTTTGGATGGAGTCTCACTATATTAAAAGCTCATGTGTATCTATGTGGACCCACGTGTTATGGATAAACCTCCATAAGACTTGAGTCTTTTGGATGGAGTTCCACTATATTAAAAGCCCATGTTCATCCATGTGTGGGCCCAAATCGAGTTTTACATGGTATCAGAGCTTGGGTGTTTGTTTATCCATGTTGAACATGAGATTTGATCCCTCGCACGTGAAGTCATCTTTATCCATGTGTGTTGCATGTGAGGGGGAGTATTAAGAATGGGGTTAACATAGTCCCACATCGGGAAAATTGTGGAATATATATGGGTATAAGATATAAGTTGGGATAAACCTCCATAAGCCTTGAGTGTTTTGGAGGAAGTCCCACTATATTAAAGCTTATTTGTATCTATGTGTAGGTCTACATGTAGTGGGCCTAAACAAGTTTTACGGATATAAAATATGGTACACAGGAAAAGATAAGAATAAAAATGGGATAGGCATACTAGTGGATAAAACGTTGAAACATAGAATGGTTTGATGTAAAAAGAATTTTAGATGGAATAATATTATATAAATTTGTATTAAGAGAAGGTACTTAATATCATTTGTGCTTATGCATCTCAGATAGGTTTATCGAAGAGCACTAAACGAAATTTTGGAAAAAGATCGATGAATCTAGGATATCCCGGCCAAAGTTGTCAAATCGTGATTCAAATTGTATATCATTTTTATATCGTATCGAATATCGTATCTAATCGCATATCGTAAAATACGATAGTAACTTGTGCCAAAACCAAGCAATTAAACATATAGTTATGTATTTCATAACCATATGATTAAATGAACAATATAGAACAATATATTGAAAAAAAATAATGTTTAGTTTACTCGCAGTCGCACAACACAATAAATATTTACATATGTGCAAGCACAATATATATTAATCACCAAAAGTCATGTGAACAATCATAATAAATAAGTTGATTAAGTAAAATAACATTATATAATCTATAATATAAACCACATAACATAAAGATTAAAATAAGTTTCATAATATTAACATTTTCTAACCAATTTCACAAACTATAATGCATAAGGTTCAATTTGCTAACTAAATTCACCAATAATAAACCACAAGCTACAAAAAAATCAAAAGGTAACAAAAGAATGCAAGAGTCGAAGGCGAGGCCGAGAGGAAGGAGTCGAAGGCGAGGCTGGGAGAGAGGAGTCGACAGCAAGCCGAGCACGAGACGAGTCCAAGTCGAGGCAACCACGAGAACAAGGAATAGTTGGAGGCGAGGACGAGAGAGCTTTGACAGCTAGGCGAGGCGAGGAGGAGAGAGCTTCGACGGCTAGGCAAGGCGAGACGGAGTCGAAAGCAAGGCAAGGATGAAGTTCTGAGTCAAAAGCAAGGCTTCGAAAGGAGTCGAAGGAATTTGGAAGCGACTTGAAAATTAGGGTTTTTTTGAGAGATAAATTAGGTATATGTTTGGATCTTTAAACCCAAATAATTCAGACCCGACCCGTTAAGCTTATATCCGACCCATTAAACTGAATCGTACCATATATTGAATCACATGAATCGTACAGTTCAAATCGTGAATCGTACGTCTCGATGAGTAAAGCAATATATCTATACGATTCGGAGCCTTTTTTATATGAATCGTACGATTCGCAGAGTAAAGCGATATATCTATACGATTCAGAGCCTTTTTATATGAATCGTATGATTCATATTGTAGGGTGTTTTTCGTCACCCTATTAAGATGGGAATACGCGCGCGCTGGTCAGGCGCACTACAGATTCCCCCTGTTTAGGATAGGCCAGGGTTTAATGATTGTGGGGATCCGAATCTCCGGCAACCGCGGACTAAGCTGCCGTTAATTACCCATCGCCTTTGGAGCGAGAGAACCTCCGATTGACGGGTTAAACTGGTCATGCGAACTCAATGTGCAGTGTACGTGTGTTTTGTTTTGAAAGAGGGTTTTGGGTATATCGGAGGCCACGCAGAGTTTTTACGGGGGTTCCGCTACCCGGATAGCGGGTTGGGGGTCTAGAGGGCTAGCAGCCCCCTTGCGGGGTACGGGGCAGCGCCCCGTTAGAAATTTTTTTCTAACAAGGACAGTGTCGTGGTGTGTGTACATATGTACGCATATGTATATAAAAAAAAGGCGGGGAAAAAACATCCAAAGGATGCGTGGGGCCAGCGCCTTGAGCGCTCTGCGCTCGAGCGCTCTGCGCTCGAGCGCTTAGGCGCAAGCGCGCCACGTGTCGGCACGTGGACACTCTGCGCTCGAGCGCTGGGCGCTTGTGCTCAAGCGCGCCACGTGTCGGCACGTGGGCGCTCTGCGCTTGAGCGCTGACGAAAAAATGGGTTTTTAGTCCCAGAAACAGAAGCTATGTTTCAGAAAGGAAATATTTATTATATATATGTATATATATGGAGTTAAACTCCTAAGATGTTTTGAAACTGATTAAGGGGGTTCTTCTTCCTCCTGTCGTTTGGCCGGATCTTGAAGATCAAGAGATGTGAGATCCAAAAATTTCTTCTTTTTGAGATCTAATGACAGATCCCGGTTCCTCTTGGTGGGTTTTATGGTGAAAAAGTACTTAGTTTTGGAAAAGAAAGAGTAAAACTCTTGATTTAATTCAAAAGAAATGAGAAGGTTTAGAATCTTGGAGAAAGAGCAGAAGGCACAAAGAACCCTAGATTTTGAGGGAATGAAAAAGTGTTTTTTTATTCATCATCATGTTGCCTTATATAGGCTTACATATTTACATATAACTCCTTAGGCTTTGCAAAATGGCATTTTGCCTATCACATGGCTCATGTGCCTTTTCATTTTGCACATAAGCCATGGGCTTACATAAATTTGGCTTTATGCCCATTTTGCATACATTCATGCACAAAAATTACATAAAAATTATTTGTTACATGATTTTTGTTGTTGGCATGGGGAGGCTGGAC
Source organism: Agapanthus africanus (assembly GCA_030015575.1). Lineage (NCBI taxonomy): Eukaryota > Viridiplantae > Streptophyta > Magnoliopsida > Asparagales > Amaryllidaceae > Agapanthus > Agapanthus africanus. Next base: position 779,786,517 of record CM057341.1, read on the forward strand.
GCGGGCTCGACTTGGGTATGGACCCGCTTGACCTGGGCTTGGGCTCACCTAGCTTGGGGGTTGACCTTGACTCGGTCAACCGGGGTGTAAATTTTTACCCCAACACATATCGTGAATCGTGTGATTATAACAATGATCCCGGCAAATTAGAAGTTATTTATAGGAGGAGATTTAAATTGTCATGTCTATAAAGATGCTGGTGGATATGAAAACGTGCATGGACGGCATAGGTATGGGGTAAAGAACGATATGGGAGATGAAATTGGATTTTGCAGTGTCATACGATCTTATAATAGCAAATACACTTCTTACGAAGAGAGATGAGCATTTGATATCATTTAAAAGTGGATTAAACAATAGTTAGATGGATTCTTTTCTTATTAAAAAATAGATAAATTAAATTGTAAAAACTATAAAATCATTCCATCTTAGCGTTTAATCAGCCAAAATAAATTGATGATATAAGATATTTGTATTATGTGTAAAAGAAATACTAAATCGATAGTTGATCTAGAACAAGATGGCGGAATTTAAGAAAATGAGAATTTGATTTAATTTAAGGTTTAAATACAACAAACTCTCTTATGGTTTCAGCCAGTGGTGGATAACCATCCTATACTTTAAAAAAAGTAGATAACTATCATATTTAACGGCGCCCCGTTAGTATTAACGGTCCACATCATCACCATGTCAGCACTAGCTGCCACATCCTCACAAAATCCAATCATTCCCAATATACCTTCATCTTCATCAATCCCCTTCCACCGCCATCATCATCGGTCTCTTCCTCGACATCCCACGCCGCCTCCCCCACCACCATCATTGTTAACCCATCTACCATCCCTTCCTTAATCTCCCCTAAAATCACCGATACAATCACCTCCACCTCCACCTTCACCATCAATCCCTCCACCATCCTTTCCTCAACCTCCTTCAAAATCGTCGCTGCCACCACCTCCACCTCCACCACCACGCACCGCTGCCACCTCCACCACCATTACCATCAACCCCTTCCTCGACTCGACCTCCCTTAAAATCACCGCTACCACCGTCTCCATCATCATCCTCTCCATCACTCATGACCTCCCTCAAAATCGTCGCTAGCACCGCCTCCGTCATCATCATCCTCCTCTCCATCACCTCCTTTCTCGACTTTCCCTAAAATCACCGCCATCCCCTTTCACCACCATCTCCATCACCATCATTATCATCCTCCCATCCAACATCCCATTCATCATCATCATCATCATCACCTTCTTAGTTTTTAAAAAATTTATTGTTTTCTCAAGAAAAATTACCGAGGGTAAAATTGTCTTTTTACACAAGGATTAACGGTGCTGACTTCAATCCGTTAAATAGGATAGTTATCTGCAATTTATAAAATATAGGGTAGTTATCTGCCAGAGGCTGAAACCATAAGAGATTTTGTTGCATTTAAGCATTTATTTTAACATAGAATGATAAATGAAGGTAATTAGAATCCTAAAGATGAGACTAGCCTTATAGGAAAAATATGACTAGTTGGATTAAAAAGCAGCTGAAGAAAATTTATGTGAATCTAAAGGTAATAAAGTTTCTAATAAAGAGTGTTGGTTATGGAATGAAGAGCTTCAGAATATAATTGACATGAAAAGAGAATCCTATAAAATTGGCAAAAATGTAAAAGCTTTAAGAAATATAAAGTAGCAATAAAGAAGCTAAATGGAAATTAGTGAAACTAAATCTACAGAAAATGATAATTTTATTTTAAAAAAAACTAGAAATAAAGAAAGTGTATGTGTGTGTAAAAGCTGGCTAAGATGAGAGAAAAGAAGAGTAAAGACCTAGGTAATATTAAGTGTATTAAGGATGAAGATAAAAGAGTATTAGTTAAAGGCAATGAAATTAATGCAAGATAGAGAAATTATTTCTATAAATTGTTTAATGAAAATAATAATCACGATCTTAAGATAGAAACAAACAATTCAAGTAATAATAAGGAAAAATGTATCGTCGTAAAATTAGTTTACCGAAATAACACTTTAAAAAAGATGAAAATAGGAAAAACGCCTGAAGATATTCTTATTGAAGTTTGCAAATGTTTAGGAGATACAAGTCTAATGTGGTTAACTAAGTTATCTGATAAAATTATAAATATAAAGAAAATGTCCGGTGAATGAATGTCAAACATTTTGATGCTTATTTATCAGAATAAATGGGGTATGCAAATTGTTCAAATCATCGTGGTTAAGATTATGTGTCATACAATGAAACAATTGGAGAAAGTAATCGAACATAGATTAAGAAAAGAAATGTTCATAACTGAAAATCAATTTGATTTTATGTCAGGAAATTTTACTATGGAAGAGATTTATTTATTAAGACGGTTGATGGAGAAAATATTAAGGAAAAAAGAAATTTAGATATGATTTTCATTGATTTAGAAAAGGCTTATGATAGGGACCCTAAAAAGATAATATGGTGGGCTTTAAAAAGAAACCAATGTCTCATAAGTATATTGATGTGATTAAAGATATATGTATGATTGAGCAACTACAAGAGTAAGGATGATTGGAGGAGACAACTATTTCCTATTATCATGGGTTTACACCAAGGATCAATATAAGCCCGTATATTTCTGCATTAGTTATTGATGATAAGATGAACTTACTAAATATATTCAGGATGACATGCCATGGTATGTATTGTTTACTGCTGATATTGTTTTAGTTATGAATCTAAATAAAAGACAATTTCTAAAATAAAAAAGTGGAGAGAGATCAAAGATCTAAAGGATGTAGAATTAGCATAACTAACACTGAATATATGGAATGTAATTTCGGCAAAACGGGAAAAAATAGACGCATGTTGCATGATACAAAAAGCCTTCATCCCAAAATTTATGGTCACCTACATAAATTCTTTTTTTCTTCCATTCTGCTCTGTTAAGGACCGGCTCCTCCGTTAAATTAAAAATTTACTTGATAACCGACTAAGTTTTACGTTGGCCTTCAGTAAACTGATGGCCATGGAATATCTAGGAATAACCATTTACTTAGGATTTATAATTAACCATGATGGGAAGATTGACGAGAATGTGGCTTATAAGGTCAAGACTAGATGATTGAAATGGAGAAGTGTTTAACGAGTGCCATGTGATTGTACGATACCTTTGAAATTGAAAGAAATATTTCACAAGATGACGATAAGGTCGACACTTCTTTATGGTTTAGGATGTTAGGCAATTAAGAAACGTGTCTAAGAAATGAATGGTTGAAATGAGAATGTTAAGCTGAACAAGTGATAATACACTAAAAATTACGATAAGAAATGAGCCTATTCGTAACAAATTAGAGGTAGTTTCCATAGAGTATAAGATGAGAGCGAACCGATTGAGATAGGTTGGTCATGTGCAACGGCGACCAATCGGTGCCCTGGTTAGAAGTGACAAAATTGTAGTTAACGGTGCAGATAAGGGCAGACCTAAACGAATATGGATATAGCCAATTAAGGACGATATATTAATTGTAATTTGTAAATTTAACCAAGGATACGGTCAGCGGAATTGAAGAGAAGCGTTCATATAGCCGACCCCAAAATTTTGGGATGATGACTTGTAGTAGTTAGGAAAAAGTAAACAATGACATAAATAAGATCACATCAAGCTGCTATATGTGATGGATGAGGAAGAAAAAAACATTTAACTATCTTCACCAAGAAAAATTACATATAAAAACCTGCAATCTTGAAGGAGTAATCTTGAATCAGCATGCAAATAAGAATACCTCCAGAATGACATCCTCTTTTGTTCTTCTCCAACCACTTGGAGTAAACCATCTGAGTTGAAATGCCACAAGACCAGTTGATCATAAATTTGAAAAGGAAGTAAAAAAGAAGGAAAGAGTAACACACTGATAAAAGATTATTACAGTCCAAATTATGACTCGTAGACGAAGTTCTGAAAAAGGCTTTTTGTTGCAGACAAATTTATACTAAGAAACTTGAGTACCCAAATACCTACTTTGTTTTTTAGAATATGCTCTTATGCATATGTTTGTTCAAGAGACTGAAAAACTATGAGGTTTTCAAGCCATGCTATCATGCTATGCCAAGCACCATATAACAAAGGCATGTAGTGGTAAATGCCCAAATCAACATGCATTTCATGTAAATGGCAACAATTGTAAATGAGTGAACATAAACTACATATCATACCCAAAACAAAAAAAAACAAAAAAATATGATATCCAGCAAGACATACATACTAAACAATCTAGTATAGAGCAATACTTAGATCCAAATGCAGAAATCTCTAATTAACGAGAAATGTTAATTAGAAGTAGAATTTCTAACGTTTTCAGAATTTTCAGCAAAGGGTTTGCTTCTTTGGAGAGAAACTAAAATATATTAAAAGTTAATTTGTAAAGGTACATAACGAAGGAAACTATAGATGAGAGCTACCGTTGCCAGAAAGGGATAGGTTCCCGCCGTTCATACGGCTCATAGACAATTCCAGGGCTAACCATTGCCACTTTCAAGGAAACCTGCACATGTGGGAAATATATCAAACAATGTCCTTAGTTACTTATGATAACGAACACAAAGATATCACCATTGCACAGACTATTTAGAAAGACAAACAAAAAATCATGAGCTGGAAAAAAAAACTTTTCCCAATTCCTAACAATAGTTGAACATGTACAACATATACATGCACTTTCAATTAGCACATGGTCATTATCTCCACCAGCTAACTTTAAAAACATTGCAGTGTCTGCACTTATGTACATAACATCTAGTTTTGTCTAAACATGGAGTGTAACCAGAATGGACATAATGTGATACAAACTGATCGAAAGACTAAATATGCCTTGTCCCTTGTGTCATATAAGCTATAGGGTAATTAATAGCAATATGTAAAGGTTGACAGAGGATTATTGTATTATCTATCGCAGTCATAAGGTATTCACAAAACTTAGCAATCAAATCAAAACCAGCAGAATCATATTGCTCAATTTGAGCTTGAGGAGGAGGTATAAGAAAATTTGCATTTCAATTCACGATTTCCAAAAATTGGACGCATATACCTTAAGAAAATATCACTAATTTAGAGTAGATAAAAATGAAGCGATGAACAAAAATTGTTTGGAAGAATAGAATGCACGCTGTAACGTGTATGTCTTCCTAGCAAACAAAACTAGATTACCACAAATACTAATTACATTGTGAGGAGCATGACAGAAGAGAGTGAATGGCCATTCAAGAAGCCATGATGAATAAGATGCTTGGGTTCGATGGGGTTAAGGACCAAAAAAGTATTGGAAATTAAATATATCTTGCTGGAATTGTGTAAGAAAAACATTCAAAAACATGATATCAACAGATGGCGCAAAGTGTACTCAAGATTGATAGGAATGGGCAAATTACCAAATATATGAACGAAAAGCTAGATATATTTTCTACAAAGTATTTGCCAAGATGTTACTCATAATCTCAAAAGAGTCTGCATCTAAAACATTTGGTGCATGGTTGGGATGTGTATGCTTGTCAATGTATGTGTGTGTGACCTCGGATATGTTCAACCCAGAACCAAAAAATGCTTAGCACTATCACTCGCTTGCATGGCTGGAATGTGTATGCTTGTCAATGTATATGTGTGTGGGCTCAGATAAGTTCAGCCCAGAACCAGAAATTATTAGCACCGTTACTCGTGTGCATGGCCACAACACAGCAGCTCAAATGTATAGCTTTCTGGATTGTACTGAGACCTGGGAAAGTGAAGGATCCCGCCAATCAATTTCTATTCTAAGTTTAGAATCAGCCATTACAGAACACACAGATGAGGGGGTTTATTTCCGATTAGTTTTAAAATCAATATTACGTAACATTGTCAGGATCCATGATCTGTTTCCTTCTTATTCTTTTTTCCATAATAAATGTATGGGATCAAAAAATTAGTTCGCCAAGCCTCTAAATTCACACCAAACTTCGTTTTGGATTGAGTGATATGAAGTCAATAATAAATCCATGAAAAAAGAGAATAAAAAGGCATCAATGCAGCACCTGCCGTGCTCCACGCTGCAAATTTGCCATAGATGTGGACATCATTCTAACTTTTGTTGAATTGATTCCTACCTCAGAAACCTGATTTTAACCAAAAATAAGTTAGAAAGAAGCACAGTGCTACGAATTTATAAAGCAAAAAAGGAAACTTTTCTGTTTTACCAAAGATTGTGATTTCGACTCGATGATATTCTGATCAAGAACGCTGCTGATCGTGCAAGAGCACGTCACAATACTTCGATGCCTGATTCCTGATGGAAAAATTGTGCTTTTTTTAATCAGGATTTGCATCTTCTTGAAATCAATCGACAAGTTGAGAGCGTTTACCTCCAATTTCTACCGTAGAATAAATCTGATAACTTCGACAACTGAATAGAAAAAGAAAAACAAAGAAAAAAAATGAGAAATTGGCGTTGGCGTTGAGAAATGAGAAGAATTAAAGGAGAGAGAAGTACGTCGAAGGGAGCTGAGGAGATTGCCACGATCGATGAAGGCGACGCATCAATTGGAATCGAGCTGAAGCCATTGTTTGTGGATCTTGGATCGCTGCGGAAAGGGGAACGAGGAGCCCTAAAACCCTAGAAATGAGAATGAGGTTTAAGTTTAATTTCCTTTCCTTTTCTTTTCCTAAAACACCCCTGGAAAAATTTTATCACAATCTTCCCTGCAAACAACTTTTAATGTAAATAAGAAAACAATAATAATTTGGCAGTCAAATAATATTTTTTGCACTCATGATTTACCCATTATTGAATTGGGTGTGATCGAAAGATTGCAAATGTATAGCACTGTTTTAAGTCATCCGCATCGGGTAATCATCAAAATTCATAACCTTATCCAACATATAAGCCTCCAACTTTGCCAGCAAGTACGAAAAGATAATATTGCTAGGTTCAAGTTTTCCTCACCCATTTTTGTACCCACCCTTCTCGTCGAGGGGTTCTCTTATGCCGCGCTTGCAAATGCAATGCATCCAGGGCGGAGTGTGTGGTATCTATCTACTATTTTTTCTCTCCTTTCTTTTAATCTTTTTCGTATCTTTGTAGAAGGCCTGGTAGAAGGCCTGAAAAGGGGTTGTGGGAACTCCGCTTTTGTAATGGTTTTGTTGTTTTTTTAGTAAGAGTTGTTGGGATGAGTTTCCTATTAAAACCCTACTATTTCCTTCAAAAAAAAGTATGAAAAGATAATAAAATTTGGTTTATACAGTCTCTTCAAGAAATATCATCCAATAAATAACAACTGGATATACTTTTTGCTGCTATTTACTAACAACGATACAGTTATAGAAGAGACAACACCGTCAAAATAATACGGAAACATAACAAATACAATGATAATAAACATTTATTAAAACAAAAGCATTACTTCCCTAGCTACAACATTTTCCTTGCACTCCACAATATTTCATTTCCCTTCCAAGACATTCTAAGCGTGCATCAAAAGCATAAAAAGTTTGCATACTCGCCGAGCTTTAAAAAATACTTGGTATATATTCTTCTACAAATAACCAAATACTTTGGCATCCTTTTACAAAATAACCCACAAAAAATTCACAGATCCCAAATCTCTCATCTCTTTAAACAGCATCGATAGGGGACGATATTTAATCTACATTCGATCTTCACCCTCCCCCCTTCACCCACCTTCCTCTCTCTCTCTCACTCACTCACTCAAACCCTAACCCTAACCCTAGTTTTTTTCCGATGAATTTCTTCAAATCGGTGTTCGCCGCCGATCTCGAGCCCTCAGATCCTTCCGATCCCCCCAGCGACCGCGACGAAGGCCAGCACGAGGCGCGGCAACAGGAAGAGGAAGAAGAGGAGGAGGAGGAAGAAGAAGAAGAAGACGAAGTTGCGGAACAAGGCGGCGGCGGCGGCGGAGCGTGGAACTTCGGCGGGCTCATAAAGACGATAGCTTCGCGATCTGAGTCGGTGATCCAAACCTACCGCCGAGATCTCGAGGAGTTCAGCACTGGATTGAAGAAGGAGACGACGGTGCTCAAGGAGGTCGCCACCCGCGCCGTCCGGGACCTCCCTGGATCTCTCGAGGTCGGCGCTTCGGTTGCTCAAGAGTCGCTCGAGTCGGTCGGCCAAGCGATCGACGAATTCGGCGGATCGGTGTGGCGAGGGACCACGGAGATCATCTCACATGGTAAAGAAGCTCTTTTGAACATGGATTCCGATTCGAGCTCCCCGGATTTGGAATCGAATGCTCAGGTGTATGGCGGTTCCTCCTCGAAGAGGTATAGTAGGTTTGAGGTCCAGGTCCTCGCGATCCAGAACGATGCGAATACGTTCGTTGAGGAGCCTGAAGATGGTGAGGATTTTGAGAAGTGGGGGTCCGGATTCGAGGTTGAGGAGATGGAGGAGGAGATTGAGGGGCTGTTGTATGAGAATGGCAATTTGGAGGGGTTTTATGAGAAGTTCGTGCCGGATGTTGTGGATCGAGAGAGCTTTTGGAGCCGGTACTTTTATAGGGTTTATAAGTTGAAGCAGGCGGAGGATGCGAGGGCGAAGTTGGTGAAGAGAGCGATTTCAGGGGAAGAGGAGGAATTGAGCTGGGAGGTTGATGACGACGATGACGAGAAAGAAGAAACCGAAGTGGAAATTAAAGAAGTTGAAGAAGAGAAGAAGGAAGAAACAGAAAAAGCTATTGAGAAAGAAATCGTTGAGACATCAGTGTCTCATGAGGAGAGGATACCGGTAGAAGAGGAAGCAAAAGAAGAAATTGTTGAGGCCTTAGAGAAACCTGAGGAGAAAGAAGAGGAGGAGGAGGTAAAGAAGGAAGTTGTAGAAAGCTCTCAAGTCGAGAATGTGGAAGCGGAAGAGAAAGTTAAATCCAGTGGAGACGAAGATTCAATCGCAAAAAGAGAGGATAAAACTCTTTTAGAACCAAAATCCAAGAATGGAGAATCGGGCAAGGATAGCGATTTTAGTGTGATTTCGAGGCAGCCATCGATGCAAGAAGAGGAAGATCTTGAATGGGACGAGATTGAGGATCTTGGGGAGCACGAGGATAAGAAAGTGAGTGGAGCTAGCGGGAGTCCGAAACAAGTGGACTTACGAAAGAGGCTGAGCGTTGCTGAAGACGAGGAGGATCTGAGTTGGGATATTGAAGATGATGAATGACGAGCCCGCATGGTTGATGTGAGGGTATAAAAATGATGGCTTTATCCGATTCAGTGTATTCCTTTATCATTATTTTGTGTTTCTTTTACAAGTGTGTCAATAATTCGATGCTTAATTTATGCTATATGCTATTTATTTTCATGTGAATATTATTTGTAGCCTTGATATTATTAAAAGTTGGAAGTAGTTCATTGTTTGTTGCCTACCTTCGATTGGATTTATATTGTTCGTAGTCCTTACACCGAATTGTTCGTTCAGAATAATATTTTGCATGTTCACGGCTCTTAGGTACTAGTTTCACTGCCTGGTTGCAATATGCCTTCCCTTTTAACATATTTGTATGTTACATGAAATCTTCGACATTGCGAAGTCCAGATAGCATGGTTAAATGGATAATACACCGAGCAGGAAAGCAGGTAATTTTCTTTAAACGTGGGTTTGTGTTTATTTCCTTTCCTGATATGCGCATCTTTCAAGACAGCCTTTTTTTTGTTTTCAAAGGATAATATATATTGCTCTAAATGTGTTCAGATCTTGTGGTGTATATAGTTGTGGCCTTTGACCTGATTTTGTCATATTAATTTTTGTATTCTGCTTTTACATCATGACATCAGCAGCACAATTCTAATGTTGATGTATGGTTATAGTTTCACTAGACTGTTTTTGAAAGCAGAGTAATACCTACAATTGATATATCCAATGATTATACTGTGCACGCATAGATATAACTATTCAAGTTGAAAGTTCAATTTGCCTTGTTGAAATTGATCATTTGATAAACATTTCTAAAATTTACAACAAAGCTATGGAGTGTAGAAATTGCAAGTAAAATGTAGGAGTTCGCTATGGCGATAACCGAGCAAAGGAAGAAATTCAATTGTTATCTAATGCATATGTGTTACCTAGCTTCGATGAGGATATCGTGAGGATTGTATTGCTAATATATAGCTTCGATGAGGGTAAAATGAACCGGCTAGTCGAGACAAAGGCTAACAAATGTGTTGTTTAGTGGCAGGATTTAAATTAGGAGCAATGAGTCAGATGGGGATCGGGATTCATGCGGTTAAAAAGGATATGGTATAGTAATTTAACATAGAAGGGAATAATATATAGATTCAGGCTACCCTAAATATTTGGAATAAAGATTATGTTGTTCTCGTCTTTTGTCACATTCTTTACCACTGTTTGTATACTTGCTATATCGTCATTGGTTCTCCTATTCTTGTGTCGTTGATGTTCAAAGTTATAGGTTGTGTTGATTTCATGTCTTCACTTTCCTTGAATTGTTGCTCTGTTCTGTAACTTGTTAATGTTTACAATTGATGAAGCATGCTAAAGTTATTAGAGCTTTAAGAAGTCCTTGCTTGGATATTTTTTATATTGTTTTAATGTCATTTTAAATTTCCAGTCAGTATGTATGTTAAGATCAAGTAGAAATTTAGTGGAGTCATCGAAATTACAGAAAGCTTTTAACATGAAGTATAGATAAGACTTTGGATTTAAAAAGTTTTGAGTTTTGCAGCACAAGTTTTTTAAGCGTGAATATGACACTACAATGGCGAAATGTCAAAGAGCACTCTTGCAGATTCTCTTCATGTATAACTAACTGACTATGATATCTTAAAAATAAAGTTTCTTCTCTACATTTAGATGGATATTACACAAAGTAGAAACTTTATTTATTAATATCATGGTAAGTTATACATGAAGAGGATATGTAGGGGTGCTCTTTGACATCTTGCCATCGGACCTGAGAAACTTGTACTGCAAACCTCATAACTTATCAAATCTTGAGATCTCATATTTGCTTCATGTTATAAACCAATTTGGATAGGCTAGCATGGCATGGCCGAAACCAACTCAAGGTTCCGTACGAGGGCACATATCTAGCCTACGCATCCCTTAATTTTTAACCCTTGGTATTTTGGTGGTGAATTGATCAGCCAAGCCGATGCCACTCGTGCAAATCTTTGAAAGGGCGAGCTAAGAAAGGGTTGCCTAGTGCAGAATGTCGCAATTGAAAAGGGGGAAGCAAGCCTTTGTGAACTTGCCATTTAGGTATTGCTCAACACCTCCCACATTACATTAACAAGAGAATATTTCAGGATACTGATACCGTGATGTCCTCTTCTTGTAACAGATACCATAACTAACATCAACATGAAACAGTAATTCAAATTTGCAAGACTAACGAGCAGCCAAGAGATGCCAATTTACATACACACCCTAAACCAAGCAAAACTCAAACCAAAGGTCCCTCCTTTCCACTTCCTCTAAGAAAATTCTCACAGGACGATCCCATGAGTTAGGGACTAAATATGCCAAGAAATGGAAGTCTCTCAGAATACAAAGGTGGCACAGAGGCAAGATCGGATTTGTGGCGGTGATTGAGGCGAGCTTTGATGCAAAGGGGTCCTTAGAGTCTATAGCTTCCATTGTCGGAGCTTCCGCTCCGATGCCGTTGCTTCTAGGCGATGTTCTCTTTGGAGAGAGAGAGAGAGGAGTTGAAAGCTCAAACTCATGCATCAGGTTCTCTATATTGTTGAATCTTTTATTTATTATGATTTGAGAACAAATATAGTCGAAGTTCTACAATAACTACAATTGAAGTACCGATCTGATTCCGATAGAATTCCGATAGAATTTGTAACTTTGCTTGTATCCAATTGGAGGCTTGAATGGAAAGGCATAAAATTGTTGGAACTAATATTAGTTGTTCTCTCTTTTGTTATGGAAAAATGCATATTCATTTTTAATTCTGGTGTATGAAATGCATTGTTTGCAGTTTATATCTCCTTTCCATAATGGGATTCCAATGGTTATTGTAATTGAATTAAATTCATGAGTAATATCAGTATGGTTGTGGTATGTCGACGATGAGTATTTATCACCTAGTTACAGTTTGTGTTGACACAGGTTCTCATCTGTTTCAATCTTCTTGCCACCTCCTTATTCCTTCGCATCTTTGTTTTACTGTAAATCTGGACTTCCTGGTACGAATTCGAGAGCATCTAATTTCGGCCATGGAACATTAGGCTTGTGTTTGCTTTTTTAATATTGTATTCTCTCTTCCTTTTTTCATCCAAGGTCTTTTATTCATAACATTATTCATATACTTTATTGTTGCATAGTTATTATGTTTGAATATGCTTTAAATATCTAAACTGTGGTAATTTATTGCATTAGACTTTCATTTATGCTCAGAAAGATGTTATCTGAGCAAGGCAGTAAGATCTGCTTATGATAAGGTTCAAATGTTCTTAATTTTGGTTGCTAATATACGCAGGAACATTGCCATGTACGTGGAGAATTTTGCATTCTGGAAATGGTGAGTAATGATGAAAATGCGTCCTTCCGAAAACGATGCTGTCCCTAGACGAGCGAAGTTTCCTGGTCCATGATTAACTCGAGGATTCCTTGACATATCTCATGCAGAGCAATAGGCACCCCGTCAGCTACGAGGCAATTTGTTGGTGCGAATAATTGTGACACATTGTTTTTCCCCGGGAGACGTGGCAGGGCTAGTTTCCAGTGGTTTGCAAGCATGTTGGAGAGTAGTTTATACACCAAGTCGCAAAAGTTAATGGATTGTTGTTCCTCCGGTGCACTGATGGTCACTGATTTGGGATGAATACGATGGCAGTTCTGTTCCAGTCTTTGCATTGATAGCCACTGATTTTGGGATGAATGTGATTGCAGTTCTGTTCCAGTCTTTTTGCAGCTGCGGCGTTAGCTGGAAATATGTAACACTTTGTTGATGCCGGTCTTGAATTATCGGCAACAAGGTTTTTCAGGTGTGTATCTGTCAAGTCCTGTTGCTTTGTTGTGTTATCACATGTTTCCTTCCTCCTGAAAAGCCGGGCACTCATTTTCGGCCATTGACGATAGTTAGTCCAATGCATCTTCATGAAGTGCTAGAAACCTCGAGAAGTAGAGAATTGTCAGAACTAATTCTATTCATTCTTCTCTTGTTACAGTCATTATTTGTTATTAGCCAATCCTGCAATAAGTATTGAATTAGCTCTTAAATGGCACATCTATCGATTCGAGCGAGGATAATGTATGAACAGGCAACTGAAGGCTTTAGTTTGTAGAAACTAAAATCCTAACATTCAATTGAGAAGAAGATTGCCTCCTGTGTTCCACATGCAAATAAGTAATCATTGTTACAGTTTATAAGAAAGCAGAGCATTAAAGAACTAACAATCACAGTATACAACAACAAACCATATCAGGCAATGGCAAGTTCACAAGAATTTGGATGAAGGAACAAAAAACATTAGAACCTTCAAAGAAAACAAGATTCATGAGGCTCAGCTAAAAGCCGAAGCAGATTTTACAAAACCCAGTCCTCCATTTTGAGAGAAACCCTGATAATTTAAACCCGGCCCTAAAACCATTTTAAACAAAATGCACAACAAACCAAGAACATCCATCATCTACAAAACAAAAACATCCACTATTCTCAGAAACTAATGCATCACTATGCCGTTCTCCATTTGCTTGATCTCTATAGTTCCTATAGAATAAATAACCTAAGATAAGTACTCAAATTCAAAGACAACCTTAAAAAAGAAGTCCAATCAGATTGCTTCAATAGGGGAAGGTAGCGAATGCATCCTCCTCTTCTGGATACGCGGGGGGAGATGCTTTATATACCTCTTGGGGCCCACATTCCACGGCAAGAACACCCCAGTCCCACCGCCACGGCCATTTCTCTTGGCGGGGCCCATGATCATGGGCTTTGGCTGTGGGAACATGACCATGGGGGGCCGAAGAGCTAGGGCCCACGAGGGGACCATGTGTTGGGGACCATAGGTGATGGGACCTGTGCTTTGTGGAACCCCAGGTTGCCAGAGGGTCATGGCCGAAGATTGATCAAGTTGGTTGTTGATCGGACGAACCCTGATGAATGTGATAGTGACGCGCTTGTTGTCGGATGGGCATATCACGTGCCTTGCCATGTCAGCGCTGTTCCCGCGCATGACTAAGAGCGATCTGTTATATGTGGATAGTTATATTAGTCATACTAGTATCAGCATGTCTAAAAAAGGAGTATAGTTGAAACGAGAATGTTGTGTTAAGATGGATTAAGAAATGAGTGCATTCATATGAAGTTGAAGGTAGTTCCTACAAAAGTCAAATGAGAGAAGTTAGGTTAAGAAATGAGTGTATTCATATGAAGTTGAAGGTAGTTCCTACAAAAGTCAAAATGAGAAGTGATTTGGGATGGTTGATATATGTGAAACGGTGGTTAAATGGAAGAATAAGATTCATGTCGCTAACACCAAAAGTTGGGGATATAGGCTTGCCATTGATGCTGTTGATACGAGCGTTAACTTAATTTTTTTAAAATATATTTTAGTTAACAATGCATACCCTTCCTGAAGTGGGAGTGTGAGCGAGCCCTTGTAATTTCCATTGGGATCGCTTGCGAGCACACGCCCGAAAGCGAGTGTAGTTTCTGAGAGAACGAGAGTCGAGATTGGATTGTCTAGGTGTGGTGGTTTGAAGTAGGGTTGCGAGAACTCATCCTACATTTCAGCCAGGAGAAAAAAGTGAAACCTTTGCGCCATTATAGATTAGATTCAGAACTTAATGCTAAGGCAGAGACATGTGTACCTCATCGAAAAAGTTAATGATACAACTGTTTGGCCTTCTCCCTTCTGGGATTAATCGCCATTGAACTAGGTGATCAACCACTGCTTCAAGAACTGGAGGAATCGGTTCGATGTTACCTGTGAAGTAGAAATAAGCACACGAGTCGAGCATCGATACATGAACAAAGATAAATTCAAAGGTAGGTATGAGCGTATTACAGAACTTACTTGCTGAATCGTCTTTAGTCGGTTGAAAGAGCGGAACACCAAGCTGAATGATCTCTCTTTTGTTCCCTTTCATTTGCTTGTTGAAGTAAATGAATGTTTCGCCTAAATATAGTGATTACAGAGGGAATTAGAGTTAGTGTCGCACGGATATATCAACATTATAATCACAATCGTTACTTGATAAGGGCATTCTGTGTTTAATAGTAGACCTTCCGATGATACTAAACCGAAAAAAATAATAAACTGCAGCACATGAAATTCATAGCAACTGAAGAATGAACTATGACATAAACAACCGATACCAATAGGTGAAAACATTATGATACCAAACCTGAGAGATCTCCTCTATGTCCCGCAAGTCGCAGATTGCTTATGATCTCAGAAAGCTTCAAAAGCTCGGATTCAGTGAAGATATCCTCATAAACCTTCAGCCCTTTAACAACATTAACCTGATCACAAATTCCAAGGGCAAAACCCCAATAAGAGCAAAGCATTTGCAAATTATGAAAAGCGAAATAAAATGAAGAGCTACCGCTATTATTTTCCTACAGAATCTCCCTATTATAGAAATTTTTGTAGCCGAATCATGTAGAGATAGAGCAACTCGCCATATGCCCTTTCATTTGCTCCCTCGCCGTGAAACCTTTGCGGGTCTTGATCTTTTCCGGCCTCCCTGAGCATTCCTCATGGTTGGTGCAAATCATTGCATTCTCCAGTGTTGCACTTTGTTCTCCTTGAGACCCTACAAAGCCCCCCCAAAAAAATATTCTCAGAGCTATCATTTAACCAATTTTAAAAATAAAAATAAAAATCACACGCATAACAAATGCAATGAGAGCATATTATTCATTTAATCCTAATTAGTTTCCAGCTTTTAGCGCTGAATTGGATTTATGCCAACTCAATTCATCTATATATAAAAAATAATTAATTGGTAAAATTTCATGTTATCGAGCTCAAATTCTGCCTTCATCAGATATTGATGGGTAAGTGTTTGGACTGTTTCCCTTCAAGCAATCCATGTTATAATAAAATCCGAGTGTCTTATTAAACACCAAAGCATGTTCATGTGTTGTCTAGTGTGTGTTGAGGGGTTTTGGGATAAACTTAGGGGGGTTTTGTGCAATGAACCCTCCAATTATTTAATGGGCTGTTCAGGGCCCAATCTTGGCCCAAAAGAGCCTCACCAGAGGACAAAAACGGCACATTTTGTCGGGGAAGAAGTCAAGGAACACATGGCCCACACGTGTGTGACAGCGCTGAAGAGTGGCCCCAACCGGGCTGAAAAAGGGCCAGGGACTTCAGGATCGTCCGATCAGAATCTGACGGCTGAGATTCGATAGCCGCCCCTAAGTGAGCTAAAGCCTAAATCTCGCACCCTAAGGTCCTGATATAGCTCACCTATAGGGAAAAACCACATATTATTCTCTTTCTTTATAATGCAAATACCCGAGGTGTACACCCTCTTCTTTCTTCAAAATTAAAAAAATAAAGAGAAAAAATACTCTTCTCCTCGGGCCTCCATCTCATTATACTCTTCTTCTAAGGACTCCGGCTCATCAAGGAAGATGACAAAAAAATGATGCCTTGCAATGTAAATTTACACATAAACTCTCAATATTTACAAATTTACATCTATACTCAATTCTCACTTATATGAAATGCACATTTCCGCATAAACACTCATTATTTACAAATTTACATATATACCCATTCGCACAAATATGAAATATTATATTTGACACGACGCAAGTGCACAATTTCTAGTATCTCATAGCCCTAGGTCCCACCCAACAGAAACTCGCCATGTGTCCAGTTCATATTCTTGCTTCCCGAATTACTCCAGGGTGATGAATGCACAAACTAATGAATGTGTTTGTTTGTTAGCAGAAAATTTATCTCCTTTATTCATTTGAAACTTTTCATGCAAAAGCCAAATTTGAGACATGTGCAATAGATTTATACTAACTGTTTTCATAATTTTCAAAACAAAATTGACACTCATGAACAACTATTTTGATTGAAAAATAAAGAGGTTTAGATCAAAATAAGAGATTTTCTTATAATAG
Organism: Agapanthus africanus; assembly: GCA_030015575.1. NCBI lineage: Eukaryota > Viridiplantae > Streptophyta > Magnoliopsida > Asparagales > Amaryllidaceae > Agapanthus > Agapanthus africanus. The sequence continues at coordinate 779,803,584 of CM057341.1, forward strand.
TAAAGATTTAGAATGATTTAAAACACAATTTAAATTTATGACAACGTCTGTGTTTATTGCTTTTTTTCCCCACCAAAAAGTTGGTATCGATTAAGAAAGAATTGGTGAATGTAAGAAAATCATAAAACTTATATATAATTACAAAACAAAAATAACTTGATGGAAAAAGTAATAAATATTGATGATCATAGTTACTCTCTTTTATGTTACTCAACTTTTGGCAAGTGTTTAATGAGCTGCTGGTCAGTGGTTAAATAGCAGCTGCATTGCATTGCATCTGGACATGAGAGAAAGAGGGTATAAATCTCGATCGCTTTTCGATCAATTTTACGGATCCACGATTCTGTCTTTTTCTATTTTGTCTCTTCTTCTTTCATGATCGGACATGCAAGGAAAAGGCCAGGGATAGAGTGAAACTACTAAAAATGGAGTGTGCAATTAGCAAAATCCCCACGTTTAGCAAAGTGAGCTGGCGGCAACAGACCTTTTCCCACGCTCCGAAAGTCCGGCGATCTATGGCCGTTTGGCAGGTGGGACCCACTCGGCGGCTTTTCCAACTTCCATAAATAAAAATAAAAATCCAATCTTTGGAAATATTTATGCTTTGAGTTCCAATATTAAAGGGGGAAAACTCATCTTTCACAAGATCGTTGCGCAAATTCAGGAAATTCAACATGAGCCTCATAATTGACGTGTTCTTAAATAAAAACGAGCCCATTTTTCCATAAAATCATTTTAAAAAATCATTTTCTTAAGCTTAGGGATCAGAAAAAATCATGATAATCTAAATCCTAAACAAAGCAAAATAGATATAAACTCTAATTTAATCCCAAAGGATTAAAAATCAAATCTTTATCATAATAGGAAAGAGCTTACCGCCATCAGAAGCTCCAAAGTCCTCAGGATGAATCTTGCGATCCGGGGAATCGCCGGAGGAGCCCTCGGTGTCCTCATCGGAAACCCTAACGCTGCTCACCACCGATCTCACCTCGTGATCGGCCTCCTTCGCATTCAGAACCCTAGACTCTTCCATCTTGCTCGCCGCCACACGCCGGAGCTCCGCCGCCACGTCGGCGATGGAGTAGAACCTCTGCATCTGGATCACAGGGAACCAGTTCGCCCTCCGCCGGCGGATCGCCGCGAATGACGACTCGTACTCCGATCCGCCGCCGCTGACCTGCGCGAGGTGAGCGCTGAGCGCGTCGATGATCGCGTTCGCCGCCGCGAACTCGCCACGGTACCAGGACAGCATGGCGTCGCGCGCGAGCACCTCCGACGCCGCCGGAGCGGCCGCTCCCGCCACCGATTTCGACATTAGGGGTTAAAAATCTCAGCTTTTTTTTTGAGTTGGAAAATTTTTGAGAGTGGAAATAATAAGAGGAGAATGGAGAGGGAGGTATAAACAGGAGAGGAGGGGTGACGTGGCGGATGTCGTGGTATGCTTTGGTTTGTGTATTTGTGTGGTTACCGTTTTATTTAAAGCTCACCTGTTGGTGATGGGATCTCTGAGGGTTTCTTTCGTAAATTATTTTTCGGCTTGGAGAAGGGGTAATGGGAAAGAAATTATGGAAAGAAAAAAAAAGAGAAAATGGAAATTAGTTTTTTAGCATTTATCATTTTCTTTTTCCAAAAGAAACGCTGGTTGGAGTCTTAGGTGGGCGGGGCTAATGAAGCCAGCCAGGAATCGCCCGACTCGTTTTCAAGTCGAGACGAGTTGAACTAGCCTTGCTTAGTATACGAGACGAAGTGAGACGAGTTCAACAGTAGCCGAGCGTGACCCTGCCCGTCTCGCTGCCTCGCCTAAGCGGATCGGGAGGTGATGATGCTTGATATCGGTGATCTCCCAGATCAGGACTAGTGGCAGATGACGTGTCCCAGAGCATGCAAGAAAGGACCTACAGTGGCCGACCAGACCATTGCTGTGCCCGTCCTACCGACCAACGCTGGCTCGCCTCCAAAGCCCCAGCACAACTGGCCTTCTCGGCCTCACAGCTCGTTTCCAAGCCATCGCAGAACCAAGATACCTCGGCTCCCCCGCTCGTCCGCGAGCTCTCCCGCCAAGGTCATCTTCCTCAGTCTCATCGGCCGACCGACGGCACCGCTCGCAGGCGTAACCGTCATCCCGTAAAACTCGCCATGCGCAAGATCTCCACCGGCCACATCCCACGTTCCACGCTATCACGATCCCCATTAACGAGCCTATCTCGCTATTAATGGGAAATCCCGCTCTTCACGCGGGCGTGACGTCAAGAGCGTAACTACCGGCGTGATCCTCGTGCCTGCCTGTTGCCTGCTGCCACCGCTATATAAACCCCTCCTCCAGACGATCGAGGAAAGCCATTTTTACTCCACTAAGCCGTTACTCTGCTCAGATTTCCTCTCTAACTTGATCGTCGGAGGGTCCTCGGTGGTACAACCACCCCGGGACTTCCTTGCAGATAGCTCGGCATCCACAACCTCAAACCCATTGAGACCCACACGCAACAGGAGCGACAACCTCCAGATCCAATCTCAGCCGCCCATCGCCGCCATCAACAGATCAACGGAAGGCAACATCTGAAGGAGATCTCAGCCTCCGTTAGGAGGCGAGTTGAGGCGACTCACTCGAATCAGGCTAGTCGACTCGCCTGACACTGGTTTTTTTTTTAAATAAAAAATTCCTTTAAATCTGTAATAAATGAAAAATGAACTAAATTTTTTGTTAACATAAATCAAATTACAATTAAATAATACAATTTGTTTTTTTTACATTAGAGACTGAACCCACTCGGACAGCCTACGTATCCCTTCCAAATATTGAGCTCAATGAGAGAGAAACATGTCTACGTAGTTATTTTTCTACTATTATAGTTCCTACTCACTACTTGACGTCCCCGGTTGTGGTTCCTCTTTCGGTGTTGGTCTCGTCTGATCTTATAAGCTCCTCAGATAGATAATCCGAGTCCAAACTGATTGCATCTTTTTTTCCTGACAGCCGCTGCTTCCCAATCTTGCGAGCAAATTATGCGCTCCATAGTGTCATACACCAAATTGCATCTATTCTCGATTAATATCTTGCCACCTGTACTAAAAGCATCTTCCAACGCTACTGTGGACAATGGAATAATTAGTAAATACGAGCCATAGTAGAAAGCACCAGATACAAATGTCCGTGGCTTTTCCACCAGGCTAAAGCATCAATTTCATCTATAGTATAATTTACATCTAACCCAGTCTGTAAATATATTGTTAATTCATTTAAAAATGAGAATGATTAGGCCACAGGGCCTCGTACCCTTTTCGACTGTTGAATAAATGCAAAAGCTAGAATCGAAGCATGTGAACTGGTTGCGGCCGGTGCTCTAGTACTTCTACCAGCAGAAGATCGTGTAACATATAAATCAGACACTGCATTTGAATTATATTTAAAAATATTATTATGCGTCATGCATCCATGAAACCCGTTTAAAAGAGCCACCAAACCTTCTAATTTAATTTTAGAGTCCATTATCGAACACAAACAGTAAACAATTGGAATTTCAAAGTAATATTTAGAAATCTTAGTCAGCATAATAAGTATAACGGGATGAAGTATCTCATTACTAATATGATTATAAAAATATTGAGCAATATTATACAATTCAGAGACAATAGTATGAGAAGTGGGGGTATAAATTGCAGAAAAACGTTTGGCTGCTATTTTAAAAGTCATAAGAAAATCTTTGAAAAATTCTGCAACCGTCCAATAATAATCTGTTAAATGGTTTTCTACGGGCATTTACTCATTTCATATGTTCTTAATAATTCCGCCAGCCTTTACACCACGAAGTATATCATATGTACTATTCCACCTAATAGACACATATTTTCTAAGAGACGGCTTTAATCATGCAGCCTGGCATATGTCTTTATATTCAGATTTTCTTTTTCCAGAACTTTTAATAAAGCTACATGCACCTTTAATTGTTTGAATATTTGAAGCACATACTTGATACGTGTCATGTACAATAAGATTAAGTATACGACATGCACATTGAATGTGAAAAAGGGACAATTACTGATTGGTTTGCACGGCCTAATAAATTCGGTAACAGCAGAATTATTGTTGCTAGAATTATCGAAAGAAATAGAAAAAAAATTATTTACACAATGATATTCTTCTAAAACAGATCTAATTTCAGAAGATATATTAAAAACATTATGCACGAATTGAAACTGTCTAAAAGTAATTTTTTTGCAAATACCAGTCAGAATCTATCCAAAATATAGTAACACAAATCTAGGGAAGTTCCTTTCTATCAGTCAAAATATCAGAAGTTAAAGAAATACTAATATATGAAGAAGTAAGAGTAGTAATTAATACATATTTAGTTTCGTTATAAAGACTAAAACAATGAGTTTTAAGCGCAGTTCTTGGAACCTTTTTGTCTCCCGGTTGTAATGCCTTTTGTACGTATTGCTCGAAAGCTTGGCTTTCTCCGAATCCGAGAACGTGTTCATCTGCCATAACAAATTTTGCTATTTCTTCAACATTAAAATCCTGATTACATTGAAAAAGACCTTCACCGGAGAAAGCAATTTGTGATTGTGTGGAAGAGAAACCAGCCGTGCTATCTAAGTGGTTTTTTTACATGTTTATGTAAGATACCAGTGCCGGTACCTTTCTTATGATTATATGCAGTGGCACAATATTTACATATTACGTTTATAACCCCCTCCTTAAATTCAATTATACGGTGTTCCGAAATATTACTATTAAACGCATGTTTTCTAGCTTCTCTAGATGTAGGTGTGGATTCTTCTACTTGTGTTTCTAATTAAGGATTAGGAACTTTGGTGTGATGCATATCAGATGAACCATCCATAACATTTTGTTAACTAATTAAAAAAATTAAATACTAAATATTATAACACCGGCAATACTAATTTAACCGCAAGAAAAGAGCTAATAAAATAAAAGTAAGAAACACGAATAGCTAAAATACTATAGTGGAGCAATTGAGCAGAAGAGCAGTAGAGTAGAATAGGTCGGTCGAAGCGTCGAAAACTCAAAGTCGGGCTTCAATTCTTCAAAACCTGAAATTCGAGTGTTGAGAGATGGGAATTTTAAGAGAGAAATAGAATTGAAATGAGAAGAAATGGGGATGGGGTTGTATTTCATTATTCTAATCAAATGCTTTCTATAGAAATCTCTGGTCATTGATTTAAAATAGGGGTGAAAGTTGGGTCGCGTCTGACCCGAACCCGAACCTACCCAACGTGATATCCCTAGGTTTTTTCGGCATGTTCGTCTGCTCGTCCCAACCCGAACGGACGAGTGTGAAATTAACTACCAAACTTTGTGGTCGGTTATTTAAATCTTTATATTACTTCCATTCTGCTGTATATATGACCGTTCCTCAGTTATATTGACAATTAGCATATCCTGCAAATAAAACTTGTACTAGTAATAATTTTGCTATGGCACTTCCTCTTCTGGGGAGATCGGGAGAGTGCAAGGTTCGATCCTCAGTAGGAAAAGTGGCCACAATTTAACGCTTTCGGAACAAATCCATGGATCCTTAGGCGTATGTGTGTTTGTGTGTGTTGTGTGCGGATGTGCTGTGTGCATAGGTTAGATGAAAAGAAAAAAGGAGTAGTAATAATTTTGGCAGGGGAAGGAAGAAAGGGGGATATACTAGAGAACCTTCTTCATAAATTCATGTAAAACACATGTTTCAACATCGGGGCATGTAAAAAAAATGTCATTTTTGGGCGGCGGTCCAAATGAAAATCATGAGGGGCCCAGGTGAAATTTGGTCGTGACAAGCCCTGGTCTCGACCGTTCGTTTGGTCAATGAACGGAATGGGACATCGAAGGGGCGGGAATGGACGGCTGTGATGAGTCAAAGCGTGCCAAGATATCTACAGACAGAATTAGTTGTTGATTAATTAAGCAATTGTTTTTATTAATTACACAATCAATTAATTAGGGTTTGAGGGTGGGCCCGTGGGGTGGCGTTTGGGTGACGTCAGCTTACTGGGTGGGCCCGCGGTGGGCCCGAGAGGTTGACCCGTTGGGTTTGAGGGTGGCGCCCAAAAGAGGGTGGAATGTAGGATGGGGGCCACCTCGGACTGAGTACCTAATCCTACCTTCCTCAGTGCGGCGCTGGTCCTCGAAGAAATTCTAAAGGTGAAAATTTATTTTTAAAAATTTTATTCGGGATATTTTTTTTTATGTTTTTAAAATATGTTTTTCTCATCTTGCATGAGATGATATTGTTCTAGAGAAAACATGAACATCAACGAACCGCGGCAACAATGCTTAATCGGATACGTCTGATTATTTCGAATACAATTTATCACGGGATTGTAGAGTTGATTATTGATTTTACAGGAATGAGGACCAGAATAGACGAGTTTAAATGTTAGGATGATAGGTTTCGTTTTTGAAGAAAAGAGGCTGGGAGTCACGAATGATGTTGTGGTCTCCTACTCTTGTTCATCGATTTTTTGTCTTGAATTATACTTTTAGATATAATTCTTACTTTCCCTTAGGAGTATTTGTATTTACATTATAGTCTTTATTAAAGGTGCACTGAAGAAAAAGAATCATGATATAGTGTAAAAGGCCAAGGGCGAGAACATAAACCATTGGGATAAGACATCTTCTTCTAGTAAATGTTGAATTATAAAGGATTTATCTGTATTTCACAACTGGAATCAACTTGATTACCAAAGAAACTCAGGATCATGGTCCCTTGGTTTCCATGATTTAATAAATAGACCCAAACCTGACCAGACTCTTGCCCGAATGTGGTTTGATTCATAAGAGTGTGGATCTCGATCGGACCAAACCCAACGCGGACAAGGCGCGGACATGATTCGGGTTTCCAACGGCAGGCCTGTTAAGGATCCAGATCCGGATTAAGGTGGAAAATGGCCCGGCTACCACGTGGCAGGCCTGGGCCGGTCTGACCCGTCATGAGCCCGGGCTTGATCTTGGTTCAGGCCGTCCCGGACCCGGTCAACATAATTCGAAAAAATTTGAATTGGGAAGGGAGAGGCGGGAGGGATATTTTGAACTTTGGATGGTGGGGTCTTTGGCCGGGAGGGATGATTTTGAATTGGGGGATCCTAATAGGAGGGTTCCCCATAAAGAGGCGGGTTTCTTGGGTGGAGTGTTTTTTTTCCAAAAAAATTAGAGGGGATCCCAATATACCAAATAGCTTAATATTCATAGTACCAGCATAACTTGATACTGATAGAAACAAAAAAATATAAAAATATAAATATAACATAACAACAAACAAATAAAATACATACAAACATAAAATATTAAAGGCATCTTACGACAAATTGATAGAAAGAACGGATTCCTAAAGTCTTGGAAGATACTTCCAGTATTCCGTTGTCTTCGTTTCTCGATCCTTGACGAAAATCCTCTTGACCCGGTCAAATATCTGGATATGAACGTCGTTCACTTCATACCAATGCGATAGATATGAAACGTTGATTAGGAGAAGGATGAACATAGAAAGGATCATTCGCGTCAGTTCTATGTCCGATGGAATCAAAGTGATACTGAGTGTCATTATTACCATTTGGTGGTGGTCCTTGATCGAGAGGATCGGTATGAGGGTGATTTTCTGCCGGAGGTGCATAAAAGGTACTCCTCAAAGGGTTTTTTCGACGGATCCTCCAAAAGGTCCTCAATAGATAGACTTGAAAGAGATTGGGGCAGAGTGGTAGAATCCGTGAGGGATTCGGTGTCAATCGTACAGTAGAAAAGGGCTCTTTCTTGACATCAAGTTTCTTTGATAAAGATGACCCTCTCTCGGCAATGGGGGTGTTTTTTGTTGACATGGTTCTATTTGGCAAGGTTAATGTAAGTATAGGCTTTGGAAGAAAATGAGCAAAGTTAATTTGAAAGAAGAAATTCACTTGAACTGTCACGTCCCGCTTCCTAGAGTACGCTAAGATAGGCATGTGACATAACCAACCATGCTACCTGTGGATAGGAAAAATCCCTCCACAGTCACATTACGGCTGTAGAGATATCAAGAACAGAAAAGTAAACTAAACTATCTAGTACATGTCCATGAGCCAGAATAAATGAGTCAAGAAATAATATAATATGTGGAAGCAAAAGATCCAATAAATAAAACACCTGGAAAGTAAAACTGGATACCAATAGGATCTTCACCGCTCGGTCTAACAGCGACAGTACTCCTGATCAGTTTGCAACAAAGATAGAGGATCTGGGCCATACAAAACCCAGACGTTAGTGCGTCATAATATCAAGCAATACTATAAACAGGGGTAACAAGATATGCAGGTATGTGTATAAATGGTAAAACAGGTATAACAGTGATATAAGTGAGGATAGTGAGGGTAATGTGTAGTGAATAATTTAAACTGGTCTATTGGGTTAACTACTCTCAAGTCTTTGAAATTAATTTGATGAATTATCGATGTAACTCAATATTATCCCGTGCGTGCCCGGGATCACGGTGAAGATTTTCGGGCTGAAGCCGAGACATGCCGCTAGGCACTAAAAGGAAAAGGGGTAACGATGAATGATGTCAATAATATCATCCCAAGGTTGGCCTAGCTTCTAAAAAGATAGTGGGTAACGATGGATGATATCAGCAGCATCATCCCAAGGCTGGCCTAGCCTCTAAAACTGATCAGTAAAGGTATTGAACTGTCGAGTTACAAGTCAGGTGTCATCATTGATTTCCCCATACCCCCAAGTTATGTATTCAAGTCAGGTATTGATAAATCTGGAGCTAATGCCAACACAGGATCGACAGGTAAAGGTTTGTCTGGATAGACAACAGGAAATGTCCGTAGGGACAACATGTCAAGTTTGTTGGTATTAGTAACAAGATCAGGTAACAGGTAAAGCCATGGTACCACAGGTCGAGTCAGGTAACATATAGGTAACATGTCATGTCAAGAAGTGCACGGTATCATGTCGTGTCAAGTAATGGTATATCAAGTCATGTCAGGGGTGCACAAAAGGTCACGTGGGTGCTCGTAATCAAACTATAATAAGCATGGGTATACAAAACAAGTATGAGGTACTGATGGAACAATAAAATGGAATAATGTGATGTGGTATGCAAATAGATATAGATTCAAACTTATGGATGCACAGTTATCGATCAGGGTTACACTAATAGACCCAATATTAATTAGGATGCACTTTATTAAACATAAGGTGTTACACAACAGTATTAGGTTATAAATGAGATCGGTAAATGCAGCTATATGTGTTCTATTCGATATGGATGCGCATTGATATCATATGACTTTTAAATGATAAACTAGTTAATGCACGATGTTCAATTAAATAATGTGAATTGTTATATTCAATTTGATGCGGTATGCTATAGTATGATATGCGACAAGATATGTTTGCATATTCTAGATATGAAATGATAAGAATGAATGCATACGGTCATTGTAAAACTGTGAAACAAGTAATGTGGATGCACGGTTTGAAATTCAATAATTATGTTTATTAAAATAGATGCATAAAATGTAATGTAGCATGTAGCAAGATAAACTTGCCTCGATCGGATCACGATACGGGATGCGTACGCAGCGTCCAATGTCGGCAGATGTTGCAACATCCACACGGGCACACGGGACAGGTCCAGGTGCAGCAAGAAGGTAACCACGCAAGTAGGGGACGTCCACAGGGTTGCTCGGATCGTCGGCAGCGGCACGGCTCCGGCGATCGTCGGGAAAACAAGAATCCAAGAAGTAAAGAGAAGAAAAGAAGAAGAAAGGAAGTGGTTTGGGGTCTTGAGTGGTGGTGTTTAGGATTCAGAGAGGAAGAAGAGGGGGTGACGTCGACGATGGACCGTCGACGGCGAGGATGCAAGCGGGGTTTTCCCAGCGAGGCAGTGGGGTTTTTTTTGCCGAGAATGGGTGTTTAGGGTTGAAGGCTGTGGGTTGGTGAGGATCAGGATGGAGATGATGATAAGAGGTCGAGGGAGTGGTGCTGACGATGAGGTCTCCGGCGGTGGGGTGCTGGCGGTGGGTAGTAGGCTGCAGGTGAGGTTCTCGGGTTGTACAGGGATCTCGAGGGTTTAGGTCGTCAGGGTTGGAGAGAGGAAGTGGAGGTGGTGGTTGCGGTGATGGAATGAGAGTGAGGTCGTCGGCGACGAAGGTGAAGGTAGCTAAGGTTTGGGTTCTCGGGAGATGGGTTTGTCGGGGAGCGCGGGGTGTCGTGGTCGGGGTTTGTAGGGATCGTGGTTGGAGAACATGATAGGAGAGGAGAAGGAGGAGGTCGAGGTGATGACGTCGGGGTGATGGGGATGAAGGTGAGGAGGTCGGCGGTGTGAGGCGAGCACATGCATGGGTTTCTCGGGTTGGGTGTTCGGGGTCTGGAGTTGCAGGGATGTCGCATCGAAGATGGAGGAGAGGGTGGTTATGAGGAGGTTCTGATGAGGAGACGAGGGCGAGGTTGGGGGCAAGGTGATGGAGCGGCTAGGGTTGCGGCGGCGGTTTACATCGCGAGGAAGAGAAAGAAGAGGAAGGAGAGAGAGGGGGATGTTGGTTTATTAGGTTTGATGTATATTAGTATATAAATATATAAGAGAGGAGAGAGAAAGTGGGTAGAGAGAGAGAGAGAGAGAGAGAGAGCTGAGAGAGAGAGAATGCAAGAGGATAGAGAGGGGGGAGAGAGATAGAGAGAATGAGAGAGATCGAGAGGAGAGAGATCGAGAGGAAGAGAAAGAATTTTGGCTTCATGCGGGGAGAGAGAAAAAGAATATAGAGAAGAAAGAGAAAGATTTGTGAGTGGTTAGGAGAATGGTTTAGTAAAAATATTTTAGTTGGTTAGAGAAACTTAAAAGCTGTTAACGAAATTTAAATGTAAAAAATTTAAAATAAATATTAAATAAATTTGAATTTAGGCGGGATACAAAATATTCCAAAACACGCCCGGGTCGGGTCTAAAAATTCATATTTAAAATACGAAAAATATATGCGACTTCCCAATTTCAAAACGAGTACCCAGATAACGAAAATGCGTACCCTCCAGGAATGGATGCACGTACGTGCGCATAGCCATCCAAACACGAACGAGAACAAGATGCGCGGACGCTACCACGGGGTTAGGGGTATCATGCAGGCTATGAAATACAATTTTATATGACCTAAAATGTTATATGATAAAATGTGCGATGCTAGGTGAAATGTTAATATGCAGTATCCATGAGATGCACGTGTCTATTTAACCAGCCAGGGTAGTCTATAAATATAAATCAACCAGTTCAAGCAAGCGGGTCGGGTCGAATGCAAAGTAAACAGTAAACTACCATTCGCACTCAAACAAGATAAATCAATAAAATACCACAGACAACAAATACGGAAACAGAAATTGGTATAACTGAACTCGGTTGTCACATGAATTTTTAGAGATAACTGCGTGATGTGATGCGGAGCGTGGGGATTTTCAAAATTTCAAATGCCCGGTAATGATTTAGAGGAGTTTGATTGATTTGTTTGTAGATATGTTATGGAATTGTTAGAAATATTTTATACTGCAATTAAAACTTTATATGGTATTTGCTACCCAAATACATGTTTATGAGTTGAAGAATTGTTTTATGTTGGTAAAATTATTAATGAACATTTTATTTTATACCGCAACTACATGTTTATCAGTAGAAAAAAATACCCAAAAATTCAAGTTTTGTATAAAAAAAATAATATTTAAATTTCGTTTGGGCCGGCCCGGTTCGAACGGCCCAGGCCTGACCCGCTTGCCATCTTGAGATCCGGATCAGCGTCCGCTATAAGTGGAGCCCAGAAAGATATGGGGGCAGAGAAAAGGACAGTAAGCACCTAACATAAAAGAGGCAAGGCCCTGTTGGCCATTTGGTGGTGCCAAACTTGGGTCATAGCTAGGCTGCACCTTTAATACATTCGATCTATTTATGTCTCTTGTTTGTTTCAGACAAATACCTACTTCGGCATTCGCATGGATCCAAAGCACACGTTTGAACTCCACCTCACCTATATCTATATCTATATATATATATATATATATATATATATATATATATATATAATGGAGGAAAGAGGCCATAGGAGGGAATTTACTCTTATGGCGTCGAAAAAGTACGCCCTCCGTCGTATTTTCCGACGATCGGGATCCATCATCTTCATCATTATCATCTAAGATGTGGATACGCCAAATTTCATGTGATTCTACAACTTTTTCACCGTTGATTTAACAATGTAAAAAGTTCTATTGTCGGTAAACCGTTAATTTTGAACCCGCTAATTCAACGGTGAAAAAGTTGTAGAATCACATGAAATTTGGTGTACTCATATCTTAGATGATAACAATGATGATGATGGGTGCCGATCGTCGGAAAATACGATGGAGGGCGTACTTTTTCGACGCTATAGGAGGAAATTCCCTCCTATGGCCTCTTTCCTGCATTAACCTCTCTGTATATGTATAGAGAGAGAATAATGTAGGAAAGATGTTCCTCCTATGGCGTTGAAAAAATACACCCTTCCTTATTTTTTCCGACGACCGGCATCCACCATTTTCATTGTTATCATCTAAGATGTGGTACACCAAATTTCTTGTGATTCTATAACTTTTTCACTGTTGATTTAGTGGGTTCAAAATTAACGGTTTACCGACAATAGAACATTTTACATTGCTAAATCAATGGTGAAAAGGTTGTAGAATCACATGAGATTTGATGTACCCACATCTTAGATGATAACGATGAACATGGCAGATGCCGATCGTAAAAAAAATGAGGGAGAGTATATTTTTTCGACGCCATAGAAGGAAATTCGCTTCTATGGCCTCTTTCCTCCATTATTCTCTCTCTGTATCCATTATTCTCTCTCTATACAGAGAGAGAATAATGGAGTAAAGATGTCATAGAAGCGAATTTACTCCTATGGCGTCGAAAAAATACATCCTCCCTTATTTTTTTTGACGATCGGCACCCACTATCTTCATCGTTATCATCTAAGATGTAGGTACACCAAATCTCATGTGATTCTACAACCTTTTCACCGTTGATTTAGCAATGTAAAAAGTTCTATTGCCGGTAAACCGTTAATTTTGAACTCACTAAATCAACGGTGGAAAAGTTGTAGAACCATATGAAATTTGGTATACCCACGTCTTGTCAAAAAAATGAGGGGTACAATCGAAGACATGAATGGTGAAGTGGAAGGTGTGGTCGACACAAGAAGATACGAAGCCCAGCTTGAAAAGCAAGCTAATTTATTAGGTAGGGTCACAAGGATCGATCAATGAATGAATGGCTCTCAACTCTTGGGATTGACCTTGACAAGTAAAAGCATGAGCCTTTCACTTCATGATTCCCATTGCCCGTGGCTTGATGCTGAAGGAGATGGAGGCATGCACCAGACCATGCCCACGTGAATTTGGGCCATCAATTAAATTATTCCCTTTTCATAACAACACACACATGATGCATGGATTATGCTTGTCTTTACGTACGTGATTACTATACCCTAAAAGAATGCTTTGATCATCATCCATAGGTTGACTGCTGCTAAAACGTGACACTGAAAACTTGTTCTATGCACGGCAATCCTGTCTATAAAATTACAATTATCATGAAATTTCATATAATTTTTACCACACTAGAAAAACCATGAAATTATTTAAGAAATGTGATACTTGAAGTTAAAAAATATTAAATTAGAGTTACTGGTTGAATCTTCTGAATTCATATGTATTAAATAGATGGCGATATCTTTATAAAGTTATTTAAGAAAACAAAAGACATGGTTGCGGATGACAATATATTTCTACTCAATTTCATGTTTTAAGAAAATTTTCACTAGATTTCAAATAGCAATTATTATATATGATCATTATTTAAATAAAAAAAACTAGGACAAAAGGCAATTTGTCATGAAGGAATAAATGGAAGAAGAACAGGAAGAAAACAAATGACATGGAAAAATAATATTGGTCTATATATAGCTAAGGAAATGTTTTAAGAATCTATACTCCTTCAATCTATTGTCACAATCAACAATAGACGTTCATTTTACCACACTACAAAAACTATGAAATTATTTAAGCAATGTAATACATGAAGAGAAAAAGTAATAAAAATAAAATTATAATTATTGGATTGATCTTCTTGAATGCACATCCATTAAATAGATCACGATCAAGGTTATGGTAGATGCCAATAATGATGAGAACGAAAACAATAATCAGGTTATTCCACAACTCTCTCCTATTCTTGTTACCCCATTTTTCGAAGTCTCTGCTTCTCCAACCAACCATCAAGTCTCTGATGTTCATATACCTAATATAAACTATCAAATTTGTGATGTTCCTGACGTTACTGTCAACAATTAAAATCCCAACATTATTACTCCTTAGATTGAGTCCCCTTTATCTAAAGAGGAAAATGGTAAATCCGTAGATCCAGATTTTGAGTTATAAATTTCAACAAATTTGGCAATCACAGAATCCAACTGCATGAATACAGGCATTGAATTGCCGCCTTCCATTTCTCCGCATATTATCACTAATGATTTGGATGATAAATTTTTAAACCAAAGATCATTATCTCAGAACCAGCAGAATTCTGTAAATTTAGTGGCTGAACCTATTAACTCAGATAATTCAATTGTGCAAAATGAACATACTATCTCGACTGAGTTAGACTCGAAAAGTGATCCCATGATCCTTTCTGGATTCAAACTACCTCGCGCCAAGAAAATGAACGCTTAAAGAAAATTGATTACCATTGCTTTTAATAATCATCTTTTCCTGTCAAGTGGTACTAGCTCTTTATTCAAGGATTGTAATGACCACAAAACCTTGATACTTTCCTTATATTTTTCTTTCTTCAAGAAATGTCTCTTTTCTTTTGAAACACTTGTATATATATTTATTTCCTTTCAAATAATCGCTACTAGAAACTGTGTGTATTAGAGAAGGGTATTAACGGCCGTTAAATTTATACGGCCGCTAATACAGTATTAGTGACCGTATATAATTATACGATCGCTAATACACAGTCGCTAATACCAGGCTCGTATTGACGACCGTCCTATCAATATTAGCTACCGTATAGATACGGTAACTAATACCATTATCCAATTTATGCCGTGAACGGCGTTCTCTCTCTCAGTTCCCCCAAATTCCCCAACTCGCGGCTCTTCTTTCCCAAATTCCCAAACCCGCGACAAATTTCCCCCAAATTACCAATCCCAATTTCTCCCTTAAATCTCCTAAAATCATCTCCTAATATTCAAAAATAACTTCACAAAAACCCTATTTCATCCCAAATGTAATTTCTCAACATTATCTAATTTTAATTAGATTTAATTGTTAAACTATTTTGTAGTTAATGTATTATGTTCATTGTCTGTTTTAAGTAGCTAATCCTCTCCGATTTTGATCTAATCGTCTCCTATATTCTCCGATTAAGCTAAAATTAATTTTCTCTACTTCTAATTAATTTTTTTATGTTAGAATATTATTTGTTGATTTAATTTTGTTAATTTTGTCATCATGCGGGTCGAGGCTAGCGAGAATCGCTGGTCGGTGAGGTGCATTGTTGTCGCCCGCGCCTGCATCTGCAAGCGGTGGAGGGAGACCGTGCTCGGGATCGTGAGATCCCCGCTCGATTGAGGCCGAATCACATTTCCATTCGATCTCAAACAGGTTCGATTTCGGCAAAAAGTTAGAGCTTTGTTTCGATTTGGATCGGATCTATATATTTTTCATAATTCTTATGCCTTATAAGCTATTTTACTCAGTAGACGCTATAACACTGGCTTTTTGTCAAGAACTGTCCGTCCTGGTCATGTTGTTGTTGAGAACGATAATTAATAACCAGAATCACAGACAGAAAAGCATAAAGAATTTTGTTGCCCAAACCGGATGTTAGAGAGAAGCAATTGATTCTTGACCTTACAACCAAATTATGATCACAATTGAATTGCGATCCACGGCATGTCTTCTATTTTATTTTATTTTATTCTAAGAAATTAGCATGTTTATTCAAGTTGACCTATGTGTAATGTCTCCCTAGTGTAAGGTCATGATGTAACCAAGTGAAAGAAAAATTCAAATATAACTGAGTTGAGTTTTTTTTCGAAAACATAGGCAGCAAATATATAACCACACTTAGACCGGTAAAAATTTGTATCGTTACATGAGTTGACATTGAAATACCTTGAAGAAATTCTGTTTAGCGAATAATATAATCGAGTTGAGTTTCATAAATACCTTGAACCTTCAATCACTACCTGATGCTGCTTTCGGTAAAAATTTGTATGGTTACGCATCTTTATTGTTTCACAAAAAATGGTGAAATTATTAAATTGATAGACGAAGATGCTTATATCCAATTTGCTAAGAGGAGGAGAGAAATGGCTTTGGAAGGAGATGTCAATAGGTTGATGTCTATATTTTGGATTTCACCGCAGTTTTTGATCTTCGGTGTCTCGGAGATGTTTATTGCGGTCGAGCTGATTGAGTTCTTTTACAAGCGGTCATTGGAGGGGATGCAATCATTTTGACTGCGATCATTTATTGCTCTTACTCATTTGGCTTCCTTTTGAGCTCATTGTTTGTTTCATTGGTGAATAGGGTTAAGTATAAGCTATGCTTCATCAAAGGGTTGGCTTAGTGATAATGATTTAGATAAGGATAAGTTGGATCCTTTTTATTGGCTTTTGGTTAGATTGAGTTTGGCTATAACTTCTTCAATTATCTCTTTTGGGCAAGATGACATTTGATTCATTATCAATGGAGGAAGAAGGAAAGATTGGTGGTGGTGAGAATGTGGAGAGAGTTTGAATTTTGAAAGAAAGGGTAATGACGGATGTCGGATCTCGTTTAGATGTTACCTTCCGTAGATCTGCTGTTGGCGATTGATCGACGGCTGAGATTGGGTTGGAGGTTGCCTCCTGAAGCGTGTGGATCTCAATGGGTTTGAGGTGGTTGAGGCCGAGCTATCTGCAAGGAAGTCCTGGGTGGTTGTGCCACCGAGAACCCTCTGACGATCAAGTTAGACCGGATATTTGAGCAGAGTAACGGCCTAGTGAGGAGAGAATGACTTACTTGAACCGTCAGAAAGAGAGGTTTATATAGTGGTGGAAACAGGCAGGCAGGCGCGAGAATCACGCCGGCCGTTACGCCCCCGGCGTCATGCCCGCGTGATAGACGGGATCCCGCATTAATGACGAGACATGCTCGTTAATGGAGATCGTGATGGCGTGGTACGCGTGACGTGGCCGGCGGATATCTCGCGTATGGCGAGATTCGCGGAGGTGAGGCGGATGCGCCTGCGATTGGTGTCGTTGGTCGGTCGATGAGACCGTGGAAGATGAGTTCGGCGGGAGGCTCGGGGACGAGCGGGAGGCCAAGGTATCTTGGTTCTGCGATAGCCCGGAGGCGAGCTGAGAGGGCCGAGGAGGCAAATAAAATAACATAAGTTTTATGTTGTTTTATGTCGGAAATGAAGTATGTGGTATTTTACCGTAAAAATACAATAAAAATTGCATAAAAACTTCTTTTGAGATGAAACTTGTTTTAAAGTGTTTGTTAATGTTTTTTAAACATTATAAGAGAGTATGGTATTGATTGTTTAAGAAAAATAAACTTTTTAAAGAAAAACCGAATCGGAAGTCGGATTAACTCCGTTTCCGTCGGGTTTTAGAAATGAAAGTTTTTAAGATAGTAGAAAAGAGGGAGGAAAGGGACTTACAAGCTAGGGAACAAGAGAAAAGAGAGAGGAAGACTAGGGAAGTGTCGGGACGTCGTTTCGTCGCCGGAATCTTCTCGGAACTTCGCATCTTGCTAACTCCACTTGCACAACTTGGGACTTAGAAATTTTATAGAGTTTTTATGAGGAAATTCTGAGTGAGGAGGGGTGAAATATGGTGTGGTATTTATAGGGAAAATTAGGGTTTAGGATAATGAAGAATAGAATTTAAATGTGCATTAAAAATGGATTAAAGAGAGGATTTATCATTCTCTGGATAAATGCAGAGAAATCAAACAATATGGGGGTAATGGGGTAGGCCAAGGAGTGCTAGGGTTAAATTTTGGGAGCATTTGGTATGGTTTAGACCGATGGTGCCGGCCCAAATCACGATCTCACCGGTCCAATTTGGGTGGGTTGGGTCTGGATTCTTGCCACGTGTCATGTTCAGTATATACAACATTTTGCACATGTTTGTTTTTGTTGTGACTTTTCATTTTACGTGTTGTGCACGTGCAAACTTTTGAGTTTCTAAAAAATTAAAAGAAAAATCAATTAAAAATATATGTGGCTGGGGGGATTCAATCACAGGGGCTACGTCACAGCAGTGCAAGGCTTTACCAATGATCTACAAGTGCTTTCTTGCTGTTCAAAAGCAAATCAAATTTATAATTTGTGCTCAGGCTTAAGTATTCTTTCTATATTTTGGAAAAAAATTGTACACAAAATTTAGGGTTGTTACAAAAAGTGCCGAACGAGGTAGGAGCAATCGACCGTTGTAATCATTGAAGCGACGCATCACCTGATCGCATTGGGCTGCAGTATATTATTGGCCTTGAAGGCGACCTTGAAGGCGAATTTCTTTGTAAGAGACAATCTTCTCGATATCATACAAATGACCGGCCATTATACCTAAAAAAAGGCTAAAAGAAGCGTCAGCCAAGAGACATGAGTTCATTTTATGGAACTATCAGTGGTGCATTAATGATTGGAACCTGTGTCCAATAGAGAAATCTAAAAAAATTCTCTAAGGCTGGTTTTAATAATAATAAAGTTTCAGAGCTAAGCTCTGTTTTATAAAAAATGGTATAAAATACCAAAGATTTCCCCAAAAGGAAAAACAATTAAGATTAGAGCACAACTCTACAAAATAAATAGAGCTAAGTCATAAAAATCTCCAAACAAGAGATTTGATATCAAATGTTTCAGAGCAAAGCTCTGTTAATCAAAATTTCAAGGAAATCCTCAAAGGGGAAGAAGATCTAAAAATTAAGATCAGAACTAAATTATGCGATAAATTGTCAAAGCAAAGCTCCGTGATTAAAATTTCAAGAAAATCCCCAAAGGGGAGAAAATATGATATTAAAATCAGAATTAAATTCTGTTGATAATAAATGAAGTTAAAATTTCACGAAAACCCCCCAAGGGGAGACGATTTAATATTAAAATTCCTATAACTAAGTTCTGTGATTATAAATGAAGTCAGAACTTCAAGAATATTCCTAGAGCTAAGCGCTGTGATTAAAAATGGAGTCAATCTTCTAAAAAAATTCTGAAGGTGTCACGACCCGAAAATGGCACGTGATTGACACTTAAATCACGTGACGTCTAAAGATATCGATGCGATCCAAATAAGCCAAAAGCCCGAAATCTAAACCTTCTTACGAAAATAATGGAGGTGAAGTTTAAAAATAGTCATTAAATGGAATCATTTTTAAAAATAGTCATTAAAATCTAAATAAGTGTGTTTGAAAAGTATCTATAACGTTTTAAAATCGGCAGCATCTCCTTTGTAAATTTTGAATAAAACCTGATACACGCATAATAATATATAAAGCATCCCAACAGGAGCCAACTTCCACGTCCAAACGGCGGAGTAACCACGCAGATAATATACGACGCCTAATGGAGAAGAAAAGAAAAGCGAAACAAAACCAACAAGTATAAAAAGTCGACTCCAACGAATGTGACGCCCACATACACATAAACTCTAAGTCTCGCTTCTATATCCACAATATACAAGTTCTAGGTCGATGGAGTTTTAACTAGATACAAAAGAATATATATATATATATATATATATATATATATATATATATATATATATATATAAAAGTGTGGATACGATACAACAGTAGCCCACCTACCAAAGCAATCACCGAAGAAAAGAGTGTGCCGCAAGTCGCAGATGGTCCGAGCGGTATATCCTGCAAGAAACTGGGGCACAACATGGGTGAGTGCCCAACTCGGTGAATAAAATTATATCACAAGATAGAAATCGATATGTATAACAATATACCTAGGTCATTAGTATAGTATTATCATATCCTGAACTAATATATATATATCTATATATATATATATATAATGCATAAATACAATAAATGCATCACTATCGATCACGTAAACCCAAAATATATCATCTCATATATATATAACATGTATCCGGGTATAAACCTATAAGGTAGCCAAAATATGTATGTAAAACCCCCTTTTAAAATAGCCGCGGGATACGTATGTCACGGCATAAGAAGCGGACGTAATAGTATGAAGTATAATATGTATTATATTTAAGATATACGTCTCGTTGTTTAGTAAAGAGTTTTAAGAGATTTACTGTTTAAAAGATCCTTGTGTCATTCTAGACACGTCAAAATAATGAGACTATAGCTCGTTTAGAAACCCTTTTATTTGTATCAATTGGTAAAATAGTATTAAGGTACGGTCCTCTGGATTAGTCTTGATCGGCCACTATATCGCATAACTATAACGGCGTATCTCGAATGATCACAGAACATCAATATATGAGTGTCCAGTATCGACATTCTAAATCATCATATCTCCCGTGTCCATCACCGACATGCAAAAATCATTAAATCTCTTGTGTCCATCACCGACACGCAAATCCAGATATCGTCGACACTGTCTCATCAGATCGGCCGCCCCTCGATATCCCTATCCCCGGTTAGTATCCTCTGGATATCCGCCGTGCTCACATCTATCTCCGGTATATAGTGTCCTCGCTAGGTTCCCCGCCTTAAATGCCCCCTCATCCTCGACCGGGTCCATCATGTATTCGACTGTATACTCCCCCACTCAGTCCGGATATGTAGCATGTTCGTAACCGTGTAGCTCACCCATTCGGTTCAGAATAAAATCAAATCAGAAAATATCAAGCTTATGGTGGACGTCAACTCATCGTATCCAGAAATAACAAGCAAAGAAGAATAATAATTACATATATATTTCTGATGATATAATCAATATATATATATATATATATATATATATATATATATATATATCAACGTCCCATACCACTGATATATATCATCGAAGGTAAAAACATCATAAAAACTCATAACGATCAAATACGAATACCCATGGTAATGGCATTCGCAAATAAATCAACAGGTAATAAAGGCATCGTACGTAAATATAGTTAGTCGTGCAAACAATCGCAACAATTCTACTAAGTCATGACAATACTAATGATGTGTAGTGTAGCATACGCGTTTGTGCTAGTGCAGTATGGCAATCATTAGTATGTGCAAGTGTTCTATAAGTGTTTATAGCAGAATGTAATTCTACCCATATCCATAGCATATAAATACAACCCAATTCCCCGGATATAGGGAATTCACAACGCATCGTATCGGCATTTATATAGACATCGCGTGGTATAGCGGTCCTACCGTGTCATGGCAGTACCAATGAGATGTAATGTAACATATGCATCTGTGCTCGTGCAACATGGTACTCATTGGTAGTTGTGTAGTGTTTTATCAGTGTGTTTGTATAAAAAAGAACGTATACAATCGGTAAGCGTATCGCAAACATATAAAGGAAATCTAAGTGTATCGCGTAATTATTAAACGTAACTAATTGTTATGAGCTATACCATTATCATTGAAAATAGAACGAAACGTTATTTTGAAATAAGGAAGCCGCATTAAGTTAAAATAGATATTCGTTTTGGAAATAGCATCGCATCCTTGTCATTTATCATTTAAAAGTGAAAACGAATCGTGATTTTTAAAAGAGTATAGCTCAATCAATCGTAACGTCCCAAGTCGGGATAACTCATGACTTCATGAGTCCAAACGAAACTTGGCCGTATTCGGCACACTATCTTCGTCATCATAAGTACGATATGATTTCCTCGTACTATATCCATCCAATATCATATCCATATCGTACAGGCCTATCGTCACGTATGTCTAACCCCAATACCATATATCCAGGTATAACCATAACCATATGAATTCTACTAGGTACTCACCATACACCAATATAATCTAACTAAGTTAGCTAACATATCACTTTACACTAGTTATATCATAACTATTCTATATAAGTGGTTGCAGGGGTACTATCTGCCATCCACCCGACTTCCCTCTTCCCTCTTCCCTCGTAGATATAAATCTACTCACCAATTTGTCGAGCTAGTAGAAATCCACGATTGCTTTGTCCGTTCTTGCCGTCATAGAAATCTTCGCGATCGCACTTACAATCGTAGTTATAACACATTGGCGTAAAAATCATATCAAAACGAAAACAATGAGCTAAGCACACATAGGTTAGAACCTATAGCTTACTTATTCCAAATACTACCAAATAGCCCTGACATTAACATACAAACGTTAATAATTCAGTCGAGGTATAGAAATACAAAAAACCGTATCATAAATATCAAAAACATTGTTAAAACAATACTAAAACACTCCCAGAATTCTCTATATGAAATGTAGGACAAAACAAACAATACAGTAGCTTAAATTATCACCAATTAAAGCCACTGGCCAAAACCCAAAACACCTATACACTGAAAAACCGGCGGCGGCGGGAAATTGGGGAGAACCGACAGGTGAACTAAGGACTTAAGGGCTCGGGCTTTAGGGGTTGTCTCCTATTGGTCTCAACATATCCCAGTATTGTTATTTTTTCTAGAGGATTAACCTAATAGTTCCAGATTCAAGTTTAACATCACAAAATCCTATTTTCAGATATTTGCACTATGAAAAATGATATTAGTCAAAACAAGACTTGCAAAGGAAGTAAGATTTACCTATAGAGATGGTGCACAAGGAAATTCCAGCTCAAGAAATGCATGGTTGATGCTCTTAGAGGTTGTAGAGGCTCTAGCTTGGTGATACGCACAATATTAGTGAAGGAACCTTATAATTATCTTTTGATATGATGAATGCTTGAAAGTTTTTGGTGTTGGAGCTTGAAAGAAGTATTGGTTCAATGTAAGGGTGATAAGTCATGAGTTGATTTTGAGGGAAAAAGAGGTTTCAAGAATTTGTGTAGAGCAAGTAGGAGGTGTAAAGGTAGAAACATGAGGTGGAGTGAGGTGAGGGTGCGTGTGTGGTGTGGAGGTTGTGAGGGTTTATTCTAACCTAGACATATACCCACCCTATTAACAAATAACAAAAAAAAACTTTTTCAAATAAATACCTTCATGTTTTTAAAAGAAATCCAACACTTATCATAACACTTAAATACCATTATCTTATAATAAAAGCTCATGTCATATTAAAACAATTTAAATATCATTTTTATGATATCATACATTTTCTTTATTTTTTTACCAAAATAATTACATTTTTGCGGATATCAATCCGATACCAAAATGTATATGCGATTTCATTTTTGTAAACTCGTTATATTCATATTTAAAATTATAAATTAATATTTTTAATTTTCCAAAATGTTATAAAAGGTAAGAGCTAAGCTCTGGTGAAGAAGACTCTTACCAAGAAAATTTTGGCAGCGAGGGTTTACAATGTAGATCTGTGAAAAATGAAGAACTAAGCTTCAAGAAACAAGAGCTAAGCTCCAATGGAGAATAAATCGCCTAGGATTTAATGCCCTATTTAAACTGATGGGAGTCGAT
The DNA here is from genome assembly GCA_030015575.1 of Agapanthus africanus. Lineage (NCBI taxonomy): Eukaryota > Viridiplantae > Streptophyta > Magnoliopsida > Asparagales > Amaryllidaceae > Agapanthus > Agapanthus africanus. The sequence continues at coordinate 779,827,203 of CM057341.1, forward strand.
TCAGATTCCCCGAATCTTAAGACGGATCGGATGGCTCAAAATTGGGCACTGTTGCACTCACGTGCAAACCACGTGAGAATAACGGCGAGGGGCATTTGTTCACTCATAAAATGAGGCGGCACCTCACATGAAAGACACATGAGTGCCGGCGTACAAAGCACGTAAACGCTTGTCTCTATTAGGATTAAAATTCTAAGGCAGCATTTCACATGAAAGGCACATGAGCGCCAGCGCCAGTCTTTAATATGATTAAATCTTAAGGTAGCGCCTCACATGTAAGGCACGTGAGCGCCAGCGTGTAATGCACGTGGGTGTCTATTGCAGTAAGAATTAAATTGTTAAGCTGTGTTCACGTGCATAGCACGTGAGCGTCATCACCCAATTTAAAACGGGTCTACCTGGGTAGAATTAAATTCTACATTATCAATATTTTCTTAAAATCTGGAGATATTCTCTTTTAAACAGAGCCGTTGGATCAAAGATCCAATGGCGATTAAAAATCATCAAATGATAGAATTAAATTCTATTGGAATGATAGAATTAAATTCTATTAGGGAAAAATATCTTCCTGATCAAATGAAATAAGAACAATATTCTCTGTTAAACAGAGAGCCATTGGATCAAAAATCCAATGATGCTTTTAAAAATAAGTAAAAGGTAGAATTAAATTCAATATGGGAAAATATTTCCCTAATCTTTCTAAACAAGAAAGATATACTCTGTTGAACAAAAAACCCTTGGATTAAAAATTCGATGGTGGTTAAAAATCACCGTTTGGATCAAGAGATAGAATAAAATTCTATATATGGGAAAATGTTTCCCTAATTTTGTTAAAAACAATAAAATATATTCTGTAAAACAGAAATCACTGGATCAAAAATCCAACGGTGGGTAAAATTCCCAGAATAATCTTTGAGACCAATTAAATCAATTGGTATCTCTCAAATGAAAGATTTTCTCAAACTGATCAACAGTTTGCCTTACCTATATAAAGGATCCGAGACTTCAAGTCTCATAGAGAGAGAAACCCCCATAAGTTTCTGCAAACAAAAAGATAGAAATTAAAACCGAGAATTTAATTCTCTCGTTGAAGAAAGCCCTATACTCCTTTCAAACCCTAGGTAAAGAAAAAGAAGAGATTAAAAATATCTCTTTTTCCTAGTACATATAAAATACAGGGGTTTAACCCTTCTGGATCTAAGATCCACAAGACAAATCTCCCATAAGATGAGAATTTAATTCTCATCGGAAAGATTTTGTTCTTCAGAACTCAACATCTAGAGGAAAAACTAGGTCTGAGAAAACAACGAAAAAAAAGAAGAAAGAAAAAATAGAAGTTACATTCCAGAAATTTAACTCCTCTGAAAACATGGTTTAACCCTATAAAAAATTTAATTCTTATAATAAAGAACATAAGAACTTAGTTCTCAAAAACTTGATCTCAGATCTTCAAAACAAATATCTTGATGATCATCAATGGCCAAAACGTCATTAACAGAAGTTTAATTTCTTTTCAAAAGATAAATCGAGAGTAAATCTCTAAAGGGCTCAGCGCCTCACGTGTTTCACACGTGAGTGCCCAAAAGAGAAAATTTAGCACATCATGTGATAGCACGTGAGCGTTAGAAAGCAAATGTAACAACTCCATTTTTAATGTACAAAGAATTGATTTAAATTCAATGTATACTTGGAGTATTTATTACAGCTGATATCTCTTTAAGTATTTATTTCACTCCATAATTACAAGAAGGAGCTTGTAGCTCATTGGTAATACCTTGCACCGCTGAACCAAGCCACCAGAGTTCGAATCCCATGCCCTACATTATTTTTATATTGTTTTGTTTTAAATTTTTTTTGGAAAGTCAACAGTCAAACAGCCATAACTCTCAAAATTTACACTGAACATAAAAAACTAAATACACCAAAATTTCCCCCAGGAGTTTCCCCACCCGATAGTACCCCGACTCGGGGTAAATCTCTAAAGGGCTCAGCGCCTCACGTGTTTCACACGTGAGTACCCAAAAGAGAAAATTTAGCACATCATGTGATAGCACGTGAGCGTTAGAAAGCAAATGTAACAACTCCATTTTTAATGTACAAAGAATTGATTTAAATTCAATGTATACTTGGAGTATTTATTACAGCTGATATCTCTTTAAGTATTTATTTCACTCCATAATTACAAGAAGGAGCTTGTAGCTCATTGGTAATACCTTGCACCGCTGAACCAAGCCACCAGAGTTCGAATCCCATGCCCTACATTATTTTTATATTGTTTTGTTTTAAATTTTTTTTGGAAAGTCAACAGTCAAACAGCCATAACTCTCAAAATTTACACTGAACATAAAAAACTAAATACACCAAAATTTCCCCCAGGAGTTTCCCCACCCGATAGTACCCCGACTCGGGGTAAATCTCTAAAGGGCTCAGCGCCTCACGTGTTTCACACGTGAGTACCCAAAAGAGAAAATTTAGCACATCATGTGATAGCACGTGAGCGTTAGAAAGCAAATGTAACAACTCCATTTTTAATGTACAAAGAATTGATTTAAATTCAATGTATACTTGGAGTATTTATTACAGCTGATATCTCTTTAAGTATTTATTTCACTCGATAATTACAAGAAGGAGCTTGTAGCTCATTGGTAATACCTTGCACCGCTGAACCAAGCCACCAGAATTCGAATCCCATGCCCTACATTATTTTTATATTGTTTTGTTTTAAATTTTTTTTGGAAAGTCAACAGTCAAACAGCCATAACTCTCAAAATTTACACTGAACATAAAAAACTAAATACACCAAAATTTCCCCCAGGAGTTTCCCCACCCGATGGTACCCCGACTCGGGCCGGCGCCGCCGGCCGGACCCGGCCGGACGGCCGAGTCGTCAACACGGAATTTCTCCGTGTTGACCTGGTCATTCCCCCTGCATACTTTATTTTCTTTGATCGGTTACCAGATTCTCAATAAATTACTTTTATTCCAAAATTTAATGATTTTTAATGTTTTTTAACATATTTTAATATATTTTTTAATTAAAACCCTAACCCTAGCCTAGCCCTATATAAACACCTCTACCCTCTACCCTTTCACTCTATATTCCTAAGTCCACTCTCTAAAAAATTCAAGAGAACTCGGTACGTTAGAAAAAGAGCGAAAGGCGAAGCGCTGCCGAAATCGATGACGAATTCCGGCGATCATACTCGGACCCTTCGCGATATTTCGACGCCCGACAACCCACTACCTAGCACTCTCTAACTTGTCCAAATCCGTAAGTCCCCCTCTTTCTATCTTCTTTTTCTTTTAAGAAAAATACGACTTTTTAAAACCCGACGGAAATCGGAACAAACCGATTTCCGATTCGGTTTTCTATCAAAACTCACTTGTCACAAATTACATAATGCTTAAACATATTCATGTTGACTATTAATCACTTAAAAATCAATTTGGATAAAGTTTTTCACATGAAATGATAACGTTTCCATATATCGTATTTCTTTCACTTAAATACCACAATGTTTAGTTACCACATTTAACCCTTAACAATTGCTATACCTTAACGTAGATCACGAGGTAATGACCTACCTCCACACATACGCAAATACAACCCTAATTGATATCATCAAAACTTACAATACGAAAATACAAGACTTTATATTAAAATACCCTTTTCTTTATAAACCTTTTCTGAAAGTTCTAAGTTGTATACAATTTTAAAACAAAACCTTTTAATAGGAAAATACGATATGTCATGGACATCGATCGTTTATCTAAACTGACTTTGTGGTGTCTAGGCTAGGCAAGTGAGCTTGGGTAACTTTAAAAGGCCCGCCTCACGATTCGTGAGCGGATCCCTCCCTCCTCACTTGTACTTACCTGACCACAATTGGCGGTGAAGAGGCGATTTGAGGCTTCTAATGACTTGTCGTTTAGACCATTTAGAAATAGGCTAGTTGGCTTAGAAAACCCTAGAATCTAAAATACGGAAATTTACACCCTTTTACAAATAAATACCTTATTTCTATAAAACCGTTTTCTAAATGATTAGTATTTATTAAATCTTTGCAAAGCGCCACTACAACTCACCTTTGGGGAACTCGTTAGGGATTGTATGGTTTATCGAGCACTCTCGGGCTTAGTAGTGCGAGATTCAGACCTCCGCAAGAAGCATTCGGTCTCGAAAGGTTAAAATACGACATTTAAGAAAAATGAGATTTTGGAAATTTAAAATATTTATTGAAAATTATTATTGTATAAACATATGTATATTTATCATTTAAACACCTATTTTATTATAAGATAAAGTTTCCACCTTTTTCTAAAAATTACAAGATTAAAAGTTATATTAAAATACCATGAATTTCAATATTACAAATTAATACCTTTATTTATATAATTAGGATATTTTCACTAGAAATAAGACAAAATAAAATCACACTCATTATAACCATAAAGACGAATAGTAAATACTTGAGGTGTATCTTGAAAACTATACAAATGTACTTTTTATATAAAACGCCCTCAAGTTTTATAATTTACAATAAGGACCCTAACAATTATAGAACTTCAAATTACATTTCTTTTAGTCTGACTCGGGTTTGAGTCTGATTATTTCTGACTTGAATACGATTCAAGTCAATCTATATTCTTTAATATTCCAACTCAATATGAATACATGAATCCCGGAATCCAGTTAACAATCTATATAACTTGACTGAACCAAACCATGGATATACATCCATTATTCCGTTATTCCATTTACCTGATTATGCAGTACAATCTGTTTACTGATATCATGGTTTTGGTCAGTCATCCAACTTACACAATACAATACAACAATACTGTCAAAACATTACGGGGTTTAAGGGGTAGATTGGTACGGAAGGTGTTAAAGGTGGCACGAGGTGGTCAGATTAAGACACCTAACCTATATTCCGTTGCTGTTGTACCGTGGCTTAACGGTTCCTTGTACTTTCCGTTTGCCCTGGTCTCTAGCATATAGAGACCCCTCTCGTATACACTGGCATTCTTCTGTACCAAACTACAAACAACGACGTTAACACAATATTCCATAATATTCTGCAACATGATACTTTAGAAAATACTTTTATTCCGTCTTTCTAATTCTTCCTTATCTTTGGGACTTACCGAGCGACCTGTTCGCTGACGACATTCTATTTCTTTCTTCTTTGAATGTCGTCAGGTGCTTTGGACTCAGCAGAGATCGAGCCCACCGGTAAAGACTTGGAGTAGTTTCACGAAGATCCCGAGCTTTAGATATTGTACCTTGTTCTTTTCAGTATTTTCATTTCCTATTATGCCACTTTTAGGCATTGCTTTTCATTTCAGTTGTATTTACTTTTCATGCATTGTACAAAAGAATGTTATTAATAAAGTTGCTGTTATTTCTATATCTCTTGTCTCTTGTGATTTACTTTTATATTGCTTAGATACGCTTAGCGTATTTACTTCACAGTAAATACGTAGCGGACCTCGCCACGTCCACTTCGTCGTACACCGGGAAGCGGGGCGTGACAGGTTTTGTTGGTGGCCCATGCAGGTCAGAGCTGTATGAATCCCTATCATGCAGTTCTGGGCTGCATGAACAACCTAAGCAATATAATACAAGAACCAGCAACTAAAACATTTTTTACAATTCATGTTCCTTGAATCTTGCAAATTTCTATTCCTTGAATCTTATCATTTCATGTATTTGAATCTGTCCTAACCCAAATTTTTCTTCAAGGTTATGGATTCCCCGAACAACACCAGCACCAACGTCAACAACACCCATCCAGCACTACCTCTCGCACCAGCTGTTCCTGCACCACCCACTGAGCAAACAATGCTATTTGAGGCGATCCGCAGCCTTCTCGAGGGACAGCAACAACTTCTGAACCGTCCCGAGACTGACGCACCGGGAGTAAAGCAATTCAGGGCTTTACATCCCAAGCAGTTCTCTGGTAAAGGAAGCCCTCTTGAAGCGGAAGAATGGGCACAAAGCATCGAAGACGATCTGGCAGCAGCTCAAGTGCCAGACAACGCTTGGGTCCGTGTAGCAAAACTACAGCTTACGGATAATGCTCGCAACTGGTGGAAGGCGGAAGAAAGCCGCCTGGTACAGCCGATTGAATGGAAGACCTTTCGCGAGAAGTTCGACGTGAAATACTTCCCTGTGACTGCCAGGTTTGCAATGGAGCAACAGTTTATTCATCTACAACAGGGTTCAATGTGGGACAAATCAGTAGATGAATACGATGCTGAATTCACTATGTTAAGCAGGTAAGATATGTCACAATAGTTCAATTTTTAAATATCACATACTACACAGCTAACACAGTCTTTAAACAGATTCGCGGCACACTTGATACCGACGGACGATATCAGAGCCCGTCGTTTTCAACAGGGACTGGACACGGAGATTCAGGCTACTCTAGCCACAGGAAAGTTTTTGACTCATGAGAATGCTCTACAAGCTGCCCGCAGCTATGAGGCAGTAATAAAAGCAAGAGGCAGACCTCGGTCTGCAGGAGTCAAACGCCCTGCCAACCAGATGGAAGGTAGAGCCTCGTCCAGGCCACCTTTCATGCCAAGGCGACCCAGAGTACCAACCCATCGTCCTAACCCAGCCTTTTGCACCTACTGCAAGAGAACTGGACATATAATGAAGGACTGTCGTCGAGCCAACCGCCTTTGCTTAGTCTGCGGCTCAGCTACTCACGATATTGGGTGTTGTCCCCAAAGGCAGAACCCAGTTGCTGCACCCAGGCCAGCAATTACCTATCCGCAGTGACCAGCTCTTCAGGCACCTGCTCCCAGACCTGCACTACCTGCACCACCCAGATGACCACAAGCTGCACCACCTCCTCGTCAGTTCCATCAAGCTCAAAGGAATGTTCCGAGGAATGCTCCTCAGGCCAGGAGGAATGTACCTAGGCGCTAGGCTTTCATGATGTCCGTGGAAGAAGCTGAGGCCACGGGTCAAGTCATCACTGGTAAATTTTTTTTTCTTTTCAAACTTTGCCTTTCTACTACTTAGTTACATATTTCCTATACTTAAAATAAATCCCACATACCTTAGGTACAATCTTAGTATTCTCAATCCCTGCACTTGCACTGTTTGATACTGGAGCATCACATTGCTTTATGTCGCAACGGTTTGTCCGAACCCATGCGATTCCAGTTTCACCGCTTGTATCCAGCTGGAATGTCAGTTCCGGAAATGGCATTCTAAAGGCAACTATGGGATACAACATGTGTCCAGTCGTCGTCTGCAGTCGAGAGTTTTATGCTGACTTCAAAGTGCTGGACATACCAAACTTCGATGTGGTTCTAGGAATAGATTGGCTTGGAACTTTTTATGCTACCATAGACTGTCATCAAAGGAGGATAGTATTCGAGATTCCAGACCATCCGGTCTTCTATTTCAAAAGCGGAGACCGTACACTGGAGCCAAGTACTTACAAAGCGAAGCCAGGAGAAGCAGTAGTTGCAGCAGCTCAAGCAGAGGAAGAATCAAGACCAGATGTGGTTTGAGAGTTCGACGATGTATTTCCTGATGATATATCAGTTTGCCTCCCGTCCGAGCTCTTGACTTCAGTATTGATTTAGTACCAGGAGCACAACCGGTGATCAAAGCACCATATCGTTTAAGTCCGGAAGGTTTGAAGGAAGTCCAAATATAGTTGGACGAATTACTGGCGAAAGGATGGATTCGTCCCAGCACTTCAAGTTGGGGATCACCTGTACTACTTGTGAAGACGAAGGAAGGTTCATACAGAATGTGCATCGATTACAGAGCCTTGAACGAAGTCACTATAAAGAACAAATATCCACTCCCGCGCATCGATGATTTATTCGATCAGCTAAGTGGATCTTGTGTTTTCTTTAAATTAGATCTTCGTTCAGGTTATCATCAAGTAAAGGTCAAGGAAGCTGATATTCACAAAACAGCTTTCGGGACTCGCTATGGACATTACGAATTTCTAGTGATGCCATTTGGAGTGACCTTCACACCTGCAATATTCATGAACCTTATGAATCAAGTTTTCCGGGAGTACTTAGACATGTTTGTTGTCATCTTCATCGACGATATCCTGGTGTATTCTAAGAGTCGGAAAGAGCATGCAGAACATCTACGAATTGTCCTGGAAACTCTTCGACAACATCAGCTTTATGCCAAGTACAACAAGTGCGAGTTTTGGCTAAATCAAGTTGGTTTTCTTGGACATATCGTATCAAGAGAAGGAATCTCTGTGGATCCAGCGAAAGTTTCGGCAGTTAGCGAATGGCCTACACCAAAGTCAGTGAAGGATATTCGAAGTTTCTTGGGTTTAGCTGGATATTACAGAAGGTTTATTGAAGGCTTTTCAAAGATAGCAACGCCCCTGACCAAGCTCACACGTAAAGATGAAGAATTTGTGTGGTCAGAAGCATGCGAACAAGCTTTCGTAGAACTCAAGTCAAGGTTGACATCAGCACCTATTCTCATCATACCGGATCAATCTGGGGGATTCGAAGTGCATTGCGATGCATCCGAAAAGGGATTAGGATGTGTTCTACACCGGCACGGTAAGATTGTGGCTTATGCTTCAAGACAACTGAAGATCCATGAGCGCAATTATCCGACGCATGATTTGGAATTGGCAGCAGTCATCTTTGCTCTCAAAATTTGGCGTCATTATCTACTTGGTGAACAAGTGAACATCTACACGGATCATAAGAGCTTAAAGTATGTGTTTACTCAGAAGGAGTTGAATATGCGGCAGAGAAGATGGTTAGAACTCATGGCGGACTTTGACATCAACTTGCAATATCACCCAGGGAAAGTGAATGTAGTACCTGATGCTCTTAGTCGCCAACCCTTAGCAATGAATCTCACTGCTCAGTGGAAGCTTCAACAAGACTTGCATCAGATGGAGATTGAAGTAGTCATGCCAGGTAATGCTTCAAGTTTGATGAACTTACAAGTTCAATCAACCATTGTCAATCAGATCAAAGCAGCTCAAGCCGGCGATACTAAGTTGCAAAAGATCAGAGAACAAGTGGAGAATGGACTCAGAACAGATTTCATCATCCATGAAGACGGATCTTTGAGATACGGCAGCAGATTGTGTGTACCAAAAGGTCCTGTACGAGAAGAGTTAATGAAAGAAGCTCACAGCTCTCCCTACTCGGTACATCCTGGAGGTACCAAAATGTACAAAGATCTACGTCAGAATTATTGGTGGCATGGAATGAAGCGTGAAGTAGCCAGAAGCGTCGCAAAATGCTTGGTGTGTTAGCAAGTAAAGGCTGAACATCACAGGACTGCTGGATTACTTCAACCGTTACCAATCCCAGAATGGAAGTGGCAACACATCACGATGGACTTTGTGACTGCTTTTCCTCGCAGCACAAAGGGTAACGATGCCATATGGGTCATTGTGGATCGACTCACAAAGTCGGCTCACTTCATCCCATTTCGAGTTGGCCAATCAACTGAGACACTAGCAAAGAAGTACATGGAGGTAATAATCTAATTTAGATTTAAAACTCTTCATAATGTACTATCTCTGATACCCATGAACTCTTACAGGAAATTGTGAGACTCCATGGAGTACCGGTCTGCATTGTCTCCGATCGTGACACCAGGTTCCGATCGCAATTTTGGCAGAGTCTGCAAGCAAGCTTGGGAACAAGTCTGAACTTCAGCACGGCTTATCATCCACAAACATATGGTCAGTCGGAACGAACTATTCAGATCTTGAAGGATATGCTTAGAGCATGTATGCTAGACTTCAAAGGATCGTAGGAAGATCACCTACATCTTGTGGAGTTTTCGTACAACAACAGCTACCAAGTAAGCATAGGAATGTCACCTTTTGCAGCACTGTCTGGAAGGAAGTGTCGATCGCCATTAAGTTGGGACGATATCGGAGATAGGGAACTTCTTGGACCAGAGATGATAGTAGCGACTGTTGATATGGTTCGTACTATCAGGGAAAGGATGCGCATAGCCCAAGATCGACAGAAGTACTGGGCTGATGCAAAGAGACGACACTTGGAGTTCCAGCCAGGAGATCACGTATTCCTGAAGATATCTCCGAACCACGGAGTGATCCGATTTGGAAGACGGGGTAAGTTGAGTCCGAGATACATTGGACCGTTCGACATACTCGAACGAGTCGGCGAAGTGGCATACCGCTTAGCGCTTCCACCTTCATTGGAAGGAGTGCATAATGTGTTCCATATCTCCCAACTCAGAAAGTATGTGAGTGACCCCAGCCATGTTCTCGATCATTCCGAGCTCACTATACAGCCCGATTTGTCTTGTGAGCAACAGCCCGTGGAGATCCTGGACAGGAAAGTGAAGACACTTCGGAACAAGGAAGTTAACTTGGTTCGAGTGATGTGGAGGAAAGACACTCTATGAGAGTCCACTTGGGAAAGGGAGGATGAAATGCGTACTAGATATCCACACCTCTTTGTAAACTAGTCCTCAAATAAAAGTTGTAAATTTCGAGGACGAAATTTTTGTAAGGAGGGTAGACTGTAACAACTCCATTTTTAATGTACAAAGAATTGATTTAAATTCAATGTATACTTGGAGTATTTATTATAGCTGATATCTCTTTAAGTATTTATTTCACTCCATAATTACAAGAAGGAGCTTGTAGCTCATTGGTAATACCTTGTACTGCTGAACCAAGCCACCAGAGTTCGAATCCCATGCCCCACATTATTTTTATATTGTTTTGTTTTAATTTTTTTTTTTGGAAAGTCAACAGTCAAACAGCCATAACTCTCAAAATTTACACTGAACATAAAAAACTAAATACACCAAAATTTCCCCCAGGAGTTTCCCCACCCGATGGTACCCCGACTCGGCCGGACTCGGGCCGGCGCCGCCGGCCGGACTCGGGCCGGCGCCGCCAGCTGGACTCGGCCGGACGGCCGAGTCATCAACACGGAATTTCTCCGTGTTGACCTGGTCATTCCCCCTGCATACTTTATTTTCTTTGATCGGTTACCAGATTCTCAATAAATTACTTTTATTCCAAAATTTAATGATTTTTAATGTTTTTTTTAAATATATTTTTATATTTTTTTTAATTAAAACCCTAACCCTACCCTAGCCCTATATAAACACCCCTACCCTCTACTCTTTCACTCTATATTCCTAAGTCCACTCTCTAAAAAATTCAAGAGAACTCGGTACGTTAGAAAAAGAGCGAAAGGCGAAGCGCTGCCGAAATCGACGACGAATTCCGGCGATCATACTAGGACCCTTTGCGACGTTTCGACGCCCGACAACCCACTACCTTCCTAGCACTCTCTAGCTTGTCCAAACCCGTAAGTCCCCCTCTTTCTATCTTTCTTTTCTTTTAAGAAAAATACGACTTTTTAAAACCCGACGGAAATCGGAACCAACCGATTTCCGATTCGGTTTTCTATCAAAACTCACTTGTCACAAATTACATAATGCTTAAACATATTCATGTTGACTATTAATCACTTAAAAATCAATTTGGATAAAGTTTTTCACATGAAATGATAACGTTTTCATATATCGTATTTCTTTCACTTAAATACCACAATATTTAGTTATCACACTTAACCCTTAACAATTGCTATACCTTAACGTAGATCATGAGGTAATGACCTACCTCCACACACACGCAAATACAACCCTAATTGATATCATCAAAACTTACAATACGAAAATACAAGACTTTACATTAAAATAACCTTTTCTTTATAAATCTTTTTTGAAAGTTCTAAGTTGTATACAATTTTAAAACAAAACCTTTTAATAGGAAAATACGATATGTCATGGACATCGATCGTTTATCTAAACTGACTTTGTGGCGTCTAGACTGGGCAAGTGAGCTTGGGTAACTTTAAAAGGCCCGCCTCACGATTCGTGAGCGGATCCCTCCCTCCTCACTTGTACTTACCTGGCCATAATTGGCTGTGAAGAGGCGATTTGAGGCTTCTAATGACTTGTCGTTTAGACTATTTAGAAATAGGCTAGTTGGCTTAGGAAACCCTAGAATCTAAAATACGGAAATTTACACCCTTTTACAAATAAATACCTTATTTTTATAAAACTGTTTTCTAAATGATTAGTATTTATTAAATCTTTGCAAAGCGCCACTACAACCCATCTTTGGGGAACTCGTTAGGGATTGTACGGTTTATCGTGCACCCTCGAGCTTAGTAGTGCGAGATTCAGACCTCCGCAAGGAGCATTCGGTCTCGAAAGGTTAAAATACGACATTTAAGAAAAATGAGATTTTGGAAATTTAAAATATTTATTGAAAATTATTATTGTATAAACATATGTATATTTATCATTTAAACACCTATTTTATTATAAGATAAAGTTTCCACCTTTTTCTAAAAATTACAAGATTAAAAGTTACCTTAAAATACCATGAATTTCAATATTACAAATTAATACCTTTATTTATATAATTAGGATATTTTCACTAGAAATAATACAAAATAAAATCACATTCATTATAACCATAAAGACGAATAGTAAATACTTGAGGTGTATCTTGAAAACTATACAAATGTACTTTTTACATAAAACGCCCTCAAGTTTTATAATTTACAATAAGGACCCTAACAATTATAGAACTTCAAATTACATTTCTTTTAGTCTGACTCGGGTTTGAGTCTGATTATTTCTGACTTGAATATAATTCAAGTCAATCTATATTCTTTAATATTCCAACTCAATATGAATACATGAATCCCGGAATCCAGTTAACAATCTATATAACTTGACTGAACCAAAGCATGGATATACATCCATTATTCCGTTATTCCATTTACCTAATTATGCAGTTACAATCTGTTTACTGATATCATGGTTTTGGTCAGTCATCCAACTTACACAATACAATACAACAATACCGTCAAAACACTACGGGGTTTAAGAGGTAGATTGGTACGGAAGGTGTTAAAGGTGGCACGAGGTGGTCAGATTAAGACACCTAACCTATATTCCGTTGTTGTTGTACCGTGACTTAACGGTTCCTTGTACTTTCCGTTTGCCCTGGTCTCTAGCATATAGAGACCCCTCTCGTATACACTGGCATCCTTCTGTACCAAGCTACAAACAACGACATTAACACAATATTCCATAATATTCTGCAACATAATACTTTAGAAAATACTTTTATTCTGTCTTTCTAATTCTTCCTTATCTTTGGGACTTACCGAGCGACCTGTTCGCTGACGACATTCTATTTCTTTCTTCTTTGAATGTCGTCAGGTGCTTTGGACTCAGCAGAGATCGAGCCCACCGGTGAAGACTTGGAGTAGTTTCACGAAGATCCCGAGCTTTAGATATTGTACCTTGTTCTTTTCAGTATTTTAATTTCCTGTTATGCCACTGTTTAGGCATTGCTTTTCATTTCAGTTGTATTTACTTTTCATGCATTATACAAAAGAATGTTATTAATAAAGTTGATGTTATTTCTATATCTCTTGTCTCTTGTGATTTACTTTTATATTGCTTAGATACGCTTAGCGTATTTACTTCACAGTAAATACGCAGCGGACCTCGTCGCGTCCACTTCGCCGTACACCGGGAAACGGGGCGTGACAGCAAAACAGATTAGTACTTAGCACTATTGCAGCGCATCACGTGAAACGCATTTGAGCGTTCAAAAAGAAAACTCAGCGCCGCATGTGCTTCACACGTGAGCACCCATAAATAAAGATCCATCGCCTCACGTGAGCGCTATAAAAAAGAAAGAAAGTGCTCATCACTCTATAGTCAAAATGATTAAGTGCTTAGAATTGATAGGGCAATGCCCAATTCCGAGCGCCTTACGTGATATGCACATGAATACCAGAGCAGTAATTGGATATCATATCCATAGTCAAAAGACTAAGTGCTTAGCACTTTTGATGAGGGAAAAAGCCCCAAGACTCAGCCCAAATTGGCTAAGTCTCTGAAATTTCCTCACAACTGAGCCCATTGATAAATTGATCTTAGTCTCATACAAGACTAATGTATTCTTAGTTAAAATAAATTGAGCCCAAATGCTCACATATATATTTAAGTTGATTTTAATTTCAAACCAGATTAACGGTCTTTAAATAAAATAAAATATTTTTTGAACTGATGGAACATACAACCTAAGTTCAAAACCCAAATTCATAAATATATGGATTTGGACTAATCCGTGCCCTGCGGGCGATGACATACAATAGTCTCCGTATACAATTTACGGGCAATCATAATAAACAAAATACAACATGACACGAAGTGAAATACCAGAGCAGGAGAAAGTTGTTATCGCCACGCCATAACGTTATTAACTGCTGGAGCTTGCGCCTGTAGGGAAGAGCGTCTTTACAATAAAAAAAACCCCCATAAACGAGAGGGAATCTGATAAAGTATACTATATCGGTCACATCTATCCAAACTTCCGATATACCGTGTCATAAATCAACTTGGTATTTTCGGAGAGGTGGGTGGATATGTCCAAATAGCATCTACCCCCAAATTCAGGTTAGACATCCCAACGTCTCAGTCCAGTCTTCGGTGGTAAACATGGATGAACGAAGTATGGAGAACTGTGCACCTTTTCGTCAATTCCTCTCTGATCTCGCCCTTCGGCACACCGATTCTGCTTCCATGCTTTAGTGACCCGTCTTCATGAATGATGAGACCAGTTCGCAAGTTTGTTTCTACCTGCTCTCGAATCTCTTGTAATCTTGCATCTCCAGTTTAAGCTTATTTGATCCGTTCGATAAGCGTTGATTGAATTTGTAAATTCATAAGTGACGAGGGTACCCATAGCATGATTACCTCCATCTCTAAATCGTTAAGGTCCTGTAGGTTCCTCCAGTGAGTAGCAAGACTCAAAGCCATCGTCTGTCGACTCAAAGCATCAGGGGCTACATTCACCATCCCTGGATGATACTGCAGATTTATATCAAAGTCTGCCATCAATTCCAGCCATCTCCTTTGCCTCATATTGAGTTCCTTCTGAGTGAAGATAGACTTCAAACTCTTGTGATCGGTATAAATCTCCACCTTCTCCCCCAATAAATAATGCCTCCAGATTTTGTGTGCAAAGATAATTGCAGCGAGTTCTAAATCATGGGTTGCGTAGTTGTGTTCGTGAATCTTCAGCTGTCTCGGTGCATACACCACTATCTTGGCGTGCTGATACATCACATCACCAAGTCTCTTCCCTAAAGCATTGTAGTAGATGTTAAAACTTCTGGGTTTGTTAAACATAACAAGGATGGGTGTGATCGTTACGATCTACCCTCCTTAGAATAATTTCATAATTGAAATTTTCAAAGGAGTAAGCCACTACTAGGCACGGAAATCAGTAACGCTGTCAGGATACGTCTTTGCTCTATGTGTCGCTCTCGGGAGTTGATGTATCGTCCAAAGGACAAAGTCTAGGACATGTTTAGATACCAAGAATCGGAAATACGTAAAAACTTAGAAGTCGAAAGAAGTTTATAGATGTTTCTGAACTAACAAGAAAGGTATAACAGGGGCATGCAAGAAGACTTGAGAGGTATAGAAAAAGTCAACTAACGAAGCTAAGGAATTAAGAAGGATTATAGTGATTCTTAACTAAATGTCGCATTGAAAGAATCAAAAGTAAAGTACCGAAAGGGAAGATTTGAAAGGGGAAAGGGTACTTCTGATAACTCGTCATGTGGCTTCAACCTTTTCGGCTGTCATGGTGAAGGCCTGACGTTTGAGGAGATTGCTCTGGGCTTGCTGAAAAACACGTTTTTTCGAAGGCAAAGGTGGTCCCCAAGCTGGTGCATCCTATCCGGTCGGCTTAGCAGCGGGAAGTGGCTGGTCTCCTTGTTGTGGTGCCCCATTATTGGCTGGCTTGTTGAATGGTTCTGAGGACAATTCCCAATAGCATGTCCGGAAACCCACAAACTATACAAAGTTTGTTCAAAACACGGCAGTCCCACATATATCTTACTGACTGGACGTTTGATTCTTGCATGATAATATCTTCTTCACTGTTTCGCGGTTGCTTTATGACTTCGAGCCTCTCTCAAGCTCTCACTTAACAACCCTTGCAGTATAGCGGTTTGTTGTTGTTGATTCTCTAGCAGGTCCTGTAACAATTGCATTATTGTTGCCTGCTGAGCAGCGGTGCCATCGTCCTTATTTTCCCGCTCATTTCGGTTGAAGTGACGTCCTACCATAGCTTATCTGGAAAAAGGGCGGGAGTTAGGTTACCAAAGAGTTCAAGAATAGAACGAGATAGTAGCTTGAAAGAAAGTATGATAATTATTGCAAGGGAAGAGTACAACTAATGTATGTAAAGATAAGGAATGCTATGGATATGTGACACAAGAGAAGATTTACTTGCGACAGAAATTTTTATTATTCATACTTTCAAAAGTACAACTGAAAAGAAAGAACATGACCCTTCTGCTATACATTACTTTCAAAGACTAAACAAAAACTAAACTAACTAAATCCAATCTCCTCCTATCTGGCATACGGATGTGATTGTGCCAGTCTAGCACGGCGAGCGTTCACTTTCCCCATAAAATTATAGTAATGGGGGGGGGCCTGGTATATCCCGACGGTAGAGACATAGAGGAGTGTGTCGTACGCAACGGTAAGCTTCCCCTCGAATATAGAAGGTTTCTCCAATAACCCACATGTATGGACCATATTCCTTCGGCTCCTCCTTTTCTGATGTGGCCTCATCCTCGGGCTCCTTTTCCCTAGTGGGAACCTCCTCTCCTTGGTTTTCTCCTACAGGTTCTAATTTCGCTGGATTCTCTTCTTCAGCCGGGGCCTCTTCTTCCGGCCCCTCTTTTATGGGATCCTCCTTTATGGAATCCTTTTCTTCGGGATCTTCCTCGATAGGTTCCTCTTCTGCCGGGGCTTCTTCTTCCTCGTCCTCCGTGTCGCCGTCGGAGATAAAAGTAGGTGGTCTTACGACCTCGCCGTCTGAATAACCGAGTGTAGCCTCAAAGATAATATCTGACATGTTACCCTTGTCAGGAAAGGGTACGGCTTCTAAATTGGCCATGGCCTAAAAAAGAAAGGTCATGGTCAGAACACGGAATGCAAAGGAAGATAAAACGAATACTGGAAGATGTATGAAGACGATATAAGTGGATAAGATTCACAAATATAATAATTTTAGTTAATGGCTTCATTTTAGTACATCCAGGACCTGCATGGAACACCACTAAAACTTGTCACGCCCCGCTTCCCAAAATTACAGAAACAGTGACGTGCTAAGGTCCGCAACCTAACTGTATCGAAGGTGGTCTTTTCTCGATACATTTACGTAAGCATATAAATAAATCATGTAGGCAATGTACCAAAACCGATAATAAAAGCAGAAGTATTTATGTCCATTAACTAAAATTATTACATCCCAAAGTACTGAAAGTAAACTAAATAGTTTGATTATATTGATTAAAAGAAAGCAAGCCTTAAACCGGTGGGCAACTGAAAGAAAAATAACTACTCCTAATAACTGGTCGTGAGCTTCGCGTAGTCTTCATTAGTAAGCTCCACTCCATCATCTCCTTCTTCATCAATTCCGTCATCATCTAACGGACGTTCCAGGGATAAATAAAGGAAAAAGAAGTCCGTCAGCGAGTTACATTCGGGTAGGATTTTCTCAACAGAAAATAATGGTAAATCGAACAAATATGTGTAATGTATGATGCCATATGTGTGTAGAGGTAAAATGTATGTGTTGTAGGCATCAGGTAAAGTATGGTATACTGCGTAAGGTAACTACATATAATATATTCGTTTAGTTTGTTAGATAAGGGTAACAGGTTCTCAAGATTATTCCGTTTTAACCACAGAACAACGGTTGGGGAAAGTGAAATGTACTGTTCCACTTTTCCGGATCTGATCGAGTAATAGGAGAATCTGAGTCCGTATACTACCTTGTCTAATCAAAGTACCCAGACCCGTTTTATTCAGTGTAAAGGTTTTACGAATTAGAGCTAGTACGTATATCATCTACGCATGGAATGCCATTTGTCCATGTTGGGACTGTTCATATCATTCGCCCGAATATCGGGATTAGTAGCCGTCCATATTGGGAATGTTCAATTCATTTGTGGCAGTCATCCATATTTGGACTGTTCACCCTACCTGCAGAGATCTTTATTTGTAATAGTATTTCATACCTAGGTTCGTGCATTCTAATCCTAACTGTATCGTAGGTCATGTCATGTGATGTATCAAAAGTTGGATTCAAGTAGATGATATCTCAGTCGATATGGATTTCCACAGCCGTTGGTTATATCTCGTTCCATTATACTTTGTAAGGTAAACACAGTATTTTATAGAACCTTAGTTTATAATGGATTGTGGTATTTTATCGTAATTATGATTTATGTGGAAGCCATGGTATTTTAGCGAAATTGTTCGTTTATCAAAAGATCATGGTATTTTAGGGAAATTATCTTTTAATAAAGATTGTGATAAAAATATCTCTTTATAAAAAGAGTATGGTATTTATATGGTATATTAATGAAAATTATCCTTTATTATAAAGGTTGTGGTATTTTAACAAAAAAATCTCTTTTATAAAAAGGAAAGGGTATTTTAGTGAAATTCTAATTTAAAAATTTCACTTTCGAAGTTAGGGATATTTTTGGTAAGGTTTAACTTCTTAAAAGTATTTAGTAAAAATCTAATATTTTTTTAAGGATTATTATTGATTTTTAAAAGAAAATGCTAGTTTTTAAAAGTTGAGGGTATTTTGATAGAATTAATTAGTCTACCAAGTTCATGGTATTTTAGCAAAAAGTATGATTCAAAAAGGTTCGTTGCATTTTAATAAAAATATCACTTAGAAAAGTTTAGGGTATTTTAAGGAAAATACTATTTTTCCAAAGTTCGTGGTATTATAACGAAAATATAAATTGTTAGAAATTAATGGTATTTTGCGAAATAGCCATTTTAGTGAAAGTATGGTTTTACAAGTTTACCATCAATTTTATTTTAAAACAACCAATATATAAAAATTTACCATGATTTTTCCATATTTTTAACAATTAGGGAAAATTATCGATAACCTTTATTTAAAACCGACGAATAGTTATATTTATTCACGTAAAAGTTGTCCTGGAAATGATAGTTGCTTGACGGCTTATTTCCATATATTCAAGCATGAAAAGGGGGTTGTCCTTTACCCCGTGATTTTTTAATATCGTTTTTAATCGTTATAAACCGTAAAATAGATAATCTAGTTAAAACCTCATAATTAGGTCCTGAAATTTTTTCCACAAGTAGATATTATCATAATGAAGATAACAGAGTGTCAAGTGTTAAGAGATATTACCTGAAATGATCTAGAAAAATGAAAGTCGGTGAGCGTCGGGTTGTACGGGAACATATATATCTTAAAACCAAGAATTATTTTGCCTCTGGGACTGGAACCGGTGTGTAGAAGTCAAAAAGAAAGCTTTGAAATTTTTTTGGGAATTTTGTGTCAAAGGGATTTTTTTCTGGGGTTTTAGTAGTTCGAAGGTCTATTTATAGGGGTTTTGGGATTTTTAAATCCCTATTTTTCTACCCAGACGGTACAGAAGCCGTCCCCACGCGCGGATCAGATCCACACCGTCGATCGACAAGATCCAACGACCCATGTCACATCGTGTCATGAGCTGGCGTAGGCCCCCCGCTCGTTGGCGCTGGCGATCCTTGGCTGTTTGATTGTTGATCCAATGATTGAGATTTAAGGCGCCGGATATATATATTTTTCGTTTTCTTTTATTTATAAAAACTGTCGGCAGGATCTGGACCGTTGGTTTTCAGATCCGACGGTCCAGATTCATTCCCACTCGAAAATCAAATAAAAATTCGTTTTTAATATTTAAAAATGTTTTAAAATTAGTTTTTGGCTTTTAAAAATTATTTGAAAATAGTTTAAAATATTTTTAAAATTTGGAAAAAATATAGGAAATATATTTTGATGTTTTCTTCCATTTGCAACCAAATTTGGTCCAAAATAACTTTCTTTGTCGGTTTTAAAAACTTTTCCCTTCGATAAAAATTCCATTTAAATTCTTAAAAATTCCCAAAAATTTCTAAAATTCTTATTAATTAATTTTAATTATATAAAAACGTTTTTAAAGTGTTTTCTACCAATAGATGCAGTAAGATAATTGTTTTGACCTTGTGAAAAATTATAAGACGTTTTTATTACATATTTAGGATACACGGTCGTTACAATAAGCATTATATACTAATTTATTACATAACCAACAATCATAGCAAATTGCACATTATATACTGAAAGCATTATTGGATTGTTACATTAATAAAGAAAATGTGATATACAAGAATAATGTGATAGCGTATAATGATATTATTATAAGTAATTATAAGTTTATATGGTCATGTTGTGTAGTTATTTTTATATTATTATAGTTAATACATTATAAATTACATAGATTAGGCTAAGTATTGCTTCCGTATAAGTTTATTCATTGCTAGTTTACTGTATACACGTTTATACTGCTGCTATTCGAAATTCGGCTGTTGCATTTCATATTGTTTGACATGAATATGACATGAACTACTTGAATACTTGAATCCATGAACCTGACATAAATCACTTGAATACTTGAAATTCATGAACTCATGAATCTATGAATCTGACATGAACCTGAACTATATCAAGTATTCATGAGTTCGTGCTAGCATTTGTGTCGAACTCTAGAACTTAAACAATTAATTGACACGTGGATGGGAAAGTTCGATGAATGGGGTACTTACGTGTAACGGATCATACATGATCATTGTGGTCCCGGGTATTATGGGACAATACATTATTAATGTCTGTTCCCCCAATCTGAGCAAGGCTCGTTTGAATTGTGAAAATCCAAATTTTCTGAAGTAACGCTTCGAATTCCGTGCGTTGCGCAGTGCGCAAGTGGCCCACAATGCGACACGTGTCTGGCCCACAATGCGACATGATAGTATGCTATCTGGTTGTACTTTATCTTAACATGTACTCTGATTGTCTCTATATTAGATGTTGATAAAGCCCTTAGGATATGTACTCGACTACTGGGACTATGATGAGATCATACTAGCCGGGCCACGGTAGTCGACGATTACATCCTATAACCGTTCCTAGTCGAGGGTGTATCGAGACAGGGCATCGATGCACCAGAGTAGACTAGCGTATACGCATCTTGACCCATATGATGGGCGATGGATGATCCCATATCCATCGGTGTTTGACATCAAGGATGGTGTACGGGTGCTCAGTGGAGACTGGGTACACTGGACGGACTCGCCGAGAACTCCCAGATGGTATTATACCATACGTCAGATGGCAGTTCTCCGGTGACACTGATACAGAGTAGTCTGTTGACCCGAGATCGTCATAGAGTCTTGTGTGATTCCCACTGTGCTTTGATTTCCATCATACCACGTCCAAGAGGGCGTGCAAAAAGGTGGCTTTTGGGTACAGTCCCGAATCACATGGAGGCAATGAGCGATAGGAGGGGATTCGTCTCTCCCGGTATAGGGAGTTGA
Source organism: Agapanthus africanus (assembly GCA_030015575.1). NCBI lineage: Eukaryota > Viridiplantae > Streptophyta > Magnoliopsida > Asparagales > Amaryllidaceae > Agapanthus > Agapanthus africanus. The sequence goes on from CM057341.1 coordinate 779,848,735, forward strand.
TGTTGTGCTGTGTTCGATTGGCTATAACCGGAAATCCCTGGCCAAGGTTGCTGAGATTTACTGGTAAGTGTTATCAGTAGTTTCTCGAACTGTTATAGACCTCAAATCGACACGACTTATCAAGCTACTGGGGTCTGACGTTTACCAGCCTTAGGCGAGATATGCGACATATCAGACGACGAGACCGGACTGTACGGGAGTGTTACTGATTGGATTCACAGGAGAAGTTACAGGCATGCTTGTTGATCTTCTGCGCGCTCAATACCTGGGTAGCTGTTACGTTTAGCTGACCGCTTGCAGCTTATGGGTGTTTGATATGATCATCACCTACTGCCGGCGTATTGACGGTTCTTTAGAGTCCTACACAGAGGTTTCTTGGCTCAGGCAAAACGGAGTAGGAGCACATATGTGATATGTGCGGGACCGAGGATAATACGATATGAGATACCGTATTCTATTCTCGCGATATTTGATATCAGCCGGGTCATCGGATCAAGTGTTGATTCGATGAATCGGTACGGATAAATATTAGTCGGTTATATACGATATAGCCGGATTGTCGGATCAAGTGTTGATTCGATAATTTAATGTATAATAATATATATGATATATTAAATTACATTAACTAATATTAGCTCACTAAAAGATTCTTTTTCTCACTCGGGTAATACATTGATATATATGCGATATATGTTAATTGTATTATTTTATTTTGTTACGATAAATATTATATATGTGATATATAATATTGTAACATGATATGATAACTAATGCAACTTATTTAGTGGAGTTTAAACATGATTAGGGTTTGGATTAGGGTTAAACTTTCTAGATGTTTCTAGAAGGTTTTCTTTTTGTTTTGGAAAAGATATTTTCGAGTGACTCATTCTTAACCTAACCCAAACCCTAGCCTTGGTTAATTCTCTACAAAGGTTTAGTTAACCATGGTTGCATTATTTGTCGTATTAATCCTTTCATTATTCATCACAAAAGGAAATGGATCACTATTCTTCTTCTTCCTTCATTCTTTCATGAAAAAGCTTGCTAGATTTTTCCAAAGTGATGAATAAATATGAGAAAAAGATAAATAAAGAGAGCAAAAATCCTACTTTATCATCCTCATCTTCCCTTGCCATTTAGATGAGGATGTTCACATCATTTCATGAGTGTTAGCTTGTTGATTAGTTGAGATTTCACGATCAAAAATATAATTACCGCAATCAGAAACGGCGTCGCTTCGCAGCTAGCCGGTGAGTACAGGTCGATCCACAGAGACGGGTAAATTCCTTTTATGTGTTTTAACGAGTTGATTCTATTTGTCGTTTTGGTTGGTTTATAAAAATTGATGAAAACTGGATCTAATTAATCTAATTAAGAATCTTGCTAGGGTTAGGCTTAGGGGAAGTTTTGGAGATTAATGTTTTTCATCACCGCTTTCAATGCCATCTTTTTTTAGATCTATTAGGTGTTAAGTTAATTATCAATAAAGTGGATACGAATCTTTTGGGAAGATGTTTCTTCCTCTAGATTCGTATCCTTCCTTTGTTGATAATCATCCTAACCCCCACGGAAAACGCGCGCAACCGGCCCTTTATACTACGGTTCATCGTTACCTCGATGGGTAGGATGCCGCAGGGAGCGGTTGTGCTCGTATGCGTGGAGTTCTAATTCATTAGGTTAAATTGGCATTGAAAGGGGTGAGAGATCTCATCTCTCAACCCTTTCCCTGAGGCCAACCCTAACAAGCGAGGAGACTACTCGCTCATTAGGGGATGAGAAGACATTATAACTAAAAGAATAAAATACTTACTAGGTTGACGGCTCCCTCCAAACAAGAAGAACAGATCTGAATTTTTCTCTCAGAAACTCTGAATTTTATTGATTGAAAAGAGGCATACAATTTTCAGATCTAAGATTACAATTTATAGGAAAATAGGAAACCTAGGGTTACAGACTCTCGCACATGCGCAATTACAGATTTGCCCATGTAAAATCCCAACACCCGAACCGTCGCACCGATACGCCAAAAATCCACCGACACGGGCTCTGAATGGCCGCGGATCCGTGGCATTGGTTGACTTGGGCCGCGGATCCGCGGCCCTTTGGTGGTATTGGGCCGCCAGACTTTTGGGCTTCCTTAAAGGGTTCTTGGGCTCTTTATTTTTATATGTATTTTCTCTGTTGGGCTTCTGGGTCTTCTTCAGATCTTCAGTGAAAACTCGTTCGTATCTTTTGACCGTTCACTTGACATTTTGGACCTTGTACTGTTCTTCGTCTAGGCTTGACTAGGATCCGTCTAATAGTTGGTCAAAAGTCCATTTTTCTGTTGTTTTGTGTCTTTTCCACTGTATTTGCTCCAGAAACCTGTATCCTGTAATATGCAACAAACGTGCGTCAAGAGTACCTGTTTATTTATAAAAAGGGTAAGAATAGGGGAATGATAAATGCAATATTATGGTCTGAACAAATACCCCCAAACTTACCTTTTGCTCGTCCTCGAGCAAACTTATTATTTTATTCACTAAAATCCTAACCGCACTTTCGCAGGGAAACGCGATTGCACTGAGCACGTGCAACAAGCCGTTAAACCTCTAGGTGTCCCTAGTAGGAGGAGTGTTGTCTCCTGAGGGTTTTCAGCGGATACTACCCACAAAATCCTATCAATTCAGCCCATTAACTTTTGTTCTCCAATTAGGTCTTCTAATAAGGAATTCTATTATCTTCTACTTGTAAATTATCCACCCATATTCTTCACGCTTCCTCATTATTTAACTTAAGATTATATATGTTATGTAGACCTACTTAGCTTTCGGCATCTCTTAAGTCTTCCTTCTAGGGTTTCATCTCCACTTAGGAATTTCTATCAACTCTATTAAAGATACAAGTTCTATTCTTCATTCCTTTCTTTTATCTAGATTCCAATTACATATCCCTACGTGTGTGTATAGATCACCCCTACACTTGGAAATTCAAATTAAGCAATCAACCCCTTGTCCGTTGTCCAAAGTACTAATTAGTTGGTGAATTTAAATGAAATTTGCTTACACATCCTTCATGCGACCGTTAATACTTCTTGAGGTACCAACGACCGATTACAAAATGCGTTTGCAATTTAAAGCGTACTTCCTAGTCTTTGCAACACCCAAGGCTTTAGCAGTGACTCCCAAACCAGTTGGTCTAAGGCACTAGGTGATGAAGCACCCTCGCTAAATATTTTTCTATTTTTTGCAGCCTTAAGTAATCACAAAAACCAGTGTCCATTTTTATTTTTCTTTATTCACACTTTTTCATACTAAGGACTTTAGACAAGAGCATTTCAAGGTCTCTTCTACTATTCTAAGTTTCAAGGTGCGTGATTGTGCAAATTGTAGGGTATACGTTTTCAGAATCTAAACTTAAGCTAGGAACTATTTTTCAAACTTATACTCAGATAAGAATATCAATACTCTTCCCTCATTTTGATTTAGCCCAAAAAGTGAACCCAAAATTTGCCTATTTCTAAATAAACTACAAGGTATATACTTTCTACCGTTAAACTTTAAGAAATGTTATTTTTAGGGTTTTTAATTTACTAAGTCTAAGATCTAGTTGTTTCTAACCAGTTAACCTATTTGTCAAACTCAAGTCAAATAAGCCAAAATTGAATACAATAATTTTATAATTTTTCAAATTTTTATGGGTTTTCAAATAAGTATGCAAATGCAAAAATATGTACAAATGAATGCGAAGGAAGAAGACGTACCGAGCATACCCCCAAACTTGAACTTGACAGTGTCCTCACTGTCATGCTAAACCACGAGGGTCAAAATACCGATACTTCCCTGTTTATTTATTTATAATTTTTTTTATTGTTAAGAAAAGCAAAAACCTATACAAAAAGACCCTCCCCCAAACTTCATTTAAACTATGTTAGACTGCCAAACTTTGCATCGACCAAAAGTCAACACCAACCAGTTGAAAAATTTATCAGTAAAGAGTATTGGCTGGTGAAAGAATAAGTTATAGCGATCCGCAAAGAATTGGGAAAGATAGAAGTAGTGGTATGGGAGGTGTGGAGGTAAATATACAGGTGATGGTGATGCATCGAAACGAGAATGTAAATGATCAGCAATCAGTGGAGTGTTGGCATTCTCGTACCTTATTAAAAGAAATGGGGTATTTCAACTTCTAAGGGAGGAAGTTGGCTCACCACAATACCCCCAAGATGTTCCTGTGGGTCCTCTATTGACATGGCATCATCCATCAATTGTGTATGATATTCAATTATGAGGGAACTGATCTCCTCGATGTCCGCCATAGTACAACTGAAAACTTGCCGCCTATCTTGTAAGACTTTCAAAATAGCGTTCTCTTGCTCGAAGTCTAGAGAGGCTCATATAATAATGGGAAAAGTCTCATTCTCACCTATGTAGGCATATCTAAGGTGAGACGGCAAGGGCGTGAGTTCGAATTTCTGGGGCGAAAGAATCATTGCGGAATCTACCTCGAACTCAAAGGACTCTAACACAGGTTCGAAATCACTGCAAACAACCGATTCGGATGGTTCGACTGACTCATCCAAAAATTCAAACGACTCATATTCGGGCTGTGAGTCGTCATCATCCAAAAAAGTGAAATATTCATAATCAACATCGGTTGTGTCAATGGTAGTAGGCTCAAGAAGGGACGCACTAGTGGCGTCAAAACTGTTTTCATCAAATAGAAATCTTTCAAGCTCGCAGTCCTCCTGCATGATTTCGTGAATAGAGCAAACTTCTCGTGTACTAGTTTTAGGTACGGGGGGCAGACTTCCCATCTTATAAATATTGAACTCACTAGATCTCTTTCCGAAGGATAGAGTCATGGAGCCATTGCGACAATTTATTACGGCATTTTAAGTGGCCAAAAATGGTCGACCAAGAATCACCGGAATTTGGTTTCTTGGGTTAGCAACAGATTGTGTATCCATAACGATAAAATCAACGGGGAATATGAATTCCCCGACTTTGATCAACAAATCCTCTAGTTGACCCCTTGGATAGGTGATTGATCGATCAGCCATTTGGAGAGTGCAACGAGTGGGTTTCAACTCTCCAACCCCTAATTGTTCGTACACGGAGTAAGGAATCAGGTTAACACTAGACCCAAGATCTAAAAGTGCTCGATTAATTTTCTTATCCCCAATTGTGATTGAAATAGTAGGACAGCCGGGATCCTTTCGTTTTTGGGGTAAGGTTTGATGGTGGTTAATAGCATTGCTCACTGCACTAGCCACTAGCACTTTCTTGGGTACTTGAGATGTCTTTCTCTTCGAGGTGCATAAGCCCTTTAAGATTTTCGCGTATGAAGGGACTTGTTGGATAGCATCCAAGAGAGGTATATTTATGCTAACCTGTTTAAATATCTCCACAATCTTCTCCACTTGTGTATTTGGTTTATTAGGACTCAACCTGTTTGGGAATGGAGCGTTCTAAAAATTTGTTGAGTCAAAAGTCTGTGGAGTAGGAACGGATCCCAGTGTGGATGTGTTCGTGTTGTGAGAAATGGGTCCGTTCGAGTCAGAAGAAGTAGAGCCGTGTGAAGGGTGGAGAATAGGCTCTAAAGAAAAAGGGGAAGAAGGAAGTGAAGAAAATGAAGAAGGGGAAGAAGAACCACCGGCGGGGATGTCATCACTAGTTCTCACATTATTTTGCAACTCTCTTCCGGATCTCAACGTGGTCACCGCATTTACATTGTGATTGTTATATGCGTTTTGTGGGTGACCGGGATTGGGCAATGGTTGAGATGGAAGCTTTCCCTTTTCTCTCTCGCTCAACGCAGCAGTTAATTGTGCAATTTGTGCCTCAATAGATTTGATACTTTGATCGTGTGAGGCATTGTTATTCATTAAAGATTGAACATAACTTTCAAATCTTGCTGCGGATTCTGTAGTTTGCTTAAGAAATGCATCTAGACTTTTTTCTAGCGAGGTAACCTTATCATCATTTGGTTGAACCAAATTGTTCGTTTGATTTGTATAAGGTTGTTGTTGGAAAGGTTGCTGGTTTTGAGTTTGTAAAGGTGCTTGTTGTTGTTGTGGAGGAGGAGGTCTTTGAAAATTGTTATTTCCTTGGACTTGTTGATTTTGGTTCCAAGCGAAATTTGGGTGACTCCTCCACCCCTGATTGTATGTCGAAGAGTACGGATCATTTCTTTGTCTTTGCTGGAATGCAGCATTGACTTGATCCTGCCCTTGAATAGGTGCATTATAAGGGCACTCTTCGGTGAGATGTGATGGATTAGAACAACAAGCACAAACAGTTCGTGTGGGTAGAGTAGGGGCAGGAGAAGACGATGAGATTTTTGTCTCAATGGCTTCTAGCTTTTTCATAAGTGAGGCCATCTGGGCCTTCATAGCTATCGACATATCTATTTGATGTATGCCTGCCCTAGATTGACCAACTGAAGAAGATGATGTGGTCTTGGTACTCTCCTACTGAATTGTTTGCTCACTTAGGTCCTCAAGAAACTGCCAAGCTTCGTCGCTAGACTTGGAGAGAAAATGACCTTGACATATTGTTTCTAGCAACTGCTTCGTTGCTGCATTCAATCCCTCGTATAATGTTTGGCAAAGTTGCCAATTTTCTATCCCATGATGAGGGTATTGAACAAGTAGGTCTTTAAATCTCTCGAAGCACTTCCAAAATGGTTCGGACGGAAGCTGTGAAAATTGTATAATCTCGTTTCGGATTCTAGCAGTTTTATGATGAGGATAGAACTTTTTCAGAAAAGCTCTCACAAACTCGTCCCAATTTCTAATGGAATGTGATGCGGTGCTGTATAGCCACTTCTCGGCTAGGTCAAATAAGGTAAAAGGAATGACCCTTAGCCTTATTGCGTCATCACTTAATTGTGTTGTCTTCATCATGCTGCAAACGTTTTGGAATTTATTAATGAAAATATATGCATCTTCGGATTCCAAACCATGAAATTTAGGCAGCATATTGATGAAGTGTGGTTTTATTTCAAAGTTGTCCCCATTTGCCGGTGGGGGTGAAAGACATGTAGGTAAGGAAGTGCGGACGGGGTAGAAGAGATCCTGGAGCGCGACTCGTGCGGGCGCTACAACAGGCGGAAGATTCGGGTTATTCGCACCTGGCGGAGGTGGAATCATTCCCGTCTGTAAGGTATCGTTGGGGTTGAATCCCGACATACCTTCGAAAGAAGAATTTGAATGTGGAGGTAAGGAAGTGAACGAAATCGACGAAGGGTTCGTCGAAGGGTTCGTTGGTCGGTACCAACGAAACACGGACTAATCGGGCGTTAGTATCCCTAGTCCAAGATGACATACACTAAAGGAGTAGTGCAGTCAGAAAAAAATAGAAAAACAGAATGTGGGGGTAAGATAACGTCAATGAAGGGAAGTGACTGGAAGTGGGTTGCAAGTTTTCTTAGCGGCAAGTTGCAAGTTTGAAAAGATTTTTCTTTTTTTTATTTTTTATTGGAGAGTTTTGCAAGACGGTTTTAGAAAATGGGACTCGTGACACAAATGTATCAACCACACATGCACAATCAGACCTAGATCTAGGGTTGCCTAGGTCTGCTAGACAGCTCCTAACTAGGGCTAGAAATAGGACCTCAAACCGCCTCTTCACGGACAAGTACGGCCAGGTCAGTGGGAAGGAACCACCACTACAGTGGGCCTAATTAATAACCACTAGCCTAGACACCGCAATGTCGGTTAGGATAAACGGTCGATGCCTATACTAGTCCTTTTCCTATTGAGCTCGATGTCCTTAGGTCTGAGTCTAATATTTTTTTAATTACTTGTGGTCGATGCAAAATGCTTTAGGTGTTTTCTGGGGTCTTGGGAAGGGTGATGAAATCCCCACCCAATCTGAGATTGGTCAATTAGCCCCTTATAGTCCGGTTAAATTATGCAAAACAAATAAAATTTCACTTGCAATCAGAATTTTTTAGCGCGGCGCAAAGAAACCTGCAGAAAATCTGTTATCGAGAAGGGGGTAGAAGATTTTTTTAGCGCAAAGAATTCCTGCAGAAAAGTTTCACAGAGAGATATATGGGAGGTTGCAGAGGGGAGAGAGAGAAATCAAACCAGAAAAAATTTGGTGCGCTGACGTGGCACAGAGAGCGCGGAAACGCGGCGGGAGGTCCAAAATGCGGCGGAAACGCGGTCTTCTGGTGGGATCGTGCTCTGGAAAAATTTCTGTGGTTCTGTACTTTCAATTCCTCTCTGTTCTTATGTTCCAAATTTTGATTTGCCCTCTGTAAAATTCCAGATCCTTGATTCTTCGCTGTTCCTGCAAGATCCAAAAGATACACCCTTCAAACAGATCAAATTTGATTATTTTTTTATATATATATTTTTTATATTTTCATATTTTTATAATTTTTTTTTTTTAAAAATTTATATCAACCCGAAAATTCACAAAAAGAATGATTACGCCGTCCCCCGGCAACGGCGCCATTTGATTAGTTGAGATTTCACGATCAAAAATATAATTACCGCAATCAGAAACGGCGTCGCTTCGCAGCTAGCCGGTGAGTACGGGTCGATCCACAGAGACGGGTAAATTCCTTTTATGTGTTTTAACGAGTTGATTCTATTTGTCGTTTTGGTTGGTTTATAAAAATTGATGAAAACTGGATCTAATTAATCTAATTAAGAATCTTGCTAGGGTTAGGCTTAGGGGAAGTTTTGGAGATTAATGTTTTTCATCACCGCTTTCAATGCCATCTTTTTATAGATCTATTAGGTGTTAAGTTAATTATCAATAAAGTGGATACGAATCTTTTGGGAAGATGTTTCTTCCTCTAGATTCGTATCCTTCCTTTGTTGATAATCACCATAACCCCCACGGAAAACGCGCGCAACCGGCCCTTTATACTACGGTTCATCGTTATCTCGATGGGTAGGATGCCGCAGGGAGCGGTTGTGCTCGTATGCGTGGAGTTCTAATTCATTAGGTTAAATTGGCATTGAAAGGGGTGAGAGATCTCATCTCTCAACCCTTTCCCTAAGGCCAACCCTAATAAGCGAGGAGACTACTCGCTCATTAGGGGATGAGAAGACATTATAACTAAAAGAATAAAATACTTACTAGGTTGACGGCTCCCTCCAAACAAGAAGAACAGATCTGAATTTTTCTCTCGGAAACTCTGAATTTTATTGATTGAAAAGAGGCATACAATTTTCAGATCTAAGATTACAATTTATAGGAAAATAGGAAACCTAGGGTTACAGACTCTCGCACATGCGCAATTACAGATTTGCCCATGTAAAATCCCAACACCCGAACCGTCGCACCGATACGCCAAAAATCCACCGACACGGGCTCTGAATGGCCGCGGATCCGCGGCATTGGTTGACTTGGGCCGCGGATCCGCGGCCCTTTGGTGGTATTGGGCCGCCAGACTTTTGGGCTTCCTTAAAGGGTTCTTGGGCTCTTTATTTTTATATGTATTTTCTCTGTTGGGCTTCTGGGTCTTCTCCAGATCTTCAGTGAAAACTCGTTCGTATCTTTTGACCGTTCACTTGACATTTTGGACCTTGTACTGTTCTTCGTCTAGGCTTGACTAGGATCCGTCTAATAGTTGGTCAAAAGTCCCTTTTTCTGTTGTTTTGTGTCTTTTCCACTGTATTTGCTCCAGAAACCTGTATCCTGTAATATGCAACAAACGTGCGTCAAGAGTACCTGTTTATTTATAAAAAGGGTAAGAATAGGGGAATGATAAATGCAATATTATGGTCTGAACACTTGTGTTAACGGAACTTCAAGGTAGATCATCTTAGTATCGAAGATCGGAAGCAAAGGTTGCATCTTTCTCTTCGTGGAACTTCTCGAGAGTCCGGAACCCGATGATCGCAGTGAAGGGACCACAACACGGAGCATATGAAGTGAAGGACCGGATCTACAAAGGTTGTAATCCCTCTCACTTAGTGTTAAGTTGTTAACATGTTAGTTTTCGCCTAATCTCTAGTTTAAAGATCCGTATTCGGGTTGTTCGGCACGGCTAAATTTTTAATCGGGCATGGTTGATGCCTCGTAGACCCTTGTGCGCGTGCCTAGCAACCCTACAGTGGTATCAGAGCCAAGCTAGAGCTTTAGGCGAAGTCTAGACGGAGTTTGAAGTCCGATCGAACCGAAACCCCAATATTTCCATGCTCTCTGGACATTTTCTGAATTTGTGGATTTTTGAGAATTAAAAATATGCAGAAAAATCAGCAGGTATTTCTAAGAATTACTGTGAAGTTCGAGCACCTAAGTCCACCAAAGCGCGGCGGAACCGCGGCATTAGCATGCTAATGCGGCGGTTCCGCGGCCCTTTAGTCTCTTCATGCATTGAATTTTGCACAGTAACTCCTACTTTGCAGTGCTGGTTTTCCTGGGAATTTTTAATATTTATTCAAGAGTTGAATTTTCTGGGTTGTATTGGGAGTTCGTAGATTCGATCGGATTGTCTAATTTTGTCTATGTGTTTTCCGGATAATTTTTAGAAACTGTTAAAAAGTTCGAACGGATATCAATAACTCACTTTTTCCCCTGTCGGAAAATTTTTCAAAAGTTGGATTTTTCCTCGTGTTTAAGAATGTTCTAAGTCGTGCAAGTAACTCGGTGGACCCTCTAGAAGACAACAAACCTTAACTCGATTATGTGACCGTCTTGAACTGCCCTTTGAACCTTAGGGTTTGGGGCAGTACGGCGTGCCACATGTGAGGCGTTGGCTTGACCCTTCTACGGCTGGACCATTGGTACTGTAGCATGTGATGGATGTTTTTTAAACTGATTTCAAGTGTTGAGATATATTGGGGAAATCTTGGGTGTTTGATGATTCGATCGGAAAGTTTAACTTTGTCTATTTATCTGGAAAGTGATACAATATTTGGAATCCACAGGTAGTTATGAGATAACTGATTTGAATATTATAGACACAGCAGTTTAGTCTCAGATGATCGGTTGCCACGGAATTTTGATGTGATCAAAAGTCCGTCGCAATCACGTAGAGTACGCGGATACTCGCCGGGTAAACTTAATAGACAGCTACGCCCCATAGCCCCGACCAAGTGACTGTAGGAGAACCCCGTCGCCGAAAGCATCCGTTCGGGTGCTCGCGGCAGCGGTGTTCCGCCTTAGTGCACTTCGTCGACGGCATCTGGGGGTGCGGCCGTCTACTAAAGTTTGCGACGAGCATTCGATCAGGACGTCGGGAATCTTGTTGAATTGCCCGACTTGATATTGAAAAGAGTTTTCGATAATGAGACTGAAATGCGGGGTTTATAATTGTTAGGCATGCGATGTCTAAGGAATTCATTTGGATTGGCATGCAATGTCTAAGGAGGTTGCGGATTCCAACTGTTGTAGTTTTACACTTTCTTTTCTGTGACCGTAAGCGTAGTATGTGGTGTATCGCCGGCTTCGTTGCTATACATCAACGACAATCGGGATACGCATACTTGCTTACGTTGATGATATGAGATATTATGTGTTGCTGTGATATGTTGTATTGGATCGTCGCGTTTGAATAGCCGGGGGTTTTATGTGAGATGGGAGTTTTTCTTTTTCATTCATGTAAAATTCATTTATATGTAATATTCTTTTATTGGGGCACTTCCAGGTAGCGGAAGATGTCACCGTTGTATATTATTTACTTTTCCGCATTAGGTAGACCCAAGGCGGGGAGCACAAGTAACCGGGTTCTAGGGTCCAGTGGGAGACCATCTCGAGGAGTCGAGACCGGGTCTCCTAACCCTAGAATTGGCAGTGTTACTTGCCGCTCTCGTAGGGGTCTAGGGATGTGGGTTTTGCTATTCATCGTGACCGTGGAATCCGTGTTTTATACAGGCTCGTATTGAAAACACGGGCGTCCTAGTATATCCAATATTTCATATATGTTCTTCTGCTGCATTGTTCTGTGATGAGATCATATTACTGCCTGAGACGAATGTTTATATTATATATATGAGATATATGTTATATTGCAGATTTCGTTTCAAAAGAGATGCTTGTGAAGCATAATAAAATGGGACTTCATTAATGTGATTAATGAAATAAAAGAAACCTAAGATGTTGTAGAAACTTGTTTAAATTAAAAACTGGTAGCTCTAGTTCTTGCTTTGTATAGCGGTGTTCCTTGTAGAACATCCAGCACCTTATTCGATAAGGAAAGGACCGAGATCCCTTCACCGGGAGTGACTCCTTTAGCAATAACTGGTAGATGCTACAAACTCGGTTTGTCTTTTGATTGCTTCTATAGTTCTTGCTTTGCACAGCGGTATATATGATATATCCTGCACCTTATTCGATGAGGAAAGGGCCGACGATCCCTTCACCGGGAGTGACCACTTTAGCAAAACTAGAAAAGCTTCAAAAACACTCCATTTAAAATCACTCGATTCTACAACGATATCAAGTTCATTACGCAAAAGGTTTTCTTAAAACCTGTCGTAGCCCTCCGTCATTTCAGATAAGTAATAGTTAGTATTCGTGCTGCGTTTGTTGACTCAGTCAAGGCGTAGTGTGCGGTAGCTGATTAGTGCTTATCTGCAAAGCATATGATGCGATTGGATTAGGGTAGTCATGCGGCCTTGTTGACTCAGTCAAGGGTCGTGCGGGTGGGTTTAATTCAATCGGGAAATGACGGGTTGAACTTTACTTGCGGTCTATGGTTTGTTGACTCAGTCAAGGTCATAGATTGCTTGGGGTAAAATATTATTAGGAATTTCAAGTGTTGAAATTTGCAATGAGATTGCATACCTTCTATAAGATAGTTGGATCCCGATACCCGCTGCGAGTAAGAGTTACTCCTGCGAGAGTTTTACACATTACAATTAGCCGATCAAGTAGGTGTCTAGAAAGGTGTTAACGGGGTTACGCCTCTGGGAAAACGAGGTTTACTTTAATTAGGTTCGTGCGAAAGCACGGGGGACCTCCCTCAAAGTACCGACACTGGCCTGGCTGAAAGATTGGCGAACTTGTAGCGTGTAATTAATCCCGGCTAGTCTTTCCTTTTAGGGTTTGAAGGAAGATTTGATTAAAACAGTGGGAGACATCCTGATTAGATATATTAGATAACCAATCTAATCTTGAAAGAGCATACGCTGAGTGTTTTCTTCTCTCTCTCTCCTGGTAGCGACCATATCACGCCTTAATCAAGATAATAATACGGATATATTGACCGAACCCACTTGTTATACTGAGCTGGGGAACGTTGGTCCCGCTCCAACTTATAGTTGTTATAAGACAGAGCAGGAAATTGGGGAATACCAGATTTCCCGTGCCGCCCAAATGAAGAAAGTGCATGCTGATGCATCATCTTCGGGTGTGTTCATTACAGAGAACTGTTTCTCAGTATCTTTTACGTCCTGGGTATGTGATACCGGATCAGGATCCCGCATATGTAATATGTTACATGGGCTACAGAAAGGTAGAGAACTGAGAACGGGTGATAAGTTTCATGAGACAGAAAACGGTGCAAGTGTTGCAGCCAAGTCTGTTGGTCACTGTCACCCTGTATTACCGGAATACATTGATTCTGAACAAATGTTATTAGATACCGGACCTGATATACAAAATCATATCAGTCTCTTTATTAGTAAAGAAAGGATATAATTTTGTATTGTTGGATAATGTTTTGAACATTTCCTATATCAAGAGTTGATCGGTTCAGGCACGTTATCTAAAAGCATTGACGTTCTAAATCAAACCACAGTTCTTAGTATACAAAACACACACAAGAGGAAGAGTTCAGAAATGAACGAATCCTTCTTGAGGCATTGTAGACTAGGTCATATCAATGCGACCCGGCTAGCTAAGTTACATTTAGATGCATATTTAAATCTGTTTGAATTTACATCTTGTGAAACTTGCCGGTCATGTCACAAAGATAAGATGACCACAGCTCTGTTTGTTGGAAACAGAGAAAGAGTTAGTGAACTTTTGGGATTGATACATGCTGATGTATGAAAGTCCCCCGTCTACATATGCCAAGATCGGTTCTTTGTACTTCATTACATTCTCTGATAATCTCTCAAGATTCAGACATATGTTCCTGCTGAAACACAAGTCCGAAGCTTTTGAGATATTCACAGAATATAAGTTAGAAGTAGAGAACCAAAATACGGGTATAAGTATTATGTCCTTTGATGAGATCAAGGAGGAGAATACTTGAGCACGGAATTCCTGGACTATTCTAAAGGAGAATGAGATTCTCTCTCAGCATTACTCCTTCGTATACACCACAGCACGTCGGTGTATCGGGACGGAGCAATAGCACCCTATGTGATATGGTGTGCTCTATGATGAGTACTACTGAGTTTCCTATTTCCTTTTGGGTGTTATGCGCTTGAGAATCTGCATACCTATTGAATAGGGTTCAAATCAAATCAGTTGCCTGCCACTTCATATGTGATATGGAAAGGGAAGAGCCCATATCTTAAGCTTGTTAAGATTTGGGGTTGTCCGGCCTATGTCTAAAAGCAAAATCCGGACAAGCTCGAGGCAAGGTCTGTTATGTACAACTGGAAAGGTTCCAGCTATACAAAATACAGCTGATGATTTGGTAGAACCAAAGGATTCAATAGTTTCCAACGAACCTCAGCCTCTCCGCCGATCTAGTAGGGTTCCTTACCCACCTGAGAGATACTTCGGTTTCTCTATGACAGTGGGAGCGAGGATTGCATCATGAGATGATGACCCAACTAGTTTCGAGCTGGCCATCAGGAGTGGGACTCTGTAAGAATGGCTGGATGCTTATCGATCTGAGATGGAATCCTTATACACCAACAAAGTATGGACTTTGGTTGCTTTATCTGAAGGGTTAAATCCCCATCAGGAGCAAGTATATCTTGAGAAGATTACTTGGTGTACATGGAAAAGTTGAGACTTTCAAAGCTAGACTTGTTAAAAGTTTGCATCATAGACCAGGTATGGATTATGTTGAAACCTTTTCTAAGGATCTATGCTTAAGTCCATCCAGATCCTACTTGCCACGGCTACATACCATGACTACGATATCTGGTGGTTGGGTGTCATGACTGCTTTTCTAAGTGATGTTTTAGAAGAGAACGTCTATAAGTATACAGCCAGAGGGCTTCGTAGACAGTGGGAGCAGCGGAAACGTGTGCAAGATGTTTTATATGATAAAACAGGTATCGCGGAGTTGGAACATCTGTTTTGATGTGGTAGTCAAAGAGTTTGACTTCATCAAAATGGTAGATGAACCTTGTATATACAAAAAAGGTAGTAGAGAGTATGGCGGTGATCCTCGTAGAGTGCGTGGATGACATACTCTTGATAGGGAAGGAGTTTCCTATACTACGCTCGGTCAATCTCCGCTTATCACAAGGATTCTCCATATAGGATCAAAATGATACCTCCTAAATCCTGGGTTTTGGATCTATGAGATAGATCTATTTGGATGTTAGGATACTCACTAGTTGTAGTGAAATGGTATCAATCGATCCTGGGAAGAATCACTGGAAAGGTTCCAGGCTGATAAGGACAACTGAATGTCAGTCGCAGGCATTGTCTATACCCTCCGTGGAGGGACGGTATGTTGGAAGAGTTCCAAGCTAGATACCGTGACTTACTAGACGATTAAAGGCGAGATAGATCGTTACCAAGGATACTACCAAAGAGACAGTCTGGATATATATAAGTTCATAAGATGAACTTCGTTCCTACCATTGTGTGACAATGGAGTTGTGGCTTCAGCCAAGGAACTACCGTCCCATCAGAAATTCAGATATAATTCTTAGGCAGTATCACCTGATCATGGAGATGGTTGATCTCCAGGGAGATCGAGGTTAGGAGAGTAGACACAGAGGACAACAGCGCGGATCCACTCACAAAGGCCTTTTTCCCCAGTAGAGACTTTTATGGGATGGTTGAGTATGAGATACTACAACCGCAGCTAATTGTTGGGTATGCGATACCATAACAGATGGCCCTAGTGCAAGTGGGAGATTGTTAGTTATATGTATGCCCTAGAGGCCATTACTGTACATACGATGTATATTGTAGTGGATGCTAGGACATATATAGGGAGGACTTTCTTATTCGACATGATAGTATGCTATCTGGTTGTACTTTATCTTAATATGTACTCTGATTGTCTCTATATTACATGTTGATAAAGCCCTTAGGATATGTACTTGACTACTGGGACTATGATAAGATCATACTAGTGGGGCCACGGTAGTCGACGAGTACATCCTATAACTGTTCCTAGACGAGTACACCCAATTATGACTGATATAAACCAGGTCTGATGAACAAACCTAAATTGAACTGATATAATCAATAAATAGTAATCTTGTGCATCAATATTTTACAAGGAAAGTTCATAAACTTATCAAAAGCAAATTGGATGTTATTTAAATATAGTTTGAGGAGTCAGTTCTATTATAAACTTTTAAATAATAAAACTTATGCTTTGGCTTATTTTAATTTAGCTAGACTAAGATGCTATATCTTGTTCATTTTAAACATTTTTATAAAATCTTTATTTTGAGTTGACACTTAACAAAGTAAAAATAGGAGTAGAACAAATTTTCCTCAATCCTCTTCAAGAAATTATACCAACGCCGACCATATATCTTAATCGTTCAATTTGACATTCAATTAACATAGAAAAACTTTCATATGCAAAAATGGAACAATTTCTTCAATGTTCATGTAAATTGTCAAAACCCCTTGGCAGGTTTTACCGCTGACCAAAAACCTCTGGCCCTCCTGAAGCGGTTGTTAAAAACCCCTTGGTAAATTTTTCTACAGTGCATATATAGGTGCATGCTATATCTAATTAGCTCATATATATCATAGACCGCTGCATAGATGTTGTAAGCAACTGCATACATATCGCATAAAAATTAGATAAAGCAGGCAACTATACAAATACAACATGCGAGGTTTTTTTCTTGACAACTGAAAATATTTTCAACGGGTTTTTGACAACCGCTTCGAGACTGGGTTTTTTGTCAGCCGGAAAACTTGCATGGTTTTTTTTTTCTTCCTTGTGACAATTTACCCTTATAATTTTAAGTTTTGAAACTAAGCCCAAAACTAGAAAAGTGTTTTAAGTTATGGTGAGGAGCCTCCCTATAGTAAAGCTTGATTGATTCCCATGGTCCCTAAACTGACCTTTTGGGGAAATATACAGTGTAAAGTTAAGAGCTCAAGGATGGTGGAGATCAAAAGAGTGGTTCGAAGACCACATGAATGTTGCTTCCACTTGTGATTCTTTTTTAAGTTTCCATTTTTTTTTTGAGAAATAAAAAAAAAACATATTCACAATCACATGCTCTCTTTACTGTACTATTATGATGGATGGTCAACTCAAAATATTTTGGAAATCCATACTTGTCAATCACACTTTTAGAAGTTTTTTTCTACATTATTTTTTGGAGTTCAAATCTTATCCATATGCTACGGCATCTTTATGGAACAATATATATTATAATCTTAATTACACTATCTAGAAGAAAAATCCAAAGGATATAGTAGTATTGATGCTATTATCTCAGAGGGTCATACGTAAGTGTATTTAATTTATGATCAAGGGCTTAAATTTTCCTAGCATGTAAAATCAGAACAGCAATCTTCAATTCTTTCTGATAACACTATAATTTCATAAACCGGATCCGGTTTACAGTTTGAAAGGATCCATAGCCTAATATGAGCAATACACCAATTTGAGTTAAATTTATGCATGCCTTTGATATACTTTGATTTGATGCCTTGGTAAAAGCCTCCTTTGGTCAATACATTAATTAAGTAAAATTGATGCGTACATTTTCTAGGTGCATGACTTTGTTATCCTTAATTCAAATACCTAATTACACACACACAAACACATACAACATATATATATATATATATATAGAGAGAGAGAGAGAGAATGAATAATGGAGGAAAGAGGCAGCCCTTGGAATGTAGACCACAACCGAAAGGATGCATAATAACAAAGGGGATGAGGCAGCCCCCTATGATCACTTGATTCCCATGCTCCTTTTTTTTTATTTATTTTTTTTAAAAATGCTCCTTTTATATTTGTTGGGAGATATAGTGTAAAGGGACAGGTCAATGAGGCCATGGCCGGTTGAGATCAAAAGAGGTTGAAGCACCATGTGAAGAGCTAGTACAATTGTATGGTCCAATTATATGCCACACTTTACAATGAGAGCTTTATAATTCCATCTAATTTCGGATACACGGAAATGCGTCTGATTGGTGTTTTCAATATCGGACAGCGGATATCAGACGGCGTTACGAGTTAATATCGAACATTGACATTCGGTATCAATATCGACCATATTGGGTGTTAGTATCGAAAATGTTCTACATGCATGTTGAGAATATGGGCCCAGTCAATATTGAACATTATACATATTTAATTTTATAGATTTTACATTGATTAACACTTCAAATATCATCTATCATTCGACATATACTTGGTCAAACATCATACATGACTTATGATAAGTGGATGAGTTCTGCATGGGCCAATATTTGATCGATACGATGATTTCGATATATTGGTTGGTATTTGGAATATCAAACGAAATTGTTTGAAAAACGTGTATCGAAACAGTGGGTGGGATGCCGATATGACAAATATATAGGCTAATATTATGAATACTTGATTCATAACATAACCAAGGTTTAGCTTCTTGCAATTTACTAGTGGTGCATTGCGGTAGATATTCTAATTTTTGAATTGGTACCATGTAACTTATGAATTTTTTTGTTATTAAAACTGACTTTAAACTGTTTAGTACAGATATATTTATAATTAAAAAATTGAGAATTAATATAAGTAAACATGCACTCCATGATTATACATAATGGTCTTTATTAAACAACCCATAATCTTGGAAATATATTCTATTTTGCTCTTGGACATATATGTGTCTTAAGAGTTAAACCATAATTCCCCATATAACAATTATACATCTTTTTCTCCATTTAAGCTTCTCCATGGTATGTGGATGTAGAGTTTGCCATCTAATCATGACAAATTCCTCACTTGTTATGGTTTTAAGAACCATTAATTTGGTACTTATATTTTCGAGAGGGATGATTTCGGATCGACCGTCGATGATAGAATATTGCCAGATCTTTAATGGAGTTTTGTTTTGTAGCCGACCTCATGATGATGAGGTTAATTCTTTAATTAACAGCAACCGAAAAAGAGAGATGAGGATAAAGCCCATCATAGGAAAAAAAATTCTCTTACAGCAGCTGAGATTCCGTTTTCATAAAGACTCTCCTAAACCCTACTCAATAAAAGGAAAGACCATAAGTTAAAAATATAAAAGATACAAACAAGATTTTTATGTTTCTATCTAAAGGGTGAGATTTTCTATCTTTATATATATGTTATACATTAAACAACTCTTAAGTCATGGAATAACAAATGTGAGCTTTCCTGCCAAAAAGGCATAAAGAATGCACAAGTTATCAACTACCATGTAAGCAAACACTGACACCTCAAATTCTTAAATCAAAATGCATCAAAAAGAGGTGACATGGAAACAAATTATTATTTAACTAAGGTCAGCATAAAGTTGAAACCTTTAATTATGGTCACATTATTATTATTATTATTATTATATGGATAAAAGACAGGAAAATAATGTACACATTACATAACTTGATCAGATAAAATTGATAAGATTTTATAGTCATAAACATAATTAACTTCCACTAATGTGAACAAAGTTTGTAATTATTGTCAAAAGCTTTATAAAGTAGAAAATGAAACCCTCAATATTTTCTTTCTTTTATATCCAAATATGATGTAAAAATTTGGATCATACTCTTTATAAATAATACGGTTAATTAAATAATACAGTTGCTTAATAAAATTTACAAGCTCCGCTCTTTTCTTCAAAGAAAATGTAGAAAAGGAAAAAAATTCATAATTCTATATAGAAGGGAAGGAAAGGTTAAGAATAGGGTAAATTATCAAAAAGCCCCCGGCCCGCTTCAAACATTTGTAAAACCCCTATGCTTTTTGCTCTTGTTAAAAAAAAACTTTAGCTTTAATCAAAACCCTATGTATACCAGTTGCTTGTAATATCTAAGCAGTTGCAGTTGCCTGTAATATCTAAACAGTTGAGCGAATACAAAACTTTGATGAATACAGCCCAGGGGGTCTTTCACAAAGATTTTGCACAATAGACCTTTCCCAACAATTTTGAAAATTATAGGGGTTTTTATACCTCCCCTGAGTGGGCCAGGGGATTTTTTAACAATTTACCCTTAAGAATAAGGAACATAAAAACCCATAAGCTTTGCAATGGATCATATTCTATTCTATTTTTTGAGTTCTCAAAAAGAGATTAAAAGTCTAAAAATATCCATGCACCAACTTATTGGAATGAAAAGCACTTTGCATGAATCAAACACCATCATTCACAAAAGATATCACTTTATTCTTTTCTTTAAAGAAAAGAAAAGGAGAAATTGGAATCAGATACTCCTACCATTAATCAAATCAATTAATTAGTCTCTATCAACCATAAAGTAATTTTAGAGGGGCCAAACTGTGAAGGTGGTTATAAATTCCATGGATGAGAGAGCCTTTGGCTTGGTCTCATTGCAAGAGACAGACAATACCAAAAAGTTTTGATCAAGGAATTAACACCACTTGTTGCTTCATTGCAATTAGATTAGGTATCTTTTTGGAGCCAACTCATTAGCAATAATAGAGTCCAGGTGAACTAAGAGACCCTGCATAGGGGGGAAAAATCAATATGATGATGCAATATATATATATATATATATATATATATATATATATATATATATGGTAAGTATATATATTTTTTATTTTTTATTTTGAACTTGCCCGTAAGCCACACTCAAGCATACACCATATCCAAGCACTCGGCATACACACACATCCATAGGACTCATGAATTTGTGGTCCTCTTCACCTCCTGAAGTACGAACCCTGCATACTTGGGCTTGGAAAAGTGCAAGATTTGTTAACAGGTAGGTATGAATTGATGTCATAACATTTTAATAAATCTTATTTGTAAAACACTGCAAGATTTGTTAGAACCATTTTAGCTACACTATTCACTAAAACATTGCATTTTCAAGTGATTGAACCTACATGTTAATCCAGCCTTAGTTAAATAGATATAAAATAAGAATTCAAAATTACACAACCCCTCCAAGACACTAAACGTTCTAGACTGATGCTCTGCATTCTGTATAAGCGTATCGAAGAAGATGGCCCCAATCAAAGAAGACGGCCCCTATCGTATCACGTTTAATAACAAGAAGCGTTCCGCGTTTCCACTTCCGTATCGAACCGTTCCACATTCCAGATAATATTGATCCAACCATTCCTAAAATCTCCCGTTTGGGATTTCATTAAAATTATGTGTTATAAGTGGATGCAGGAAATTTCTACCCTTGTTCTTCATTTCTAGAGTTCTTGTTAATTGAAAATGTAAACATAGACTCTAAACTTTTTATGATTTAAACTTTAATATGCTAAAAGAGGCACGTTAGAAAAATCAAATATCTACAATTGAAAGTACAAATATGCTTCAAATTAATTTTTCCTGGGGGCATGCATGCACCAAAGCTTTGATTAATCAAAGGTGAATAGTTGCCAAAAGCTGGTTATCTAATTTTTTTTAAAAAAAAATTAAGTGCTAAAGTTTTTATTCCATGGCTTAATTTATTGCAAGCTAGAACAAGATGCTCTGTCTTTTTCTAATTTTTTAAATTTTAGCTTAGAACAACATTATCAGAGCACACGACTGGCTGGGAGTTTGCATAAAAACCCAAAGGAAAAAAACAGGATCATGTCATAAATTATCTTAATGATTAATCAAATAGGAACTTTATTGTATTTCCACTATATTTGATTCAAAGTTTGAGAATATATCCTCATTTATCAATGAATCAACTTAAAAAGGGAAATGTTACTATCAACTTTCAAGGTGTGATCAAAGAATAAGCACAAGCATTAGTTACAATCAACTGCATTACCAATTTGGGGAAAAAAATAAATGACAAGCTAGTTCTTGATACTTGAAGAAGTTAAACCTAGACAAAATTAAGTTCATGTTTCCAAAGGAAAGAACCATATCGGTGGCGGCCAATGAAGCCTCCGACGACTGATCCTAAGCTTGAAGAACCACATGCTTCCATCCTCCAAACCAAAAACCTCGCTATCATCGATATTACAAGACTTTATACCATAGTCACCGTCCTTAAAGTAAACGGTTAGGTTTAAGATTCAGGAAATCACGAGTAGAGAGACAGACAGAAGTGCCAAGGCCCAACGATCATAGCAATGTCTCCTATGTTTTTTGTCTCGATCCATTTATAAACATTTCCAAACATTCCCCTTCTTGTGGTAATCGAGTTTGAAGACCTCGAAAAACTTGGTCCTATCGCAATAATCTCCCAACTTCATGTATGCTAAGAACAAGTCATTTCCATCAGGGGACTGCGTTAGGGACCATTTCACCGGGGAATTCCGCCTAGGTTCAATCCATACCCAGCCTTCGTCATCCATGATTCCTTTCTTCGAGTTGACCGGTCCCACGTCCTGGGATGATGCATAGATTGACGATGAGGTTTTTCCTCAATCAAAGATGTAAAGATTCGGTTCCCAATCAATAGCATAAAGAAGGCCCTTATGAAAGACGCAATCGTCAAAATCACAACTCCCAAAGGCTCGGGGGTCAGGGAAACGATGCCATGACGGGTCAATGGTCCTACCACCCAAGCGAGTGATATATAATTCTCCACCGCCGAGGAGAAACATGATGTCCTTTACCAGGGCAAGAAGGCCTTGCTCTTAAAACACTTGGAATGATAGTTGTCCCTGCGTTTGTTCACGGTGGGGAGTTTGTTTGTCCTGGTGATTTTCTGACCCTGCATGTCTCCTGGAACGCTCGGCGTTGGTGCAGGGTATCGGGAGGTGGGCCCCCATGAGAGGATTGACGGCATGGTTACGATGCGGATGAGCGGCACGATGGAGAAGAGAAAGCCGTCATAGGATCCGATGAGGACGTTATTGGATATCTAAGGAAGATGGATCTGATCGGGAGCCATGTCAAACAAGTATCGGGTTTCGGTATTGATGGTGGAGGCGAGCATCAGCTTTGGTAACAGAGCTTTCAAGGAAAACATTGTTTCGATGGGAGCTCCAAAAGGTTTTCAAAAGATTTTGGAGCTGGAAGCTTTCTTGTTATTGCACAACAAAAATGACTTTTATTGTGGAATTTGTTTCTTGTCGAACAAGTAACGATCTCCACATATGGAACTAATTAATCTCTTAGATTTTTTCCTTCGCTATTTATGAACAATTTTTTTTTTCCATTTCTAGTTTAGTGAATCATTTTAAAAGGTAGTTAACTAGGATCCTATCGGTCAAGATCAAGAAACAAATCCTACTATTTTTATCCTTTAGATTTGCTTTGAGATATATGTTGGCAATCAAGAATAAAAGATTATCTTCATAATTGCTAAGAAGCAAATCTCATGGTTAAAAGAGAAGTACATCCGATTCTACTTCTCTTAATACATACATATCCAAGATTTCATCTGAAAAAAACGCAAAATTTCTATTTGCTACAATAGGGCATTCTCGTTCAGATGATACCATTAACTTCAATAATGGGATTGATACCATTAACTTTTAAAGTATCAAAACACACTCCGAATCGCGTTCACAGAAAATTGCAATATGTCGATAATACTCCTTCCATATAATAAAAAAGGCTATAAGTACAAAAAAAAAGTTAATTAGAATGGGCTATAATACCCTTCCCACATAATAATAAAGGCAAACATATAATAAAATAGGCTATATGTAAAAGAAAAAAAAAAGGTGATTAAAACGGAAAGGGTATTATAACCTTTTTATAATTTTCCATTAACATGGTTTGGGATGTGTTTTGATAATCTCAAAGTTTATGGTATCCATCCATCTGATATCTTTTCGAGAAAGTGCTTATAGTTCAGGATAGCAAATAGAGAAATAGTCTCGGAATACCAGATAAAAATTATGTCCTTTAATTGCACCATGTTAGTTTGTACTTTGCAGAACTAACTTTAATTTTTATTACTCGTTCTAAAAATATGTGTTTATCCACATAATATTTTCAAACCATTTCAGAGATGGTGTACTCAAATTATCCAATCAATAACTTTCAAGCAATGCTAGACGATTGAATAACCTCTTCGATATCATAGGAATTCGCATATAATTTAGCAGCGCTTCAAAAACTAATTTCAATAGGAATCTATTATAATGTCAAAGTTCATGGCAAAGAGTCGAACTCAGCCATTGAATTTGACGGGCCAATTTCTTGCAAACATATTCACATGTAGACAAGTAAACAACTTTTTCCAATGTCCAGTCAGCATTCAAAATTGCCGGCTCCTTGATGAAGCATGCTTAAGCAAGGATGCAAAAGGACATGATAGAGAGCGGAGGTAGGTTTTACCATACCCATATATCCAGCCATATCCGGTACTCATAGGTGGATCCAAATACGAATACAACTAGTTGTCAGAAATAAAAATTAGTGTCTATATTTGGTAATTGCCGATACAGATCTGAAATGATATCGGAAAAGTATACTTTGACAAAGTCAAACATTACTAGGTCAGATACGGAATGAACATAAGGTGTTATCATATCCGTATATGGAGGCTACAGATACGTCAGTATCTCTATTGTATAAAAATAGAATATGGATACAGAGTCTAACTCAAATTATTCGTATCCATAGACATTCCTATGCATAAGGTTTACGATTTAACACATGTTGAAAGCTTATCCATAGAAGTTCGCAAGAAGCTCAAAGTTTTGAGCTCTCATATTCAAAGTTTTGGCCTTCAACTTTTGTGAACAAAGCATATGCATGAGGATAAAATAATCACAAATTGGGCCGCTAACTATTAACTTCACATCACCACGGTATCAATGAAAATTATGATGACAATTAACGGACGCTTAATCACAACAGGATACTTTTTATTCAGAAAATAGTACATTAGTTCTAGACGAACCAATTAGAGGACGTTAATCACAACAGGATACTTTTTATTCAGAAAATAGTGCATTAGTTCTAGATGAACTTCTACAAGGATAGAAAACTTTACATAAAGAAAACATATATCACACAAATTATAAACTCTCAATTATATCCATATGAAAATATATTTAGCTTGAACAGACAAACCTGTCCCTGCAGAGATTGATAGAAGTGTTTTTCAGTTTTGAGTTCCCCGCACATTTCTCTAACCATCAGATTGCATTCCTCTGAGCATGTTGAGAATGGAGAGGAAGAGGTTGAGGATGTCGAGGTAGAGAACCACGGATGCCCAGATGTATTCATCGTAAGTGTAGCGTTTTATCAAATTTTCTGTGTCGTATACAAGGAATGCGGAGAATAGGAGCGCCCCGATTCCCCCAAAGACTGCGACGAAAGTGGGCCCCAGAGGGAAGAAAATCTGCACATCAAAGAGCTTTGGCAATGGAATCAAAGAGCTTTAACTCTTTTACAAATATGGAGAAGATGGTTTGAACGCTTAATTTCAGTGAACTAGCAAAAGACTGCCTGTTTTTCCACTAAACTACCAACCAAAAACTTAATACATTTCAATTAACTACCATATATTAACACTACTACATTTTTAACTGCCATAACATCTTTGAAGTCATCAGTTGACATCAGTATCGTAGTTTAGTAAAATAAGGGTATACTTCACCTAAAAAGGTGCTGTTAGTATGAAGCTTTTTGGTAGCTTGTTGTAATTTACACAGTTTTTGGTAGTTTCTAGAAATCAAGCCTTGATTAAAAATATTTCCTTTTCTAAATCCTGATAGTTCTATTTCTTCTGAAAGGATAAAGAAAATTGAGAAGGCCAAAACTTATTCTAGCATTCCACTCAGGTTCTGGAACAAGAGAACATAACTGGTTGATGAGGGTTTGCATGATGGCATTTATGTGTGGATAAGAAAAGTATTGTATTCTCTTTTTACAACGGGCATACTCTTTACAACGGGCATACTCTGTTTGGACCACATTCCTCTTCCTCCTCTTCCTTTTGTTTCTTAACCTCTACTAAACTTTCCTCTTTGATGATATTGAGGGGGAGCTATGCCAACTCAACAGCAAAAAATAAAATTGTAAGCATGACCAGCCAGAGCTTCTATTAGAGTATACAGATGCAGAAGGTAGAGAAATGAACGATGGTCTATCTTCTTAGTGAAAGCCATATGAAATTGGTGCCTCTCTATGTCCATGCATTGCCTAAATTCTGGGAAGATATCAAACTTTATAATTTCTTCTGGGTCTTTAGGTTTCAGGTCTCAAAATTGGTTAAATTTGACATGTACTGCAGATTACACGCAAGCCCAAGAATATAAACTGCCTCCAAAATTCAAAATAAAGCCAACGTAATTATGACGTTGTTTAAATTCAATATGATAAGATATCAGCGGCGGAAAAGTAATCATTGTAAAGGCCAAAGAAAGGGACACAAGTAAGGGAAAAAATAAATAGAATAGAAAGAAACAAAAGGAGCAAGTTGCAACTATCGAATAGCTAAAGCAGAAAACTAACTTTAACAATATTATCTTGAAGCCTTGTACGTGTTTTTCACAGAAGATGAATCAGAACCGATGAAAATAATATGCAATATAAAAGTACAAATATTATACATGGATTTCATGGTTCTCTTAATTACCTGGATAAAACTTGTCAGGAGGAGAATAACGAGACCAGTAAATAGAATTGGTCCCATATAGCTGAAGTCCTTTCCTTTCTTGGAAGCCCAGAAAGTATATCCAGTTAAGGAGCAAACAACGCCAGAAGTTAAGATCAGTGCCTCGAGTACAATTTTTCCTGCAGTATATTTAGAGTAAGAATAGTGTACTAGAATCCTTGCATGTAAAATGTAGATCAATGATGAAATGAACCTTGAGTATTTGCGCAAGCCACACCAACGCTAAGGCTTAGGCACACAGTGAACAGACCGAGAAAGACAAAATTTAGGGGATGCTTTTGTTGATAATGATGCAGTGGGAACAACACTGTAAAATAGAGAATTCAGTCAGTACATTGCAGTTGCGATGATCTATTTTATATGAAAAGCACACATTCTTGAAATAAATCTATTGGTAGACTATATAACAAAATATTATAAAACTCGAGAAATTATGCAGAGTAACTTCCTCTGACCAATAATAGAAATTTCGCAGAGTACTGATTATTAAATTGTCTCAAAGTAGTTTGAAAACAGAAATTAAACAGTATAACTGACAAAAATAAAGCCAAAATGCCCGGAATATAGTGGTACTCAATGATGTTATACTGAAGTCCCTTATTGAATATGATTTAGGTCGGTTTCTTGTGCTAAACTTTGTCAGGTCCATTCATGTCTTGGTATGTGTGCATTTGTAGTCATACATGCTTGGGTTCTGTAGTCTTAGAGAAGCATTCCCTTGTATATACTTGAAGGATAAAGATATAACGATGCTATATTCTTTATGTACGTGTCAATTGCTAACAGATAAATGTGCATCAAGCATGCATTTATATAAAACGTAATGTGCAATGCATATCAGTTGCTAACATATAAATGCATCATTTTCTATTGATTTTCATAAATTGCCCCTGAGCAGCACCAGTATCTTTGTCAAAGTAATAATCATGTGTCCTTGAGATAATCCTATTAGTAATCACCAAAAGGGAAACAAGTAATAAGGGACACTTATAACCTGTCCTCACGACAGGGAATTTCCTCACGTTTCAAATAACTAAACACTTTCGAGCTCGGATGACAGAACTACGCCTATTCTGATGCAGCACGATCACCCACCTCTTTCTGTTTAGGATTCCTGACCTGACTTAACGCCCTCTTTCACCCAAGGGATATACCTCCCAGAGGCTCGCTCAAAAAGGCTGCTATATCAGCAAGTAATAATTTACTTAACTACAAAGAAATAAAATACTTTAGTAGTCACTTCATACAGGTGTTGCATGGCTGTCGTCAGCTTATTTCTTTTTGCAAGCTTCTAATATATTATTAGCACATATGAGTGGTACCAGATAAGTATTATAAAACTATACAGATATAGAAGCCTACACTTGCTCTATGCATGAGTTTGCACTCTGCTCATCGTAAACTGAAAAGGAGGATCCCATCCCCTCCGAAAGCCACCTCTACATTCTTTCTTGTTCAATTCAGAATGTTTGTCCATTGCCTTCGTCGAGGTTTAAAGAATATTTGGAGTACTTGAGAAAATTTGTAACGTCCTATTCAGATTAAGATTAGAGATATGCATGCATCTTACTGTCACCATAAATGAAGCATATTTTGTATTGTAGGGTATTGATCATGCAAATTATGGCCAGACTTCTAGGTGTTACTGGTTTTCCTCGGTTTAGATCTCTAAAAATTGAAAATATAAAAAATGTGAAAGGCTAGCAGTATCAATACATATTTCCTTTATGTTGCTTCCAAACTGCCTTTTTCTGTCATTAGTGTTTTTTTAAAGTGGACATAGAAGGTCTCAAGCAGCCAAGAGGCGAACTGCCTTGGTGCCTCTTAGGTATAACATCAAATGGGTACAATCACACCCCTACATATCGGTGTCTGGATACGACTCTTCGGATATTAGATGGGTTACATGGGTACAAGGGATAATGATAGGAAATGACTCAACGATAAGAAATGCCAGGTTTCACTAGGAATTGATTAGGACCAGTTTCAGGTATAAGAAGGGTTCCAAGTATATAATTGGAATAAAGCAATAACAGTTAAAATTTTCTGTATGAACTTATTGTAATCATAGCCAAATTAATGAGAATTCCACAAATAATAATCCCATCCATGATTTGTCAGAAAAATATTTATATAAACCGCATGTTCATATATCCACATATATGTTTCCAACTACATGGTGATGAGAACACAATATGGCATTATGCATTTGAAAGGGGAAGCATGTGCTTACTACTGCCCATAGGATTGATCAACGGCGGATGTACGGTACATTTAGCGAGGGCAAGGGCCCTGCTAGACTTTTTTTCTAACAAAAACAAAAGATTAATATTGGTTGCAAGCAAGTGTTGCATCTTAGAATATATGTTACACATATATGCTACAAAGTATCAATAGTGAGAGTCTCACTTCGAAGGTCAGTTACCCTAAGAAAAGATGTTCGGTTGAATTCCACTGCTTGCGATATACTTTTATACTTTATTTGGGCTGCTTGAGTTACAATGTGCCTTCAATACCAATATTTGAATTATTTTAAAGTTTGGTCCCTGCTTTTTAATTTATATAACGATGCCTCTACATAATTTTGGTTTGACTTATCAATAGAACATTGTTGCGTTCATTCTGCCCCCATTGACCTACATTCCTCCTTCCAGAATTTGATGTCACCATGGGAAAATTCATCCAGCTACTAAAACAGTCACAATCTACACTCTCCGGAAAATACACATCATAGCATCGGTTGCAATGTTGATCGATCCATATATCATCGTAACCAACAAGTGGATCGGTTCATTGTGTGCTAAAACTAAGGCCTCAAAGCAACTCTCATACCAATTGCGATCTGCTCCTCGCCGACATGACAACATAATTAAATGTATGTGTCCTCCTACAACCAAGTCGTTCCCCTATACAATTGTTTCAACCAATTCATCAATACACTCTAACAAATTTCCAACTTAATGCTTGCAATATTAATCGTATATTCCAAGATCCAAGTTTTACTAGCATTCTCGTCCCAATTTTGCTCCTTTTTCTCATATACCCAAAAGTTTAGATCTCTCATCTACCAAATCACTTCCCTACAACAAATCAGACCGAATAATTCTCCCATACAATGTATGTGTCCTCCTACAACCAAGTTGTTCCCCTATACAATTGTTTTTAACAGATTAATCAATGTGCTCTCAGATTTCCATCTTAATTCTTGCAATATATTCCAAGATTCAAGTTTTACAAGCATTCTCATTCCAATTTTGCTCCTTAGTTTCATATACCTCAAAGGTTTAGATCTAATTTATCTCTCCCAAGAAATCAAATTCTAGCATCAAAAAAACAGATCTAGCCTTCAAACATGAAATTAAAGCATCAAATTCATGAGATAGAGATACGAGAATCATACAAACAAGGGGCAGGATGGCAAAGACGAGGGCGAGGCCGGAGCTGCCCCTCAGCAGATCGTTCATCGGCGAGTAGAGAACCGTCGTCGTCGAGACGACGGTGGTGAGCACGACCTGAGCGCAGAGGATCCCGTAGACCTTAGGCACGAAGCCCCAACGCAGCTCGTTCTCGCCGACCCGCCGCCGAGCTCCAGATCGACGTCGCCTTTCCCGCCATCGACCCTGCTGAATCCGTACATCTTTCCGATCTCGATGTCGATCTCGATCCTTTGAGATCTCGAAGAAGACGAGGAGAATTGAGATAGAGGCCGTGATTTTTTTTTTTGTCGATTTTATTTTAGGTCCTTTTTTTATATAAGTCCTCAAAAGCATCGACATTTTCATAAACACTCTCTAAGATTTCATAATTTAAAAACGGGCCCCTTAAACCGCTGTGTTATCCAAGGTTCAACTTGGTTTACTGTCATTCCACTTTTACTATCTCATGCGAAATAAATAGCCATGCCTTTCACCTTCTTCTCCATCAATATCTTCTCGGTTGTCATCCTAAAGTATTAGCTAGACCTTCTTCAGGTTCCACCGAGACCTTTTCTTGTTATTGAACTTTGTAAGTACCCAAGAAAAAAATACAAGATTTGACCAAACGATATAGGATAGTCATTGTAATTCATGATTCTTGCTGCTTTGAAAACCTTGAGGAGGCTTGGAGATGCGTGGAGATATTGAAGAGGCCTGAAATTGGATGTCTAAATTTTTTTATGTTGTCTGAAGCAGAAAACATTGCATCTAATTGCCCGTGGTAAGAAGGGTAGGGGTACTTAAAAACTAAAACAAAATGATGTTAGGGGGTGAAAATTAAAAGGGTTATTTTGACCCCTAGAAGGCTGCATGTATCGAAATCATGGGGGTTGCTTTGTTTAATTATGAGTTTTAAGGGTTATGTTTAAAATTATGAAGTTTTCCGAGGGTGACTTTCACAATACTGATGTTTTATGGAGGCCATACGAAAAAGAAAATTCCTTTTATATTTATTTGCCGTTGGAAGTTCTTGCGGTGCTGTTGTGTTTTGTTAGGATTTATATCTTGAATTATTTAGATAATTTTTTTATGAAAAATCTCGAATTATTTAGATAAAGATTATATATCGAAGAATCATAATAATTTAAAGATTGGCATGGTTACAAAAAAACTACCATATTATTCGCTTTGGTTACGAAAAACTACCAAATTGTTCAAAGTTAGGAGAAACTGCCATACTTTCAAAGTTTTGTTTTAGTTTGTGGCATCATATTTATGGTAGATTTTCATAGTTTTAAGAATTTTTTGGTAGTTTCATATACTTTTTGAAGTTTTATGGTAGTTTCTTGTGCATTTAACAAGAATCTGGTAGGTTCTCATAATTAGGCCCAAAGTGTTTGGTAGTTATTGGGAATAAGCCGTAAAATTCTAAAATATTCTTCAAAATTTATTTTGGGCTTCTGATGATGCTCAATATTGACGATCTCCAAGATCAGGACACGTGGCAGATGACGTGTCCCAGAACTCAGAAGAAAGGGTCCAGAGGGGCCGACCAGACCACCCATGTATCTGACCTACAAGCACAAGCTGGCTCCCCTCGGAGCCTCCTGAAAATTGGCCTCCTCGGCCTCTCAGCTCACTCTGAGCTGCCACAGGACCAAGACTCCTCGGCCCTCTCGTTCATCCCCGCGCTCCCCAGCCGAAGCCATCTTCCTCGGTCCTCCGACCGACCAACTCCACCACTCACAGGCGAAACCGCCGCTCCGCAAATCTCGCCACGCGCAGATTCTCCGCTAGCAACGTCCCACGTTCTACGCCATCACGATCCCCATTAATGGACGATCCGCTTTTTACGCGGGCGTGACGTCGGGAGCGTAACTGTCGACGAGATTCTCGCGCCTGCTGCTGCATGCTGCCGCCACTATATAAACCCCCATCACAGAGGGGTCAAGAAGCCATTTTTTCTATTCCACTTAGCCGTTATTCTGCTCGGATCTAGTGCTAACTTGATCGTCGGAGGGTCCTCGGTGGTACCAAAACACCCCAAGACTTCTTTGCAGGTACTCGGCGCTTAACTCCTCAAATCATCAATCTCTTCAAAGGCCATTGAGACCCACACGCAATAGGAGATCACCTCAAAAAATCCACCGGGAGATCGACGGAAGACAACATCTGAAGGAGACCTGAAAAGGACCTCCATCAGTTGGCGCCGTCTGTGGGAACAGAAACTCTACAAAAAACAAAGTTGGCATTCCGATCTCCATCCACATGGCAAGCAATCACTATGAAGATCCAGGTACCAGCCACCGCCTTCCCCTCACCGGAGGCGCGGATGAACCTCCTCCGGCGACCATCATCAACGCCCTCGCCACCGAATAAATCGGCCACAGTCCCTCGTGGAGGCGCTCGCCCGCGTCCAAACGGCCGGTCCAGAGACCCAGATCGCCGCTCCTCTACCTCCAGAAGGTTCTGCCCTCGTCGGCACAGCTCACTACCGGCAGGCTACGACCCTTGACCACAGATCACACGGGCCGATACTCCCTGAGGCCCGCTGGACACCCCAACGGAACTCAACGGTCGCCCGCTCTCGCCCAAAAAGTCGCTGCCACGCGGCGATCATAGCGTCTTATCTGGCAGAATTGGAACAACGTGACCTTGGCGGTTCGCCCCCCCATTCAATGCGCATGCTACGCGCACGTTCATTGCGACCATTCCTGTTCCCCATGCCTGCAACTGGATGGTCGGGCGAAAGCTCATGAAGAATCAGCCGAGCAACTACCCTGCTCGGTTATCCCTGGCCGATAGCTTCCCCACTCGCCACGCCAGGGATCAAAGCCCTCACCAAGAGGCAACTGCGCAGCTTCACTGCCCGGTTATCCTCAGTAGGCCTCCTAAGGCCCCTCCAACGTTAAGGATCCACGCCCTTACTAAAGGATAGCACAACAACTACCCTGCTCAGTTGTCCCGGCGGGTAGCTTCCTTACTGCAACGCCAGAGATCAGAAAGTCCTCCCAGAGGCAGTCTAGCCCGACCCTCGCTCGGCTATCCCTGGCGGGTAGCTTCCCTACCGCAACGCCAGGGATCAGAAAGCCCTCCCAGAGGCAATCGAGCCCGAGGATCCCTCGCTCGGCTATCCCTCAAGACAAAAGCCCTTGCCAAGAGGTACCGGACGGTAACCTTGCCCGGCCAAGGGTCCTTGGTAGGCTTCTTACAGCCCCTCCCGCGCTAAGGACCACAGTCCTCCCAGAGGCAGTTGAGTCCTTACTTGGCTATCCCCGGCTGGTAGCTTCCTACCACAACCGACAGGGATCAAAGTCCTCAGCAAGAGGCATTGGGCAGCAACCCTGCTCGGTCCCCGTCCTGAAGGATCGAAGCCCTCGCAAGAGGCAACCAAGCAGCTACTCTACTCGGTCATCTCCGGCTGGTAGCTCCCTACCTATGACACCAGAGATCGAAGCCCTCGCAAGAGGCATCCGAGCGGCTACCCCGCTCGG
Organism: Agapanthus africanus; assembly: GCA_030015575.1. Lineage (NCBI taxonomy): Eukaryota > Viridiplantae > Streptophyta > Magnoliopsida > Asparagales > Amaryllidaceae > Agapanthus > Agapanthus africanus. Next base: position 779,882,398 of record CM057341.1, read on the forward strand.
TCATCCCAGGCTGGTAGTTGCCTACCCACGACGCCAGAGATCAAAGCCCTCACCAAGAAGCAACCGCGCAGCTTCACTGCCCGATCATCCTTAGTGGTTTTCTTACAGCCCCTCCAACGCTAAGGATCAAAGTCCTCCTTAGAGGCAGCTCAGCAGCTACCCTGCTCGGCTATCTCCGGCTGGTAGCTCCCTGTCCATGACGCCAGGGATCGAAGCCCTCGCAAGAGGCATCCGAACGGCTACCCTGCTCGGTCATCCCAGGCTGGTGGTTGCCTACCCACTGTGCCCGAGATCAAAGCCCTCGCCAAGAGGCAACCGTGCAAGTTCACTGCCCGGTCATCCTTAGTTGGCTTCTTACAACCCCTCCAACGCTAAGGATCAAAGTCTTCCTTAAAGGCGGCTCGGCAGCTACCCTGCTCGGCTATCTCCGGCTGATAGCTCCCTACCCATGACGCCAGGGATCGAAGCCCTCGGAAAAGGCATCCGAACGGCTACCCTGCTCGGTCATCCCAGGCTGGTAGTTGCCTACCCACGACGCCAGAAATCAACACCCTCGCCATGAAGCAACCACACAGCTTCACTGCCCGGTCATCCTTAGTGGGCTTCTTACAGCCCCTCTAACGCTAAGAATCCAAAGTCCTCCCAGAGGTAGTCGAGCCCGGCCCTCATTCGACCATCCCCAGCTAGTGGTCGTTGCTCGCGACGCCAAAAGTCAAAAGCCCTCGCCAAGGGGCAACTGAGCAGCTTCCCATTCATGCTCGGCACAAATACGGCGGACATCCCTCTGCCCGTCACATGCAAAGGATCCGATGCCCCTAATAAAGGGCATCAGGTCTATCCAAGGTTGAGCGATCCCCCCTCGACATCGGGGCCATGGAGACGCATCCTTCTCAGCAGCGCTTCGAAATCAACTCGATGAACGATCGCTAGACAGATAGTCAACCTGACATGAAAGCCTAACAGAGCAAGCAGAGATATTTTACGAGCATTCGTCACAAACAGAAGATAAAGTGCAAACCGATGAAGTCAAAGAAAAAGTTTTATTACATAAGGCAAAGTCTTTACAAAGGATATTTTGGGCTCCCCAGCCTTTAAACTGCCCGGAGGCTTACAAAAATTCCAGAAGCAACAAAATAAAAGAGGAGGAAGACTGGGGGTTTTAGGCCTCGAGGCCAGGCGTGACCTCAGGATCCTCGATATCCGCCACGAGACGAGCTCAGCGACTTCCTCGTCGGGAATCTCTTTCCCCTGCTCCTCGGCGTCCGCGAGGGGGTATTCGGTCCGGAGCTCTTCGTCGGCGAACTCTGGCATCCGGGCCTTAACGGCGTCGAGAGCCTCATGCCAGATCAGGGTTGTGGCCACGGCCAGATCATCATAGAAGTCCTTCGACTTCTTGTAGCCCTCCACCGTCTTCGCCGCCGAGAGGTCGGCCAACTTCGCCGCCCTCAGGTCGGCCGACTTCGCCGACTCGGCCGCCGCCCCCAGCTCCTTCCGGAGGGTCTTCACCGTCTTCTTCAGGTTGCCAGCGAGCACCTGAGCGTCCTCAAGCTTGGCCTCGGCAGCCACGGCGGCCTCGCGGTACCGGGAAACCTCCCGTTTCCCGGCCTCCACCTCGCCCTCCAGGGTGGCAACCTTCGCCATCACCGCCTCTAGCTCCCGCTTAGAGCTCTCTTCCAGCGAGGTGAGCTGGCTCGCAGCCTTCATCACCGGGGCTATCACCTCGGCCTCCATACGTAAGGCGAGGACGACGTGCTGGAGAACCTGAAAGATATTCAGAAAGACGAAGGAGACACCGAATCTCATAAAAAACCAAACACTTACCTGCACGGACTCCTGGGTGATGGACGCCATCTGGGCCTTAAAGGCCCCCCCGGAGACCTTACCCCCCGCCGATTTCTCTATCTCATGAAGCAGGCTATCCACGACGGATAGCCCCGAAGGCACCGCGAACTAGAGGCCTCCTTCCTCCTCCATGATCGGCGAGGGCGGGCCCCGCGAAGACCTCCGGGAACCCCTCTTGAGCGGCTCCGATGGAGAGTCGATCTCCTCCTCCGAGGCCGGGTCTTCCAAAATCCGAGCACGCTTCCGGCCCGACGCTCTGCTAGGCCCCGGGGTGGGATCCGCCCCCGAATGCTTACGGGACGCGACCACCGAAGGGAGGGAGCCGGGGCAGGCTTTGCACGAGAAGAGCTGGCACCCCCAGCCTTCATGACCTTCCTCGGCTGGCGCATGGAGGCTCGGAGCTCATCCAGATCCATGGGTCCTGCACAAAACCAAATGCAAAGAAGTCAGCGACACAAGCAATACACAAGTCAAAAAGCAAACCTAAACTTACCGACGAACTCAACGGCGCTGAGCCCGGCCCAACCCAGGACCCTCTCAGACAGCAACACGTCGAATCGAGGGATGGGCTCCCACGACGCCACTCTCACCGCGGCGGGGTCACTGGATTGGTTCCCCGGCAAGCATTTTTCCCTCGACCACTCGTTAGGCATGGGCCAGTCCTCGCCCTCGGGAGGGGCAACGAAGAAGAACTTCTTCTTCCAGTCTTGGATGGAAGAAGGCAGGGCCACAACCCCTGTCCCGGCGGTGTCCCTCTGTCGCTTTCTAAAAGAGAGGTAGGCCCACCTCGGGTCGCCCGCTCGACCCCCAGGATAATTTTTGAACACAAGGGAAGAATCAAGGAGAGAGAGGCTGAAAGGAACCGCATGTAACTTCAGACGTATCAGGAACCCGAGAAGAATCCTCCACGAGTTCGGCACTAACTGGCCAGAGGTCAACCCAAAAAAGTTCAACGCTTCAACGACCTCAGGAGAGAAGGGCAGGCCCATTCCACCCCAAAAAGCTTCTAAATATAGGGCGATCTCTCTACCCCGTACTTGGTCTGCCCTCTCTCCCTCCTTGGCCAGACGAAGTGTATAACGTGAGGGGATGTGAAAGCGAACCCGAGCATTGGCGAGCTCGTCCTCATGACTCACCCAACACGACGCGCCGGGGACAGCGTCTACCGCCTCCTCCCTGGGGGCTGCCCCAGCCGCACGATCCCGGGAAGAGGATCTGCCCCCTGCTTCCCGGGAGGACTCAGGCTCAACTAAAGGGTCCCTAGAACCTACTCCTACGACATCTACTGACTCTACGAAAGAAGACATCTAATCTTGAGAAGAGGGGTCCTCGGGAAACGAAAGCGTAAGAAAGAAGACGAGCGCCGAGCAACCAGGACTTAAAACAGGGAAATATGAAGGAGTAGGGGCCCTGGAGCGGGCCCCACCCCTACTTACCACCGTAAACAACCTCATCCTACGGCGCCCTTCATCTCCCGTCGAAACGCCTCCTCGTGTCCAACGGCTCCGATTGCTCCACTTGTCGTTCCCACACTGGACCGCACCCCATCAGACGCCGCAGGTTTGCACACATCGTGTCGGCCAACCGACGCTAGACACGTGGACCGTCGCTTCAGTGGCAGGATGTTCGAACCGACGCACCTTTCTTAAATGCAGAGATCTCGCTATGACTCGCTGGCAGAAAAGACAGCTGACGACCCGGGGACGCGTCCCGACGAAACCTTAGGAAGGGGCTCACCCCGGACGGCCCGGCAGTCCACTCCTGACCCGACCCGCTAGCTGGTCAGGACAAGAGTGGGGGGCTAATGATGATGCTCAATATTGACGATCTCCAAGATCAGGACACGTGGCAGATGGCGTGTCCGAGAACTCAGAAGAAAGGGCCTAGAGGGGCCGACCATGCCACCCCTGTACCCGACCTGCAAGCATAAGCTGGCTCCCCTCGGAGCCCCCTGAAAATTGGCCTCCTCGGCCTCTCAGCTCACCCCGAGTTGCCACAGGACCAAGACTCCTCAGCCTTCTCGCACATCCCCGAGCTCCCCAGCCGAGGCCATCTTCCTCGGTCCTCCGACCGACCAACTCTACCACTCACAGGCGTAACCGCCGCTCCGCAAATCTCGCCACGCGCAGATTCTCCGCCAGCAACGTCCCACGTTCCACGATCACGATCCCCATTAATGGGCGATCCGCTCTTTACGCGGACGTGACGTCGGGAGCGTAACTGCCGGCGAGATTCTCGCGTCCGCTGCTGCGTGCTGCCGACACTATATAAACCCCCATCACAGAGGGGTCAAGAAGCCATTTTATCTATTCCACTTAGCCGTCTCTGCTCGGATCTGGTGCTAACTTGATCGTTGGAGGGTCCTCGGTGGTACCAAACCATCCTGAGACTTCTTTGCAGGTACTCGGTGCTAAACTCCTCAAATCATCAATCTCCTCAAAGCTCATTGAGACCCACACGCAACAGGAGATCACCTCCAAAAATCCACCAGGAGATCGACGGAAGACAACATCTGAAGGAGACCCGAAAAAGACCTCCACCAGCTTCTAAAAACATTAGGAGTCCCAACATTTATGTTAGGTTAGGATTTATATTTTGAATAATTTTGATAAAATCATATTTTGCGCTATCGTAATCTTTTTAAGATTCTGAAATATTCTTCATGATTCATTTTGGAGTCCTATAAAGATAAGGAGTTAGCCCAATATTTAGAGGTCTATATATAACACCACAGCCCCTTGCAACTTTCTTTAAACTCATGACAACTCTAAAAGAATTTGCACGAATTGTCTGGTTTTGATCATCCTCAATCTTGGGAGAAAAGTTTTCTTGATATTCAATGACAGAAAGTAATAATGTTAAGGTCAATTCCGCAGCTCCGGCCACCGCCGCATCCGTTCGATCGGACACCGATGAGTATCAGTCATCAAGAAGATTTCGGACACTACGTGGCCTACAAGATATTGACTTATTCGAGAGAGGGGCGGAGAAAGCTGATGTCAGAGCTCAATCAGGTCCGGAACGCCATCCTTATGCACCGAATCAATGGATTGCAAGACTCATGTCTTGCCTCCAGAGATGAACTGGTATTACCATCCGCTCGACATCAAGAAGTAGCCGGCAAAGGTCCTGAGGTTCAACTCTCCCGTCGATGTCGTCGGAATGGAGCTCCACGATTACCACTACGTCATCAAGAAGCCTATGGATCTCCGGACGGTGAATTCCAGGCTTAGCCAAGGGATTTATGCGGCGCCAATGGACTTTGTGTCCTACGTTAGATTGACCTTTCAGATGCCCTTTGTTACAATCCTGTAGGGCACAACATCTATAAGATGGCGCTTCAGCTACTCAGAAGGTTTGAGAGCTCCTTTGATCCTGCATTTACAAAGTTCAAGAAGCAGCAAAGCTCGATTGTGAGAGAAGAAGAACACAGGTTGCGGTCTGTTCCGATGTTTGCACCACCTGCAGTGCAAACTCAAGTGCAGATGAAGCCGCCGCCATCGCCGCTGCCTAAGGAAGATGATCCGAACAAGATGGAGATGAGCATCAAAGAGAGAGAGAGGCGCTGGTCGAGCGCGTTGACAGTTTGCCAGAAGATATGTTGATGGAAGCGCTCGAGATATTGAGGTAGAATAACGTGGCGATACCAACGGATGCCGAAGGGCAAATCGAGTTAGAAGTTGGCCAGATAGATGACGAAACTCTCTGGGAGATCGAACGTTTCGTTGCCAATTGTTATAAGATGAGGAACAAGCCGCGGGAAAGGTTGCATATGTCGATTCCGCTTCCGCTAACCAGGTGATACGAAAAATCCCCATAGTGTTTTTGCGAATTGTTATAATTTTCTTTCTGATTGCTGCTTGACATGAACCTTAATTAACTTGCTGTGGATGATTGTTTCTCAATCTTCTTTCAGTCTCCATTCATGGCTGCGAAAAAGAGCAAGAAAGGAGATCATGAAAAAGAGCAAGAAAGGAGATCATTTTCATGACGATGATGTGGACATTGGAGAAAATACGCCCGCAAGGAATTACCCATCAGCAGATATCGAGAAGAAGGAGAGCAGCATTTCTAGTAGTTCCGGCAGCGATTCTTTGTCTTCAACAGGTATAAATGTGATGCTGCCGCCAATGCTTTCCCTCTCCTACATCCATCCTAGATAGATCTATTGCTTAGTAACGAATGAACGAACGATAGCAGGCTCAAACTCGGGGAGTTCATCATCAAGCGATTCAAAAGATGAAGACGCACGGTCTCCACCCGTACGTTCCAGGCCTTCGCCGAGAAGCTGATAACAAACTGAAGTAGTTATACATGTAAAGAAAGAAAGCAACAGCAGTTATTAACAAGGGATTTTTGGTTATCTTTCTACCATAAATGAAATTCCATCCTTTTTTGGCCTAATTTGTTTTACTTGAATTATTTTAAAAGAAGATAGAGATGTTTTAGCCATTGCTGGTTAAATTTTAATTATCACTGCAGAGTGCAACTGAGTTTTGTGCTGCAAAATATGCCTTTTGACATACTTTAGAGTTTTAGCACTTGATGCAAACATCATGAACATTAATGCAAATGTTTATAATTTTCCCCTAAACAAGTGAAAAAGAAAACTACTTAAAAAAAATTATTTGTACCACAATTGAAAGAAAATCCTTTCAGGGTTGAATTCAAGCATACACGAAAAATGCGCATAAAACACGTGTTTAATGATGGCATAGTTCTTCCATTTTCTTCAGGAGACTAATAAAGAATGAGATGCATAACTTATGGAAATTTCTAATGCATTTTTCTCAAACTGCATATGTTCTGAAATTGCCACATAGAACTACAAAGCTCCTAGTACTGTTAAGTCTCAAAGCAAACAAAATATGCATGAAGCGACAAATAGAGGGTTCTTTGAAGGAAAACATAACCTAAGGCTCACACATAAGAACATCAATAGCTCTTTACACTCTTGTGATTTGCATGAACCTAGTACAACTACAATGCTTTGATTCCTTTCAAATAATCACATGTGATACCTGCTTTTTAAATAGAACCTATTTTATGGTTAAACAAAGAAAATACGATGAAATAGCCATGAGATATGAGTCATATGCCTGAACAAGAAGTGCACGTCCAGAATCATACATCTCCTCTGAAAGGAAAAATTCCAAAACAATTGCAACATAGCAAAAGATCACATAGAAGTTTGAAACAAGATGATGCACATAGATAACCCATCAATTTCCAAGGAATACTCGTCAATTTCCAAGGAATTTAGAAATATTAAGTAGTAACGTATCGGTTTAATGATTTTCTCGGAACTTTAAAATTGACATAGCAGGTATCTAGATAAACAACCAGCACATGATTGGTCATGAAATTTTAATGTATAGAATATTTTGTTACTTTAAGATCTGCCATATACAATAGTTCTCGTCACAGTGATTCACCATCTCTAGATCTTAGCCTAAAATCTCCCTTACAACATAATGAAACAATTTGAACAAAGAACAGGTTTCACATGTTAAAACGAATTTGACTAAGCAATGCCTTTAACTATGTCAAATTACAATTCATAGTTGCTAAATGCCTTGGCTCCAGTATGAGTTCATCATTTGTTATGTGGAGCATAAGGAGATGGTTTAGTTGACAAAAGCTTCATGCTCCCAACTTAAAGCCCCCGATGCATACAATGCCACCAAAATAGAATGACATGCATTTAACTCCAATTGGTGGATTTTACTTCCTACAACAAAAGAGGCTGCGGTGTTTCCAGAATGAACGCTTGCATCTCGAATTGAGTCATATGGACTACTGAGGATGTAAGTCTCCCAGAATCACTAGGTTCTAAACTTCTTGCAGGAAAGGTATCATACATGTATATTTCACCAAACATAATTTGAGGCGAAGCAATAGAATCTACCTTTTCTGGCGCTGCAATTAGACTTCTGTGCTTTCCCACTTCCATGACAGTTTCCATCTTTAACTGCTTCCTGTTCTTCACGTTGTTTCATTAAGAACACCAGCATATCTTTTCGACTCGGTGATTGGATGAGATTTTCCACATTTGAACTCCTCTACCTTTGACATAATTCCCTTGTTTCCATCATAACTTTCTCCAGACTCTTGCAAGCAAATGATCAATAGATGCCAGAGAGGCATGGTGAACCAACAAAATTTCGATTGGAAGCTTGTCAAGAATTGAGAAACTAAAACAGAATGCTACACATAACTAAAGAAGTCAAAGGACGGTCAAAGTTTATTTCACGAATCATTGAACATGTTCGATTTACTTCGGAAGAAACATACAACGACGACGACGACAAGCCTTTATCCATATATTCTTGGGCAGGCTACATGAATTGTTTTCTTAAATTATGCTCCGTCAAGGGACAGCTGACATAATTCCTTGATGATATATGCGACGAAAATAAAATGTACATTGCATTTGATAGGAGGAGAAGGATCAGTTGATATTACCTTCTGAATCACAGCCCACATTCTATCTTTAACAAGACTGACGCAACCAGAGATTTGATCGATAAGTTCTGAACTCCCAAATGCATCCAAGAAGGCTAACAAAATAGCAATTTCCTCCCCCAACAACCTTTGAAATTTGTACAGGCTTCCAATACTTTTCCTCCAACACCTCAACAATGTCACCAACAACCCAACTCCTCAAGATCGCCATTGGAGGAAGGCAAGACCTAATGTCCTTCCTCGATACTTTCTCGATAAACACAGCTATTTCGGGCAAATAACGATCATACTTTACACAATAATAATGCCGGTACCAGACTTCTTCAATACTGAACTTGAACCTCACGGTTTCAATGTTTCTCAAAACCCTAACTTTAAAACCCTAATTTGGAAAAGTACAAATTGACCCCCAAAAAAATTTAAAAAGTAACTGTGAAAAATGGAGAATTTGGTAGAGCATCAATCTGCCGCTTATTTAAATCTAACAAAAAAAATATTAAAATTTATTCAGTAAGTATTACAGATGAAAAAAGAATCATCACATCATAATAAGAATTTTTTAATCAGAATTTCTCATAATACAACAACTGAGCCTTTAAGAATTTAAGATCACGGTTATACTAAGAAACAGGGCTTGATTAATTTAGAAATTAACGCGTCACTTTCATACAAAACAAAAATAGCTAGAACCACATAAATATCAGCTTTTGACTACCAAAAATATTTCAAACATAGAAATCAGCTAAAATGGAGGAATTTAATGAATTCACAATAGGTAAAATTGGGTATTGATGATGCTCATAAGTGAGAATTTCTCAAATTACGACACGTGGCAAATGACGTGTCACCCGCGACAACCCACTAGATTCCTGGGAGCTATCAAGGTAAAATCAATGTGGGCACTCCACTTCTTGCCCACGAGCAGTTTGGCAGCCGAACTTGTACCCCTCCTCTTTTGCTCGCCTTCGAGCTATTGCAGAGCTGAGCTTTCTCGGCCTCCCGGTTCGTCTCCGAGCCATCCGTCGTGCTAAGCCTCCCCAGCTCTCTCGATCAACCGAGAACGCGGAGCCCAAGAGTCTCCGCAACGACTCCATGTATTTTACCAAGGCGAGATATCCTCCGCCCCACTCCCCACGTCACATGCTGGCGCATCCACCATTAATAAGCGGATCCCGTCATTAATAGAGAGATCCTATCAATCACGCAGGCATAACATCAGGAGCGTAACTGACAGTGCAGATCTCGCACCTGCTCGCTCCATACGACCACTATAAAAACCCCTCTCTCAGACGACTCAAGTAATTCAAATTATCTCAATACGCCGCTACTCTGCTCCTATTCCTCGGCTCTAACTTGATCGTTGGAGGGTCCTACGATGGTCACCCACTCGGGACTTCTTTGCAGGTAGTTCGGCGTCCAACACTAACCCATTGAGATCCACACCTAACAACTCCAAAACCAAATCTCAGCCGTCCAAGATTACCATCGCAGGATCGACAGAGGACAGCATCTGAAGAAGATTTGAAGTTCTATCAGTTGGTGCCATCTGTGGGAACGAAAAACTTATTTTGTTCCATCAAAAAAAGTTGATCTTCCGCCCTCGATCCAATGGCGAGTGACGACCGCAACAATCCGAATACGAGCCGCCACAACGGAGGCGGGAGCGACCCTTCTCTCCCTCCTAACATCATCAACTCCTTATGCGCTCGGATAGACAGGCTCATGTCACTGGTGGATGCCTTCGCCCGCGTTCAAGCGGCGGGCCTGTAGGGTTCCTAGGCACTCCCAAGAGGTCTCACAAGGCATCAACCATGCCAATTTCAAATATTACGGTGCCGAGAAACCCTAGACTACGGATCATTAACTAGATTTTAGGCGAAACAATAAACTAGTTAACAACTTAACTACGAATAGACGGAAAATACAACCTTTGTAGATCCGGTCCTTGTTCATATCATAATATTGCATTATTATATTCCCTATTCTTATTCTTTTTACAAATAAACAGGTGCTTTTGACGCATGTCTGCTACATGTTACAGGTTACAGGTTCTTAGACAGAAAACAGTGAAAACGATGTAAAGACGATGAAAAAGTGGACTTTGACCAACAAATAGAAGACTCTTGATCAAGCCTATATCAAAGATAAAATTCACAAAGTACAAGGCAACGCAAGGTCCAAGATTACAAAGCGAACGGTTAAAAGCCCACCGCAATTATTCACTGAAGATCTGGAAGAAACATAGAAGCTATTTTAATAAAGAACCAAATAATAAGGAAGCCCAAAAATCCAAGGCCCAATACTTTCTTTTAAAGAGACATAAAATTTTACCAAAGCTTGAGGTCTACTTTGACTAGGTGTTCCTAAGGATATTTTGGTAAATGTAGACATGCAAATCAAGTGTAACCTAGGATTTCTATCTCCTATAAATAGAAGCCCAAATCATTGTATTCTTTTCATGCCTCCCTATGCCTCCTTTTATGAATAAAATTTAGAAATCTTTTGGAGAGCATCAGTGTTTCTTCTCCATTCAGAAATTCAGATCTGACAACCCTGCATGGATGATTGGAGGGATGCATCTGTAAGTAATTTAATTTCTTGCCTTAGATGTTAGCTTTGGGAAAGGCTTTTGAGAGATGAGATCTCTCATCCCTTTCTTACCCATCACATAGAATCTACAGGACTCCATGCATACATGCACATACCGCTCCCTACGGCACCCTATCCCTCGAGGTAGCGGTGATATCGTAGTATAAAGGCCTGGGTGTGATGTTTTCCATGGAGGTTAGGGTAAGGATCTCTAAAAGAAGGACAAGAACCTAGAGGAAGGAACATCTTCCCGAATGGATCCAATCCCCTTTATTGATAATTACCATAACTCCTCTTAGATCCTATTCTGGGTATAGAAAGCGTTGAGATTTATTTACATTTCCAAACCATTTCTAAACCTAACCCTAGCAAGATTTAGATCTAGATTAATTTAGTTTTTAGATAGAATCAATTTTTTGATTTAATAATCATCCGAACACCCTTCGGAATTAACTCGTAAGAACGAATCGGAAATTCACAAAATCCCTGTGGACCGACCCGTACTCACCGGCTAGCTGCATGCGACGCCGTTCTTGATTGCGGTTAACAAATATTTTTGATCTATCTTTTTGAAAGCGCAAGCACGCTAAATCACATCAATCAAATGGCGCCGTTGCCGGGGATGGCGTAGAAATTTCCTTTTTGCAATTTCGGGTTAATCTAAAATTTAAAAAATCATAAAAATCTGAAAAAATCAAAAAAAATATTAATATATATATATATATATTTTGTTATTTTTGGAAGGGATACTTTGTCGTTTGAATTTTGCAGGATATACAAAATCGGATCTGGAAATTTCCAGAAAGCGAAACCGAAAAAGGGATATCGGAACAGAAGGGATTTTAAATAACAGAACAGGGAAATTTTTCTGGAGATCTAAATCCCCTACTCCGCCGCGTTTCCGCGGCCCAAACCCACCTTAGGCCACGGAAACGCGGCCGTCTTGTCGATTCGTTGCACAAAAAAAATTCTAGGGACCTGAACCGACTACCCCACCGCGGAACCGCGGTGGGAACCTACTATTGGCCGCGGAAGGGCGGTGATCTTGAGGTATCATCTGGCGAAATTTTTTCTGTAAGCTCCGCTCTTTCTCTTCTGCAAATATTGATATATATTTTCTGTAGATTTGCCTGCAGGATTTTTTGTTGTTTAAAAACATATTCCCTTCCAAATAATGATCTTGTGCATGATTTTTGCGCCGCGTAAATTAGAAAATAGATTGCAAGTAATATTTTGCTGTTGCATATCTTTTCTATAAAATATTTTGCTGTTGCATATCTTTTCTCTAAAAATCTTTTTGCAACAAAATTTTTCCAAATAAAGAGAAAGAAAAAAATCAATGAAAAATGAAAATAAAAAGGACAAATATTTTATAGAACTTGCAAAATTTTTTCTTAGCCCCAAATAAATCCTTGCACCATCCAACCTTCCTTTTTGTCACCTTTCTTCCTCTAACATGGGTACCCCACATAAAAAATCATTAGCCGAACTTTGGTATCCTGAACCTAATTTTGCATCATATGTCAATGTGTTCGGTCAATTTAAAAACGATCCTTCCATGCCTAAAAAATCTTTGAAAGATCACATAGAGAAGTCTAGGAGAAACAGTTTGACTTTTCAACCCACTTTGTGTCAACCTAGTCAACCTTTACCACCTACATATGTTGACACCACTTTTCCAAGTCCTGCTGTAACTCCTAGGCCGATGTCCATTGCTGAGCATATTGCTCAATCTCGCAGTCGATCTTTCACCCCTCTCCACTCATCTAGTTCTAGGGATCCGCACGATTATTCACCTTTTTATCCATATGTTGACCCTACCCCTATCCAACCACCCACTTCCTACCAGTCATACCCAACCTTCCCACCTTCACAAGACACTGTTTCGACACAGCCATTAGGGAGTTTCACATATCCAACCAATTTTGAATCTTTTACTGAAACCCCCTCACCACCTAAGTCTAGTTTGGAAGAGGCGTTGGAGGCGTATATCGCAGCAACAAACAAAATGGTTAGGAATGTGGAAGCGTCCGTGGCCACCCTTATGCAACCTAGTGAACCGGTAGCTAGTGTCCCGCTAGCTCCAAATTTTTCAATGTATGAGGCGGCAAGTGGACAAAGTGAGAATGAGAGAGGATTTTCAAATCAAACCTACCCTTACCCAATTGAAGCCCACAACTCCTGTTTTCCATCGATTGCCCTAAATAGTTCACCTGTTGAAAATAAAAATGAGTTGTGTGATTTTGTAGTGTTTGATTTGCCAGATTGTGAGGAACCTCTTTCGAGTGAAACCGCACCTAATCCTTTCGATCTTTACACCTCCACTCTAGAACCTAAATCGATAGATATCCATGCTTTTGATGAGGTGTCTAAAGAAATTGATTTTCACTTGATTGAGGATATAGACGCCGGGAATATTTCGGATGATGAACCTGTCGATTTACTTAAGATTTTATGTTCAAATCATCATCCCGAGTTATTAAATGTTTCTCCCGAATCTCATATGCGTCTAGATTTTGATGATAATGGCATGGATGAGTTGAATATTGAGGATAGTATCGATAAGAGTCTTGAGGATAATATTGAGGTTGAATCATTTTTGTTTGATGTGTCTGATTTTCCAATTCATCCTCCTGAACCTTTGACTGTTATATCACCCTCCCTCCTTCCCATCGTTCCTACGCCGCTTGAAGACTGTGAGCTTGAAACCTTTTCCTTTGAATCTGACACAGATCTCACAGATGATAACACTTACGAGTGTTTCACTTTTTCGGACGATGTTGATGACTCCCTTACATATCTCATATGCGCTCCTATTTCGTTTTGCTTGAGCCAGGAAACCTCTGTGTAGGACTCTAAAGACTCGTCAATACGCCGGCAGCAGGTGATGATCATATCAAACACCCACAAGCCGCAAGCGGTCTGCTAAACGTAACGGCCACCCGGGTATTGAGCGATCAGAAGATCGACGAGCAAGCCCGCTCATACTCCTGTGAATCCAACCAGTAACACTTACCGTACAGTCCGGTCTGATCGTCTGATATGTCGCATATCTTGCCTAGGGATGGTAAACGTCAGACCCCAATAGCTCGATAAGTCGTGTCGATATGAGGTCTATAACAATTCGAGAAACTACTGGTAACACTTACCAGTAAATCTCAGCAACCCTGGTCAGGGATTTCCTGTTATAGCCAATCGAACACAGCGCAACATCAACCCCCTATACCGGGAGAAACGAATCCCCTCCTATCGCTCATTGCCTCCATGTGATTCGGGACTGTACCCAAAAACCACCGTTTTGCACGCCCTCTTGGACGTGGTAAGTGTAGGGTTCCTAGGCACTCTCAAGAGTTCTCACAAGGCATCAACCATGCCAATTTCAAAAATACGGTGCCGAGAAACCCTAATACGGATCGTTGGCTAGAAGTTTAGACGATAAAATGAAACTAGTTAACAACTTAACTACGAGTAGACGGAAAATACAACCTTTGTAGATCCGGTTCTCCACCTCCACGGCTCCGTGATGAAGTCCCCTCGCTGTCCAAATCGAAACCCGGGCTCAAGCGTCGGCTTCATCGGAGAAATGGGCGGGCAAGGTCGTCGGCTTCGTGCCGAAGATGATCTACGTCGAGGCATCACAAGATCAAGCTCCCACTTCACCAAGTCTTGAAACTTGTGAAGAAAGCACACTCTACTACTTGGCAAGAGGTAGAGGATGAAGAAATAGGAAGTGGGTTCACTTTAGAATTGGATTTCTTACTCATTTTCTCAAGTTGCCATTGATGGAGGCAAGCTTCTTCATGTGAAGAAGAAGAAGAAGATGATGATATGATAAAAGTATTTTATAAAATGAAAATAATAAGAATACTTATCATATACCAACCATGGTTATGTGTAGAGAGTTGACTAAGGTTAGATGAATGGTTAGGGTTAAGGATGAAGACAAAGTGGTCACTTTGGTCAAAGCTTCATGAAGATTCAAGATGCAAACAAAGAAAGCCACCATTTTGTTTTCTTATCCCATTTCTTTTAATCCAATTAAAAGATAAATGAATGAATAACAAAATAAAAACCCTAACCATTTATTTAACCAAGGTTTAATTCTTTACACAAACCCTAGCAAACATGTATCATCAAACATGATACATCCAAGTGCACAAAAGTATATCACATATACAATGTGCACACCAAGTGAGAAAATCCATTTAAAATGAACCGATACTAGTTAATGCAAAGTAATATATCAAATATATAATTATGCATTAAATCATTAAATCAACACTTGATTTAATGATCCGGTCATATCGCATATAACCGACTAATATCAACAGTAACAACTTATCGAATCAACACTTGATCCGATAACCCGGCTATATCGCATATAACCGATCAATGTCACAAATCGCGAGAATCGAATACAGTATCACATACTGGTATCATTCTCGGTCCCGCACATATCTCATATGCGCTCCTATTTCGTTTTGCTTGAGCCAGGAAATCTCTGTGTAAGACTCTAAAGACTCGTCAATACGCCGGTAGCAGGTGATGATCATATCAAACACCCACAAGCCGCAAGCGGTCTGCTAAACGTAACGGCCACCCGGGTATTGAGCGATCAGAAGATCGACGAGCAAGCCCGCTCACACACCTGTGAATCCAACCAGTAACACTTACCGTACAGTCCGGTCTCGTCGTCTGATATGTCGCATATCTCGCCTAGGGGTGGTAAACGTCAGACCCCAATAGCTCGATAAGTCGTGTCGATATGAGGTCTATAATAATTCGAGAAACTACTGGTAACACTTACCAGTAAATCTCAGCAACCCTGGCCAGGAATTTCCGGTTATAGCCAATCGAACACAGCGCAACATCAACTCCCTATACCAGGAGAGACGAATCCCCTCCTATCGCTCATTGCCTCCATGTGATTCAGGATTGTACCCAAAAACCACCGTTTTGCACGCCCTCTTGGACGTGGTAAGATGGAAATCAAAGCACAGTGGGAACCACACAAGACTCTATGACGATCTCGGGTCAACAGACTACTCTGTACCAGTGTCACCGGAGAACTGCCATCTGACGTAAGGTATAATACCATCTGGGAGTTCTCGGCGAGTCCGTCCAGTATACCCAGTCTCCACTGAGCACCCATATATCATCTCCGATGTCAAACACCAATGGATATGGGATCATCCATCGCCCATCTGTATGGGTCGAGAAGGTATACGCTAGTCTACTCTGGTATATCGATGCCCCGTCTCGATACACCCACGACTAGGGACTTTGAAGAATGTACTTATGGACTACCATATCCCCACTAGTATGATCCGCATCATAGTCCAGATAGTCAAGTACACATCCTAAGGGCTTTACCAACATGTAACAGAGAGACAATCAATGTACACGTTAAGGTAAAGAGTAACCAGATAGCATACTATCATGTCGAGCAAGAAAGTCCTCCCTATATATGTCCAAGCATCCACTATAATATACATCCAATGTACAGTAATGGCCTCTAGGGCATACATACAACTAACAATCTCCCACTTGCACTAGGGCCATCTGATAGCAGTGGTTGTAGTATCTCATACTCAACCATCCCCTAATAGTCTCTCTCTGGGAATGGACCTTCACGAGTGGATCCGCCGTGTTGTCCTCTGAGTCTACTCTCCTGACCTCGATCCCCTGGAGATCAACCATCTCCACGATCAGGTGATACTGCCTTAGAATATGTCTGGATCACTGATGGGACCTGCGTTCCTTGGCATAAGCCACAACTCCATTGTTTCACAATGGTAGGAATGCAGTTCATCTCATGAACCTGTATACACCCAAACATCCTCTTTGGTAGCATCTTAAGTAGCGATGTATCCAGCCTTTATCGTCTAGTGTGCCACGGTATCTAGCTTGGAACTCTTCCAACATACCGTCCCTTTACCAAGGGTAAAGACAATGCCTGTGACTGACATTCAGTCGTTCTTATCACTCTGGAACACTTCCAGTGATTCTTCCCAAGATCAATTGATACCTTCTCACTACATCTAGTGAGTTTCCTAACATCCATTTAGATCTATCTCATAGATCCAAAACCCAGGATTTAGCAGGTATCACTTTGATCCTATGTGGAGAATCATTATGATAAGCGGAGATTGATCGAGCGTAGCATAGGAAACTCCTTTCCTATCAAGAGTATGTCATCCACGTACTCTACGAGGATCGTCACCATACTTCCTACTACCTTTTTGTTTATACAAGGTTCATCTACCATTTTGATGATGTCAACTTCTTTGACTAATCCATCAAAACAGATGTTCCAACTCCGCGATGCCTGTTTTATCCTATAAAGCATCTTGCACACGTTTCCGCTGCTCCCACTGTCTACGAGGCCCTCTGGCTGTGTACTTATAGACGCACTCTTCAAAAACATCATTTAGAAAAGCAGTCATGACACCCAACCACCAGATATCGTTGTCATGGTATGTAGCCGTGGTAAGTAGGATCTGGATGGACTTAAGCATAGATCCTTAGAAAAGATTTCAACATAATCCACACCTGGTCAATGATGCAAACCTTTAACAAGTCTAGCTTTGAAAGTCTCAACCTTTCCAAGTACACCAAGTAATCTTCTCAAGATATACTTGCTCCTGATGGGGATTTAACCCTTCAGATATAGCAACCAAAGTCCATACTTTGTTGGTGTACATGGATTCCATCTCAGATCACTAAGCATCCAGCCATTCTTACAGAGTCTTACTCCTGATGGCCAGCTCGAAGCTAGTTGGGTCATCATCTCATGATGCAATCCTCGCTCCCACTGTCATAGAGAAACAGAAGTAACTCTCAGGTGGGTGAGGAACCCTACTAGATCGGCGGAGAGGCTGAGGTTCATTGGTTACTATTGAATCCTTCGGTTCTACCAAATCATCTACTTTAGTTTGCATAGCTGGAACCTTTCCAGTTCTACATAATAGACCTTGCCTCGAGCTTGTCCGGATTTTGCTTTTAGACATAGGGCGGTCAACCCCAAATCTTAACTAACTTAAGATATGGGCTCTTCCCTTTCCATATCACATATGAAATGGTAGGCAACTGATTTGATTCGAACCTAATTCAATAGGTATGCAGCTTCTCAAGTGCATAATCCCTTAAAAGGAAATAGGGAACTCAGTATTACTCATCATAGAGCACACCTTATCAAATAGGGTGTATCTGCTCTGCCCCGATATACCATCGTGCTATGGTGTATTTAGAGGAGTAATGCTCAGAGAGAATCTCATTCTCCTTTAGAATAGTCTAGGATTTCCGTGCTCAAGTATTCTCCTCCTTGATCACATCAAAGGACATAATACTTATACCCGTATTCTGGTTCTCTACTTCTAACTTATATTCCGTGAATATCTCAAAAGATTCGGACTTGTGTTTCAACAGGAACATAGGTCTGAATCTCGAAAGATCATCAGAGAATGTAATGAAGTAAAAAGAACCGGTCTTGGTATGTGTAGACAGGTGTCACGCCCCACTTCCCAGAGTACACAAGATTGGGCACGTGACATAACCAACCATGCTACCTGTGGGTAGGAAATATCCATCCACAGTCACATTACGGTTGTAGAGATATCAAGAACAAATAATAAACTAATCTAATACATGTCCAAATCCATAATAACAAGAATCAATAAACAATAAGTGCGGAAGCAAATGATCCAATACAATAAATAAACAGTACGTCCCATAATGCGGGCTCACATCTGGAAATGAAATGAAATAAATAAACTAAACCCTAAGGAACTCACAGTTCAGCCTGCTGGCTGAAGTACTCCTGCTCGGTCGTCGATAGTGGTAAGGAATCTGGGCCATGCAAAACCCAGACGTCAGCGCGTCATGTCAACCAAATAATATAATATAAACATGGTAATACGCAATGCAGGTATGAACATGAATAAAGTCGTACTAAGAAATAACAGAGCAGGGCAATGTGCAGTGGTGACTAAACTGTCCTATCAGGTTTCTACTCTATAGTCTTTTAAATCAATTGATGACTCGTCGATGTAACTCAATAGTATCCCGTGCGTGCCCGGGACCACGGTCAAGGATCTCAGGGCTGAATCCGAGACGTGCCGCTAGGCAGTAAAGTAGGTAGTAGGATGGACGAGTGATGTCAGCATCATCACTCCCGGACTGGCCAAGCCCGTAAGACTGATCAGAACAGGTATCGAACTGTTGAGTTACAAGTCGGTTTCACCTTTGATTTTCCCATACCCCCAAGTTATGTATGTCAGGTCAGGTATTCAGTAGTCCAGGATTAATGCCAACACAGAATCAGGTAAAAACAGGTATGTCTGGATAGACAGCAGGAATGGTCCATGGGGACCCCAAGTCAGGTTGTAGTCCAATAGGTTGAGTCAGTATGTATAGGATGTCATGTCCGGGTATCAGTACATGTGTCAGGTGTATCAAGATCGGGTCAATATGTAATGCAATCAAATGTACGCTTATAACAGGTATAGTAACGAATAAGGAACAACAGCAGGAACAGTAAATAACAATATTATTCCATGTAAACACAGTGATGCTTTGTATTCTCTTATTAACAGGTTCGAGCACCCTTGGGGTGCAATAATCACAGTGTAGCGCAATATTAATAACAGCAGGCAATAAAGATATAAGTGTGCGACTATTATCCTCTAAATAGTAAAATGATTAGCAGGTAGTTGTTATTAAGGTTACGGTGGCAAAATACGATTTAGATGGCAGTATTATAATGTACATCATATTTCGTCCAATGAGACAAGTAGCAATACTTAGTTAATATAGCAAGTTTGTGAGTCAAACATTTAATTAGTTTAAGGTAGCATGTAGCAAGAAATCTTGCCTCGACGGTTTCGCAAACCGGAAAACACGAATGCACTGTCGGCAGAAAACACGAGACGGGTGCACGGACTACGGATCGAGTCCCAACAGCGAACAGCGGGACCACACGGACCAGGGTACTTCGCTGGAGCGTCGGGTCCAAACGACGGCACGGCCGGATTCCGGCAAAAGTCATCGGCAACGAAGTTAGCAACACGATACGTAATAAGATTAGCGGGGGGAGGGGGGATTTCGCACAAAAGGAAAGATAAGGGATGCTTACAGGGGATAACCCGGGGCAACCACGACAGGTTTGCCGACGAGAGGGCGCCGGCGAGGAACAGGGAACGCGAAAACTCCGGCCAATGGTTGCTGGACCCGGTGGCGCTGCGACGAGGGGATGCAATGGTCTGGTCTGGGTTGCAGGAGGGAGAGGAGGTGGTCGGCGGTGCGCTGGAGACGACGATGATGATCGACGGCAAGTTTCCCGACGACCTGGGGTTGTGTGATGGGGTCGGCTCGGGTTCTGTGGTGGTCCGGCGAGGGGAGGAGGAAGACGACGACGAGGTCGGGACGAGGGTGAAGAGAGGGAGTCCCTGGCGTCGTCGGCGATGGGAGGCGGCGGCGATGGCGAGATCTGCGGCCGGTGTGGCGTCGGGGTTGGGTGCAGGCGCGGAAAGAGAACGGAGGAAGGAGGAGTGCGCGGTCGAGGTTGCGGAGGCAGGGTGATGGCGGTGGTGGTCTCGTCGGCGCGGTGACTGCGGCGGCGACGGCGACGGGATGGCTAGGGGTAGGGTTTCGTGGGTTTCTCGTGGGGTTTAGGTTGAGGACGAGGAACAGGAATATAAATAGAGAGAGAGAGAGTTAGTTAGAGAGAGAGAGAAAGAGAATAGAGAGAGATAGAGAGAGACGGTTGATGGGGGCCCACGAGGGTAAAGCCCTCGTGATGATTGGCTGGGGAAAATTTTTGGGTTTAGATTTTAAAAGATTTAAATAATTTAACGGTTAAAGAAGATTATAATCGTATATATTTTAGTTTTATGATATTTAATTAAATGGGCATTTTCGGCGCTAAATGAAACATTTCCAAATCGCGCCCGGGTTGCGCCCAAATGTTTCAAATTCAAATTGTAGGATTTTAAGCGAGTTCCAAATTTTGAAAAGAGGTGTTTAATGATTAAAATGCATGCCCCCAAGTCGGACACTTGCACGCGCACGTAGTCGTCCAAACATGCCCGTTTCACCGAACGGGACGGAATCTCGACACGCGGACGCTACCACGCGACTAGTGGCGACGAGTAGGCCAACATGGATATTTTTAATTTCATTTTAGGTGTTAAAATTTGTTATGTGCCAAAATGACTTAACCGGTTAAAATTTAGCAATACGCACCAAACCATCAGGATAATCGAAATGAGCAATGTATAACACTCAACTAATACCAGAAACAGTACTATTGGGCTCGGGTGTTACATCATACCCAACTACAAAAAGAATTTCGTCCTCGAAATTCCAAGAATACAAGGTAGCTAACTACCGGAAAAGGTGAGGAAATTTCTGCCGGATCTCGTCTTCTCGCTCCCAAGTGGATTCTCCATACGATCGATTACCCCAAGAAACTAGCACAAGAGGGATAACCTTGTTCTCAAGAACCTTTTCTCTTCGATCCTTGATTTCAACTGGTCGCTCCTCGAAAGTTAGGTCCTCCCGTACGGTCAACTCCGAATGATCCAAGACATGAGTCTCATCGCGAACATACCTCCGTAGTTGAGACACATGGAACACATCGTGCACTCCTGCTAATGACTGTGGTAACGCCAAACGGTACGCTACCTCTCCAACATGCTCCAATATCTCGAAGGGTCCAACGAATCGAGGACTAAGCTTTCCCCGACTCCCAAAGCGAATCACTCCTCTAGTCGGTGATATCTTCAGGAATACCCAATCACCCACGGCGAACTCTAGAGGTCTTCTTGACGTGTCGGCCCAACTTTTCTGTCTGTCTTGAGCTGCCTTCATATGCATCCTGATTGTATTCACCTTCTCGACTGTCTGTACCACCAAATCTGGTCCTAGCAATATTCGTTCACCAACATCATCCCAACAAACAGGTGAACGGCACTTACGACCATTCAACGCTTCAAACGGAGCCATCTGAAAAGTCGCTTGGAAACTATTGTTGTACGAAAACTCCACCAGGTGTAGATGATCCTCCCAAGAACCTTTGAAGTCCAACATGCAAGCCCTCAACATATCTTCAAGGGTCTGGATCGTTCTCTCCGATTGTCCATCAGTCTGAGGATGATAAGCTGTGCTAAACTTCAATCGAGTCCCCAAACTTTCTTGTAAACTCCTCCAGAAGTGCGACAAGAACCGAGTGTCCCGATCGGACACGATGCTTACCGGTACTCCATGCAGTCTTACAATCTCCTGCATGTACCGCTCTGCCAAAGTCTCTGTCGATTGACCAACCCGAAAAGGAATAAAGTGAGCTGCCTTGGTCAACCGATCAACAATCACCCATACTGCATTGTTGCCCTTTGGACTCCGCGGTAAAGCCGTCACGAAATCCATGGTTATATGTTCCCACTTCCACTGAGGGATCGGAAGTGGTTGCAACAAACCAGCAACCCTTTGGTGTTCGGCCTTGACTTGCTGACATACCAAGCACTTAGCCACGAAGCGAGCAATCTCCCGTTTCATATCTTCCCACCAGAAGTGCTGTCGAATATCTCGGTACATCTTTGTCCCTCCTGGATGTACAGAGTAAGCTGAACTGTGTGCCTCCCTCATGAGCTCTTTCACGTACATCCCCCTTTGGCACACACACACGGCTACCATACCTCAACGAACCATCTTCGTGGGTCAGTACATCGGTTCGTAGTCCGGCTTCAACCTGCTCTCGAAACTTTTGCAGTCTAGGATCCTGCAATTGTGCTGCTTTAATCTTCTCAACTAAGGACGACTGTACCTGCAACTGCATCAACTGTCCCGTAGCATGTGGTAGCACAACCTCCAAGTCAAATCTCTGAAAATCCGCAATGATCTCCCTTTGTGCGGTCAATACCTGAATTGCTGGTAACCGACTTAGCGCATCCGTCACGACGTTAACTTTTCCCGGATGGTACTTAAGATCAAGGTCGTAGTCGGCCATCAGCTCCAACCATCTGCGTTGCCTCATGTTCAACTCCTTCTGAGTGAACACATACTTCAAACTCTTGTGATCTGTGAAGACTTCGACTCTCTCGCCAAAAAGGTATTGTCTCCAAATTTTCAAAACGAAGATCACGGCCGCAAGCTCCAAGTCATGAGTCGGATAATTCTTCTCGTGAGTCTTCAGTTGTCTCGATGCGTAAGCGACGACTTTCCCATTCTGCATCAAAACACATCCCAATCCTTTTTCCAGATGCGTCGCTGTGAATCACCAGTCCTCCGGAATCATCCGGTACGGTTAGGATAGGGACGGTTAACAACTTCTGCTTCAACGTCTCGAAGGCCAATGCACATCCCTCCGTCCAAACAAACGGTACCTCCTTGCGCGTAAGCTTGGTTAACGGCTCAGCTAAACGAGCGAAGTTCTCCACAAATCTTCTGTAGTATCCGGCGAGTCCAAGAAAACTTCTTATCTCCGCAACATTCTTTGGAGTTGGCCAATCTCGAACTGCTGCAATCTTCTCGGGATCAACGGCGATTCCATCGCCCGACACGACATGCCCCAGAAACTTTACTTCTTCCAGCCAGAATTCGCACTTACTCATCTTCGCAAACAATTTCTCTTGTCTCAGCGTCTGCAGTGCGATCCTTAAATGCTCAGCGTGCTCCTCCGGACTCTTCGAGTATACCAGAATATCATCAATGAATACCACAATAAACTGGTCTAAGAATGGTGAAAAGACCCGGTTCATCAAATCCATGAATATTACTGGCGCATTAGTCACTCCGAAGGGCATCACCAAATACTCGAAATGTCCATATCGAGTTCGAAACGCCGTCTTGCAAATGTCTTCTGCTTTCACTCGGACCTGATGACATCCTGATCGCAAGTCCAGTTTCAAGAATACCCTCGCGCCACTAAGCTGCTCAAAAAGTTCTCCAATGCGAGGGATCGGGTACTTGTTCTTAATAGTCACCCGATTCAATTCTCGATAATCAATGCACATCCTTCTCGTGCCATCCTACTTCTTTACTAAAAGAACTGGAGCTCCCCAAGGTGAGTTGCTGCTTCGAATCCATCCCTTCTCGAGTAATTCACCAACTTGTTTCTTAACTTCTTCCAATTCCACCGGTGCCACCAGAAATAAGATTTTGATACTGGCGCTGCACCAGAAATAAGGTCAATCGCAAACTCCACGACTCGCTTCGGCGGTAAGCCTGATATATCTTCAAACACATCCATAAAGTCACAAACAACTGCCGGTTCTTCATTACTATCCGCTTCCATTGTCGTAAGAACACTGTTTGTCGGCCTAGCCCTAAACTCGACTGGCCCGACAGAGCTGCTTCCTCCAATGAAAGTAAACTCAGGGTGTCCGGGAATCTGGAAAATTACTTTCCTTGCCCTACAATCAATGTGTGCGTGGAAAGTGCCAAGAAAATCCATTCCCAAGACTACTTCATAACTGCCCGTATCTATCACCAAGAAATCTGCAAAAAGCTCCCGTCCGCAAACAACAACTGTACAATCTTTACATTCCTTACTAGCTATGATTTTCCCATTCCCAGTGTGTATGTCCCAGAAACTAGACAGGGTCGTGCAGGTAATCGAGTGTGTAGTTATAAATTTGGATGACATAAAGCAGTGGGATACTCCGGAATCAAATAATGCCAATGCGGGAAAACCATGAACGAGTAAAGTACCTGAAACCACTTCTCCTGATGCCTTAGCTTCCTCAGCTGTCAACGTGAACGCTCGAGCCTGATTTGGTCCTTGAGTCAGCTGTTTCTGCCTTGGAACGGTCTCTGCGGAGGCTTCTGTATATCATCTCTCGTGCGAAACTTCGACGGACAGGCACCAACTGCGTGATCGGCTGCCCCACAAACCAGACAAAGTCCCAGTCTTCTTCTACACTCCTTATGCACGTGCCCAGGTAAGTGGCAGTAGGCACAGGTCACGCTCTTCCTTCGGTCAACGATCACAGGCTTCTTCATGGGTGCTACGCCTCGACGGTCCACTGGAATACCTCTGCGCCCATGATCTCGGTTAGGTACAAATGCGGGCTTCCTGGCCGCAACTGCTGTCTGGTGAGGGTTCCCTTTCGATCCTGATAAACTCTGTTGCTCTCTGGCTGCCGTAAGAACCTGCGAGAAAGTGGTCAAACCCAGGGAGACAATCTGCCTTTGGATGTCCACATCCAAACTGCGCAAGAACCTTCGCGCCCTGTCTGCCTCCTTGGCGACTAAGGGTCCAGCGAAGCGGCTGAGTCTCGTCCATTCCGCTGCATGTACATCCACAGCTGCTCCATTTTGTCTCAGCCCAATAAATTTCTCCTCCATTTCCTCCAGTGCAGTCCGCGGGAAGAACTTTTCCAAGAAACTTTTAGAGAAAACCGCCCAACTGATTGGCTTGGGCAAGCGGGTCTCCTCGACAAGCCACCACTCTCGGGCGTAATCCACCAGCTGAATGCGCACCACATAAACTCTCTTGTCTTCTGGGATCTGTGCCGCAATCAGTAAATTCTCCGTGTCTACTAGCCACTGCTCGGCTGGTAACGGCTCCTCCAGACCAGTGAAAGTAGTAGGACCCAATCGTCTGAAATCTGCCACGGTCCCTACTCGGTCAACTGGCTTCGCTACAGCGGTGTTTACAGACTGCTGAATAGCCTGCAAACCCTCCTGAAATGAATCTGCTTGCTGCTGGATCAGCTCAGTTTGCCTCTTCTGATTTTCCAACATCCCACGTATCACTCCTAACATGGCGGCTTCATCCACAACGCCTCTGATACGTCTTGAAATTCTTATCTGCCATGGTCCTGAAATCAAAACAAATAACATTAGCATGATGATAGATTCAATATATGAATCAAGGCTAGAACTCCAAGATATTTAAATAGAGTACTGTATTGTAGCTATGCCGCGGTATCATAGCCGCAATTACTTAACTCCACCCAAGTCGCCTAAGTCCTAGAGATAACAAGAAGTTAGGTTTTTGAGTTGACAAATGCAAAGTAAGTTTGCATGTCGACATGATCCGGAAGAATGATTCAAGGATGGTAAAACGGTCAAGGTGGCAGGACATGTTTCCTAAACACGGGTATTCTGATTCGTGTATTGGGTACAATACCCAACTATAAAAGAATCAACCCGACTATCCTATGGCTTTGATACCAAAAGAACCATGTCACGCCCCACTTCCCAGAGTACGCAAGATTGGGCACGTGACATAGCCAACCATGCTACCTGTGGGTAGGAAATATCCATCCACAGTCACATTACGGTTGTAGAGATATCAAGAACAAATAATAAACTAATCTAATACATGTCCAAATCCATAATAACAAGAATCAATAAACAATAAGTGCGGAAGTAAATGATCCAATACAATAAATAAACAGTACGTCCCATAATGCGGGCTCACGTCTGGAAATGAAATGAAATAAATAAACTAAACCCTAAGAAACTCACAGTTCAGCCTGCTGGCTGAAGTACTCCTGCTCGGTCGTCGATAGTGGTAAGGAATCTGGGCCATGCAAAACCCAGACGTCAGCGCGTCATGTCAACCAAATAATATAATATAAACATGGTAATACGCAATGCAGGTATGAACATGAATAAAGTCGTACTAAGAAATAACAGAGCAGGGCAATGTGCAGTGGTGACTAAACTGTCCTATCAGGTTTCTACTCTATAGTCTTTTAAATCAATTGATGACTCGTCGATGTAACTCAATAGTATCCCGTGCGTGCCCGGGACCACGGTCAAGGATCTCAGGGCTGAATCCGAGACGTGCCGCTAGGCAGTAAAGTAGGTAGTAGGATGGACGAGTGATGTCAGCATCATCACTCCCGGACTGGCCAAGCCCGTAAGACTGATCAGAACATGTATCGAACTGTTGAGTTACAAGTCGGTTTCACCTTTGATTTCCCCATACCCCCAAGTTATGTATGTCTGGTCAGGTATTCAGTAGTCCAGGATTAATGCCAACACAGAATCAGGTAAAAACAGGTATGTCTGGATAGACAGCAGGAATGGTCCATGAGGACCCCAAGTCAGGTTGTAGTCCAATAGGTTGAGTCAGTATGTATAGGGTGTCATGTCCGGGTATCAGTACATGTGTCAGGTGTATCAAGATCGGGTCAATATGTAATGCAATCAAATGTACGCTTATAACAGGTATAGTAACGAATAAGGAACAACAGCAGGAACAGTAAATAACAATATTATTCCATGTAAACACAGTGATGCTTTGTATTCTCTTATTAACAGGTTCGAGCACCCTTGGGGTGCAATAATCACAGTGTAGCGCAATATTAATAACAGCAGGCAATAAAGATATAAGTGTGCGACTATTATCCTCTAAATAGTAAAATGATTAGCAGGTAGTTGTTATTAAGGTTACGGTGGCAAAATACGATTTAGGTGGCAGTATTATAATGTACATCATATTTCGTCCAATGAGACAAGTAGCAATACTTAGTTAATATAGCAAGTTTGTGAGTCAAACATTTAATTAGTTTAAGGTAGCATGTAGCAAGAAATCTTGCCTCGACGGTTTCGCAAACCGGAAAACACGAATGCACTGTCGGCAGAAAACACGAGACGGGTGCACGGACTACAGATCGAGTCCCAACAGCGAACAGCGGGACCACACGGACCAGGGTACTTAGCTGGAGCGTCGGGTCCAAACGACGGCACGGCCGGATTCCGGCAAAAGTCATCGGCAACGAAGTTAGCAACACGATACGTAATAAGATTAGCGGAGGGAGGGGGGATTTCGCACAAAAGGAAAGATAAGGGATGCTTACAGGGGATAACCCGGGGAAACCACGACAGGTTTGCCGACGAGAGGGCGCCGGCGAGGAACAGGGAACACGAAAACTCCGGCCAAAGGTTGCTGGACCCGGTGGCGCTGCGACAAGGGGATGCAATGGTCTGGTCTGGGTTGCAGGAGGGAGAGGAGGTGGTCGGTGGTGCGCTGGCGACGACGACGATGATCGACGGCAAGTTTCCCGGCGACCTGGGGTTGTGTGATGGGGTCGGCTCGGGTTCTGTGGTGGTCCGGCGAAAGGAGGAGGAAGACGACGACGAGGTCGGGACGAGGGTGAAGAGAGGGAGTCCCTGGCGTCGTCGGCGATGGGAGGCGGCGGCGACGGCGAGATCTGCGGCCGGTGTGGCGTCGGGGTTGGGTGCAGGCGCGGAAAGAGAACGGAGGAAGGAGGAGTGCGCGGTCGAGGTTGCGGAGGCAGGGTGATGGCGGTGGTGGTCTCGTCGGCGCGGTGACTGCGGCGGCGACGGGATGGCTAGGGTTAGGGTTTCGTGGGTTTCTCGTGGGGTTTAGGTTGAGGACGAGGAACAGGAATATAAATAGAGAGAGAGAGAGTTAGTTAGAGAGAGAGAGAGAAAGAGAATAGAGAGAGATAGAGAGAGACGGTTGATGGGGGGCCCACGAGGGTAAAGCCCTCGTGATGATTGGCTGGGGAAATTTTTTGGGTTTAGATTTTAAAAGATTTAAATAATTTAACGGTTAAAGAAGATTATAATCGTATATATTTTAGTTTTATGATATTTAATTAAATGGGCATTTTCGGCGCTAAATGAAACATTTCCAAATCGCGCCCGGGTTGCGCCCAAATGTTTCAAATTCAAATTGTAGGATTGTAAGCGAGTTCCAAATTTTGAAAAGAGGTGTTTAATGATTAAAATGCATGCCCCCAAGTCGGACACTTGCACGCGCACGTAGTCGTCCAAACATGCCCGTTTCACCGAACGGGACGGAATCTCGACACGCGGACGCTACCACGCGATTAGTGGCGACGAGTAGGCCAACATGGATATTTTTAATTTCATTTTAGGTGTTAAAATTTGTTATGTGCCAAAATGACTTAACCGGTTAAAATTTAGCAATACGCACCAAACCATCAGGATAATCGAAATGAGCAATGTATAACACTCAACTAATACCAGAAACAGTACTATTAGGGTCGGGTGTTACAACAGGGGACTTACATACATCAACATCTATCAGTTCCAAGAGTTCATTAACTCTTTCTCTGTTTCCAATAAATAGGGCTATGGTCATCTTATCTCTGTGACATGACTGGCAAGTTTCACAAGATGTAAATTCAAACTGATTTAAATATGCATCTACATGTAACTTCAGCTAGTCGGGTCGCATTGATATGACCTAGTCTACAATGCCTCAAGAAGAATTCGTTCATTTCTGAACTGTTCCTCTTGTGTGTGTTCCATATACTAAGAACTGTAGTTTGATTTAGAACATCAATGCTTTTAGATAACGTGCCTGAACCGATCAACTTTTGAAATAGGAAATGTTCAAAACATTATCCAACAATACAAAATTTTATCATTTCTTTACTAATAAAGAGAGTGATATGATTTTGTATATCAGGTTCGGTATCTAATAACATTCGTTCAGAATCATTGTATTGTAATACAGGGTGACATTAACCAACAGACTTGGCTGCAACACTTGCCCCGTTTTTTGCCTCATGAAACTTATCACCTGTTCTCAGTTTTTCTACCCTTTTGTAACCCTATGTAACAGATTACATATCTAGGATCCTGATCCGGTATCATATACCAAGGATGCGGAGGATACTGAGAAACAATTCTGTATAATGAACACACCCGAAGATGATGCATCTCATGCACTTTCTTCGTTTGGGCGGCACGGGAATTCTGGTATTCCCCAATTTCCTGCTCTGTCTTATAACAATTATAAGTTGGAGCGGGACCAACGTTCCCCAGCTCAGTATAACAAGCGGGTTTGGTCAATATTCCGTGTTATTATCTTGATTAAGGCGTGATATGGTCGCTACCCGGAGAGAGAGAAGAAAACACTCAGCGTGCGCTCTTACAAGAATAGATTGGTTATTATTTTATCTAATCAGGATGGCTCCCACTGCTTTTTATCAAATCTTCCTTCAAACCCTAAAAGGAAAGACCAGCCGGGATTAATTACACACTACAAGTTCGCCAATCTTTCAGCCAGGCCAGTGTCGGTACTTTGAGGGAGGTCCCCCGTGCTTTCGCACGAACCTAATTAATGTAAACCTCGTTTTCCCAGATGCGTAACCTCGTTGACACCTTTCTTGTAACGACCGTGAACCTTAGATACGTAATAAAAATAATTTATAATTTTTCTCGATGTCAAATCAATTATTTTACTTCTTATATTAGTAGAAAACACTTTAAAAATATTTTTCCATGTTTAAAATAAACTAATATGATTTTTAGGAATTTTTGGGAATTTTTAAGAATTTAAATGTTTTTTTTATCGAAGGGAATTTTTTTATATAACCGATAAGAAGATCTATTTTAGACCAAATTTGGTTGCAAAACATATAAAATATCAAAATACATTTTATATAATTTTTTCAGATTTTAAAATATTTTTTTCTTTTTTTAAATAATTTTTAGAAACAAACAAATAATTTTTAAGTTTTACACAATTTTAAATAAAATCTTTTATAATGGAAGCACGATATGTCATGGACATCGATCGTTTATCTAAACTGACTTTGTGGTGTCTAGGCTAGGCAAGTGAGCTTGGGTAACTTTAAAAGGCCCGCCTCACGATTCGTGAGCGGATCCCTCCCTCCTCACTTGTACTTACCTGGCCACAATTGGCGGTGAAGAGACGATTTGAGGCTTCTAATGACTCATCGTTTAGACCTTAGAAATAGGCTAGTTGGCTTATGAAACCCTAACAACTAAAATACGGAAAACTATACTCTTTTACAAATAAATACCATATATTATGAAATTAGGATTTATTCACTAGAAATAATACATTGATAAAATATACATCTATGAAAACTCTAAAAACGATAAATAAATACTAAGTTTTATTTTGAAAATATATTAAAACTATTTTACATAAAACCCCCTCAAGTTTTATAAATTACCATAAGGACCCTAACAAATATAGAACTTCAAATTATCTTTCTTTTAGTCTGACTCGGGTTAGAGTCTGGCTATTTCTGACTTGAATATAATTCAAGTACAATCTACAATATTCCGATTCAACATAAATCCCTATATTCCATATATTATATTCCAGGCTTAACAAGAAAAGAAAAGATTTACATATTAAATGAACTACCATTACAATTCAAATCAATATTCCACATGAATCCATGAATCCATTATTCCATATATTCAATCTATCAATCTATACAAATTGACTGAACCGAACCATGGATATACATTCCATTTACATGGCTCTCCAGATATTCCATTTACATGATTATACAGTTACATCCATTTACTGATATCATGGTTTTGGTCAGTCATCCAACTATACAATTTATACAATACAATAATATGATTCAAGTACAATCTACAATATTACAAATCAACATGAATCCATTATTCCATATATTCAATCTATCAATCTATACAACTTGACCGAACCGAACCATGGATATACATTCCATTTACATGATTCTCCAGATATTCCATTTACATGATTATACAGTTACATCCATTTACTGATATCATGGTTTCGGTAAAGTCATCCAAATATACAATACAACAATACAATCAAAACACTACGGGGTTTTAAGGGGTAGACTGGTACGGAATATGTTAAAGGTGGCACGAGGTGGTCACTTAAGACGTAATTACATCCATGCCGTTGTTCCGTGGTATTATCGACGGAACCTTATACTTCCATTTGCCCTAGTCTCTAGCATATAGAGACTCCTCTCGTATACACTGGCATCTTCTGTACCAAGCTACAAACAACAGCGTTAATACAACATTATAACAATATACTCTCTCTTTTCTGTGTATTCCATTCACAACATGCAACATGAATCCATCTATCCAAGCTACAAACAACTACGTCCACATAACAATCAAACATTATAATAGATATATTTCCTTCCTGTCTATTCTATTCTCCCTCTTTCTTTGAGACTTACCGAGCGATTGTTCGCTGACGGCATTCCTATTTCTATTCTTTCTTTGGAATGTCGTCAGGAGGGCCCGACTCTAAGGATGGCCCGACTCTAAGGAGCACGAGACTAACCAGGAGCATTTGGAGCAGACCACTGAGCAGCACGATCACTAGGCTTCACTTGTACATTTTCTTTTCCTTTTATTTCAGTTATGCCATTGTTTAGGCATCGCTTTCCATTCCATGTATTTACTTTTCCATGTACTGTAAAAGAATGTTAATGAATAAAGTTGCTGATATATTTTTTTTCTTGTGCATTTTATTTATATTGCTTAGACACGCTTAGCGTATTTACTTCGGAGTAAATACGTAGCGGGCCTCGCCGCGTCCCCTTGCCCGTACACCGGGAAGCGGGGTGTGACATTTCTAGACACCTACTTGATCGGCTAATTGTAAGTTGCAAAACTCTCCCAGGAGTAACTCTTACTCGCAGCGGGTATCGGGATCCAACTATCTCATAGAAGGTATGCAATCTCATTGCAAATTTCAACACTTGAAATTCCC
This sequence comes from Agapanthus africanus, assembly GCA_030015575.1. NCBI lineage: Eukaryota > Viridiplantae > Streptophyta > Magnoliopsida > Asparagales > Amaryllidaceae > Agapanthus > Agapanthus africanus. Next base: position 779,914,787 of record CM057341.1, read on the forward strand.
GATAATATTTTGTCCCAAACGATCTATGACCTTAACAAGGTCAACAAACCATAGACCGCAAGTCAAGTTCAACCCGTCATTTCTTGATTGAATCAAACCCACCCGCACGACCCTTGACAAGGTCAACAAGGCCGCACGACTACCCTAACCCAATCTGCATCATATGCATAAGCAGATAAATACTGGTTAGCTACCGCACACTGCGCCTTGACAAGGTCAACAAACGCAGCACGAATACTAAACAGGATTTATCTGAAATGACGGAGGGCTACGACAGGTTTTTCTGAAAACCTATTGCGTAATGAACTTGATATCGCTGTAGGATCGAATGATTTTAAAAATGGAGTGCTTTTGAGGCTTTTCTAGTTTTGCTAAACGAGTTACTCCCGGTGAAGGGATCGTCGGTCCTTTCCTCGTCGAATGAGGTGCGGGATATATCATATATATTGCTGTGCAAAGCAAAAACTCTTAAAAGCAATCAAAAGACAAACCGAGTGTGTAGCATCTGCCAGTTATTGCTAAAGGAGTCACTCCCGGTGAAGGGATCTCGGTCCTTTCCTTATCGAATAAGGTGCAGGATATATCATATATACCGCTGTGCAAAGCAAGAACTGTAGCTACCTGTTTTATTTTGAAATTCGATTCTACAACATCTTAGGTTTCTTTTATTTCATTAATCATATTAATGAAGTCTCATCATTTAAGTTACCTAAACATCACAGATAAATACGACGTACACTTATGCCATCCGCATTCGCCTCGATGTCCCCTCGTGCACCGTTAGGTTAGGTAACTAACGACAGAGCGGGGCAGGGCTAGCACGGGTGTAAAACATAAGTAACGTCTATATAATATATCATATATACTATATACTATATCTATCACAGAACATCACATGATCACATCACAGATATCGCAGCAGAAGAAACATATAAAATATTGGATATACTAGGACGTCCGTGTTTTCAATACGAGCCAGTATAAAACACGGATTCCACGGTCGTGATGAATAGCCAAACCCACACCCCTAGACCCCTACGAGAGCGGCAAGCAACCCTACCAATTCTAGAGTTAGGAGACCCGGACTCGACTCCTCGAGTTGGTCTCCCACTGGACTCCAGAACCCGGTTACTTGTGCTCCCCTCCTTGGGTCTATACTAGTGCGGAAAAGTAAATAATATACAAAAGGTGACATCTTCCGCAACCTGGAAGTGCCCCAATAAAAGAATATTACATACAAGTTTTTACATGAATGAAAATGAAAAACACTCATCTCACATAAAAACCCCCGGCTATTCGAACACGACGATCCAATATAACATATCCAGCAACACATAACATCACATGTCATCAACGTAAGTAAATATGCGCATCCCAATTGTCGTTGACATATAGCAACGAAACCGGCGATATCACATATTATACTTACGGTCACAGAAAAGAAAGTGTAAAACTACAACAGTTGGAATCCGCAACCTTCTTTAGACATCGCATGCCTAATCAAATGAATTACTTAGACATCGCATGCCTAACAATTATAAACCCCGCATTTCAGTCTCATTATCGAAAACTCTTTTCAATATCAAGTCGGGCAATTCAACAGGATTCCCGACAATTTGATTGAATGCTTGTCGCAAACTTTAGTAGACGGCCGCACCCCCGACGCCATCGACGAAGTGTACCAAGGCGGAACACCGCTACCGCGAGCGCCCGAACGGATGCTTTCGGCGACGGGGTTCTCCTACAGTCACTTGGTCGGGGCTATGGAGTGTAGTTGTCTATTAAGTTTATCCGGCGAGTATCCGCGTACGCTACGTGATTGCGACGGACTTTTGATCGCATCAAAATTCCGTGGCAACCGATCAAGTGAGACTAAACTGCTAGTTTATAACATTCATTCAGTTATCTCATAACTACTTGTGAATTCCAATTATTGTATCACATTCCAGATAAACAGAAAATGTTAAACTTTCCGATCGAACATTCAAACACCCAAGTTTTCCCGATACAGATCAACACATGAAACAAGTCTAAAAACATTCAGTTCGTGCCTCAGTACCAACGGTCCAGCCGTAGAAGGGTCAAGCCAACGCCTCACATGTGGCACGCCGTACTGCCCCAAACCCGAAGGTTCAAAGGGCAGTTCAAGACGGTCACATAATCGAGTTAAGGTTTGTTGTCTTCTAGAGGGACCATCGCGTTACTTGCACTACTTAGAACGTCCTTAAACCACAGAAAAATCCAACACTTGGAAATTTTCCGGCAGGGGAAAAGTTGGGTATTTATATCCGGTCGAACTTTTTAACATATTCAAAAATTATCCGGAATCCACATAGACAAAATCTGATAATCCGATCGAAATATCGAATCCCCAATAGAACCAAAAAATTTCAACTCTTGAATAAATATTAAAAATTCCCAGGAAAACCAGCACTGCAAAGTAGGAGTTACTGTGCAAAATTCAATGCATGAAGAGACTAAAGGGCCGCGGAACCGCCGCATTAGCATGCTAATGCCGCGGTTCCGCCGCGCTTTGGTGGACTTAGGAGTACGGGCTTCACAGTAATTCTTAGAAACTCCTGCTGATTTTTCTGCATATTTTTAATACTCAAAAATCCACAATTTTCAAAAATGCACATAGAGCAATTTTCGGGTTAAGGTTTCGGCTCGATCAGACTTCTAACTCCGTCTACGCATCGCCTAAGGCTCTAGCTAGGCTCTGATACCACTGTAGGGTTTCTAGGCACTCTCAAGAGTTCTCACAAGGCATCAACCATGCCAATTTCAAAAATACGGTGCCGAGAAACCCTAATACGGATCGTTGGCTAGAAGTTTAGGCGATAAAATGAAACTAGTTAACAACTTAACTACGAGTAGACGGAAAATACAACCTTTGTAGATCCGGTCCTCCACCTCCACGGCTCCGTGATGAAGTCTCCTCGCTGTCCAAATCGAAACCCGGGCTCAAGCGTCGGCTTCATCGGAGAAATGGGCGGGCAAGGTCGTCGGCTTCGTGCCGAAGATGATCTACGTCGAGGCATCACAAGATCAAGCTCCCACTTCACCAAGTCTTGAAACTTGTGAAGAAAACACACTCTACTACTTGGCAAGAGGTAGAGGATGAAGAAATAGGAAGTGGGTTCACTTTAAAATTGGATTTCTTACTCATTTTCTCAAGTTGCCATTGATGGAGGCAAGCTTCTTCATGTGAAGAAGAAGAAGAAGAAGATGATGATATGATAAAAGTATTTTATAAAATGAAAATAATAAGAATACTTATCATATACCAACCATGGTTATGTGTAGAGAGTTGACTAAGGTTAGATGAATGGTTAGGGTTAAGGATAAAGACAAAGTGGTCACTTTGGTCAAACCTTCATGAAGGTTCAAGATGCAAACAAAGAAAGCCACCATTTTGTTTTCTTATCCCATTTCTTTTAATCCAATTAAAAGATAAATGAATGAATAACAAAATAAAAACCCTAACCATTTATTTAACCAAGGTTTAATTCTTTACACAAACCCTAGCAAACATGTATCATCAAACATGATACATCCAAGTGCACAAAAGTATATCACATATACAATGTGCACACCAAGTGAGAAAATCCATTTAAAATGAACCGATACTAGTTAATGCAAAGTAATATATCAAATATATAATTATGCATTAAATCATTAAATCAACACTTGATTTAATGATCCGGTCATATCGCATATAACCGACTAATATCAACAGTAACAACTTATCGAATCAACACTTGATCCGATAATCCGGCTATATCGCATATAACCGATCAATGTCACAAATCGCGAGAATCGAATACAGTATCACATACTGGTATCATTCTCGGTCCCGCACATATCTCATATGCGCTCCTATTTCGTTTTGCTTGAGCCAGAAAACCTCTGTGTAGGACTCTAAAGACTCGTCAATACGCCGGCAGCAGGTGATGATCATATCAAACACCCACAAGCCGCAAGCGGTCTGCTAAACGTAACGGCCACCCGGGTATTGAGCGATCAGAAGATCGACGAGCAAGCCCGCTCACACACCTGTGAATCCAACCAGTAACACTTACCGTACAGTCCGGTCTCGTCGTCTGATATGTCGCATATCTCGCCTAGGGATGGTAAACGTCAGACCCCAATAGCTCGATAAGTCGTGTCGATATGAGGTCTATAACAATTCGAGAAACTACTGGTAACACTTACCAGTAAATCTCAGCAACCCTGGCCAGGGATTTCCGGTTATAGCCAATCGAACACAGCGCAACATCAACTCCCTATACCGGGAGAGACGAATCCCCTCCTATCGCTCATTGCCTCCATGTGATTCGGGACTGTACCCAAAAACCACCGTTTTGCACGCCCTCTTGGACGTGGTAAGATGGAAATCAAAGCACAGTGGGAACCACACAAGACTCTATGACGATCTCGGGTCAACAGACTACTCTGTACCAGTGTCACCAGAGAACTGCCATCTGACGTAAGGTATAATACCATCTGAGAGTTCTCGGCGAGTCCGTCCAGTGTACCCAGTCTCCACTGAGCACCCGTATATCATCTCCGATGTCAAACACCAATGGATATGGGATCATCCATCGCCCATCTGTATGGATCGAGAAGGTATACGCTAGTCTACTCTGGTATATCGATGCCCCGTCTCGATACACCCATGACTAGGGACTTTGAAGGATGTACTTATGGACTACCATGTCCCCACTAGTATAATCCGCATCATAGTCCAGATAGTCAAGTACACATCCTAAGGGCTTTACCAACATGTAACAGAGAGACAATCAATGTACACGTTAAGGTAAAGAGTAACCAGATAGCATACTATCATGTCGAGCAAGAAAGTTCTTCTTATATATGTCCAAGCATCCACTACAATATACATCCAATGTACAGTAATGGCCTCTAGGGCATACATACAACTAACAATCTCCCACTTGCACTAGGGCCATCTGATAGCAGTGGTTGTAGTATCTCATACTCAACCATCCCCTAATAGTCTCTCTCTGGGAATGGGCCTTCGTGAGTGGATCCGCCGTGTTGTCCTCTGAGTCTACTCTCCTGACCTCGATCCCCTGGAGATCAACCATCTCCACGATCAGGTGATACTGCCTTAGAATATGTCTGGATCACTGATGGGACCTGCGTTCCTTGGCATAAGCCACAACTCCATTGTTTCACAATGGTAGGAACGTAGTTCATCTCATGAACCTGTATACACCCAAACATCCTCTTTGGTAGCATCTTAAGTAGCGATGTATCCAGCCTTTATCGTCTAGTGTGCCACGGTATCTAGCTTGGAACTCTTCCAACATACCGTCCCTTTACCAAGGGTAAAGACAATGCCTGTGACTGACATTCAGTCGTTCTTATCACTCTGGAACACTTCCAGTGATTCTTCCCAAGATCAATTGATACCTTCTCACTACATCTAGTGAGTTTCCTAACATCCATTTAGATCTATCTCATAGATCCAAAACCCAGGATTTAGCAGGTATCACTTTGATCCTATGTGGAGAATCATTGTGATAAGCGGAGATTGATCGAGCGTAGCATAGGAAACTCCTTTCCTATCAAGAGTATGTCATCCACGTACTCTACGAGGATCGTCACCATACTTCCTACTACCTTTTTGTTTATACAAGGTTCATCTACCATTTTGATGATGTCAACTTCTTTGACTAATCCATCAAAACAGATGTTCCAACTCCGCGATGCCTGTTTTATCCTATAAAGCATCTTGCACACGTTTCCGCTGCTCCCACTGTCTACGAGGCCCTCTGGCTGTGTACTTATAGACGCACTCTTCTAAAACATCATTTAGAAAAGAAGTCATGACACCCAACCATCAGATATCGTAGTCATGGTATGTAGCCGTGGTAAGTAGGATCTGGATGGACTTAAGCATAGATACTTAGAAAAGGTTTCAACATAATCCACACCTGGTCAATGATGCAAACCTTTAACAAGTCTAGCTTTGAAAGTCTCAACCTTTCCAAGTACACCAAGTAATCTTCTCAAGATATACTTGCTCCTGATGGGGATTTAACCCTTCAGATATAGCAACCAAAGTCCATACTTTGTTGTTGTACATGGATTCTATCTCAGATCACTAAACATCCAGCCATTCTTACAGAGTCTTACTTCTGATGGCCAGCTCGAATCAAAAGACAAACCGAGTGTGTAGCATCAACCAGTTATTGCTAAAGGAGTCACTCCCGGTGAAGGGATCTCGGTCCTTTCCTTATCGAATAAGGTGCAGGATATATCATATATACCGCTGTGCAAAGCAAGAACTGTAGCTACCTGTTTTATTTTTGAAATTCGATTCTACAACATCTTAGGTTTCTTTTATTTCATTAATCTCATTAATGAAGTCCCATCATATAAGTACCTAAACATCACAGATAAATACGACGTACACTTATGCCATCCGCATTCGCCTCGATGTCCCCTCGTGCACCGTTAGGTTAGGTAACTAACGACAGAGCGGGGCAGGGCTAGCACGGGTGTAAAACATAAGTAACGTCTATATAATATATCATATATACTATATACTGTATCTATCACAGAACATCACATGATCACATTACAGATATCGCAGCAGAAGAAACATATGAAATATTGGATATACTAGGACGTCCGTGTTTTCAATACGAGCCAGTATAAAACACGGATTCTACGGTCGCGATGAATAGCCAAACCCACACCCCTAGACCCTTACGAGAGCGGCAAGCAACCCTACCAATTCTAGGGTTAGGAGACCCGGACTCGACTCCTCGAGTTGCACTCCCACTGGACCCCAGAACCCGGTTACTTGTGCTCCCCTCCTTGGGTCTATCCTAGTGTGGAAAAGTAAATAATATACAAAGGGTGACATCTTCCGCAACCTTTAAGTGCCCCAATAAAAGAATATTACATACAAGTTTTTACATGAATGAAAATGAAAAAACACTCATCTCACATAAAAAAACCCCGGCTATTCAAACACGACGATCCAATATAACATATCCAGCAACACATAACATCACATATCATCAACGTAAGTAAATATGCGCATCCCAATTGTCGTTGACATATAGCAACGAAACCGGCGACATCACATATTACACTTACGGTCACAGAAAAGAAAGTGTAAAACTACAACAGTTGGAATCCGCAACCTCCTCAGACATTGTATGCCTGACCAAATGAATTACTTAGACATCGCATGCCTAACAATTATAAACCCCGCATTTTAGTCTCAAAATCGAAAACACTTTTCAATATCAAGTCGGGCAATTCAACAAGATTCCCGACATCCTGATCGAATGCTCGTCGCAAACTTCAGTAGGCGGCCGCACCCCTGACGCCGTCGACGAAGTGCACCAAGACGGAACACCGCTGCCGCGAGCACCCGAACGAATACTTTCGGCGACGGGGTTCTCCTACAGTCACTTGGTCGGGGCTATGGGGTGAGGCTGTCTATTAAGTTTACCCGGCGAGTATCCGCGTACGCTACGTGATTGCGACGGACTTTTGATCACATCAAAATTCCGTGGCAACCGATCAAGTGAGACTAAAGTGCTATGTTTATAACATTCATTTAGTTATCACATTACTTTTGTGAATTCCAATTGTTGTATCACATTCCGGATAAACAGAAAATGTTAAACTTTCCGATTGAACATTCGAACACCCAAGTTTTCCCGAAACAGATCAACACATGAAAACAAGTTTAAAAACATCCAGTTCATGCCTCAGTACCAACGGTCCAGCCGTAGAAGGGTCAAGCCAACGCCTCACATGTGGCACGCCGTACTGCCCCAAACCCGAAGGTTCAAAGGGCAGTTCAAGACGGTCACATAATCGAGTTAAGGTTTGTTGTCTTCTAGAGGGACCATCGCGTTGCTTGCACTACTTAGAACGTCTTTAAACCACAGAAAAATCCAACACTTGGAAATTTCCCGACAGGGGAAATATTGGGTATTTATATCCGGTCGAACTTTTTAACATATTCTAAAATTTATCCGGAAAGCCAAATAGACAAAGTCTGATAATCCGATCGAATCATCGAACCCCCAAAACAACCCCAAAATACTCAACTCTTGAGTACAGATTAAAAATGCCCATAAAACTCAGCACCTGAAACCATGAGTTACTGTGCAAAACAGAAAGGCAACATCCATCATTTGGCCGCGGAACCGCCGCAGAAGCCAGGCTTCTGCCGCGATTCCGCCGCACCATGAACAGTTCATTGAAAAAATTTTGCACCGTAATTCTTAGATTTCCCTGCTGAATTTTTAAAGCATTTTTAATCTGGAAAAAACCCAGTTTTTGAAAAAAGTCCAGAGAGCATGAAATTTTAGGGTTTCGGGTTCGTTCGGGTTTCAAACTTCGTCTACGCATCGCCTAAGGCTCTAGCTAGGCTCTGATACCACTGTAGGGTTCCTAGGCACTCCCAAGAGGTCTCACAAGGCATCAACCATGCCAATTTCAAATATTACGGTGCCGAGAAACCCTAGACTATGGATCGTTAACTAGATTTTAGGCGAAACAATAAACTAGTTAACAACTTAACTACGAGTAGACGGAAAATACAACCTTTGTAGATCCGGTCCTCCACCTCCATAGCTCCGCAATGAAGTCTCCTCGCTGTCCAAATCAAATTCCGGGCTCTAGCGTCGGCTTCATCGGAAAAATGGGCGGGCTTGGTCGTCGGCTTCGATGCCGAAGATGATCTACGTCGAGGCATCACAAGATCAAGCTCCCACTTCACCGAGTCATGAAACTTGTGAAGAAAACACACTCTACTACTTGGCAAGAGGTAGAGGATGAAGAAATAGGAAGTGGGTTCACTGTAGAATTGGATTTCTCACTCTTTTCATCAAGTTGCCATTGATGGAGGCAAGCTTCTTCATGTGAAGAAGAAGAAGATGATGAATAATATGATGAGTATTTTCCAAAAAGGAAATAAAATGAATACTTATCATAATGTAACCATGGTCAAGTGTAGAGAATAGACTAGGGTTAAGTAGAATGGTTAGGGTTAAGCATGAGACAAAATGATGACTTAGTCAAAACTTCATGAAGCTTCAAATACAAACAAAGAAAGCCACCATTTTCCCCTTTTTCTTTTCCAAAATAAAATAAATGTAATAAATAAATAAATGAATAAATAAGCAAAACCCTAAACATAAATTTAACCATGGTTTAGTTCTTTACACTTAACCAAATGAGCATATATCATCAAACATGATACAAACATGTGCACAAAAGTATATCACATATACAATGTGCATATGCCGAGTGAGAAAATACATTTAAAATGAACCGACACTAGCTAATGCAAAGTAATATATCAAATATATAATTATGCATTAAATCATTAAATCAACACTTGATTTAACGATCCGGTCATATCGCATGTGACCGACTAATATCCAATGTATCGGCTTATCGAATCAACCCTTGATTCGATAACTAGGTTATATCGCATACAACCATATCGATACATTCATCGCGAGAATTGAATACGGTATCACATACACGCATTATTCTCGGTCCCGCACATATCTCATATGCGCTCCTATTTCGTTTCGCTTGAGCCAGGAAACCTCTGTGTAGGACTCTAAAGACTCGTCAATACGCCGGCAGCAGGTGATGATCATATCAAACACCCACAAGCCGCAAGCGGTCTGCTAAACGTAACGGCCACCCGGGTATTGAGCGATCAGAAGATCGACGAGCAAGCCCGCTCATACTCCTGTGAATCCAACCAGTAACACTTACCGTACAGTCCGGTCTGTTCGTCTGATATGTCGCATATCTTGCCTAGGGGTGGTAAACGTCAGACCCCAATAGCTCGATAAGTCGTGTCGATATGAGGTCTATAACAATTCGAGAAACTACTGGTAACACTTACCAGTAAATCTCAGCAACCCTGGCCAGGGATTTCCTGTTATAGCCAATCGAACACAGCGCAATATCAACCCCCTATACCGGGAGAGACGAATCCCCTCCTATCGCTCATTGCCTCCATGTGATTCGGGACTGTACCCAAAAACCACCGTTTTGCACGCTCTCTTGGACGTGGTACGATGGAAATCAAAGCACAGTGGGAACCACACAAGACTCTATGACGATCTCGGGTCAACAGACTACTCTGTACCAGTGTCACCAGAGAACTGCCATCTGACGTAAGGTATAATACCATCTGAGAGTTCTCGGCGAGTCCGTCCAGTGTACCCAGTCTCTACTGAGCACCCGTATATCATCTCTGATGTCAAACACCAATGGATATGGGATCATCCATCGCCCATCTGTATGGGTCGAGAAGGTACACGCTAGTCTACTCTGGTATATCGATGCCCCGTCTCGATACACCCACGACTAGGGACTTTGAAGGATGTACTTATGGACTACCATGTCCCCACTAGTATGATCCGCATCATAGTCCAGGTAGTCAAGTACACATCCTAAGGGCTTTACCAACATTTAACAGAGAGACAATCAGTATACACGTTAAGGTAAAGTGTAACCAGATAGCATACTATCATGTCGAGCAAGAAAGTCTCCCTATATATGTCCCAGCATCCACTACAATATACATCCAATGTACAGTAATGGCCTCTAGGGCATACATATAACTAACAGGGCCCTACCCACCAGACCGCAGTCCCCCCTTCCCGGGATGACGATGTCCGAAGAAGGACGGATGGCCATGCTCAGGTCCTCAATCACGCTCACCTCAGCGTCACCGAGCGCCGGTATGCCAACTCCGGCAACCACGGCACTCGCTCGGCGAATGATTTCATGACCCGCTGGGTGCCGTACAGCTCCACACCCTGATCTCAGGAGAGACTAGGCTGTCGCTCCAACACTCGCCGCGTGCTCACACCACCTGAGGAGATGTCGGTCAGTTCGCCTGCTTCCAGGCACAACCGACACCTCCACTCCCATCGAGGTCGCGCGTGCGGAGAACGTCGGGACTACTCAAGAAGAGCTACACCCGAGGATTTAAGAAATCTGATAGAGCGGAATCGAAGCCGCTCCATCGCGCCGACCCGAAGCGGGGTTAGCTACCACTCCGACCGTGCTGTCCTCAGGGTACCACCACCGGCTCACAACCCTCGAAAAGAAAATCAAAAGCATACATCGAGATGGCCAAAATTCCGGCGAAGAGGCCCGATATTCCGCCGATTCACTCACAAAACCCTTTACAGAAAAGCTGCTGGCCGAGCACGTCTCGTCCAAGAACAAGCCGTCCAAAGTGGCCATCTTCGATGGGAAATCCGACCCAAAAGACCACTTGGATGCATTTACGGCGGGCATGAGCTTCCAAGATAGCTCGGATGCGGCCCAATGCCGAGCTTTCCCCACTACGGTAATCCGGGTTGGCCGGGACTGGTTCCGGGGGCTTGCGCCGTGTTCTATCTCCACTTTTGACGAGCTGGCTACCCAATTCCTTGGCCATTTCGTCGAGAACCGACGGCAGAAGAAGACAGTCGACTACTTATTCACTGTCAAGAGCAGAGACAAGGATCCTTCAAAGGGTATATCACTCGCTTCTACAATGCTCTCCTGGAGGTACCCGAACACCGCGATGAAACGGTCATCACTGTGCTGAGGTCGGGTCTTAGACACAGAGTGGTTCTGCTCTTTAGCATTGGCGCAACCTAAGACCATGGCCGAAATGAAAGCATGGACCGAGCGAGAAGTCCAACTCGAGTCCGAGGTGAACTCCAACATGCCCGGAAGTGACCAAGCTGACCGGAAGAAGAGGGACAAGGAAGAGAAAAAGAAAGACGACCGTCTGAAACCTTACTCCCCGAGATTCCAGGAGTTCACTCCTCTAAACATTTTCCAGACTGAGCTACTGGGGGAAACTAAGGGTGAAGAATTCTTCAAGCTCCCGCCAGCTATCCGATGGACGGGCAAACGACTTCGAGGCCCGTATTGCGCCTATCATCGGACGCAAAGACATCCGACCGAGGATTGTAAACAGCTGTGCGATTACGTCGAGGAGCTAATCCGCTCCGGTCACTTGGCAAAATACCTGCGATATAAACGTCAAGCAGATAGGTGGCAAGCCGGTTAAATTAAAGACGAAGAGATGACTGTTGGGGTCGAAAATTGCATCCCGGTTGACCGAGTCAAAATCAAGATCAACCCCAAGCCAGGTTGGCCCAAGCCCAGATCAAGTGGGCCCATGCCTGAGTCGAGCCGGAACATGAAGCGGCCGGCCTCTCCATGCAAATCATGTAAAAAATAATTTTGATATAATTTTTATGGGCATAAAGCCAATTTTTTGTAAGCCCATGGCTTATGTGCAAAAAGAAATGGCACATGAGCCATGGGATGGCCAAAATACCATTTTTGTAAAGCCCAAGGGGCTATATGTAAAATGTATAGCCTATAAAGGCCAAGATAATGAAAATATCTCAACAACTTTTCTCTTCCCAAAGAGCAAATCTAGATCTGAGATCTTTCTCCTTCCTCAAGGTTCTAAAACCTTCTTTTTTCTTGAATTAAATCAAGAGTTTTACTCTTCCTTTTATAAAACTAAATAGTTTTTCACCATAAAACCCACAAAGGGGAACTCAGATCTTCCATCAGATCTCAGAAAGAAGAGATTTTTAAAATCTCACACTTCTTGATCTTCAAGATCCGGCCAACAAAGGAAGAAGAAGGAGACCTATCTTCATAAACCCCACTTTGGGGAAGAAAAATGGCTTAAGGAGAGAAGCCCTTCATCAGTTTTAAAACATCTTAGGAGTTTAACTCCACTCTAATTTCTCTTTCGGGAGTTTCTGAGGATAAAAGCCCCTTTCAAGCGCCCGAGCGCCTTGCGCTCAAGCGCCCACGTGCCGACACGTGGCGCGCTAGCGCTCGAGCGCCCACGTACCGACACATGGCGCGCTAGCGGTCGAGCGCCTAGCACTCAAGCGCCCACGTGTTGACACGTGGTGCGCTCGCTCTCAAGCGCCCAGCGCCCACGTGCCGACACACGCATGCACGCATATTGAATTCGCATGACCAGTTTAACCCGTCAATCGGAGGTTCTCTCGCTCCAAAGGCGAGGGTAATTAACGGCAGCTTAGTCCGCGGCTGCCGGAGATTCGGATCCCCACAATCAATAAACCCCGGCCTACCCTAGGCAGGGGGAATCTGTAGTACGCCTGACAAGCGCGCGCGTATTCCCATTTCAATGGGGTGACGAAAAACACCTTACAGATTCTGGCACGCCCGGTGGGACCAATCTCTCCTCCCATATTTCCGGTTAAACGTTCATGCGAACTCAGTCAATATACATACCTATATTTATACTGAAATAATGCTTTCATGCAGGTTTTCAAGCAATCACCTTTCAACAATGTCTCCAAAGATGAACTCAGCTCCTATCCTCTACATGATGAAGATGGACTCCAGGACGGTCCTTCCGGCCAGTCTCGGGCGACAATGGGAGGAGTTGCTGCTACCATTTGGCTCTATTCTGTCCGTATCAGCTAATGTCATCCCAGCTCCTCAAGCCCCGGTGACAAACAAACCGGTCTCGAAAGGCAAGAAGCCAAATGTGGTGGTCTCGAAGATGCCTCCACTCAAACGCAAGTCAGTGTTTGAGCGGCTCTCCATCGCCCCAGCTGGGGGCAAAGCCATCGACACCAACAAAGCAACAAAGCGTCTCGAGCAAGCTCCGGCGGTGCCCCTGGCAACTGCTCGATCGGGTGTCTTCTCTAAGCTCCTCCGCTAATCGACTCACGGTGGCTTCCCAGGAAACAGATGCCCGCCAAGCCCTTAAAATTGAGAAGCTAAGGCAGAAAAGGCTCAGATATAGAGCCAACAAAAGGGCTAGGGTTCCTGCTAAGCTGAACCTCGTGAGATTCGAAGAACAGGGTTACCCTGCCGAAGATGAGGAAATGGCTGGATATGTGGTCCACACTGTCTACATGGTGGGCACTCATAGCAAGAGCAAGGACGGGGCCACCACATCTCAAATCCAATCTGGATTGAATGTGGCTGCCACACTCCAAGACCAGCCTCCACTGGAAGGTAATGAAGACCCTCTCGATGAGGATGATAGGCAGAAAGACCCTTTGGTCCATGAGGAGCCGGGCTCGGAAAGCGAAGATGAGCCAACTTTCCATCCTAAGACCGCAGAGCAACAACTTCTCCAGGAGCTCCGAAAGCAGCTCAGAAACAAAGACAAGGAGATGGCCAAGATCTACTCAAAAATTGACGACTTGACAAACTTCGTCTTACAGCTCACGGCCCAACTTGCCTTTCAGCCGCCCAATCAAGCGCATGGTTCTACTCATGGACCGGGAAACGGTGTCCTGAGACGGCCGACGCCTATTCTCTCAAATCCAAAGGTGGGCGGACCGCATGAAGGCCAGTCGCATCCTATCTCAGGAAATGTCTTGGCGGCCGATGACAGTAACCCACTAACTCAAGATCAAATCATGGATTTGGTTGCCAACAAAGTCAAAACATTGGTAGCCGAAGCCGGAGAGCAAAAAGATGTCAGCAGTAGCGGAAGACCATATCCTGCTAGGTACGATCTTGTGGAGTTTCCCACTGGCTATGTCGTCCCTAAATTTGAAAGGTTCGATGGGACGGGAAATGCGAACCGACACATTGCTCAATTTAAAGCATCATGCGCAAATACTGGGGGCAATGATGCGCTTCTTCTCCGTCAGTTTGTTAATAGTTTAACGGATGTTGCTTTCGATTTGTATGCAAGCATACCAGATGACTCGATCACGACGTTCGATCAAATAGAATCCATGTTCAAGCAAAGGTTCATGAGTGTCAGCGATAAAATCACCATTGACGACCTCGTAAGGACAGAGCCAAAGAACAACGAAAGCAACATGGATTTTATAGTCCGATGGCGCAATCTTTGTGTCAAATGTGAACCGCCGTTGGAGTAAGACCAATCCGTCTGTCTTCTTATAGAAAATCTGAAGGACTGAATGAAACCTTTCCTGTGCACCGTAAGCCTTCAAACATTTCAAGAGCTGACAAAAAGGTCCAAACGTTGGAACGCTCAAAGCCCGAGTCCGCTCAGGATCTTCAGTTCGCAAACAGACCGAAACCTTAGAGGGACGACAACCGAAAAGGCGGAAGTTCTAACAGCACTGGTTCTCTAAATAAGCAGAGAGCGGGCGGAACAAAAACTAACAAATCTCGAGAACCAACTTTGGAGGAAAGAAGAAATAAGGTCTACTCATTCCGAAGGGACAAGGTCTACAAAATTTTTAAAGATGCTCTGAAGAATGGTCTGCGGCTACCAGAACCAAAAAGGCTAAGTGAAGCGAATATGACTGATCATCCCAACTTTTGCCCATACCACCGAGTGCTGGAACACACTATTGAAGACTGTTGCATCTTCAAGAATTGGGTCGAGAAACAATACAAGGCGGGAGAAATATCATTGTTCCCTAGCGTGTTAACAAACGATCAAGCTGTGACCGCCAATTTCATACAAACGGAGACCGAAGTCCTTCAGGGACCTGATTCTCTCAGATATCTGCCTTTCTCTAAAAAGACCGGACCAAGGCAACAAGCTAAGAGCCAAGCGAGCAACATTGCCAATGAAGAAGCAATAAACGGGTACACAACCCATACGGTCTATATGATGGAGCTCAGAGGAACAAGTCCTCCTACGCCTTATAACCATGACAATGACGCGGTTGTTGCCATCCAACATCAGCCCGATCCAAATGATGAAGAGCTCGCTCAGGCCATTGAGCCAAAGGAACCCGTGGTTCATGCTGAATCAAGTTCAGGCGGTAGGGATGACCCCGTTGTCATACCCAGAACTATAGAACAAGAATTATTCCAATGGCTTCAAAGGCAACTTCAGGACAGGGATGAGAAGATCGCCAAGGTCCATTCTAAAGTCGACGAGCTGGAAAATGTTGTGGCGGATCTCACGACCCAAGTCGCCCGATTACAATTACAGCAAAATCAAATTTTGGTTTGTGAGATGGGGATTGATATCTGGAAGCAGCCGACCGATGCTCGCTCCAGCCCGAGAGCGGAACACCTTTGTGAAAAACGGACGCGATCAGCCTCTAGTCCCTCCGATACATACACTGAACGTGGTAAGCGGACGGTAGGAGAACCAAAGACTAGTCATCTTCGGGGTCCAGCATCAGTAAGGGCACCTACTCCAATAAAGAGAAAGAAGAAAGTATACTCCTTCAGGAGGGATAAAGTCCGCGAAATATTCATGGACGCCTTGAACAAAGGTCTTCAACTGCCTATTCCAAAGATGCCATATGAGATGAACATGACCGACAATCCCATATACTGCCCATATCACAGAAT
Organism: Agapanthus africanus; assembly: GCA_030015575.1. NCBI lineage: Eukaryota > Viridiplantae > Streptophyta > Magnoliopsida > Asparagales > Amaryllidaceae > Agapanthus > Agapanthus africanus. Next base: position 779,931,119 of record CM057341.1, read on the forward strand.
GGTGAGTCATACCATTGAAGACCGCTATGTTTTTAAAGATTGGGTGGAGAACCAATACAAACTCGGAAAATCCCCACAGTCGTCAGATGTACCGACAAGCTACAGAGCTACGGTCATCAACACAGCCCCGCCACAATCAAAGTTCGAGGAGCTGGAATAAGCACACCGCTGACCACCACGTCGTTAAACTGGGAACGACATACCACCAAGTCTTTAAACTGGGAATAATTGACCACCACGTCGTTAAACTGGGAACAGTCGACCTCTAAGTCGTTAAACTGGGAATGTAAAAAATATATATATATATATGTAAATAAACAAAAAAATGTGTAAATAAAAGAAAAATAAAATAAAGCCGAAATGATGGGGCAACCGCGAATAAATAGCCGAAATGATAGGGCAATCGCGGCCTTCGCGATAAGAAAAGCTGAAATGATAGAGCAATCACGGTAAAACAAAAAAAAACAAAACGGCGAGTGATGAGTCGCTCCTGGTACCATATTCTAGTGCAGCGATGCAGACGCCAACCAAAATCCAATTTCCCAAAATTCTTCCGTCCCTATGGTTAGTCCCCAAATTGACTACCGTATACAATCCACGGTCTCAAATAATTCTCAGCATACCCATGCCCCACCGCAACCACCAGTTACGAGGCCGGTCTCCGCCCTTGGAATTATGGTCTATTAGGAAGACCCACTCATGTGTCCTCACGATACATGAGAAGAACAAAACTTCGCGGGATCCTTACGACTCACAAAGGAAAAACACACTTGGGGTCCTCACGACTCCTAAGGAGAAAATGCACCTACAGGATCCTTACGACTCGTAGGGAGAAAATGCTTTTATGGGACCTTACGACCCATAAAATTGAAAAGTCTTAGCTGATAGGGACCTAAATCTGTCTCCTAAGCCATCGCTTCCCATACCCCAATGGCGAATGATGAGTCGCTCCTGGTACCATATTCCAGTGCAGCGATGCAGACGCTAACCAAATTCCAACTCCCATACCCCAAGGAGAATGAGTCGCTCTCGGTACCATATTCCAGTGCAGCGATGCAGACGCCAGCTAAATTCCAAACCCCATACCAAACGATGAATGATGAGTCGCTCCTGGTACCATATTCCAATGCAGCGATGCAGACGCCAACCAAATTCCAAATCCCATACCCTAAAATGGCGAATGATGAGTCGCTCCTGGTACCATATTCCAGTGCAGCGATGCAGACGCCAACAAAGTCCCGAAATGTTTCCGGACCTATGGTCTGGATCATACATCCTGCAAAACCGTATACAATCCACGGGCGTAAAATGATCCCAATCTCTCCCAAGTCCTACCGGCGAAACCACATTCAAAGTCTCACTAGCGATGAAGATTCAAAAAAAGGGTATGTCCACAAGCAGAATGGGCACGGATGAAAACCCGAAAGGACTCCGTAAGTAAAAACAACAGGACTGTCGGCGAGTTTATGAAAACCCGAAGGGGCGCAAACTCGTGAAAAAGAGATAAAATGCACTCGCAAAGTCCTCTCGACTTTGTGAGGAGAAAATTCCCGCGTGAGATCTTTACGACTCACAAAGGAGCAACACACTTAGGAGTCCCCACGACTCATAAGGAGAAAAAAAACCTACGAGATCATTTCGACTCGTAGGGAGAATATGCTTTTATGGGACCCTTACGACCTATAAAATTGAAAAGCCTTAGGTGATAGGGATCTAAACCTGTCTCCTAAGCCACCAATTCCCAAATCCTCTCATGACAGATGATGATTCGCTCTCGGTACCATATTCTAGTGTAGCGATGCTGATGTCAACCCAAATCAGATCAAACCAACCAATTCCAACATCGACCTCTGCGTTAAACAACAGACACTTCGACCGGGGAAACATCACCTACATACACTCCGTCTCGGGGAAATGTCCAACACAGACACTCCGCATCGGGGAAACGTCCAACAACGACACTCCGTAACGAGGAAACGTCAAGCAGACACTCCGTTTCGGGAACACGTCAACTAGCAACACTCCGTCTCGGGGAAACGTCCAACAACGACACTCCGTCTCGAGGAAACGTCCAACACAGATACTTCGTCTCGGGGACACGTCAACCAGCCGATACTCCGCCTCGGGGAAACGTCAAGCAGACACTCCGTGCCGGGGGCACATCGACAACAGACACTCCGTCTCGGGGACACGTCAACCAGCGACACTCCATCTCGGGGAAACGTCCAACACAGACACTCCGTCTCGGGGACACGTCAACCAGCCGATATCCGCCTCGGGGAAACGTCAAGCAGACACTTCATGCCGGGAGCACATCGACAACAGACTCTCCGTCTCGGGGAAACGTCCAACACAGACACTCCGTCTCGAGGACACGTCAACCAGCCGATACTCCGCCTCGGGGAAACGTCAAGCAGACACTCTGTGCCGGGGGCACATCGACAACAGACACTCCACCTCGGGGAAACGTCAACCAGCGACACTCCGCACCGGGGGCACGTCTACCAAATTACTCCGGGCCAGGGAAACATCTACCACAGACAATCCGTTTCGAAGACGCGTCAAGCATCGACCGTTTATGTCGTAAAAAGGGCAGTGCATCCCAAAAAGTGGGAACCAAAACAACTCGCCTCCACGCGAAAGAAGATCCATCAATTTCATGCACACGACCCACATATGTGGTGTGCATTTAAAGGTCAACCCCAGTTGGGGTCGAAAATTGCATCCCGGTTGACCAAGTCAAAATCAAGGTCAACCCCAAGCCAGGTGGGCCCAAGCCCAGATCAAGTACGCCTATGCCCGAGTCGAGCCGGAACATGAAGCGGCCGGCCTCCCCATGCAAATCATGTAAAAAATAATTTTGATGTAATTTTTATGGGCATAAAGCCAATTTTTTGTAAGCCCATGGCTTATGTGCAAAAAGAAATGGCACATGAGCTATGGGATGGCCAAAATGCAATTTTGTAAAACCCAAGGGGCTATATGTAAAGCCTATAAAGGCCAAGATAATAAAAATATCTCAACAACTTTTTCTCTCTCCAAAGAGCAAATCAGATCTGAGATCTTTCTCCTTCCTCAAGGTTCTAAAACCTTTTTTCTTGAATTAAATCAAGAGTTTTACTCTTTCTTTTATAAAACTAAATAGTTTTTCACCACAAAACCCACAAAGGGGAACTCAGATCTTCCATCAGATCTCAGAAAGAAGAAATTTTTAAAATCTCACACTTCTTGATCTTCAAGATCCGGCCAACAAAAGAAGAAGGAGACCCATCTCCAGAAACCCCACTTTGGGGAAGAAAAAGGGCTCAGGGGGAGAAGCCCTTCATCAGCTTCAAAACATCTTAGAAGTTTAACTCCACTCTAATTTCTCTTTCGGGAGTTTCTGGGGCTAAAATCCCTTTCTCTCGCCGGCGCCCAAGCACCTGAGCGCCTTGAGCTCGAGCGCCCAGCGCCCACGTGCCGACACATGGCGCGCTAGCACTCGAGCGCCTAACACTCAAGCGCCTACGTGTTGACACGTGGTGCGCTCGCGCTCAAGCGCCCAGCGCCCACGTGCCTACGCGTGGTGCGCTAGCGCTCGAGCGCCTAGCGTTCGAGTGCCCATCGCCCATGTATCAGATACGTTGCGCGCTAGCGCCTAAGCACACAATACCTAAGCACACAGCGCGCAAGGCGCTGGCCCACGCGTCCTTTGGGTGCTTTTTTCCTTTTTTATATATATTTATACATGTATATATATGTATAGATACACACACTCCACGACACTGTCCCTCCCAAAAAAATTTTTGGGCCGGGGCGTTGCCCCGCACCCCACAAGGGGGCTGCTAGCCCCCTTGACCCCCAGCCCGCTATCTGGGTAGCGGGACCCCTGTAAAAACTCTGCGTGGCTTCCGATATATCCAAAACCCCCTTTCAAAACACAACACACGCATGCTGCACATTGAGTTCGCATGACCAGTTTAACCCGTCAATCGAAAGTTCTCTCGCTCCAAAGGCGAAGGGTAATTAACGGCAGCTTAGTCAGCGACTGCCGAGATTCGGATCCCCACAATCAATAAACCCCGGACTACCCTAGGCAGGAGGAATCTGTAGTACGCCTGACAAGCGCGCGCGTATTCCCATCTCAATGGGGTGACAAAAAACACCCTACACTGACGATCAGACAGATCATGGTCATCGCAAACTGACCCAAGTCTAAGCAACAGGGATTGCCGCCGAATCCGATCATTCAACACAGAAAAGTTTAAACTGTATCAATGAATCTGTATTTTGTTTAATAATAAAGATTATTGCTTCCCCGCGATCTAAACCGCTTCCTTTTGTTTTCATGCTAAAAACATCCCGCAAGGCTAGTGGGTAACTTTCTGCCCGTCAAGCAAGAGCATGCCCTTCACTCAAGTAAAGGAAGCTCGGATGCGCGTATAAGTAGCTGATCTAAATCCCTCCTTGCGAGACGAACGATTAGCTTTCTGTTCGATCATCTTTAGCGGGTAACTTTCTACCCAACAACGCTAAGGATCAAAAGCCATCCTCTCGAGGCCGCCGAGCAATTTCTTGCTGGCCCATCTGCAGCGGGTAGCTTCCTGCCTAACGCTGTGGATCCAAAACCTTTCTCACGAGGTGACCGAGTAGCTTCCTACTCGGTCATCCCTAGCGAGTAGGTTCCTATCCAACAACGCTGAGGATCAAAAGCCCTCCTCGGATGGCTTCCTGTCCAACAACGGTGTAGATCCAAAACCCTCCTTATGAGATGACCGAGTAGCTTCCTGCTCGGTCATCCCTTGCGGGTAGCTTCCTATCCATCTACACTAAGAATCTATAGCCCTCCTTTCGAGGACACCGAGCGGCTTCCTTGCCCAGTCCTTCCCTAGCGGGTATCTTTCTACCCATCAACGCTAAGGATTGAAAGCCCTCCTCTCGAGGCCACCGAGCAGCTTTCCTGCCCAGTCCATCCCTAGCGGGTAGCTTCCTAACCATTTACGCTAAGGATCGAAACCCTCATTACGAGCCCACCGAGCAGCTTCCATGCCCGGTCCATCCCTAACGGGTAGCTTTCTATCCATCTACGCTAGGGATCAAAAGCCCTCATTACGAGGCGGCCGAGTAGCTTCCTGCTCGGCTCATCAACAAGCGAATAGCTTCCTGCCCAACAACGCTGTAGATCGAAGCCCTCATCCCGAGGCTACCGAGCAGCTTCCCTACACGGTCCATCCTTAGCGGATAGCTTCCTACCCATCTACGCTAAGGATCTAAAAGCCCTCCTCTTGTCACCACCGAGCAGCTTTCCTGTCCGGTCCATCCCTAGCGGGTAGCTTCTTACCCATCAACGCTAAGGATCTAAAGCCCTCCTACAGAGGCCACCGTGCATATTCTTGCTCGGCTAATCTCTGAGAGGTAGATTCCTACCCTACGAAGACGCGAATCTAAGACCCACATCAAGGAGGAATAAGTCAATATCGACCTATTCTAGCTTAGCTGATTTTCAACTCATGCTAAGACACATGGTCGTCACCTCGACTCCGAGGTATGGGCTGATACCGACCGTCCTACTTGGGTATTTTTTGACTCACGCTAAATGAACGTCCGCCACCTTGACTACGGAAAGCAGGAGGGTACCGACCTTCCTACACTTGGCTATTATTCGACTTACATTCGACGCACGATCATCATCTAAAAAGCCAGGCAAAACCTACGACCTAACACTTGCAGCAGAATGAAAATTCAAACAAGAAGAAGACTGACGAGCTAAAGTACTCATGCAGAAAGCAAACAATCATGTAGCGAAAAATGAGCTCAACTTTATTTACATTCCGAAATTTTACAAGGTATTCTGGGCTCCTCAGCATTACAAAAATGCCCGGAGGCTTACAAGATTTTGAAAAGAAAAACAAAATCTCCCAAAGGAAGAAAGCTCGGGCCGTGGGTTCCGCCGGGATCTCGCCCTGCTCGACACCTCCTTCAGGGGCCAGAGCTTCGGTCTCTTGAACGGCTTCGCCCCTACGGCCACCTCGGCGCCCGCCCCCTGTGGCACGTCCTCAGAGAGCGGGTATTTAGCGCGGAGCTCATCGTCGGCAAACTCCGGCATTGATATCTTGACGGCGTCGAGGGCCTCATGCCAAACGATGGCCGAGACATCGGTGAGGTCGGCGTAGAACTGGTCCGAAGCCTTGTACGTCTCCACGGACTTCACCGCTCGGACCTCGACAAGCTTCACGGCCTCCAGCGCCACCGGGCGTCCTTCCTGCTGATGTCCCCCGACTTCTTCATTGCGTTATAGAGGTTACCAACCTCCTCCAACTTGGCCTGGATAGCCCGGTTGAATTCACTCAGAAGTCGGTGAAATTCCTTGTACTTGGAATTCGTCATTTCCTCAGCGATCACCCGGGTTTTGAGGATGGCTATCTTCTCCTCCGCCTGTTGCAGCAGAAGGCATAGATCCTCCTCCCGTGAGGGCAATTCGCCCGCCTTCTTCATGGCCGAAGCGATCTCCTCGGATTCCATATTGAGAATAAGGGCGCAGTGGTGGAGGACCTGAGGAAGGCAGCAAAAGAAGATAGAAAAATTCAAACTAAAAAAAGTTTTAATACTTAAGAAAATTCTTAAAGGAAAACGGATATCGACCTAAACAGCCTCCTGAGCAATGGCTGTCATCTGGGCCTTCAGGGTCCCCGGGGAATCTTGCCCCCAGCTGCTTGCTCCATGTCGGAAAGCAGGCTGTCGGCGACGGAGAGCCCCGAGGGCACCCCGAAACAGAAGTTCCCCTCCTGCACTGGAATTCCGGTGGAAGGCGCCCGAGAGACCGTTCTTTTTTTCCTTTTGAGGGGAACGACAGTGGGTTCCTCCTCCTCCCTCTCCCGGGGCGCCGGGTCCCGTGCATACTCCTAGCTCCCCCATGACTGTCTTCCGAGGCTCGGGGCGCAGCGAAAGGCATGCTCGGCGGAGTTGGCCTTGAGGCCGAACTCGAACCGGGTTGAGACGAACTTCCACACCCAGTCTTCTTCTGGGCCTTCGCGGCCATGGCAGCTAAGAACTTGGATCGATTCATTTGCTCTGCAAAAAGGAGAATACACAAAAGAGAGTTAGTGACGCTGAAAAGGGTAAGGAAAATTTATCAAAGTCTAAATAGATCTTCCACGGTCCTAACTTACCCATAAACCGCGCAGGGCTGAGCCCAGCCCAGAGCCTGCTCAGAAAGCAAGACGTCAGCCCGCTGGATCGGATCCCACAATGACACCGCCCTTTCCTCTGGTGAGGATGATGGTTTCGCCCTAAGGGAGTCAACCCTGTACCACTGTGTAAGCACATGCCAATCCTCACCCTCAAGTGGCCCGACGAATACGAACTTCTACTTCCATTCATGAATGGAAGAAGGGACGGGTATTACATCCGAGCCGGCCATCCCGTCCTTATATTTTTCGAAAGAAAAATACACCCAGCTCGGCTCATTCTTGCTGGTGCCAGGATGATTCTTATAACATAGGAAGGAAACGAGGAGGGTCAAACTGAAGGGAATGTTTTCGAGTTTCAACCGGACCAGAACCCCAAGGAGGATTCTCAATGAGTTCGGCACTAACTGGTCCGGGACAAGATGGAAGCAACGAAACACCCCACATACCTCAGTTGAGAAGGGCAGACGCATTCCGGCCCGGAATGCTTCCAAATACATGGCAATCTTCTTACCCTGCACCTGGTCCGCCCGCTCACCCTCTCTAGCTAAACGAAGCAAATAATTGGAGAGAATATGGAATTGAGCCTGAATCTCGATAAGCTCGTCTACACTCCTCAAGACGAAGGACGCATCACGGGCGTTCCCGATGCGCACCTTAAGGGCCCTTCTCACCGTCCGACGGCGAACGACACGGGTAGCCCTGGCTCTAGAAGGCAAGCCTGACACAGATGACGCAGCAGAAGAACTTTCTCGGCTATCTGAAGACGGAGGGGAAGAAGATCCGCTGGACTCAGCTCTAACAACTGAAGTTTCATCGTCCGACTCTACCTTAACTACCTCTACAAACTCCTCAGATGAAGACATCTATTCTGATTCAAGGGAATGGGCTCGCCGAGGAAAAATCATGGGTGATCCAATCTAAAAGGAAAGAGCGTCGGACAATCTTTGGCAACGAGAGTGAATTAGGATAAAAGTGTTGGCCCTAGGATGGTCCCCTCCTATTTATACACTCCAAACAAAGCATCCAATGACCCAGATTGATTCCCGTCAAAACGAATAGTCGTGCCTGCCAGCCGTAGAGCTCCACATGACGATCGACCATTGGGGATGTCTCTTCGGTTGTAGGTGACAGCGACAGCCTGTCGCGTCCGCCAACCCATGTCGGACACGTGGCCTGTAGCCCAACAGACGAACGAGAGACGGCGCACCCTCCTTAATGTGCAATCATTTCACTAATCCGCTGATATCATCGGAGATACGTGCAAATATCCAAACTCCGGGGGAGGTGCCACGTGGCCACAAAGATCGAAACGTTGTAACTGTCCCATGCCACGTCTTCCCGGAAAATCTGCACTAATGATTCTCGGCAACAGACTGGGCCGAGAAAAACCAAGCATGTCATTCTCAACCCGACCAATAAATAGGTCGGAACGAGAGTGAGAGGTTAATGGTGATGCTTATAAGTGGGAATTCCTCAGATCACGACACGTGGCAAATGACGTGTCACCCGCGGCAGCCCACTAGACTCCTGGGGGCTACCGAGGTAAAATCAGTATGGGCACTCCACTTCTTACCCACGAGCAGTCTGGTAGCCGAAATTGCACCCTTTCTCTTTTGCTCGCCTCCGAGCTATTGCAGAGCTGAGCTTCCTCGGCCTCCCGGCTCGTCTCCGAGCCATCCGCCGAGCTAAACCTCCCCAACTCTCCTGATCAACCGAGAACGCGGAGCCCAAGCACTTCCGCAAAGACTCCGTGTATCTCGCCAAGGCGAGATATCCGCCGCCCCATGCCCTGCGTCCCGCGTTGACGCATCCCCTATTAATGAGCGGATCCCGTCATTAATGGAAGGATCCCATCATTCACGCAGGTGTAACGTCAGCGCGTAACTGACGCGAAGATCCCGCACCTGCTCGCTCCATGCGACCACTATAAAATCCCCTCTCTCAAATGACTCAGATAACTCGAATTATCTCAATATGCTGCTACGCTGCTCCTATTCCTCGGCTCTAACTTGATCGTCAGAGGGTCCTACGGTGGTCACCCATCCCGGGACTTCTTTGCAGGTAGCTCAGCGTTCAACATCAACCCATTGAGATCCACACCCAACAACTCCAAAACCAAATCTCAGCCGTCCAAGATCACCATCGCAGGATCGACGGAGGACAGCACTTGAAAGAAATCCGAAGCTCCATTAGGTATTAAGTACGAAAATGGTACTAACCTTTTCAATGAGAACAAGAAAAAAATTCTGATCATATCGATGAAAATAACATTTGGAAAGATTTTCTATGTTTATGTAACATTTTCGGGGAAATTTAAAAATATAGGGTGTTTTTTATTTAGGACCCCAAGGATTAACTACTTGGAAAAACAACCTCTTAAGATTGCTAATTATAAAAACAACCGCGATGGATTCTCCGTTGACTAAAAAAGACCCTCTGGTTGTTAAACAATCAGATAGGGTCAACCGTGGCTAAATGGAAAAAATTATTGACTAAGCTACCCCTATCATCCTCATCTCTCTCTACCCCCTCTCCCATGCAAAGCTCTGAATTCCAAACTCAATCGTTATCTGTTGTTTCAGCACCTTCACAACTAATCCTCTAAAACTTCTCGCCTTTCGCGATCTCTTAGAAGGATCAAATCACCTTTTTACACCTCCACCCTTTAGTTCAAACGGCGCTGGGCAGTGGATTTAACCACATGGGCCTATTTAGTTAATTTATGGCCCTCGACGGAGCAGAATGGAAAAGAAGGATACATATAGCCGACCCCAAAAATTTGGGATGAAGACTTGTTGTTGCCGCCTATTTAGTTAACTTAAAGGCTTTAGGGGTTGTTTTAGAAATACCAATCTTTGGGTTAGATTTTTAAGTTTTAGATCTTAGGGGGTCTTCTATTAAAAGAAATAATTGAGAAATAATTGGGTGGTATGTGATTCCGATTCTGTCATGGGTTTTAATTGGGCCGAGCCTTTTCAGGTTGCATCTTGACAGGCTTCAGACTTGAGCAATTCATTTCGGTAAAAAAAATCATGAAAATACCATGAAGTATCAGTTATAAGCATTGTGAATATATATCATGCACATAATCAAATTTAATCAAATTCTTTTGACAACAACAATTATCAATACCTGAGACAATTTATTTGGCAAGGCATGGCCAACATCGATTTGAATGTTAAACTGGTTTACGAAGCTCGGTGGATATTCGCTATTTCTATCAAAGAACAAAGCATCTAAGTCCAAGAGTTTAATCCGTCGCAACTTACAAGAAAGCATAGGCTCGGAAACCTATGATAAACATAGCGAAAATCTCAATGTACAAACTATAATAATACATGGCACATAAGAGACTTGTACCTTTATATCATACTCATAAGATAAAATTACTACATAAAACAAACCAATATCTTCTGAAACACCAAAAATATCCAATTAATATTACATAAAAACTTTACCAAAAAATGCACAAACACTACTAAAAGCTAACTGATCTAGGGTTAATTGCACAAAACACCCCTGTAGTTTACCCTGGATAGCACTTATACCCTCTCAAATTAGCACAAGCAGCCTCTCTCATCATAACTAAAAACCATTAGAATCAGTCAAATTCAATTCTAAACAACTCTAATGATGATGAATATAACTTCAGAATTTGTTTTCGTTCTTTAGAGTGTTTTTTTTAGGGTTTTGGTCCATGAAAAGAGCATAATAAATCACATGAGGTAGTATAAGTGCTGAAGGGGTAAATTATAGGGGTGTTTTGTGTGATTGACCCACTAAAATAATAAATTAGAGTGTGCTTGCGTTGTAGTAGCTCGAAAACATTCATTAATACTCATAAGTCTGTTTACATTTCTTCTCCAGTAGCACATGTAGAGAAAACATTAGGCTAAATCACACTAAACTACCATTAACAATTAAACATTCTTCAGTTAATTACCTTAATGCTTTATTATTACAATAAGCTTCCTTAAATTACTGCATTTAAGGTTATTTTGATGGGGAGAGAAAAATCCTCTTAGAACCAAAGTTTAAGGGTGTTTACTGTGATAAAGAAACTATAAAGCAGTTCAACGAAAAAAACAATGATGGTGAAAACTACTTACTGTAATATAGCCTGATAATTTTCCAGTAATAAGTATGATTTCTCTGAATGGATATCATAATAAATAATGAGAATAAATAATTGATCCTACAATAACCTGATAATTGCCGTAAGGTTAACACAGCATCATCTTTGATAATCATTTAATCGTCTTTGCTCTACTAAGTGTTCATCACTGCTTACATGAAGCAGAAGTCGAAGATTAGTTAGCAAAGCTTCCCTCTCCCAACACAATGGCCCATACGCATGCAATGCCACCATAACAGAACGGTACATATTTAACTCCAACCGATGAGTTTCGGAGATTTCTCTTCTTGATGCACAAGAAACTTCGGCATCGTCAAGATCAATATCCAGATTTAGGGTTGGGTTATTTCTTGGGCTACAGCTACCAGCAGAGGAGGCAACATTATCAGAATCGTTACGTTTTAAAGTTTCACGAATCAAATGCACAAGTTCATCATTTGGCGTTCCCCAACAATATTCACCAGGAATTATAGGTAATGGACTTTCGGATAATCTTTGACGTTTGCTCACTTTTCTCCTACCTCCAGCTCTAGCACATGTCTCCAAATTTGAAGGGCAGATGCCTGGACTTTTCTTCAAGCCCATTAAAGCAACCGGAGACGGATCTTCAAAATATATCTTGGCCTCAGTATTTAAGTTTTCGGATCCCTGTAAACAGATAATGACTCCATTAGATTTTGTTTATGAACTGGAGGCTACTCAGGAAGCATAGCCATAAACATAAATCTCCAATAATGGTATGATGCAAAGACAACGATAAGAACAAGAAGAAGCCTATAATATCTCAAAATTTTGGCTCAACTGCTTGAACCTTATTTTCTTTACAGCTCTATTAGTAGCCATCTTGATGTAGTGCAGTTCGCAGAAGAAATCCAAGCTTCTTTGTACGAACTTAAGTCTAAACAATAAAAAAAACAGGTGCTGATTTTCTATTCAACTTACAGAGCATTAATTTTTAATCCAAACGGCAGAATGGCTATTATGATCATGGTTCAAAGCTGGCACATTTTGCTCCACGATATGAGGTCGTTTGAGGGGTGTGTGCAAGCTAGAAAGTTTTGAATCGGCTGGTTTTCAATAGTTTAGTTTATTCTCAGTTTTGGCATATGTAGGATTATTCATCCTATGGTGTGCTTTTCAACTATCAGGGTTTCGTTAGGATTAGCCTATATAAAGGCTTTTATGTTCATTTTGTACTCTGATATTCCGTTTAATCAAATTTTAGATATTTCTTTCTTTCTTAGCTGTCTAATAAAACACAATATATTGAAAGAGGTTAATTGATGCCTACTACTAAGGCATTACGCCAGATCTTCTCTATATAATTAACAAATAACATACCCTTTGTGCATGCATCGAACAAGGGATTGGGGAGTCATCTTAAGCAAGTACAGAAAAAAGTAATATTTTACAATATAAATGGTTGTGCCTGGGTAAGTATCGATCATTTTAATCTTCGGGGTCGACCCTAACAAAAATCGTCATCAATCTAGTGAGCTCCCATATTAGATCAATATAACATGTAAGAAGGAAAAAACTAGTGAACAGCTTAAAGAATACCTTATAAGCTAATACCCATTTGTTGTTTCTCCAAGACTGCTGAAACCTGATATTAGACTTGTCGAGTTTAAGAGTTCGCCCACATCCGGTGAGTGTTACCTTAGCACAATCCTCACTAAACACATATGACATAGTTGCGAGCTTCCAAGAGTTATTCTCCAATATTTCAACAATGTCACCAATGACCAAACCCCTCAAGCTCTGCAATAGAGGAGGGCATGGCTTAATGCTATTCCTATGCACTCGTAAATGCTGAGGGCATCCATGGAGAAAGTAATAAGTCGCATTTAACAATATAATAACCCCCCTCTTTCGAAACAATTTTTGCGCATGTCCAAGAGCCAGAGGGGACCTCCCTCTTGCTCAAAACCTCAACTTTGCTCCCTTTCCTGAATCTCATCTTCCTTCAAATTATAAATCCCGTTCTGTACAAGGTTAAATTCAGGAAAATGTTATCAGAAGGCGTGAATGAATAGTTGATCAATTTTAGATATTAAACCATGAAATGAAATAAAATAAATAACCAAGACAAATTTACACCATACATCAAAGAATGGTTTTAATGGGAAAATAATCATAAGACAAACAATTAACACAAAAATTTACGGCGATCGATGAATCTAAAACTATCATTTATCGCACAAGCAGCCCAAATATCTTATTGCATTGATATCAAAACATAAATAATAAATCCCATATCTATACAAGATCGGGGGGATATTGGTAATTGTGATCAGGTAGTTGATAAAATTTCGATAAGAAATCAACCGAATAAGAATGAGAAACCTAATTACAACAAAACAAAGCAACATTGAAGACAGATTGTAGTGAAACGAATTATAAAAAACAAAGAACTAGGACAAGATTCTACGTCAATGGATGCATCTCAAACTCTTATTTATTGCATAAGCAAACCAAATATCTATAGTCGATGCATTCGAAACCCAAATCAAAGATCGAAGAATAGTTGAAGTTTAGATATGAAATCAACTTTATAAGAACATGAAACAGCTTCAAATTCTTGATTTTGACGCAACAAATAAAAAAATAAAGAACGAAGGTGAATTTTTACGGTGATGAAAACAATTTTAACTCTCATTCATTACACAAATCACAAATCTTTGAACCATACAAGGTTAAATTCAGAAATAAGTATCAGTAATCATGTTCGACAATTGATTTTGATGTAAAAAATAATCATAAAATAAACAATTTAGACGAATGATGCACCTTAAACTCGATTTTTTTGGCACAAGCAACCTAATCTCTTCAAAACATTAGAAGCAATGGTAAATAAAGAGCTAAAGATCGATTTTTTTTTTGCAAATTACCAGAATAAACCAAAAATTGGAGCACCTCAGAACAATGCAATGAACAGTGATTGCAACAAACACCAGAAATTAAATGATTTTGCTCAAAATTAGAGAAATTATTGCTAATGGAGAAGAATTCGACTGACGTCGCGATGAAGGAAACCTAGGAATTTTGCGATTGAAGAGAAGAACAGAGAGAGACAGAGAGAGAGAGATTGTTAATTGTTTCTATTGGTTTCTTTCTTCTTTTTTTTCCCTCAAGAGATTTGTTTTGGATTTAAATGAGGTGCTGAGATTAAAATCAAATTATTTTAAAGGGTAAATTGTTTTAAAATGTCCATTGAATTTTTGCGATTTGTGTGCATGATGCCATGGAAGGGTTTTTTTTTGAAATAGTATAATTTTAAAATTAAATTATAACAATAGGGGGGGGGGCAAATTTTTTTTATAAGAATAGCGTGGTTTCAAACCACCCGTCCTGGCCCAACCCCACCCCTAGTATAGGGGGTGGGTTCCCAAACCCGCCCCCCTTTTTTTTATAAATTAATTTAATTATTAATTATAATTATTAACGATATAATTATAATTATAATTATAATTATAATATTATTAAAAATAAAATTAAATTAAATAGACAAAAAAAACATTTAAATTAAATAATAAAATTTCACTATATCACATTTTTTTTTACAGAATGAATCCGTCAAAATTTACAATGCCGAAAAATCCTATCTGTTTGTAAAATGTAAATGCTGTTTACATTTTACAAACAGATAGGATTTTTCGGCATTGTAAATTTTGACGGATTCATTCTGTAAAAAAAAATTTGATATAGTGAAATTTTATTATTTAATTTAAATATTTTTTTTTGTCTATTTAATTTTATTTTATTTTTAAGAATTATAATTATAATTATAATTATAATTATAATAATATTATAATTATATTCGTTAATAATTATAATTAAAAATTAATTTAATTTAAAAAAAAAGGGGCGGGTTCTGAGAACCCGCCCCCTATACAAATGTATAGGGGGCGGGTTCCCAGAACCCGCCCCCTATACTGGGGGTGGGGGTGGGCCAGGGGGTTGGGTGAAACCACCCTATTTTCGTAAATAAAATTTATCCCCCCTATTTTTATAATTAAATTTTAAAAGTATAATAATTCAAAAAAAAACCCGCCATGGAATTTATCAATTGTTACCATAAACTTTTTCTGACATAACTAACCCATTGCATTAAAATGGTGCTAGGCCGTTGTACTTTTCGATTTACCTTTAATTTCAAAAAAGAAAAAAAAAACAGAAAAAAGAGGAAAAAAACTCAGGTCACCCGCCGCCTCAACCTCACCTCCTCCTCCCCTTAGCTGCCTCTTTCCCTCCACCCTCCACCATCACTCCCCCTCTCCCATCCCCATCATCAATTTCATCATCATCATCTTCTTCATCTTCTCGGCAGCTCTAATCTTGATTTCCTAAAAAAAATTTAAAAAAATAACCCATGTCTTCTTCTTCCCCCTCCCCTGATCTCCAACTCCACCACCGTCTCTATCCGCCTCCAACTCCATCGCGTCCACCGTCGTCACACCCCTACCCCTATCCCCATCATCAATTTCATCATCCTCATCCTCATCTTCAGCTTCTTAATCGTCTTCTTCTTTAGCTCTACCTTAATTCCCCCTCCCCAAAAAAAAAACCCAGGTCACCTTTTTCGTCTTTCTTAATCTTCGGCTCCACCACCGTCTCTATTCGGCCTCCATCCCTGCCGTGTCCACCACCGCCACTCCCCCACCCCCATCGCTCCGTTCTTGAGGAACTCCGCAACGTTCCGCATAATCAATTTCATCATTATCATCCTTCTCGTCTTCGTCTTCTTCTTCTCCTCCTTTAGCTCTAATCTTAATTTCCAAATAATAAAAAAAAAACTCAGGAAGGGAGCGAGGGATGGCTTCGAGGGAGGATGCTGGAGGAGTCGAGGGAGGCGCGGGAGAGAAGGTTACAATCTGAGGGAGACATCGGATTTTTCTTAATTAAATTTTTTTAAAGAAAAGGGTAAAAAAGGAAAGACCGTACAAAAATTGCTAACCTGGCTGTTCCTTTATAAAAAGGAGAGAAAAGGGGTGAGAATTCCCCACGACTCAAGCCTCACGTGTTTAACATGTGAGCGTTTATATACAGAGCATATAAGCGCTGCAACCAAACAATTAAATACTATATACGTTTAACACGTGAGCGCCTATGTGTAAAGCATTTAAGTATTGAAAAAAAACCACACTGGGATCACGTGTTGAACACATGAGAACACCCTTTTGAAGCATTAGCTTCAGATAGAGTTAAACTCTATGTATAGAATTAAATTCTATTTTGTATGCAAAGCATATGAGCATTAAGAGTAGGTGGCCAAAGACCAAATTGACCTCATATGTTAAACATGAGAGCGTTCATATGCAAGGCATATGGACGCCAAATGAAAGAAGCTAAATAAGCCTCACGTGTTAAACACGTGAAGACGCCTTCTTATGTAGAATTAAATTCTACTCTTGGGAAATACCTATCTAGATTTTTCTAAAAAAGAAAGATTATCTCTGTTGAACAGAGAGTCGTTGGACCAAAAATCCAAGGGTGATTTAAAAGTCACCAAATATAAAATTAAATTCTATTGGGAGGAAATATCTCTCCAATCTCTCTAAATGAGAAGGATATTTTCTGTTAAACAGAAATTGGTTGGAACAAAGATCCAATGAAATGGGAATATATTTCCTCAATCTTTCTGAATAAAGAAAAATTTTGCTCTGTTAAACCGAGCACTTTTGGATTAAAAATCCAATGGTGATTACAAATCACCGTTTGAAAGAATAAAATTCTTTATATGGGAAAATATTTTCCTAACCTTGTTAAAAACAAGAAAGCATATTCTATGAAACAAAAAATCACCGGATCAAAAATCCAACAGTGGATAGAATCCCCCGAGAAAATTTTGAGACCAATTAAATTAATTAGAATCTCTCAATGAGAGATTTTCTCAAAACTAATTAACAAATTTTCCTCCATTATATAAAGGATCCGAGACTTCAAGTCTCAAAAAAAAGAAAAAAATAGAAAAAAAACCCTCCATAAGCTTCTGCAAACAGAAGGCTCTAAAAATGACAGTGAATTTAATTCTCAAAAGAAGAAAGAAGATCTCCCTCCTTCAAGATTCTAGGTAAAGAAAAATGAGAGATCAAAATATCTCCTTTGCCTAGTATAATGGAATCAAGGGTTTAACCCTTCATACAAGAACTTAGTTCTTCCTCTGGTTTGAGATTTGCAAAAGCAAATCTCCCCAGAAATTGAGAATTTAATTCTCATCGGGGTGATTCTGTTCTTCAGACTCAAAACTTAGAGGAAAAGAACTAGGTTAAAAAGAAAGAAAAAGAGAGAAAAAAGAACATATGTTCTGGGAATTTAATTCCTCCGAAATTAGGGTTTAACCCTACATAAAGAACTTAGTTCTTATAAAAAAGAAAAGAAGAACTTAGTTTTCCAATAGAAAAAACGATCCAAGATCTTCAAAACAGAAATCTTGATGATTATCAATGACTAAAATATCATTCATGGAGATTAAAATCTCTAAAAAGAAAAAGAACTTGGCGTCTCACGTGAAACACACGTGAGCAAAATTAGTGCCTCACATGTTTCCCAAGTTGTTGGATATAGTGCCCTCAGAGTCAATTATTGGATCACAGGCACGTGATTGCAATGATTGATGGAGGACCTATACCGGTAGGACAGTCTTACTCAAGATGATAGTATGCTATCTGGTTTATCTTTATCATCGTGTACTGCTTTAGGTGACATTACTGATCACTATTACACGTTGATAGAGCCCCTAGGATTCTTACTTGACTACCAACAGTATGAGGGCGATCATATACGTAGGAGCTAGGGTCTATAAGCACATCCTTAAAAGGTCCCTAGTCGTGGGAGTTTCGAGACAGGGCATCGATACTCCAGAGTAGACTAGTGTATACAGTCGAGACCCCGACGAGGGGCGGTGGCCGGTCTCACAAGCCACTGGTGTCAGTTGATTCACCTAAGATGTATACATGTGCTTATTGGGTTATGAGTACATCGGACAGGACTCGCCAGGAACATTCTAGTTGGTCTTATACCTGACGTCAGATAGCAGTTCCCTGGTGACGTGTGTACAGGTTAGTTCATCGACCTGAGATCGTCATTTATCTCGTGTGAGTTCCCACTGTACTTTGATTACTACCCTACCACGGCTCAAAGGAGTCGTGCAAACAGGTTTTAGTTGGGTACAGTCCCGAGCCATATGGAGGCAGTGAGCGGATCTACAGGGGTTCGTCTTTCCCGGTATTGGGGGTGAGGTCGCGCTGTATCTAGGAGAGCCATTACACAAAGCTCTCGGCCGAGGCAGGAGATTTACTGGTAGGTATTCCAGTAGTATTTCAGGGTGTTCTGGGCTACACTCCGACATGACTTGTATCGCTTTTGGGGGTCTGACTTTTACCAACCCCCTAGGCCTGCCATGCGATGCTCATAGACGAACGGACCGGACTGTACGGATATTGTCACTGACAGGCTCAGTAGGGTGTCAGGATGAGTTCGCTCACAGACGTCCCTTTTGGTCAATAGCTGGTAGCCCGTCACGTATGGCTAATACCTCTGACGTGCTAGTGGTTAAATCCGCAGCCATAGTATTGACGAGTCTTTAGAGTCCCCCACAGACAGTTACTCAAGTTTCGGGCGAAACGCTGTAGAGGCCGTATGGAGATATGGCAGGGTTCGATCAGATACGTGCGGTATTGCACGGATCGTGATCGGACGGATAATACTAGCGGGCTTTGGTTTAAGCCGGATCCTAGTATTGTACAGTGTAGATTTTGTCTCTTTGCATTTGTATTCAGTGGGAATACAAATGCGGGTATGTATATACAGTCGCGGGATTTTCCTGTAATTTATTACGGGATCGGTTTTATGAAATTGCCAGTTTGCATTCTGTTCCGGCCAGTTTTCCTTTGTTCCTTCCCGGCCGGACTTTTCCGTTGGAGGGGCTAATTTGCAAGTTCGCAAATTAGCATATTGTTTGTGGAGGGTTTATTTGTGAAATGGTGGCATCATGATGGTTCATGCATGATGAGATTCTTTTTCCATCACTTGCTTGCATTAAATGAGATGGAACTTTGATTAGATGAGATTAGAAATGGTGTGACCATTTTTCCTTTCTCATGTTGATACATATTCTTTCTTGCCTTTTCTCCTCTTAGATGATACTTTCATTCCTCCCTCCTCATTTGAAAAATGGTCGGCCACATCATGAGGGGGTGTGGGAATTTTGTGAGGGAGGAATTTTGCTATATCTATTCTCTATTCATGCAAAAGGAAACCTCCACTTGAAAGTTCATTTTATTCTATTCCTCCATCACAAAGGCAATTTCATAACCTCAAAGAGACAAGCTACTACACCTACAGTACCTTTGGGCACGTCGACTCGCCAACTTCGTGCCCGAGTTGCCTCAGTCCAGAGGTGGGAGCTCGTAAAAGAAATCGGCTATGTGGTGCCCTTTCCGACGGGGAGGTGACAGACGGAGATTCCGCGGGAGATCGGAGTGGAGACGAAGACCGAAGGACACGGATCGCTTGGTATAACTCTCTACCCATCTCTTGTTAGCTAGCATTGGGTTAATGGTTACGATCCGGGTTTATTGTCCGCGGTAGCGCCCGTTTAAAGTTAAGAAAAATTTTGATTCCGCATTTTGGCCTCGGATAGACGGCCGGGGCGCTGCCGTGGCGCAACATGGTATCAGAGCCATGCTATTAACCTAGTCTAGCTTGCTCTAGTATGTTTAGAACTCGATCGAACAAATTTTCCGAAAACTCGATTTCATGTGCATCGGGTTTCTGTCGATTTATTTTTGGCTCCAAAAATTTTTCAGTACATTGCAGAAACATGTGCAGGGTATTTTAAGCATTCCGCAAAAATTTGGTTGGATGATGTTTTGGTATGACCGCAGAAACGCGGCCAAACCCCTGGTTTGGCCGCGGTTCCGCGGTGGACTTTGGTCAACGCCGTACTAAATTTTTCCAGAGTGCTTCCTACTTTAAAATGGGGTTTTTGGAATATTGTTTTTGGGCCCAGATTTTCTGTGAGTGCTATAGTAGTGCTTGGGGCCCACTTTAGTAAATTTGTTCGATCGGATATTTTAAACATTCTAGTTCATAGTATTTACATTATATCTGCGACCGTGAATGTCACTTGATTGGTAAATCCTGTCTAACTGCTATAGCCCGGTTAGACGGATTTGCGAACGTGACATTCACGCTGATGTTCTGTGTTGTGCTGTGATGTTGCGGATTGTCGTGGGGATAGCCTGGATGCAGTGGTAGTACAGTTTTGTTTTATATGTACATTTGATATTGCGGGGCGAGCGTCCGACATGTGGACTGCCGTTACTGCCCGTCTGTATATTATTCTTTTGGGACACGACCGGGCTGAGGTTGATGTACCCGTTGTATGTATATTTTACTTTCTGTTCTAGGATTGCCCCGCGGAGGGGTGCACGGATAGCCGGGTTCTAGAGGGCAACGAGCCTGCATCTCATGACGTTGAGACGGAGGGTTTTCACTCTAGAATTGGCGGGCTATTCGCCGTAACCGTAGGGGTATAGGTTGACCCAGGAGGGGTGCCCAAGTTACCGGATTCCGAGAAGTGCTGGGTGGTCCATTCACATTGCTGAAGGGGGCTGCCTCGCTTCAGGTTTTGGCCGGTAACTTGCCGCGCCCGTAGGGGTCTAGGATTTTATTGCACAGGCTATCCACACGACCAGGAGAACGTCGGGTTTCAGTAGCGGCTCTATGAAATCCGGGGATCCCAGATATCTGTATTGTTCTGTGATGCTTATTACTCTCTGTGATGTTGCATTTTATCATGCCTTAAGCGAAAATTATATATTATATATATATTAGTAGATGTTGTATATGTTTTGCATCCGCGCTAGTCCAGTCCCCGCTCTGTTGTTAGTTAAGTAACCTAACGGGTGATGACGGGACCCAGTGGCGAATGCGGATGGCATATACGTACATCATTATTTTCGTTCTTTTGTGGTGTGATCAATTGATGGGACGGCGTTGATTTGGATCAATGCAAGCTAAACAAACCTATTTGATGTTGTTGGAACATTTTTCAAAAAGCTGTTATTTCAAGGGCGTTCTTTTTTGTTTTGCGTAGTGGTATTCGGTTATGAATATCCAGCACCTCAGTCGACGAGGCAAGGGCCGAGATCCCTTCACCGGGAGTGACCCCTTGGACAGAAGTTTGCATCAGGGCAATAACTTCACTATAGTAGATTACTTTTGCTTTGCATCGTGGTATTCAGTTGGAATATCCTGCACCTCATTCTACGGGGAAGAGCCGAGATCCCTTCACCGGGAGTGACCTCTTTAGCAAAGGTTTTTCGTCACTATATTTTTATAAAAAGTTATGCAGTTCCTTCAACGATATCAAGTTCATTACATTAAAAGTTTTTCGCCAAAAACTAGACGTAGCCTTCCGTCATTTCTTACGGGTATTATTTAGTATTCGTGCTGCGTTTGTTGACTCCGTCAAGACGCAGTGTACGGTAGCTAACTAGTGCTTGTTTGTAGCATGTAAATGGGATTGGTTAGGCCAGTCGTGCGGCCTTGTTGGCTCTGTCAAGGGCACGTACGGGTGGGTTTAATGCAATCCAGATAATGACGGGTTGAACTTGACTAGGACTCTTTGATTTGTTGACTCCGTCAAGGTCACTTGGGTCCTAGGGGTAAAAATCATATCGGGAGTTTCTAAAGAAACTGAAACTTGCCAGGCATGCGTATACCTTCTGGAGTGTAGTGACGTGAGTGGATTCCGTCACGTTATCATGCGATGATAGTTGGATCCCGATTCTCACTGATGAGTTGGTTTACTCCTCGGGTGATCCCGACTAATTCTTCTTTCAGGTTTGGAGGAGAATTTGAGGTTATAGTGGGAGGTTTCCTGACTAGATAAATTGGTAACCATTCTGATCTAGGTTAGAGTGCATGCCGAGTGTTTCTTTTCTCTCTCTCTGGCAGCGACCATGGCCTGACCCTTGACTATGACTCAGCGACCAAAATTTACCGAGCCTTCTTAAACACTGGTTTTTAGATTGTCTGAGTTGCATACCTCATTACCACTCCTACTTTTACCCTTTTCTCCAGGACACCCTGTATTACTACGAACGTCCACTTCCATTGGACAAAACCATCGTATGGTTATATACAAACTCGAAGGAATCTATTCGAGGATGGTTTCCGGTTCTAGAGAAAACGAATAGAACTATTCAGTTGTCTTTTCCTTTTACCTTCTCTCAGGTTGCGAGTGCTCCTTGGATTAGGACAATACACCTATTACGCAAATTGGATAGTCTTCTTCCAAACTATAGGCAGGTGTCGAACGATAGGGAATGAAGAAAACCAATTAGCCTAACGATGGTGTGCAGAAGGTATTAAAAAAGGGCAAATAAAGGGATTAGTATGAGGGCAAAATAAACTGCGACTGCTATTCACGACCAAACCAGGTATTTCTTCACCAATCCTAAATCACCTTTGTATTTCTCCAGGACACTCCGTATCACTACGAAGATCCAAAGTTTATTGGATACTCCATCGTATGGTTATATACGAACTCGAAAAGAACTTGTTCCAGTTCGGGGATGGATTCTGGTTCAGGAGAAATAGGAATAAGATTTATTCAGGCGTCTTTTATCTTTACCTTCTTTCGTGTTGCGAGTGCTCCTAGGATTAGGACAGCACACCCATTATGCTTATTGGATAGTCTTCTTCCAAACCATAGGCTGGTGCCGAACGATAGGGAAGGAAGAAAACTATTTAGCCTAAAGAGGGTGTACAGAAGGTAATGACTAAAAGACAAATAAAGGGATTTAGAGAGATGGCAAAGAGATATACGGTTGTAGTTGTGAATCTGATAATGAAAGAGACATTACTAGGAATACCTGGATACCCCTACGAAACATTCCAATGTTTCAGTTTCACTGTGTACAGTTAAAAGAAAACTGATTTCCCAATTAGACACCTGCTCCAGGGTATGTATTTACCAGGTATGATTCTCACATCTGTATGGTTTTATAGATGATGAGTGGGAGTACGTTATTGGGAATTAGGTGATCATCCTCATTATATCGGAATTCGTTGTAATTGGTGATATTTGAGGAAATCGCCTGGGTTGTTTGCCGGACGGCAAATATTTGGTTTTGAATATCCGTTGTTATGCACCAATTTCAAATTGATATATCTGTACGTCTATTTTTATAGAGTGAGATATACCTTTTTGAAATTATGTCCATGACATTTACCTATATCAGTGGATGGTTAGGTAAGGAGCATTAAACAGCGGTGTAATTCTTCTTAACCATAAGTACAGTTTTCAACCTACGGCACACAGTGAATGAGTCACTAGACTCAGGAGACTTATACAGAGTATTGTATATTGTCCAGTGTCCATTAGGACAGAGGGGCTGGTTCTCGTACTATATTCGGTTTACTTATGACTTCTCTAGTTTTCAGACAGGTGTTTCGTAGAAACACAGGGTCCGAATTTTGAGAAGTTATAGGTATATGAATAAAGTAGAGAACCAGGTATTGCAAGTATCGGGATTCTTCAAAGTGATTGAAGATGTAGATACTTGTGTATGGTATTCAGATGATAGTAATGATTAAGAGAACTTGCTTCTCTTTCAGGTTACTCATAATTGGAAGCGCTCCTAAGTTGAGTAACGCTGATCGGCCTCTCTCCATTTAGTTGACTTGCACTGGAGATATTTGCATGACTTGAATCTGGTTCAATTAAATCAGTGCCTATGTTTTTGTATTGGATACAGAACAGTTCGTATCTTAACGATGTTAAGGTACGGGGAGTTGTCCGGCTTATACTTAAAACCAGACTCTGGATAACTCAAGGCACGTTTCTGTAATAGCTGTTTGTGGGTTGACCCAGGCTATGACGAGGGTTGACTTTCTACCATCTGGAAGATCAATAGTGATATTGTTCTTGACTCGCCACAGTTTTAATAAAAATGGATTTTTTTTCATAAAACAATAGTGGGAGTATGGTAGAACTGGAAGTGATTCCAGAACCGTAAACGATTACTGAAAATTTGATAAGAACCTAAAAATTCAATCTGGTTTGACACTCCATTGGCCACTCCACAGATATGGTGGGTAACCTCAGGCACCCGAGAGGTACTCCCGTAGCCTCAAGGACGGTGACAGGGAGGTTCCTGTTTACCCAGACATGCCATTGCTGTTGTTCCAGACTGTGAAACCCGGCAGGAGGATGACTATAGCGTCGTTCTAAACTAGCTTTAGAAATGTACGTCTATATGACTCTGCCAGAGAGTTGTCGTAGTTAGTGGGAGCAGCGGAAGCATGGTGGACAAGTGGCTTATGTTTATTTATAGACTAAAGCAGATATAGCGGAGATAGATCATCTATTTCTGATGTGACAGTCATAGGTTTGACTTTATCAGAATAGGGGATGGATCTGTTAAGAAGGTAGTAGGGTGTGATGTCCTAGTATTTAGATGACATACATAGAGTAGGAAATGATATTCCTATACTACGATCGGTGATACTTTGGTCGTCACACAGTGTTTTCTCCAAATAAGATATTGATCCAATCCTGGAGAAACATTCAGAAGCAGTTTTAGAACATAATTGGATGTTCTACGGATATGATAATGACAAGCTCATTCAGTGAGACAGTTATCATTCCAGGCTTCCAAGGTGACCTGGATGACAGAGTGGCTGTCAGAGATATAGTTTTCCCTCTGACGAGGGGCAGTATTTTGGACAGGTGGTCCAGTGGGTACTGAGGGAGGCATGGCGCAAGATACTGATTAAGTTCAGTTGACGATACAGTCTAAGAAGTTTGGATTTGGAGTTCATTTATGAGCTAGGTCCCATCAGATGTCCAGACATATTCTAAGACAGGTATTGCTCATTTCGGGAGATGATTTTCTCCGGGAACTTGAGATAAAGAGAGACATAGAAAGAAACAACAAAGCGGATCCACTCACTGAGGCTATTCCTCAGACACATTAGTTTCACAAACGGGTTTTGTGAGACTGATTAGTAGAGGAGTTGGGTGTTCGGTATTACACGGGCTGTGAGTATACGACATCGCAATAATTAGCCTTGAGTGCAAGTGGGAGATTGTTAGATATAGTGCCCTCAGAGTCAATTATTGGATCACAGGCACGTGATTGCAATGATTGATGGAGGACCTATACCGGTAGGACAGTCTTACTCAAGATGATAGTATGCTATCTGGTTTATCTTTATCATCGTGTACTGCTTTAGGTGACATTAATGATCACTATTACACATTGATAGAGCCCCTAGGATTCTTGCTTGACTACCAGCAGTATGAGGGCGATCATATACGTGGGAGCTAGGGTCTATAAGCACATCCTTAAAAGGTCCCTAGTCGTGGGAGTTTCGAGACAGGGCATCGATACTCCAGAGTAGACTAGTGTATACAGTCGAGACCCCAAAGAGGGGCGGTGGCCGGTCTCACAAGCCACTGGTGTCAGTTGGTTCACCTAAGATGTATACAGGTGCTCATTGGGTTATGAGTACACCGGACAGGACTCGCCGGGAACATGCTAGTTGGTCTTATACCTGACGTCAGATAGCAGTTCCCTGGTGACATGTGTACGGGTTAGTTCATCGACCTGAGATCGTCATTTGTCTCATGTGAGTTCCCACTGTACTTTGATTACTACCCTACCACGGCTCAAAGGAGTCGTGCAAACAGGTTTTAGTTGGGTACAGTCCCGAGCCACATGGAGGCAGTGAGCGGATCTGCAGGGGTTCGTCTCTCCCGGTATTGGGGGTGAGGCCGCGCTGTGTCTAGGAGAGTCATTACACAAAGCCCTCGGCCGAGGCAGGAGATTTACTGGTAGGTATTCCAGTAGTATCTCAGAGTGTTCTGGGCTACACTCCGACACGACCTGTACCGCTTTTGGGGGTCTGACTTTTACCAACCCCCTAGGCCCGCCATGCGATGCTTATAGACGAACGAACCGGACTGTACGGATATTGTCACTGACAGGCTCAGTAGGGTGTCAGGATGAGTTCGCTCACAGACGTCCCTTTTGGTCAATAGCTGGTAGCTCGTCATGTATGGCTAATACCTATGACGTGCTAGTGGTTAAATCCACAGCCATAGTATTGACGAGTCTTTAGAGTCCCCCACAGACAGTTACTCAAGTTTCGGGCGAAACGCTGTAGAGGCCGTATGGAGATATGACAGGGTTCGATCAGATACGTGCGGTATTGCACGGATCGTGATCGGACGGATAATACTAGCGGGCTTTGGTTTAAGCCGGATCCTAGTATTGTACAGTGTAGATTTTGTCTCTTTATATTTGTATTCAGTGGGAATACAAATGCGGGCATGTATATACAGTCGCGGGGTTTTCCTGTAATTTATTACGGGATCGGTTTTATGAAATTGCCAGTTTGCATTCCGTTCCGGCCAGTTTTCCTTTGTTCCTTCCCGGCCGGACTTTTCCGTTGGAGGGGCTAATTTGCAAGTTCGCAAATTAGCATATTGTGGAGGGTTTATTTGTGAAATGGTGGCATCATGATGGTTCATGCATGATGAGATTCTTTTTCCATCACTTGCTTGCATTAAATGAGATGGAACTTTGATTAGATGAGATTAGAAATGGTGTGACCATTTTTCCTTTCTCATGTTGATACATATTCTTTCTTGCCTTTTCTCCTCTTAGATGATACTTTCATTCCTCCCTCCTCATTTGAAAAATGGCCGGCCACATCATGAGGGGGTGTGGGAATTTTGTGAGGGAGGAATTTTGCTATATCTATTCTCCATTCATGCAAAAGGAAACCTCCACTTGAAAGTTCATTTTATTCTATTCCTCCATCACAAAGGCAATTTCATAACCCCAAAGAGACAAGCTACTACACCTACAGTACCCTTGGGCACGTCGACTCGCCAACTCGTGCCCGAGTTGCCTCGGTCCAGAGGTGGGAGCCCGTAAAAGAAATCCTCTATGTGGTGCCCTTTCCGACGGGGAAGTGACGGACGGAGATTCCGCGGGAGATCGGAGTGGAGACGAAGATCGAAGGACACGGATCGCTTGGTATAACTCTCTCTACCCATCTCTTGTTAGCTAGCATTGGGTTAGTGGTTACGATCCAGGATGCGGGCATTGGATGCCAGCGCCTCACGTATCCGGCATGCGGGCATTGGACGCCAGTGCCTCACGTGTCCGGCATGTGGGCGCCGGGCGCCGGCGCCTCACGTGCGAGGCATGTGGACGCTGGGCGCCCGCACCTCACGTGCCCGGTATGTGGGCGCTGGGCGTCAGCGCATCACATGCCAACCAGATGGGCGCATGTAGAAAAAGGGGCTTAGCCCCTGTACTGGGAGTTGTACCCCTGATTGACTTTTGGAGTTAAAACCATGTTCCCTCATAAAAAAAAGAAGAAAGAAAGAAAGAAAAGAAAAGGGGGAGAAAATTCCTCCCACACGACTCAAGTCTTACGTGTTAAATATGTGAGCGCTTATATACAGAGCATATAGGCGCTGCAATTAAACAACTAAAGGCTAAATAGGCCACACATGAGGACCTATGTATAAAGCATATAAGCACTAAAAGTAAGTGGCCAAAGCCCAAATTGACCCCACGTGCTCTAAATGAAAAAGGCTAAATAAGCCTCACGTATTAAACACGTGAGAGCACCTCCTTACGTAGAATTAAATTCTACTCAAAAAAAGAACCGCTGGATCAAAAATCCAATGGTGATTAAGTATAGAATTAAATTCTATTGGGAGGGATATTTTCTGTTAAACAGAAGTTAATGGATCAAAGATCCAATGAAATGGAAAATATTTCCCATATCTTTCTAAACAAAGAAAGATTGTGCTCAGTTAAATCGAGCACCTTTGGATTAAAAATCCAATGATGATAAAAATATCACCATTCAACAGAATCTTATTATGTATATGGGAGAATATTACCCCGATCTTGTTAAAAACAAGAACAACATATTCTGTAAAAACAGAGGCACTTGGATTAAAGATCCAACGGCGGGTTAAATTCCCCAAATCAATTTTGAGACCAATTAAATCAATTGGAATCTCTAGATTTTCTATATAAAAAAAACTAATTAACAATCTGCCTTACCTATATAAAGGACCTAAGACTTCAAGTATTGATAGGGAGGGAGGAAAAAACAGAACAGAGAGAAGAGAGAACTTCCCACAAAGCTTCTGCAAAAAGAATACAGTGGGCTTTTGAGAGAATAGAGAATTTAATTCTCAAAGAAGAAGACTTTCCTCATTGAAACTAGAGGTAAGAAAACACAGAGATCATATTATCCCTCATTTGCTTATCTAAAGGTTTAACCCTTCATATAAGAACTTAGTTCTTTCTCTGGTTGAGATTTGCAGAAGAAAATCTCCCCACAGGTTGAGAATTTAATTCTCATTGGGAAGATGTTATTCTGCAGATTCAAAACCTAAGGGAAAAGAACTAGGTTATAAAACAAAAGAAGAAGAGAAAGAACAGGAACATATGAGAATTTAATTCCTCCAAAAATTAGGGTTTAACCCTATATAAAGAACTTGGTTCTTATAAAAGTGAAAAAGAACTTAGTTCTTCAATAGAAACAATGATATGATCTAAGATCATCAAAACAGAAATCTTGATGATCATCAATGACTAAAATGTCATTAAGAGAGATCAATAACTCTAAAAAACAGGGATAACTTGGCGTCTCATTAGTGCTTAACACTATTATGGAGCCCCACGTGTTTCCCATGTGAGTGCTTAAACAAATAGAAGAGAAAACTAAAGCACCCAAACACCCCAAAAGAAAGCAGTCATGGGAGATACACGTGAAACACTCTGGGAAACCCAAAATTTGTCATTTCACGTGCTTCACATGTGAGCTCTAGCCAAATGCTTAGCACTTCTGTAAAAAGAGGGGGAGTAAACAAGTAAAACCCAATAGGCAGTGCCCATGTCTGGGTGCCTCACGTGTTTCACACGTGAGCGCCATAAAACTCTAGTGCTTAGCACTAATCCAATGCCCCACGTGAAACACACATGAGCACTATATGTCTCAGTGCTTAGCACTGTTGGGTAATTACGGAAACCCAATCTCAGCCCAAATTGGCTAAGTTTCTTGAGCTTAAACCTCTTTGATTTTAAATTAACCGAGCCCATATTGCTCATGATCTCCCAAACTGATTTTAGTCTCATACATGACTAAAGATCTGTCATTAATGATATCCAAAACGATATTCATCCCACATCTCCTAAGGTAATCTTAGTCTCAAATATGACTAAAGATTCTTAGGACCATCACCCCTTTTTTCCTCAAATACGGGATTTGGTTTAAGAGTACATCTCTTCACACCTCTGAGACATATCGTTGTAATTCCTCAACGTCTTCAGAGAGGTGGCGGGTCCCGATGATGAACAAATGCTTGATGCACTTCTAAATTGACGTGCATGCCTCAAATCGGATCGTGTCCCAAATTGGGTACATTCCATATTAACATTGTTCACTTCGTCACGTAACAAATACGCATGCGCGCAAGATGAATGTTGGACGGTCCATAAACTAATTATTCGTCTTAAACATGGCAATATTGGACTGAAATGTCCATAAACTAATAATCGTCCCCCAAATGGGAACGTCAGACCGAGATGTCCCTAAACTAATTATTCGCCTCAAACATAGCGATAATGTTGGACCGAAATGTCCATAAACTAAAATTTCGCCTCAAACATGACGATAATGGACCGAAATGTCCCTAAACTAAAATTCCGCCTCAAACATGGTGATAATAGACTGTGATGTCTTTAAACTAAAATAATTAGGCCCAAATGCTCATATGTTGTAAGTCAATCTTAATCTCAAACCAGATTAATGGTCCTTAAATAAACCTAAACCCAAATCTAAAATATATGAATTTAGACTGGTCCGCGCCCTACGGGTGACGACATATACTAGTCTCCGTATACAATCCACGGGCAACCAAAACACACGACACGAAGTGAACTTCTGGAATAGGAGAAAGTGGTTATCACAATGCGGTAACGTAATTAACTGCAGGGGCTTACGCCTGGAGGGAAAAGCGTCCCCACAATCAAAACCCCCTCATAAAACGAGGGGGAAGCTGACGAAATCCGCTACAACGGCTGCATCCATCCAAACCTTCGATATACGGTGCTATAAATTAACTTGGTATCTTCGGAACGGTGGAAGGATAAATCCAAATAGCATTTGCCCCCAAATTCAGGCAAGACGATCTATCCCAGTTCGTCTCTATTTTCGGCAGTAAACAGATTCTGGCATGCTCGGTGGAAACTTTTCCTCTTTCCACTCCACACTTCGTGTGCCGTGTTTCACGAACAAAATCATGGTTCTCTATGGTTGCCTTTGAATTCGAGATAATAAGATTTGGTGTCTTGTTGTTGTGCAGAAAAAGAGAATATCGATGACTTCCAGCTGCACAACTTGCAACAGCAACTCCCGCTCCGCCCCAACAGAAAGAGTGGCTTATGGGCCCAACGCGGCCTCCATCTTTTCAATGCCGATGGAGAAAGTGACTCAAGCCACTACCGGATTGTTCTTCGGGACCATGATCCCACCAACGAGTTTCAGCGCTCAGCGCCGCAGGAAGAAGCTCCCAAGAGATCGGTCTTCGATTGACTTGCAACCACAACATCCCCTCTCAACGGGCCGTCCAAATTCGACGCCTCGGTCTTCAATAGGCTGAGTCAAAGCTCATACGTCTCAGTCTTTAACAGGCTGTAGTAGAACTAAAACGGGCCTGCAAAGAGGCTTGTCATACCTGAAGAGGCTGCCCCAAAACAGATAGCCCTCCCAACTCCTTCTGCAGGTGAAGTCGTCAAAAGTGCTTCCTCTACCAGCAGATCGATCTTTGGAAGATTGGTCGTTCCTCCGCAAACCCTACCGAGGACGTTAGTCTTCAATAGGCTGACACCAGTAACAGTCCCTCACCAAAGCCAGGGACATGAAGAAGCCGCTTCCAAAATTGAGGCGGTCCCCTCTGCAAGACACGCTCGACGTCGCCAATGGCGCCGGATGAAAAAATCCGGGGCAACTCTCCCTCTGGACTTACTCTACCAGGCTCCAATGGTGGAAGTTGATGCTGTTGTTCTAACCAGGAACAACTTTGATCCGCTTAAGAGGGTGCGAAATAACTCTCCAACGGCGGTGCTAAAGAAATCGCCCCCGCCTGCAGAAACCACAGTGCAGGAAAAAGTGGAGCAGCCCAGTCAACGGCTCTCCTCCCAAATTCATAGAGTCTGGCGAAAAGTCCAAGACTCCGTGATTGATCAAAACTACTCTCATCGACTGAAGAAATCAAAGGCTCGACAAGAGGAAGATCGTCCCTCCACCATATAGAGAATGACTTCTTCCACTCGGGTGCCTATTACAATGGCTCCTTCAACTTCGACCTTCCACAAAAGGAGGAGGCCAGAGAAAATACCACCGCCTGCGGCAAATTCCAAAGGCGATGGACCTAAATGCCCCATGGCTAGGGGTGCATACGGTCTACATGGATTCTGAGAAAGAGGAAAGCCGTGCTTTCGTGGCTCATCGACCGTAAACTCGGTCGCTAACAAAAGCTCATGAGCAACAATAAAAGCTTCAGGAAATGCTGACCAAAATGGCAGCACTCACCGGACAGAAAGAAAGTCCGGAACCAGCATCTGAACATCGCCAAGAGCAGGAGACCAATCCAGAGTTCCTGCGAAGGGTGCTTGAAAGAAAAGATAAGGAAGCCACTGAGCAGGCTGCCAATATAAAGCAGATGGCTCTTTTGTTCCAGGACATGGTTGGAATGATGATCCATCCAGAACACTCAGCCGAAAATCCGCCGATAATCATCGAGGATGACAGAGGGGAAACATCAAACCCTCTTTTGGCCTTATCAGTGGCCAAGGAGGAAACGATCTCCAAGGCCGCTCTTGATGATTATATCGCTCAACAAATATGAGCTCATCAAGCAAATGAAGCGGCTGGCCAAATCATCAGAACTGGACAATCGTATCCAGGTTGGTATGACCAAATCAAATACCCGCCGGGATATACGATCCCCAAGTTCCATGTGTACAAGGGGACAGGCAACCCGCACCAGCATGTCGCTCAGTTCAGAGCTTTGTGCGGCAACACTGGAGGCGACGACAAACTGTTTGTTACGTCCCGCTTCCCAGTGTACGGATAAGAAGAAGTGACGAGGCCCGCTACGTATTTACTTAGAAGTAAACACGCTAAGCGTATCTAAGCAATATAATGTAAATATACACAAGAAGACATGAAGTGTAAATGAACAACAACTTTTATTTATTAAACATTTTTTTACAAGTACAATTGAAAATGTAAATACGGGAATAAGAAGCAATGCATAAACAATGGGATGAACTGAAAAGAAAATATATACATGTATCTAGAGCTCTGGGTCAATGGAGAACTGTTCCAAGTCTTCAGTACCGGGCTCGACCTCTAGAGAGTCCGATCCACCTGACAACATTTCAAAAAAAGAAGAAGGAATGTCGTCAGCGAACAATTGCTCGGTAAGTCCCAAAGATAGGTAAGAATAGACAGATGAGAATATAATTGGTATATTGTAATCTTTTGTTCCGTTAACGCAGTTGTTTGTAGCTTGGTACAAAATATGCCAGTGTATACGAGAGGAGTCCCACTATTCCGGAGAGTAAGGTATACGAAGCATAAGGAACCATTAAGCCATGGTACAACATCAATGGATATTCAGGTTAGGTGTATTAAAGTGGCCGTCTTGTGCCAATTCTAACACATTCCGTACCAGTCTACCCCTTTAAAACCCCGTAATGTATTTTGTATTGCTTGTATTGTTTTTTTCTATAATGAAATACTTGCCGAAACTATGATATCATGTAAACGGAATGGATATAAATGGATAGTCATATAATCAGAGTATATCCATGGTTCGGTTCGGTCGAGTTATGTAGATATAGATTGAATTCTGGTATAAATGGATTCATGTTGAATTGGAGTTATACTTGAATCATATTCAAGGATATATTTATTTCATATTAGATTGAGACTCTGTCTGAGTCAGACACTTTAAAACGAATTGAATTCCTGAATTAGTTTTGATGTTATCGGTAACTGCTGCACATGAACGGCAGGATTTGTGACTTTTTCCAAGACAATTATCGTATTGATAACACCGTTTTTAGGTTGTCTGCCTTAGATAGGCAAGCACCCATATCCTCCGGCTCCCTGAGGCTCAAGAGAACTGGTCCCGCTTAAACCTATGTTTACTAGGGTCCTTATTGTAAAATAATATAACTTGAGGGGGTTTTATGAAAAATAGTTTTGATATATTTTCAAAATACATCTCAAGTATTTAATTATTGTCTTTAGAGTTTTCATAATTGTAATTTTTTATAAAGTAAAATATTCTAGCGGATATAACCTAGATTTCATTGTATATGGTATTTTAGTGTAATATTGGAATTGTATTGATTTGTAATGGCAGTTTCATGAAATTTGTGATTCCTTTGGTTTAGAAAATATGGAATATATATATTGTATACTTAAAGTAGATATTTTGTTAGTATGTGTGTATATATATATATAAATAGAACTTAAATAGAAATCATATTTTTCTTAAAAATTGCATTAAAAATTCTATCGAGATTGGATGCTCTGTGAGGAGATCTGCATCTCGCTCTACTAGGCCCGAGGATATGCGATAACACGCACCATCCCGATCGGGGTTCCCCAAAATGGGTTGTAGAGGCGTATTTGTAAGGAATTAAATAATACACTTTTAAATAAAACGGTTTTTGAATGTTTATGGTATTTAAATGTAAACTCATATTTTCCCACAACTAATGTTCCAAAAGTTATCGTGCTATGTCAAAAATGTGTGTTGTGATGAGGTAGGTCATTACTCATGAGTTTTCTAAAGGTA
Source organism: Agapanthus africanus (assembly GCA_030015575.1). NCBI lineage: Eukaryota > Viridiplantae > Streptophyta > Magnoliopsida > Asparagales > Amaryllidaceae > Agapanthus > Agapanthus africanus. The sequence goes on from CM057341.1 coordinate 779,965,350, forward strand.
ATATGGGTAAAATGAATAAGCAATGTCGTATGTAAACATGATGGTATTTTACCGTAAAAATGAAATAGAAGTTGCAATACATATTATTTTGAATTGAAACTTGTTGTGAATGTTGTTTTATGTTTGTTAAATAATATAAGAAGAGATGGTAATTTGTTGTTTAAGAAAAATTTGAGTTTTTAAAGAAAAGAGAATCGGAAATCGGAATAACTCCTCTTCCGACGAGTTTTGAAAAGTGGAAGTTTTAGACTAGAGATGAGAAAGGGAGAGGGGCTTACAAATTGGAATTAGAGAAAAGAGGTAGGGGAGATTTTGGGATCGTCAGGGAGTCGTTTCGTCCCCGGATTCTTCCCGAAACACCGCCGGAACTTCGACCTTGGATAACTCCTCTTGTATAACTTTGGACTTGGAAATTTTATAGAGTTTTTGTGATAATTTTTAGAATGGAGATGACTATGATGTAGGGGTATTTATAGGATAGAATTACGGTTTAGGGTAATGAAGAATGGAATTAAAATGTACATTAAAATAGATTTAAGAGAGGAATTATCACTTTTTGGATAATTGCAGAGAAATTAAACAACATGGAGGTAGTGGGGTAGGCCAAGGGGTGCTAGGGTTAAAAATTCAGAGCATTCCCTATGGGCAAAACCGAGGTGCCGACCCCCCACTACATCTTGTCGGTCCAATCCGGTGGGTTGGGGTTGGGATTGATGCCACGTGTCTATGTCGTCTCATATATCTTAGTGCACACGTTTGATTTTGTTGTGAATTTTCATTTACGTGTTTTGCACGTGTAAACTTTTGAGCTTCTAAAATTTAAAAGAAAATCAACAAAAATATATGTGGCTGGGGGATTCGAACACCATAGCTACGTCACAGCAGTGCAAAGCTTTACCAATGAGCTACAAGTGTTTTTTTGTTGTTCAAAAGCCAATTTAAATACTTATAGCATAGCAAATACTCTATTTGTACATTAATTTTTAAACAATATTCTGTACACTGAAACATAATTATTACATTCTACCTTCCTTACAAAAAATTCGTTCTCGAAATTTACATTTATTTTAAGGACTAATTTACAAACAATTGAGGGTAGCTTGCACGCATGTCTTCCTCACGTTCCCATGTTGATTCTCCTGGTGAGTCTTTTCTCCACATCATTCGAACCAAGTTTACTTCCTTGTTCCGAAGTGACTTCACCTTTCTGTCCAGGATTTCAACATGTTGTTGCTCATAGGATAAGTCTGGCTGTACACTGAGCTCGGAGTGATCAAGAATATGATTGGGGTCACTCACATACCTTCTGAGTTAGGATATGTGGAATATATTGTGCACCCCTTCCAATGAAGATGGAAGTGCCAAGCGATAAGCCACTTCTCCGACTCGTTCGAGTATGCCGAACGGTCTAATATATCTTGGACTGAGCTTACCCCATCTTCCAAAGTGAATCACTCCACGGTTTGGAGAAATCTTCAAAAGAAATGGTCTCCCGGTTGGAACTCCAAGTGACGACACTTTGCATCAGCCCGGTGCTTCTGTCTGTCTTGATCTATGCGCATTCTTTCCCTGATAGTGCAAACTATATCGACAGTTGCTATTATCATCTTAGATCCAAGGAGTTCTCTATCTCCGATGTCGTCCCAACTTAATAGTGATCGACACTTCCTTCCATAAAGAGCTGCAAAGGGTGCCATTCCTATACTTGCTTGGTAGCTGTTGTTGTATGAAAACTCCATAATATGTAGGTGATCTTCTCACGATCCTCCGAAGTCTAGAATACAAGCTCTTATCATATCTTCAAGTATCTGAATAGTTCGCTCAGACTGTCTATCTGTTTGTGAATGGTAAGCTGTGCAAAAGTTCAGACTTGTTCCCAAACTAGCTTGCAGAATCTGCCAAAATTACGATCGGAATATGATGTCACGATCGGAGACAATACAAACCGGTACTCCATGTAATCTCACGATCTCCTGCATGAGTTTATGGGCATCAGAACTAGTACACTATGAAGAGTTAAATTTTACTTAGATTCATACTTACTTCCATGTACTTCTTTGCTAGTGTTTCAGTTGATTGGCCAACTCGAAATGGTATGAAGTGAGCCGACTTTGCGAGTCGATCCACAATAACCCATACCGCATCGTTACCTTTCGTGCGAGGAAATGCAGTCACGAAATCCATAGTGATGTGTTGCCACTTCCATTCTGGGATAGCTAACGGTTGAAGTAAACCAGCTATCCTGTGATGTTCAGCCTTTATTTGCTGACACACCAAGTATTTAGTGACGCTTCTGGCTACTTCACGCTTTATTCCATGCCACCAGTAATTTTGACGCAGATCTTTGTACATTTTTGTGCCTCCAGGGAGTACTGAATAAGGAGAGCTTTGAGATTCTTTCATCAACTCTTCCCGCACAGAACCTTTTGGTACACACAACCTGCTTCCGTATCTCAAAGACCCATTGCCGTGTATGATGAAGTCTGTTCTAAGTCCACTTTCTACTTGTTCTCCGATCTTTTGCAACTTGGCATCACTTGCTTGAGCTGTTTTGATCTGATTGACAATGGTAGATTGAACTTGTAAGTTCATCAAACTTGAAACGTTACCTGGCATGACCACTTCAATCTCTATTTGATGCAAATCTTGTTGGAGCTTCTACTGTGCAGTGAGATTCAATGCTAATGGTTGGCGACTAAGTGCATTAGGTACTACATTCACTTTCCCTGGATGATATTGTAGGTTGATGTCGATGTCCGCTATAAGTTCTAACCATTTTCTCTACCACATATTCAACTCTTTCTTAGTAAACACATATCTCAGACTCTTGTGGTATGTGTATATGTCCACTTGTTCTCCAAGAAGATAATGGCGCCAAATCTTGAGTGCAAAGATTACGGCTGCCAACTCCAAATCATGCGTCGGATAGTTGCACTCATGAATCTTCACATGTCTTGATGCATAAGCTACAACTTTATCGTGCTGATGTAAAACACATCCTAATCCGTTACCGGATGTATCACAATGCACTTCAAAACCTCCCAATTGGTCCGGTATAACAAGGATATGTGCTGATGTCAATCTTGAGTTGAGTTCTACGAAAGCTTATTTGCATGCTTCTGACCACACGAATTCTTCATCTTTACGTGTAAGCTTGGTCAGAGATGTTACAATCTTCGAAAATCCTTCAATAAACCTTCTGTAATATCCCGTTAATCCCAAGAAGCTTCGAATGTCCTTTGCTGACTTCGGTGTCGGCCATTCGCTTACTGCTGATAATTTAGCTGGATCTATAGAGATTCCATCATCTGATACAATACGTCCGAGGAAACCGACTTGATCTAGCCAAAACTCGCACTTGCTGTACTTGGCATAGAGTTGATGCTGTCGTAAAATCTCCAAGACAATTCATAGGTGCTCGGCATGTTCTTTCCGACTCTTAGAATACACTAGGATTTCGTCGATGAAGATGACAACAAATCTGTCTAGGTACTCTCGGAAAACTTGATTCATTAGGTTCATGAATATAGCTGGTGCGTTGGTCACTCCAAATGGCATCATAAGAAACTCATAATGGCCATAGCGAGTCCTGAATGCCGTCTTCGGAATATCAGACTCTTTGATCTTCACCTGATGATAACCCGAACGAAGGTCTAACTTGGAGAAAACGCAAAACCCACTTAGCCGATCGAACAGATCATCGATGCGCGGAAGCGGATACTTGTTCTTTATAGTTACTTCGTTCAGAGCTCTATAATCAATGCACATTCGATATGAACCTTCCTTCTTCTTCACAAGAAGAACTGGTGATCCCTAACTTGAAGTGCTGGGATGAATCCATCCTTTCTTCAATAATTTGTCCAACTGAGTTCGGATCTCTTTCAATCCTTCGGGACTTAGGCGATATGGTGCTTTGATCACCGGTTGTACTCCAGGTACTAAATCAATGCTGAATTCAAGAGCTCGATCGGGAGGCAAACCTGATATGTCTTTAGAAAATACATCATCGAACTCTTGAACCACCTCTGGCTTCGATCCTTCCTCTGCTTAAAGTGTTGCAATCGCTACCTTCTTCGGTTTTGCTTTGTATGTACTTGACTCCAGGCTACGATCTCCACTTTTGAAATAAAAGACCGGATGCTCTGAAATCTCGAACAATACTTGAGGTGTATTTTGAAAATTATATAAAATTATTTTTACATAAAACCCCCTCAAGTTCTATAAATTACCCTAAGGACCCTAGTAAACATAGGTTTAAGCGGGACCATTCTTTTGAGCCTCAGGGAGCCGGAGATATGGGTGCTTGCCTATTTAAGGTATACAACTTAACAAACGGTGTTATCAACACGGTAATCATCTTTGAAAAAGACACAAATCATACCGTCCATGTGCAATGGTTACCGATAACATGAAAACTAAATTCAGGATTTCAATTTCTTTTCTAATTGTCTGACTCAGACTGAGTCTCATTATAAATAATCTGACTTGAATATGATTCAATTACAAACTACAATCCAATATGAATCCATGAATCCATATAATCAATCTGTTAAATCTATTCAATCTGTATTGACCGAACCGAACCATGGATATACATCCATCTACATGATTCTCCAGTTACATCCATTTACTGGTATCATGGTTTCGGCAAGTCATCCATATATACAAGACAATACAATTTACAATACAGTACAAAAACACAATCAAGACATCGCGGGGTTTATAAGGGATAGATTGGTACATGTTCAGTTGATAAAACTGCACATTTGTATTACATTTTTCCTACCATTTTCATATTAAAAAAGGACTCTATTATAATATATCATACATATGAGGGTTTATGTGTAAAAACACGTTTTTCCATGTGTTAATATATTTTAATTAGCATTTGGTAGGAAAATGTATGCAAATAAATTCATTGACCAAATCCTAGTAGAACAAAGTCTACTAAATATTATTTGAGTTGTTGTGCAGAATTTTTCTAAGTTGTGCAGAATTTTTCAAGACTAGAATGAAGCAAATTAAGTCGTTGAAGAAAACTTGCCTAATTAAGAATCAAAACTTGAAGACCAAATCTGGCAGCAACTATGAGAAGATTTCTAAATTCTGAAGGTTCTTAGGATTGCCAAATGTCACAAAGACAGAAGCCCTGAAGATTGGTCAAAGGTGGAGATTAAACGGCCGCGGATCCGCGGCCATACCCCCCTTGGGCCGCGGATCCGCGGCAAGATATTGGAGATAGAGGCTGCGCTTTTCTGGGGTGAATCTATGATGAATTTTACCTAATTTTGAAGCAAAGGATTCTGGTTTTGGACTATAAAAAGGCACCGAGAGCCTCTTGGAAAATTTATCAAGCCGAAGAGATCACGAAGTCCCAGACACTCACGCATCCAGGCTGATCATCAGCTGTTCGTCTACCTCCTTAGGAAAGATCGAGAAGCAACTAGTTTTGTAATCATTTTCTACGGAATAAAGTGTAGATTGTTCAAGTTGATTAATAAAGGTAGTTATTTTATTTAATTCTTTTGCATTTTACATTATGTTTTCCCTCTCTGTCTTTTCATCTTCTTCTCCCAACATGCGCGAGTAATTCTCCGCTTGTTAGGGTTCGTAGGATTAGGGTAGGCTAATGGATGATGAACATCCCTAAACCCTTTTTAAGTCCTATAAAGTTTATGAACTTTATCAAAAGAATCATTAACATCCTAATCGGGCGCGCTAACAATTCTTTGTTAGTCCCGACCGCGATTAAAGATTAAATTAATGATTGTTTTGGTAAAGGCTAGATATGAACGGAGTTCCTTGTCGAGATAAGTGTTAAGAGTGGGATTCCTTTTCCCTCCAGAAACCCTAATCTACACGCATCACCGTCGTTCTAGTTTTAAATCTATTAATGGATAAAAAGGGTAACTTTTAATTAATCGTCCATAACTACTAAATCCTAACGAACCCCACAAGCCCTTTTATTATATTATCTACATCTCTAAAATAATCTAGATCTATATTTTTGCATTCTTGCTTAACGTAGATCTAGAAACTTTTCACAAAACTCTTTATCCCTTCTCTCTTTTTCAACACATCTAAACTAAGAGTAAAAAGTTCAACGTTTCCCTGAGGACGACCCGTACTCATCTCGGTCTAGCTATACGTGACACCGTTATTGATTGCGGTTAACTACATACAAAATTTCACATCAATCAAATGGCGCCGTTGCCGGGGATACGTGCGTAATTTTTTTATTTTTACTATTTGTGTTGGATTCTTAGACGAGTTATATCATTATTAACACAAAACTGCAAATTACATATTTAACGATTTGTGCGTGAATTTTTGCAAGGAGATCTGGAGTCACAGAATTGAGGAAAATAGAAGATAGAGACATTCATCGAGATCCAGAGGAGCACAGAGGGCTTGAGAAAAAAGTTTCATCAAGTGATCCCTCTGCCACGCGGCGGAACCGCGGCAGAAATACCCTTGGTGAGGCGGAAACGCGGTACAACAGAGGAGTTAGGGCTTCAATCTTCTCTGGTATTTTTTCTCAACTCCTTCTCTCTCCCCTCAAATCCAATAAAATCTATTTTCTGCAGGATTCTTTGCAAAATAGCACCGCTCAAAAATCTTTTTGCAAAAGTTTTGTGATTGGTTTTGTTTTGCATATTTTAATACGGACTTTAAGAGGCAAAGACCAAATCAAGATTAGGTGGGGATTTCATCACCCTTCCTAAGCCCCACAAATCACAAACCGAGTATCTAGATCAACCCTTCATTAATTTAAAAAATATCTAGACCAGACTCTAAGGACTGTCGCGCTCAATAAGGACAGAGGAAGGTCGTGGGTAATCTATCGTTTATCCGCATTACTTTTGTAGTACCTAGGCAAGTGTGACAAAGGCTAGTGGTTTTTAATTAGGCCAACTACTGTGGTTCCTTCCCACTTACCTGGCACTTATTTGGCTACAAGGGTAGTACGGAGGCGGTAGAGGATTGATCCTGCGGCTTGTTCTTTGGAAGTCTAGGAGCGGTCTAGAGACTGGACCTAGGTGACCTTACTTCTAGGGTTGCTTGTGCATCTTAGGGTGATTTGTGTTGAGTCCCTCTTTTTCAAAAACAAGCCAATTTTAAATCACACACACGCTGCCACTTGCACTAAACCCGCTTAGTGCATGCTCGGCTGGACACGGGATCCTAGTGCCCGTCTTGTCCGCGTTCATGCTATCGACGCCGAAGTCGGTACTTCTTCATCTTCTTTTCCCCCACCACCACACACCATGACCGAGATGGACGGCACTCCATCAAATTATAACACCACGTTGCCACCGCCCGTAGGTGAGCAAAATCCACCGCGCATCTCTCTCCAAGAGAGATGCTATCCTATTCCTGGTCCTCTACCTACTTGTCTATCTCTTCCACCACCTAACAGGGATAATTTAGAAATTAAACCTTACTACATCAATCTGCTGCCTAAATTTCACGGGCTTGAGTCGGAAGACGCGTACGTTTTCATCACCAAATTCGAAAACGTATGCGCAATGATGGGTACTTCACAATTGACTTTAGATGCTATGCGCTTACGTCTTCTCCCATTCACACTGTGCGACTTGGCAGAAAAATGGCTTTATAATACTGCCGCACACTCTATTACTAATTGGGATGAATTCGTCATAGCATTTCTTAAGAAGTTTTACCCAAATCATAAGACTGCCCACATTAGGAGCGAGATCAACCAGTTCACCCAGTTTCCCAATGAACCATTTTGGAAGTGCTTTGAACGTTTCAAAGATCTGCTTGTCTAATGCCTCCATCACGGAATACAAAGATGGGATTTATGTCGGATTATATATGAGGGCATTAATCCAGCGACAAAGCAGATGCTTAAAACAATGTGTCAATGCAATTTCATGTCTAAAGATGACGGTGAAGCGTGGAAATATCTGGAAGACCTTGCTGAACACGCGTTGCAGTGAGAAAGCGTAAGACCACTTTCAACTAAGGGAGGTATTCACCAGCTCGATGTTTCTATCGCAGTAAAAGCCGAAATGACAGCGATACAGAAGAAACTTGACGCTATTGAAAACAAGTTCTCATCATTCTCCCTAAATCAGGTCACGCTTCCTAAGACCGTCTGTGGTTGCTGTTCGGATCCTTCACACTTAACGGAAGAATGTCCTATGAATGCATCGTTTCAAGCTAATGCCGCTTTTCAACAGCGACCTAGAAACGACCCTTATTCTTCCACGTACAATCAAGGATGGAGGAATCATCCTAACTTTGCTTGGAACCAAAACCAGCAAAGCAATTATCAAAGGCCTCCTCCACAACAACCACAACCACAGAATCAGCCTCCCTTTCAGTCACAGAATTTCCAAAATCCAGCCAACATTTCTACACCACAAGTGGCCGGTACTGACAACTCACTTGCACAAACTTTGGATATGTTCATGAAACAATCCATGCAATTGTCGGATGAGATGAAGTCTTCTATTGATACCATAACGAAAAACTCCGCCTCCCATGGTGAGAGTATTAAATCATTAGAAAACCAAATCGCACAGTTAAACGTCGCAATGAGTGCGAGAGAAAAAGGGAAACTCCCATCTCAACCCCTACCGAATCCTGGCCATTCACAAAATCATAATGTGAATGCCGCCACTACGTTGAGATCGGGGAGAGTGCTGAATAACCGAGTGGGTGAGCAATTTGATGTTAGTGACACATTTGATACCCCAGCTTCTTCTTCTTCTTCCCCTAATTCGTCTAGTCTCCCACCTTCATCTGAGCCTATTCTCCGTTTTCCCCAAGGCTCAAACATTTCACCAAATCTATCTAAGTCGATTCCCACTCCAATTTTAGGATCGAATCCATCCCCACAGTCTTCTCCACAAACGTTGGACCCAAAACTTATTGATCGAGCTTCATTTCCAACAGATTAAGGGCCAACAGACCTAACCCGCAAATGGAGAAGATTGTGGAAATGTTTAAGCAAGTTAGCATGAATATTCCTCTCCTAGATGCTATTCAACAAGTCCCATCTTATGCAAGAATCCTTAAAGACTTGTGCCCTAGGAAGAGAAAAACTCAAGTGCCTAAAAAGGTTTTCATGACGAGTAATGTTAGCACAGTTTTTACCCAACAAATATCAAAGAAACGTAAGGACCCCGGCTGTCCTACAATCTCTATTTCTATTGGGGGTAAAAATATTAATCGTGCTTTACTCGATCTAGACGCTAGCGTCAACTTGCTTCCTTTTTCAGTATACGAGCAGTTAGGAATTGGAGAGTTAAAACCCGCCCATTGTACTCTCTAGATGGCAGACCGATCTATCACAAAACCTCGGGGCAAACTAGAGGATGTGTTAATTAAAGTCGGGGAATTCATATTTCCCGTGGATTTTATTGTTTTAGATACACAACCTGTGGCAAACTCACGCAATCAAATCCCGGTGATACTTGGTCGACCCTTCCTAGCAACTTTTAACGCTGTAATTAATTATCGTAACAGTTCTATGAACTTATCCTTCGGGAAAATGACAATTGAGTTTAATATTTACAAGCTAGGAAGCCAGCCATCAGAACCTTCTGCTCATTTGCTGGATGTTTGTTCCATCCACGAGATAGCTTCCGAAAGCTGCATGGATGAGGAGCTTTGCTTTGATGTTCTCGACAACATTAATGAGACATCGTTTGATCTTGCACCACTTCACAGTGAGGATATGTTCAATGAGTCTGACCTTGAGATTGAACCCGTTGACTCGTTGCAAAAGTCAGCAGCACTTTCCGAGTTACTATCGTATGCAAGTTTTGAAGCTATTCGGGAGTCCGAATATCATTCGCTTACCCCACCTTCTATTGTCTTTCAAAAATTCTTGATCTCAAACCGCTACCTTCTCATCTTAAATATGCATATTTAGGAGAGAATGAGATTTTGCCAGTGATTATTTCCACTTCTCTAGCCTTAGAGCAAGAGAATGCACTTTTGGCAGTGTTGAGATCGAATCGGGAAGCATTTGGTTGGACAATGGCCGACATCAAAGGGAATAGTCCCTTAACTGTTGAACATTACATACATCTGATGGATGAAGCCAAACCAACCCGAGATCCACAAAGACAGTTAAATCCCGTTATGAAGGAGGCGGTAAAGAAAGAAATCGTCAAGTGCCTTGATAGTAGAATAATTTACCCTATATCTGATAGCCAATGGGTAAGTCCAATTCATGTGGTCCCTAAAAAGTCTGGCATCACGGTCATCACTAATGAGGCTAATGAGTTAATCCAAACACGCACCCAAACTGGGTGGCGCGTATGTATTGATTACAGGAAACTCAATGCCGCAACGAGGAAAGATCATTTCCCTCTCCCTTTCATTGACCAGATGTTGGAACGATTAGCGGGACATGAATACTACTGTTTCTTGGACGGATACTCTGGCTATAACCAGGTCCCCATCGCCGAAAAGGATTAAGATAAAACCACTTTTACTTGTCCTTTCGAAACTTTTGCTTATAGACGCATGCCCTTTGGGTTATGCAATGCTCCCGCTACATTTCAGCGGTGCATGATGTGGATATTTTCAGATATGGTGGAAAATTTTCTAGAAATTTTTATGGACGATTTATCCATTTTTGGGGACTTCTTTGAGGACTGCCTTCGTAATCTTGACGCGGTTCTTACCCGCTGTAAGGATAAGAACTTGACTTTGAATTGGAAAAAATGCCATTTTATGGTCCAAGAAGGTATTGTACTTGGACATATAATTTCACATAAAGGCATTGAGGTTGACAGAGCTAAAATAGATGTCCTTCAAAACCTCCCTCGTCCCAATTGCGTCAAAGATATACGATCCTTCCTTGGTCATGCAGGATTTTATAGGAGATTTATTAAGGATTTTAGCAAAATTGCTAGACCCTTAACCCTTCTATTGGCCAAGGACATTACTTTTCACTTCGATTCGGACTGTGAGGCTGCTTTTGAATCGCTTAAAGAATCACTCACTACAGCCCCCGTTTTATCATCTCCGGATTGGAACCACCCGTTCGAGCTTATGTGTGATGCATCAGATTTTGCTATTGGTGCGGTCTTAGGACAGCACATTGATAAGATGCCACATGTAATTTACTATGCAAGTAGGACCTTGAATGATGCACAAATAAATTACACAACTACCGAAAAAGATCTCTTCGCAGTTGTATTTGCATTAGAGAAATTCAGGCCCTACTTGATTGACTCGCCTATTGTGGTTTACACAGATCACTCCACCCTACGACATCTTTTATCAAAGAAGGGTACGAAGGCCAGGTTAATACGTTGGATCCTATCGTTACAAGAATTTGATCTTGTCATCAAAGACAAGAGTGGATGTGAAAATGTTGTAGCCAACCATCTTTCACGCATCACTTCTTCGCCAACTGTGACCGTGCCGATAAATGACTCATTTCCTGACGAACAGCTCTTGAATGTATCCTACGAACCTTGGTTCGTGGATATCGTGAACTATCTTGCGACGGGACTTATTCCTAGTGATTGGTCGAAACAAGACAAACTTCGATTTCTATCCCAAGTAAAATATTTTTACTGGGATGGGCCTTATCTATTCAAGTACTGTTCCGATCAAATCATTCGCAGGTGTGTCCCTAACGATGAATTCAAGAGCGTGTTATCATTTTGTCATGATCAGGCATGCAACGGTCACTTTGGACCTCGAAAAACGGCGGAGAAAGTTTTGCAATACGGCTTTTATTGGCCAACATTATTTAAAGATGCATTTGAACATTGCAAAACTTGTCCGCGATGTCAGCATTTGAGTCGGATTTCACGAAAGAATGAGATGCCGCTCCAACCTATATTGGTTGTGGAAATATTTGATGTTTGGGGTATTGATTTTATGGGCCCTTTTCCCAACTCCTTTGGGAATCTATATATCTTGTTAGCGGTTGATTGTGTCTCGAAGTGGTGGAAGCTATACCGTGTCGCACTAATGACAACAAAGTTGTCATTAAGTTCCTTAAAGAGAATATCTTTTCGCGATTCGGACACCCTCGCGCTATAATTAGCGACAACGGGACACATTTCTGCAATAGGTCTTTCGAGGTCTTGATGCGGAAATATTCAATCACTCACAAGATTTTTACGCCCTATCATCCCCAAACAAGCGGGCAGGCTGAGATCTCAAATAGGCAGATCAAACAGATATTGGAGAAGACGGTTTTGAAAAACCGTAAAGATTGGTCAACCAAATTGACGGATACTCTTTGGGCATTCCGCACCGCTTATAAGACCGATCTTGGTATGTCTCCATACCGCATTGTATTTGGAAAGGCATGCCACCTCCCTGTCAAGATTGAACATAAGGCAATGTGGGCTATTAAAGAGCTTAATTTTGATCTTGATCATGCAGGCAGCTATCAGAAGCTGCAATTGAATGAGCTAAGCGAACTCCGCGATGAATCTTACGATAATGCGGTGATAGTAAAGAACAGGACTAAAGTGTTCTACGATAAAAATCTTTCTAGAAAAACCTTCACTTCGGGGCAACAAGTCCTTCTTTACAATTCCCGTCTCCATCTTCATCCGGGTAAGCTTAAATCTCATTGGAAAGGACCTTTTGTGGTGCGGTATGTACACCCGCATGGGGTAGTTGAAGTCGAATATTTGAAAAACGGTTCAATTTTTAAAGTAAATGGGCATATATTAAAACCGTATTTTTCTGCTGACCCCGCGGAGGAGCTCCTGTTTTTACAGGAGCCGTTTTATCAAAACTAAATTTCCTCCGCCTCACCTCTATGTTTTTCTAACATTTTCTCATTTTAAGAATGGGAGTGAGTAAAAATGGATTTGATTGAATATCTATGCGTGTCAAAGAATAAGTTTGGGGGAATTTTTCATTTAACTATTATTTTACCCCTTGTATCTCTCCTTTAGTATACAGGTCCATGTTCTCAAAAGGCTACATCAGTGAGGACACTGCTGAAAACAGGTTTGGAGGGAAGGTTTGTATTCACTGAATTATCTTTGACACTGGGCATTAAAAATTTTTTTATAACAAAAAAGTAGAAAGTGAAAAATTACATCCAAAAGATAGGAATAATTTAAGAAAACCAAGAAAATTAGAAGTTTTCTTAAACGAACTAGTAATAAGTAGTTATGAGCTGTTGTCCCAAGGGTTAGTAAAATGAAGGAAGTCACTAATCTGAGGATAAAAAAATAAGTCTGAAAAATAGTTTCTATTCTGGAAGCCAAACATTTGAATGCTAATACTCTACTATTTGCACTTACACACGTCTTGAAACTTGGGATAGTAGAGGATACCTTGAAATGCTCTTGTCTAAAAGTCAAAGTATGATGGAAATAAAAAAAATAAAGAAAATATAAAAATGGTGAAAAGAAAAATGAACACTGGTTTTGTTATCGCCAAGGCAGCAATAAAAAAAATACAGCGAGGGTGTCTCATCACCTAGTGCCCTAAGGCCAACTAGTCTGGGAGTCACCGCTAAGCCTTAGGTGGTGCAAGATGAGAAAAATATTATCACCTAATCAGCAAGCACAAGAGTAATCGGTTGGTTAGTACCTCAAGAAGTATTAACGGTCGCATGAAAATGTGTGAGCACATCTTAATATTCATCAAATTAAAAAGTACTAAGCTAGATGGACAAGAGTATAATAGCTTGAATTGAATTCTCCGAGTGTAGGGATGTTCTTTACACACACGTAGGGTTATATGATCAATGTTGGATGAAAGGTAGGAATGAAAAATAAAGACGATGTTTTATTGAGGGATGATGTGATTTCTAACATTTTTTCATGACTATTAAGATAGGGCTCATGATAACTGAAAAGCTAGTATAGTTGGAAACTCTTATTTTCAAAGTCTTTCTTTTATGGTTCTTATCTTTATATATAAATTTCACCATCTTTCTTTTGTTATAGGATTTTGTGGGTGTAATCCGCTGAAAACCCTCAGGAGACAACACTCTTCCTACTAGGGACACCTAGAGGTTTAACGGCTTGTTGCACGTGCTCAGTGCAATCGTGTTGCCTACGAAAGTGTGCTTAGTTTTCTCCTTTCTTTTTCTCCTCTTGAATAAACTAGTTTGCTCGGGACGATCAAAGATAAGTTTGGGGGTATTTGTTCAGTTGATAAAACTGCACATTTGTATTACATTTTTCCTACCATTTTCATATTAAAAAAGGACTCTATTATAATATATCATACATATGAGGGTTTATGTGTAAAAACACTTTTTTCCATGTGTTAATATATTTTAATTAGCATTTGGTAGGAAAATATATGCAAATAAATTCATTGACCAAATCCTAGTAGAAAAAAGTCTACTAAATATTATTTGAGTTGTTGTGCAGAATTTTTCCAAGTTGTGCAGAATTTTTCAAGACTAAAATCAAGCAAATTAAGTTATTGAAGAAGACTTGCCTAATTAAGAATCAAAACTTGAAGACCAAGTCTGGCAGCAACCACGAGAAGATTTTTAAATTCTGAAGGTTCTTAAGATTGCCAAATGTCACAAAGACAGAAGCCCTGAAGATTGATCAAAGGTGGAGATTAAACGGCCGTGGATCCGCGACCATACCCCCTTGGGCCGCGGATCCACGGCAAGATATTGGAGATAGAGGCTGCGCTTTTCTGGGGTGAATCTATGATGAATTTTACCTAATTTTGAAGCAAAGGATTCTGGTTTTGGACTATAAAAAGGCACCGAGAGCCTCTTGGAAAATTTATCAAGCCGAAGAGATTACGAAGTCCCAGACGCTCACGCATCCAGGCTGATCATCAGCTGTTCGTCTACCTCCTTAGGAAAGATCGAGAAGCAACTAGTTTTGTAATTATTTTCTACGGAATAAAGTGTAGATTGTTCATGTTGATTAATAAAGGTAGTTATTTTATTTAATTCTTTTGCATTTTACATTATGTTTTCCCTCTCTGTCTTTTCATCTTCTTCTCTCAACATGCGCGAGTAATTCTCCGCTTGTTAGGGTTCGTAGGATTAGGGTAGGCTAATGGATGATGAACATCCCTAAACCCTTTTTAAGTCCTATAAAGTTTATGAACTTTATCAAAAGAATCATTAACATCCTAATCGGGCGCGCTAACAATTCTTTGTTAGTCCCGACCGCGATTAGAGATTAGATTAATGATTGTTTTGGTAAAAGCTAGATATGAACGGAGTTCCTTGTCGAGATAAGGGTTAAGAGTGGGATTCCTTTTCCCTCCAGAAACCCTAATCTACACACATCACCATCGTTCTAGTTTTAAATCTATTAATGGATAAAAAGGGTAACTTTTAATTAATTGTCCATAACCACTAAATCCTAACGAACCCTACAAGCCCTCTTATTATATTATCTACATCTCTAAAATAATCTAGATCTATATTTTTGCATTCTTGCTTAACGTAGATCTAGAAACTTTTCACAAAACTCTTTATCCCTTCTCTCTTTTTCAACACATCTAAAATAAGAGTAAAAAGTTCAACGTTTCCCTGAGGACGACCCGTACTCATCTCGGTCTAGCTACGCGCGACACCGTTATTGATTGCGGTTAACTACATACAAAATTTCACATCAATCAGTACAGAAGATATTAGAAGTGGCACGAGACTGCAAGAATTAAGACACCTAACATGTATTCCATTGCTGTTGTACCGTGGCATAAACGGTTCCTTGTACATTCCGTTCACCTTAGTCTCTGGTCTACTGAGAGTCCTCTCGTATTCCCTGGCCTCTTCTGTACCAAGCTACAAACAACAGCGTTAACACTAAATACAACATTATAAAAATATTCTCTCTCTGTCTATTCAACTTCTCTCTTATCTTTGGGACTTACCGAGCGATTGTTCGCTGACGACATTCCTTTTCTTTCTTCTTTGGAATATTGTCAGGTGATTCGGATCTTCAGGAGATCGAGCCCACCAGTGAGGATTGGACCAGCTAGCTTACGTCCCAGAGTTTTAGATTCCTTGTACACATTTACTTTCAGTACTTTCATTTCTGTTATGCCATTGTTTAGGCATTCCTTTTCATTCCATGTATTTACTTTTCTATGTACTGTAAAAGAATGTTAATAAATAAAGTTGTTGTTCATTACATTTGTCTCTTGTGTATATTCCTTTTATATTGCTTAGTTACGCTTAGCGTATTTATTTCTGAGTAAATACTTAGCGGACTCGTCGCGTCCTCTGCCCGTACACTGGAAAGCGGGGCGTGACAGGTTTTGTTGGTGGCCCATGCAGGTCAGAGCTGTATGGAACCCTACCATGCAATTCAGTTCTGTGTGGACAACCTAAGCAATATAACACAAGAATTAGCAACTTAAAACATTCTTTACAATTCATATTCTCTGAATCTTA
Source organism: Agapanthus africanus (assembly GCA_030015575.1). NCBI lineage: Eukaryota > Viridiplantae > Streptophyta > Magnoliopsida > Asparagales > Amaryllidaceae > Agapanthus > Agapanthus africanus. The sequence goes on from CM057341.1 coordinate 779,981,704, forward strand.
TCATTTCATATACTTTAAATCTGTCCTAACCTAAATATTTCATTCAAGGTTATGGATTCCCCGAACAACACCAGCACCAATGTCAACAACACACCTCCACCACTGCCACTCACACCTGCTGTCCCTGCTCCAATCAACGAGACGGTTCTTCTTGAGGCGATCCGCGGCCTCCTAGAAGGATAACGGCAACGGACTGTTCTTTTAATGAACCGTCCCGAAGCAGAAGCACCTCGGGTGAAGCAATTCAGGGCTTTGCACCCCAAACAATTTACAGGAAAAGAGAGCCCACTGGAAGCTGAGGAATGGGCCCAGAGCATCAAAGATGATCTGGCAGCAGCACAAGTGCCAGAGATAGCTTGGGTCCGAGTTGCGAAACTGCAGCTTACAGACAATGCACGGGTTTGGTGGAAGGCGGAAGAAAGCCGTCTTGATCAACCAATCGAATGGAATACTTTCTGTGACATATTCGACTCAAAGTACTTCTCTAAGACTGCCAGGTTTGACATGGAACAACAATTCATCCATCTGCAACAAGGTTCAATATGGACCAAGTCAGTAGATGAATATGACGCTGAGATCACCATGCTCAGTCGGTAAGATATGTCTCAATAATTCGATTGTTCAATATATCACATATTACACAGCTAACATAATACTTTAACAGATTTACGGCACACCTGATACCGGCGGATGAGATCAGAGCCCGTCGATTTCAATAAGGTTTAGATTCGGAAATCCAGGCTGTACTGGCCACAGGAGATTTTCCGACTCATGAATCGGCTCTGAATGCTGCCCGCCGTTATGAGGTAGTGATAAAGATGAGGGGCAGATCTCAATCTGCAGGAGTTAAGCGCCCTGCCAACCAGACCACCATTTGTGACAAGGAGACCGGGAGTACCGAACAACCGTCCCAGCCCAGCCTTTTGTAACTATTGCAAGAAAGATGGGCATCTGATGAAAGACTGCCGGCGAGCCAACCGTCTTTGCTTAGTCTGCGGCTCAACTACTCATTATATTGGATTTTGTCCTCGTAGACAAAACTCATATGCTACACCCAGGCCACCAATCACTTACCCGCAGCGCCCAGCCATCCAAGCACATGCTCCGAGACTTGCATTACCTGCTCCACCACTTAGAGGAACACCGACTGCACCTCTACCTCGTCAGTTCCATCAAGCTCAACGGAACGTTCCGAAGAATTCTCCTCCGGCCAGGAGGAATGTACCACGACGACATGCTTTCACGATGACCGTGGAAGAAGCTGAGGCCACTGGCCAAGTTATCACTGGTAACCCTTTCTTCTCAAACTTTTCTTTCAGTCTTAATACCTATCAACATATTTTTCCTATACCTAAAACATATCCCACATACCTTAGGTACAATCTTAGTAGCCTCACTTCCTGCACTAGCACTATTCGATACTAGATCATCTCATTGCTTTATGTCGCAACGGTTCGTCCGAACTCATGTGATTCCAGTCACACCACTTGTATCCAGCTGGAATTTCAGTTCAAGGAACAGCGTTCTAAAGGAAACAATGGGATACAACTTGTGTCTAGTAGTCGTCTGCAGCAGAGAATTCTATGCTGACTTCAAGGTGCTGGATATACCGAACTTCGATGTGGTTCTAGGCATGGATTGGCTCGGAAAATTTTATGCTACCATGGACTGTCGTCAAAGGAGGGTGGTATTCGAGATTCCACACCATCCAGTCTTCTATTTCAAAAGTGGAGACCGTACCCTGGAGCCAAGTACTTACAAGGAGAAACCAAAGAAGGCAGAGATTGCAGCAATTCAAGCGGAGGAAGGATCAAAGCCAGAAGTGGTTTGAGAGTTTGACGATGTGTTTCCTGACGATATATTAGGTTTGCCTCTCGATCGAGCTCTTGAATTCAGCATTGATTTAGTACTAGGAGCACAACCAGTGATCAAAGCACCTTATCAATTATGTCCGGAAGGTTTGAAGGAATTCCGAACTCAGTTGGACGAATTATTGGCGAAAGGATGGATTTGTCCCAGCACTTCAAGTTGGGGATCACCAGTACTACTTGTGAAGAAGAAGGAAGGTTCATACAGAATGTGTCTCGATTATAGAGTATTGAACGAAGTAACAATAAATAACAAGTATCCACTCCCGCACATCGACAATTTATTCGATCAGCTAAGTGGATCTTGTATTTTCTCTAAATTAGATCTTCGTTCAGGTTATCATCAGGTGAAGGTCAAGGAAGCTAATATTCATAAAACGGCTTTCAGAACTCGCTATGGTCATTACGAATTTCTTGTGATGCCATTTGGAGTGACCAACGCACCAGCAATATTCATGAACCTGATGAATCAAGTTTTCCGAGAGTACTTAGACAGGTTTGTTGTCATCTTTATTGACGACATCCTGGTGTATTCTAAGAGTCGGAAAGAACATGCCGAGCACCTACAAATTGTCCTAGAAACTCTACGACAACATCAACTCTATGCCAAGTACAACAAGTGCGAGTTTTGGTAGAACAAGTTGGTTTTCTTAGACATATTATATCAGGCGAAGGAATCTCTGTGGATCCAGAAAAAGTTTTAGCAGTAAGCAAATGGCCAACACCAAAGTTAGTGAAGGACATTCGAAGTTTCTTGGGTTTAGCTGGATATTACCGAAGGTTCATTGATAGCAACACCCCTAACCAAGCTCACACGTAAAGATGAAACTTTGTATGGTCAGAAGCATGCGAGCAAGCTTTCGTAGAACTCAAGTCAAGGTTGACATCAGCGCCTATTCTCATTATTTCGAAGCAAACTGGAGATTTCGAAGTGCATTATGATGCATCCGGTAAGGGATTAGGATGTGTTCTACATCAGCACGGTAAAGTTATGACTTATGCTTCAAGACAGTTGAAAATTCATGAGCGCAATTATCCGACGCATGATTTAGAATTGGCAGCTGTAATCTTTGCTCTTAAGATTTGGCGCCATTATCTTCTTGGTGAGAGAGTGAACATATACACAGATCACAAGAGTCTGAAATACGTGTTTACTTAGAAGGAGCTTAATATGCGGCAGAGACGATGGTTAGAACTCATGGCAGACTTCGACATCAACCTGCAATATCATCCAGGGAAGGTGAATGTGGTACCCGATGCCCTTAGTCGCCAACCATTAGCAATGAATCTCACCACGCAGTGGAAGCTTCAACAGGAATTGCATTAGATAGAGATTGAAGTGATCATGTCAGGTAACGCTTCAAGTTTGATGAATTTACAAGTTCAATCTACTATTGTCAATCAGATCAAAGCAGCTCAAGCAAGTGATGCTAAGTTGCAAAAGATCAGAGAACAAGTGGAGAATGGACTCAGGACAGACTTCATCATCCATGAAGATGGATGTTTGAGGTACGGCAGTAGATTATGTGTACCAAAAGGTTCTGTTCGGGAAGAGTTAAAGAAAGAAGCTCACAGCTCTCCCTACTCAGTACACCTTGGAGGTACAAAGATCTACGTCAGAATTACTGGTGGCATGGAATGAAGATTAAAGTAGCCAGAAGCGTCGCTAAATGCTTGGTGTGTCGGCAAGTAAAGGCTGAACATCACAAAACAACTGGATTACTTCAACCGTTACCTATCCCAAAATGGAAGTGGTAACACATCACGATGGATTTTGTGACTGCACTTCCTCGCAGCACAAAGGGTAACGATGCGGTATGGGTTATTGTGGATCGACCCACAAAGTCGTCTCACTTCATCCTATTTCGAGTTGGCCAATCAACTGAGACATTAGCAAAGAAGTACATGGAGGTAAGAGTCTACTTAAGATTTAAACTCTTCATAATGTACTATCTCTGATACTCATGAACTCATATAAGAAATTGTGAGACTTCCTGGAGTACCGGTCTGCATTGTCTCCGATCGTGATACCAGGTTCCGATCGCAATTTTGGCAAAGTCTGCAAGCGAGCTTGGGAACAAGTCTGATCTTCAGCATGGCTTATCATCCACAAACAGATGGTCAGTCTGAGCGAACTATTTAGATCTTGGAAGATATGCTCAGAGCGTGTATGTTAGACTTCGGAGGATCGTGGGAATATCACCTACATCTTGTGGAATTTTCATACAACAATAGCTATCAAGCAAGCAAAGGAATGACACCTTTTGCAGCACTTTATGGAAGGAAGTGTCGATTGCCATTAAGTTGGGATGACATCGGAGATAGGGAAATTCTTGGACTTGAGATGATAGTAGCAACTGTTGATGTGGTTCGTACTATCAAAGAAAAGACGCGCATAGCCCAAGATCGACAGAAGCACTGGGCTGATGCAAAGCGATGTCACTTGGAGTTCCAGCCAGAAGATCACGTATTCTTATAGATATCTCCAAACCGCGGAGTGATTCGATTTGGAAGACGGGATAAGCTAAGTTCGAGATACATTGGACCGTTCGACACTCGAATGAGTCAGTGAAGTGGCATACCGCTTTGCACTTCCACCTTCATTAGAATGAGTGCACAATGTGTTCCACATATCCCATCTCAGAAGGTATGTGATTGACCCCGGCCACATTCTCGATCATTCCGAGCTCACTGTACAGCCCGATTTATCTTGTGAGCAACAAGCTGTTGAGATCCTGGACAGGAAAGTGCAAGGAAGTCAATTTGGTTAAAATGATGTGGAGAAAAGACATTCCAAGAGAATCGACATGGGAAAGGGAAGAGGGATGCGTGCAAGATATCCCCACTTATTTGTAAATTAGTTCTTAAAATAAATTGTAAATTTCGAGGAAGAAATTTTTGTAAGGAGGGTAGACTGTAACAACTCCAATTTTAGTATACATAAAATTGATTTAAAATTAATGTATACTTGGAGTATTTACATTTTCTGTGAGTATTATAAGTATTTGTTTTACTTTTTAATAGCAAGAAAGAGCTTGTAGCTCATTGGTAAGACCTTGCACTACTGAACCAAAGCACCAGAGTTTAAATCCCATTAGCCACATTATTTTTTAATTAGTTTTCTTTTAAATTTTTAGAAGCCCAAGAATCTACACGTGCATAACTCATAAAAACCAAGCCACATATAAAACAAACTGATCCAGGAAAAAGACAAATCGACGGGGACACGTGGCGACGAGCCCCGGCCCGACTCGACTGACTTGGACCGGCGACTCAGCCGGCGGCGCCGGGTTGACTCGGTCGGATCACCGATTTTCCTTCTTGAAACCTGTGACTTTTGGCCTCCCCATAACTCCCACACTGTTTAATTTTCCTGATTACAGAGACTTAAAAATCCAATTAAAACTCTTTTTAATATAAAATTAAATACATTTTTTCACACCCTTTCATCTACCCTAACCCTAATCTTTTCCTATAAATACCACTCTATTCCACACACACCTCACTCACAATCTCTGTCCAAACTCTCAAGAAAAATCCCAAGAACTTTTGTGTACAAGTGGATTTAGCGAAGTGCGAAGCTCCGACGAACTTCCGACGACGACCCTAAGAGCTCTCGGCAACGAAACGACACACCGGCATCTCCTACCAGTCCTTCTTCTTCTTCCCTAATCTGCAATCCAGTAAGTCCCTATTTCTCTTCTCTTCTATATTCTAAACAATATTCAAAACTAAAACCCGACGGAAGTGGAATTAATCCGACTTCCGATTCGGTTTTCTTTAAAAAGTTCCAATTTTCTTAAATACAACAATACCGAACTTGCACATCATGACCATTAAATATTAACAAGACATATTGAACAAGTTCCATATCAAAAGAATGTATATTGTAATTTTTATCGCATCTTTTCTGAAAAATACCATGTAGTTTAGTTTCGACATTAAATATCATAATTCCTTATTATACCTTTAAATAGTTCATGAGGTAATGACCTACCTCCTCACAACACTCATATGTAACATAACACGATAATTTTTGGGAACATAGTTTTAGGAAAATACGATTTTACACAAAACTACCTAAAACTTATAAAAACCTTTTTCTACAAGATTATGTATTTTAAACAAATTTTTGCAAAGCGCCGCTACAGCCCATTTGGGAATCCCGTTCTAGATGGTGTGAATTATCGCACATGCTCGGGCTTAGTAGTGCGAGATGTAGACCTCCGCAAGGAGCATACGGTCTCGATAGATTTAAAAATACAAATATCTTTAGAAAATGAGATTTCTAGATTAATAATAAATTAAAATTATTATATATATATATATCATCAAAATATCTAATTTTTGATATAATATAAATATTCCAACTTTTCTAAATAAAAAAAGAATCATTTTACATGAAAATACCATGCAATTCCATATAAGTTCAATACATTACAAATGAATACCATATATTATGAAAAATAGATTTTATTCACTAGAAATGTCATAATGATAAAATATATATCAATGAAAACTTTAAAAACGATAATAAAATACTTGAGTTGTATTTTGAATGTTATACAAAATTATTTTTATATAAAACCCTCTCAAGTTCTATAAATTACCCTAAGGATCCTAGTAAACATAGATTTAAGCGGGACCAGTCTCTTGAGCCTCAGCGAGACGGAGATATGGGTGCTTGCCTATTTAAGGTAGACAACTTAACAAATGGTGTTATCAACACTGTAGTCGTCTTTGAAAAGACACAAGTCCTGCCGCCCATGTGCAGCGGTTACCGATAACATCATAATTTAATTCAGGATTTCAATTTTTTTTCTAATTGTTTGACTTAGACTGAGTCTCATTATAAATAATCTGACTTGAATATGATTCAAGTACAAACTACAATCCAATATGAATCCATGAATCCATATAATCAATCTGTTCAATCTATTCAATCTGTATTGACTGAACCGAACCATAGATATACATCCATCTACATGATTCTTCAGTTACATCCATTTACAGATATCATGGTTTCGGCAAGTCATCCATCTATACAAGACAATACAATTTACAATACAATACAACAATACAATCAAGATATCGCGGGGTTTATAAAGGGTAGATTGGTACGAAGGTGTTAGAAGTGGCACGAAACTGCAAAAATTAAGACACCTAACCTGTATTTTATTGCTGTTGTACCGTGGCATAAACGGTTCCTTGTACATTCCGTTCACCTTAGTCTCTGGTCTACTGAGACTCCTCTCGTATACACTGGCCTCTTCTGTACCAAGCTACAAACAACGGCGTTAACACTAAATACACCATTATAAAAATATTCTCTCTCTGTCTATTCTACTTCTCCCTTATCTTTGGGACTTACTGAGCGATTGTTCGCTGACGACATTCCTTCTCTTTCTTCTTTAGAATGTTGTCAGGTGATTCAGATCTTCAGGAGATCGAGCCCACCAGTGAGGATTTAGACCAGCTAGCTTACGATGCAGAGTTTTAGATTCCTTGTACACATTTACTTTCAGTACTTTCATTTCTGTTATGCCACTATTTAGGCATTTCTTTTCATTCCATGTATTTGCTTTTCCATGTTTGTAAAAGAATGTTAATAAATAAAGTTGATGTTCATTACATTTGTCTTTTGTGTATATTCCTTTTATATTGCTTAGTTACGCTTAACGTATTTACTTTCTGAGTAAATACGTAGCGGCCTCATCGTGTCCTCTGCCCGTACACTGGGAAGCGGGACGTGACATGTCTCAACGCACGTCGTATGGAAATGTGCTACGGTATAAAATTCTCTAACTAAGACCATACGCTATTAAAGTTATACCATATGGATCCAACTCCAATCACCTTGTGATTGACTTGCTCGGCTATATCGCCCTGCGACATGCCTGGGATCTCCCGACAATCTCGCACCCCATACGATAAGTCAGACCCCTAGTCCGATTATATGTAAAAAAAAGTAAAGTGGTCATGGGATAACCACTTTGGTCGCTCGACATATAGCACATCGCAACCTCATCCTTATCCAGTTAGGACGACTTTGTTAAGCACTCCTACCGTTGCCATAACTTGTATGCAACAATACGGTTACTGCTCTGAGCAGATAACGTCTTGTACTTAGTCTCACCTTCATATACTTTCCTAGTATAAAAGGGATCTCTCTTGTGAAAGGGTTCCTACCTGCTGACTTATTTTGTTAAATGTGTGTCAAGCACACATCGTGTACCTCGTACAATTCGTATACCTTATACACTTGAATTTGTACTCCATGCCAGAACTAATCAAACAAAATAGACATATCCATCCCAGATAATAAAAAAAGAAAGAAGGCTACACACCATCAATCATAAAATATACGTCTATAAAGTCGCCACCCATAAATGAATAATTTCAAACATAATAGAAAGTCACTACATGTCTAAATACACGGTCTTCAGCTAGCCCTAAGGCTATAGTATGCGTTACAAAACACTCCTCGGCAATTCATTTCGTCAGTAGGTCCGCGACTATCTGATCCATAGGGATGTACTGCAGCTTGACTTGCTCTTTCTCCTGCCTCCTAATAAAATAGTACAGAATTTGAATGTGCTTGGACTTGCCTTAATATATCGGATCCTTCGAGTACACAATGACCAACATGTTATCCCAATTAAGGATCATCATATCCTTCCTATATGGCACTATAGTTAGATTCTCCAAGAATATGTGTAAGCAAACTGCCACTTGTACCGCAACACAAGCTGCCACGTATTCTGCCTCCATGGTGGAAAGGGAAATGCAATCTTGTTTCTTACTTCACCAAGAGATGGCCCTGCCATTTAGTATGAAGGTATATCCCAATGTGGACTCTCGCTCATCTAAATCACCAGCCTAGTCGACATCTGTATAGCCATGCAGGCGGGTGTCTAATTCGCCATAGCACAAAGTATAGTGGGCTGTCCCACTTAGATACCGCAAGATCCGCTTCACCCCCTTTCAGTGAGCAACACCGGGACTGGACTGATATCTATTCATCAGTCACACTGCATAAGATATTTCGGGTCTCGCACACACCATAGCATACATGAGACTCCCGATAGCGCTCCTATAAGGAATATTCTGCATCTACCTTTTCTCCGTTTCGTTCTTGGAACATTGCTCTAGACTTAACGTATGATTCTTTGCAATTGGAGTCCTAATGGGTTTGCAACCGTTCATGCCGAACTATTCTAAGACTTTTCTAATCTAAGTCTCCATAGACAAACCTAAGGTTCTCTTGGAGCGGTCCCTCAAAATCTGAATCCCGAGCACGAACCGGACATTGCCCATGTCCTTCATCTTAAAGGTGTAGAACAACCAACTCTGGGTGACATTTATGATCTCTATGTTGTTCCCTACCAGCAAGATATCATCTATATATAACGATAGAATCTCAAAACTCTTACCAGCTTGTCTTAGATAGAAACAATTGTCTAGATCGATCATCTTAAAACCATAGCCCGGTACGGTTTATAAAATCGAAAATACCTGAAAGACTGTTTCAAGCCATAAATAAACCTCCTCAATGTTCATACCTTGCGCTTGAGACCTTTGGCTTTGAAACAGGTGGGTTGATCTATATAAATCTCCTCTTCCAGTTTTCCATAGAGAAAAGCTGTCTTGACGTCCATTTGGACTAATTCAATATCCATCTACGCTACTAAAGCCAGAACTAGGCGAATGGAGACAATTTTCACAACAAGGGAAAATGCCCCATCATAGTCTACTTTGTGGCCCCTTCACCACCAAGCATTCCTTGCAACGCTCGATTGTCCTATCCTCCTTCCTCTTAACCTTGAAAACCCATTTGTTCTCAAGGGTCTTGCTTCTGACAGGAAGATCCACCAAGTCCCAGACTTGATTCTTCCTCATGGACTGAAACTCCTCCATCGTGGCCTTCCACTCTTCCGCTACTGGTCCTGAAATAGCATCCTCGTAGGACTTGGGTTCCGCAACATCATGCGGCGCAACCATTAACGCTTCTCCCTCGATCTCAAAGCATCGACGAGATCCTTATCCACAGGAAAATCTATAAGACGGTTGGGATTCCGCAAATGGCTTCAAGTCATATGCAGGTATCTCACTCCCACTATCCCAAGGCATTAGAAGAACCGATTCCTTTTCTAATTTTGGATGATCGATGGTCTCCTCGACTTCGTACAACCCTAAATCCCTAACTACTTCTGTTACACCCCGCAATAGACGGAAACGGTGACGTGGCATGCTCGCAACATATTTACTATGAAATAAATACATTTAGCGTAATTAAGCAATATAAAAATGAACAAGAATGACAAGAGTAATAAAATAAAACAACAAACTTATTTACATTCAACTTTACATGCAACTATCTAAAAATAAAAGATACAATAAACAAAGTAATGCCTAAATAATGATATACAGAAAGTAGGTGCAGGAAGAACTAGTAGTCAAGCTGAGCTGTAAGCTGGTCCAAGTCCTCCTAGCTTGGCTCTATCTCCTTAGAGGTCGGTCCTTCCGACGAACATTCCAAGGAAAGAAAACAAAAAGGAATGTCATCAGCGAACTATCGCTCGGTAAGTCCCAAAAGAAACAAGTAAAAATAGTATATCAGGTGAATAGGAACTAAAAGAACGAAGGATAGGTAAAATTGTATATGATCATCTACAAGTATATGATAGTTATTCTAACGTAGTTATTTGCAGTTTGATAAAGAAGATATTCATGTATACGAGAGGAGTCCATCTTACCTCGTGGACTATGGTAACATGTAGTACAAGGCCCCGTCATAACCCATGGGACAACGAAACGTGAATTCATGTAGGTGTATTTTAAAGTGACCTCTTGTGCCACAATATACGTCTTGTACTAATCTACACCTTTATCCCCGCGTATTGTATTGTATAGATTAAGATTAAAGGTCTTTGCCGAATCCATGGATATAAAATGTTCAGGTTCATGTTCAGGATATAATCATACGTTCAGGTAGCCATGTCGAGTTCATGTCACGTTATAACCATGGATTGGTCAAGTCGAGTTAAGTATACAAGTTTGAGTTTGATGTTTGAATTTGAGTATTCAGGTTCATGTTTGATTTTGGAGACCGGTTTGAATTTTGACCCAGATCAAGTCAAACACTTATGAATGGATTTAACTCTTGAAATTTCTTAGGTTCGGGAGTAATTGGCAACTGTTGCGCATAGACGGCAGGATTTGTATTTTTTCCAAGACAATTGCCATTGATAACTCCGTTAAGTTGTCTAGCCTAAATAGGTAAGCATTCACTTTCTCCGGCTCCTTGAGGCTCAAGAGAAATGATACCGCTTAAGCTTATATTAATTCTATAGTCCTTATAGTATTGTTTGCATATCTCGAGTGGGTTTTATGAAATATACTTTAATATAATTTAAAAATAAATCTCGAGGGTGATTTACAAGATTTAGGGTTTTCATGGGCATATATTTTAATTATTGGGGTATTTTAAAGATAAAAACCTAGCTTTTAAAAGTTTACGGTATTTTATTAAAAACTAGCCCTTTTTGGTAATTTGATGGTATTTTATTAAAATTTTAATCTTTCATTTAAAAAAATATAGTTTCATTATATATTGAAAATATGGATTTATAATTTTTATATAATTTTTCAAAAATTAGTTTTGTTTGGAAAATTCGCGTTTCTTAAAAACTGTATTTTATTTCCTTTCGAGATCGAAAACTCCGTGAGGAATTCTGCATCTCGCTCTACTATCCCAAAGATGTGCGTTAATCTGCACCATCCAATAGCGGGTCCCCTAACGAGGGTTGTAGAGGCGTATTTGCCAAGGATTATAAAATACCGTTTTAAAAAAAACCCGGTTTTTAAAAGATGTGGTATTTTAATGAAAAGCATATCTTTGAATCAAACATACATATATATAAGTATCGTGCTATGAAACCAAAGTGTGCGTATGGGGTAGGTCGTTATCCTGTGAAGTTTTCCTGAACGTATTCTTTTAACCAATATCGAAAAGAGTTGATAATAAAGTTCAAGGTATTTTAATGGAAAAGTTCGTTTATATTTGTTTCACATGAAAATTTTGGTTAAACTCGAAGCTAAACGTTTGTAATCAAAGTTACAAGTAGAGTGGTAACATTTATTTGACCAAAGTATGAAGGAAAAGGGAGTTTAAAGTTTAAAATGAAAATATATCAGGAGTAACTCCATTTTATCGATATCTTTTTAGGAGATAAACTGATGTGAATAGAAGAAGAGTTAGGAGGTACTTACGGCTTGGTAATACCGAGAAAATGGTAAGAAAGAAGGGAGGGGGTTTCGTGGCGTCGCGGGAGCTCCGGAAACAGCTTCGATCTTCGATGGAAGAAGCTTGGTTGCTAACTCCACTTGACTCCACTTGCATTAGGAACTTTTGAGGTGGTTTTTCTAGAATTTTCAGAATAGAAGGGAGCTAGAGTATGGTGTGGTATTTATAGTGGAGAATTAGAGTTTTTGGAATTAAAATTTTGGATTAAAAAGTATCCAAAAGGTGTTAAATGGTGAAATGAAGGGTCTCTGTTTGTTTACAAGAAAATCAAACAGTGCAGAGGAGTTAAGGGGGATCGAAAGGGTATGTGTGCAAAGCACGGAGCCATTTTTGCTCATCCCAACCGTTGGCGCCGGCATATATGGAAGAATGGACGGTCGGATCTTGAGGCATTGCCTCGAGATTCGTGCCACTTGTGTATTTGGGTGTGCACCATTCTCCGCCGAAATATGCGACCGAGACGTTGGGACGTCCGGGCCTGAATTTCGAGGGCAGATGCTAATTGGTGCTATCCGTCCATCTCTCCGAAGATGCCAAGTTGATTTATGACACCGTGTATCGAAGGTTTAAACGGATGTGGCCGATATAGCAGACTTCGTTAGATTCCCCCTCGTTGAGGGGTTTTTGATTGTGGGGATGCTCTTCCTTGCAGGCACAAGCCCCAGCAGTTAATTATGCTACCGCATCGCGATAACCACTCTCTCCTTCTCCAGATGGTCACTTCGTGTCGTGTATGTTTGTTTTGTTTTTGGTTGCCCGTGAATTGTGTAGGGTGTTTTTCGTCACGCCATTGAGATGGAAATACGCGTGCGCTTGTCAGGCGTACTACAGATTCCCCCTGCCTAGGGTAGGCCGGGGTTTAATGATTGTGGGGATCCGAATCTCCGGCAGCCGCGGACTAAACTGCCTTTAATTACCCCTCGCCTTTGGAGCGAGAAAACCTCCGATTGACGGGTTAAACTGGTCATGCGAACTCAATGTGCAGTGTATGTGTGTTGTGTTTTGAAAGGGGGTTTTGGATATATCGGGAGCCACGCAGAGTTTTTTACGGGGGTCCCGCTACCCGGATAGCGGGCTGGGGGTCAAGGGGGCTAGCAGCCCTCTTGCGGGGTGCGGGGCAGCGCCCCGTTAGAATTTTTTTTCTAACAGGGACAGCGTCGTGGAGTACGTGTGTGTGTGAATATGTATACATATGTATATATATATATATATATATATATATATGTATGTACATAAAAAGAGGGGGGAAAAGGCATCCAAGGGATGCGTGGGGCCAGCGCCAGCGCCCAGGTGCTGTGCGCTCAGGTGCTAGCATGCCACGTGTCGGCACGTGGGCACTCTACGCTTGAGCACAGGGCGCTGTAGCGCAAGCGCGCCACGTGTCGGCACGTGGGCGCTTTGCGCTTCAGCGCCTGACACTCGAGCGCAAGTGCGCCACGTGTCGGCACGGGGGCGACTTGCACTTGAGCGCTAGGCGCCTGAGCGCAAGTGCGCCATGTGTCGGCACGGGGGAGACTTGTGCCAGAGCGCTGTGCGGGCGCTGTTGTGCAAGCGCGCCACGTGTCGGCACGTGGGCGCTTTGCGCTTGAGCGCTGAGCGCTTAAGCGCAAGCGTGCCACGTGTCAGCACATTGGCACTCTGCGCTTGAGCGCCGGCGAGGAAAAGAGGAGCCTAAAAAAAATTCTCGGAAGAGAAATCAGAGTGGAGTTAGACTCCTAAGTGTGTTTTTGGGGTTAATAGAAGGGGTTCTTCTTCCTCCTCCTCTGTTAGCTGGATCTTGAAGATCCAGAGATGTGAGATCTCAAAATCCCTCCTATTTGGGATCTAAAGACAGATCCAAGTTTCCCTTTGTGGGTTTGGTGGTGAAAAACTATCTTGTTTTTGAAAAGGAAAAGTAAAACTCTTGATTTAATTCAAAAGGAAGAAGAAGGTTTGAAACCTTTAGAAAAGGGAAAGATGTACAAACCCTAGGTTTTTGAGAGAATGAAAAGTCTTCCTTTATTCATCATCATGTTGCCTTTTATAGGCTTACATATTTACATATAGCCCCTTGGGCTTCACAAAATGGCATTTTGCCTGTCCCATGGCTCCTGTGCCATTTCATTTTTGCACATAAGCCATAGACTTACAAAATATTGGCTTTATGCCCATTTTGCATACATTCATGTATAAAAAATTACATAAAAATTATTTATTACAGGATTTTGTTGTTGGCATGGGGAGTCTAGTCGCGGGCTCGACTTGGGCATGAGCTCGCTTAACCTGGGCTTGGGCCCACCTAGCTTGGGGGTTGACCTTGACTTTGACTCGGTCAATCGGGGTGAAAATTTTTACCCCAACAAATTGCCCCCCATCAATGAATGCACACCGCATGCATGAGTTGTGGGCACGAAATTGATGGATCTTGAAGCTGAACTTAGAGGTGGAACATCATTCCGGGGGCGGAGCATCATCCCGGGGAGCATGATTCCCGGGGATCGGAGCATCATTCCGATTCGCGGAGCATAATTCCAACATTGGAGCATCATTCCGAAGAGTCGAAGCATAATTCTGAAGAGTAGAGACATGATTCCAGGGATCAGAGCATCATTCCGAAGAGCGGAGCATAAATCCAAGGATCAGATCATCATTCCGATGAGCGGAGCATGATTCCAGAGATTGGAGCATCATTCCGATGAGCGGAGCATGATTCCAGGGATCGGAGCATCATTCCGATGAGCGGAGCATAAATCCAAGGATCGGAGCATCATTCCGATGAGCGGAGCATGATTCCATAGATCGGAGCATCATTCCGATGAGCGGAGCATGATTCCAGGGATCAGAGCGTCATTCCGATGAGCGGAGCATAAATCCAAGGATCAGAGCATCATTCCGATGAGCGGAGCATAAATCCAAGGATCGGAGCATCATTCAGATGAGCGGAGCATGATTCCAGAGATCGGAGCTTCATTCCGATGAGTAGAGCATAATTCCAGTATTCGGAGCATCATTCCGAGGAGCGGAGCTTAAATCCAAGGATCGGAGCATCATTCCGATGAGCGGAGAATGATTCTAGAGATCGGAGCATCATTCCGAAGGGTGGAGCATGATTCCAGAGATCGAAGCATCATTCCGATGAGCGGAGAATGATTCTAGAGATCGGAGCATCATTCCGAAGGGTGGAGCATGATTCC
Organism: Agapanthus africanus; assembly: GCA_030015575.1. Classification (NCBI taxonomy): domain Eukaryota; kingdom Viridiplantae; phylum Streptophyta; class Magnoliopsida; order Asparagales; family Amaryllidaceae; genus Agapanthus; species Agapanthus africanus. The sequence continues at coordinate 779,997,051 of CM057341.1, forward strand.
AGAGATCGAAGCATCATTCCGAAGGGCGGAGCATAAATCTAAGGATCGGAGCATCATTCCGATGAGTGGAACATGATTCTAGAGATCGGAGCATCATTCTGAAGGGTGGAGCATGATTCCAGGATTTGGAGCATCATTCCGAAGAGCGGAGCATGATTCCAAGGATCGGAGCATCATTCCGAAGGGTGGAGCATGATTCCAGCGATCGGAGCATCATTCCGATGGGCGGAGCATAGTTCCAGGATTCGGAGCATCATTCCGAAGGGCGGAGCATAAATCCAGGGCTTGGAGCATCATTCCGAAGAGCGGAGCATGATTTTAAGGATCGGAGCATCATTCCGATGAGCGGAGCATGATTCCAGAGATCGGAGCATCATTCCGATGAGCGGAACATGATTCCGGGATTTAGAGCATCATTCCGAAGAGCGGAGCATGATTCCAAGGATCGGAGCATCATTCCGAAGGGTGGAGCATGATTCCAGGGATCGGAGCATCATTCTGATAGGCGGAGCATGGTTCCAGGATTCGGAGCATCATTCCGAAGGGTGGAGCATAATTCCAGGGCTCGGAGTATCATTCCGAAGAGCGGAGCATGATTCCAAGGATCGGAGCATCATTCCGATGAGCGGAGCATGATTCCACAGATCGGAGCATCATTCCGATGAGCGGAGCATAATTCTAGGATTCGGAGCATCATTCCGAAGAGCGGAGCATGATTCCAAGGACCGGAGCATTATTTCGAAGGGTGGAGCATGATTCCAGGGATCGGAGCATCATTCCGATGGGCGGAGCATGGTTCTAGGATTTGGAGCATCATTCCGAAGGGTGGAGCATGATTCCAAGGATCGAAGCATCATTCCGAAGGGTGGAGCATGATTCCAAGGATCGGAGCATCATTCCGGAGAGCGGCAGGCATTTTGACCGAAGCATAATTTCGATGCAGAGGTTGATTCCCAGCCGAAGCATAATTCCGACAGGGAAGGCAAATACTCCTAGGCGAAGCATGATTTCAACATGGGGTAAATTCTGGGACGGAGCATGGTTTCGGCGCAGAGCTTGTTGGTAGACTTGATTCCGAGACGAAGCATAATTTCGACAAGGAGGTCGTTGGTTGATTCCGAGCCGAAGCATAATTCTGACAGGGAAGGCGGGTACACTGAGGCGAAGCATCATTTCGACACGGGGTATGTTCTGAGACGAAGCATGATTCCGACGTAGAGCTTGCTGGTTGACTTGATTCCGAGGCGGAGCTTGATTCCAGCAGGGAAGGTAGATATCCCGAGGCGAAGCATGATTTCGACACGGGGTAAATTCTGGGACGGAGCATGATTCCGCCGTAGAGGTTGTTGGTTTGATTTGATTTGGGTTGACATCATCTTCGCTACACTGGAATATGGTACCAGGAGCGAATCATCATTTTGCCATGAGTGGATTCGAGGATTTGGCTTTGGTTTGGCATCTGCATTGCTGCACTGGAATAATGCCAGGAGCAACTCATCATTTGCCCCGAGAGGATTTGGGAATTGGTTTTTGTTTGGCATCAGCATTGCTACACTGGAATATGGTACCAAGAGCGAATCATCATTTGCATTTGCTTATTAGGAAACGATGTCTTAGGAGACAGGTTTTAGGTCCCTATCACCTAAGACTTTTCAGTTTTGTGAGCCGTAAGGGTCTCACAAAGCATTTTCTCCCTACGGGTCGTAGGGACCCCGTAGATGTATTTTCTCCTTAGGAGTCGTGAGGACCCCCAAGGGTGTTGCTCCTTTGTAAGTCGTAAGGATCTCACGCGGGAATTTTCTCCTTACAAAGTCGAGAGGACTTTGCGAGTGCATTTCATTTCTTTTTTTTACGAGTTTGCGCCCTTTCGGGTTTTCACAAACTCGCCGGCAGTCCTGCTGTTCTTACTCACGGAGCCCTTTCGGGTTTTCATCCGTGCCCATTTTGCTTGTGGACATACCATTCTTTTTTTTTTATTTTTATTATATTTTTTTTATTTTTGGTGGGACTTTGAATGTGGTCTCACCGATAGGACTTGAGAGAGATTGGGATTGTTTTATGCCCGTGGATTGTATACGGTTTTGCAGGATGTATAATCCAGACCGTATGGCCGGAAAAATTTCAGGACTTTGTTGGTGTCTGCATCGCTGCACTGGAATATGGTACCAGGAGCGACTCATCATTCGCCGTTGGGGTGTGGGATTTGGAATTTGGTTGGCGTTTGCATCGCTGCACTGGAATATGGTACCAGGAGCGACTCATCATTCGCCATTTTTTTGTTTTTTTTACCGCGATTGCTCTATCATTTCAGCTTTTCTTGTCGTGAAGATCGCGATTACCCTATCATTTCGGCTTTTATTCGCGATTGCCCCATCATTTCGGCTTTATTTTCATCTTTATTTTACTCGCTGATTTTTATTGCGAATTGCCCGATCATTTCGGTTTTATTTTCATCTTTATTTTACTCGCTGATTTTTATTGCGAGTTGTCCCATCATTTTGGCTTTTCTTTATTTTTCTTTTATTTACACAATTTTTTTATTTACATATATATATATATTATATTCCCAGTTTAACGACTTAGAGGTCGATTGTTCCCAGTTTAATGACGTGGTGGTCGATTGTTTTCAGAGAAAGGCAGATGTCCGAGAGAATGAGTTTCATGAAGAAATCCGGTCTCCGTTTGTATGAAATTGGCGGTCACAGATGGACTGTTTATTAACACGCGTTTAGACAGTTCTATCTCTCCTGCCTTGTATTGCTTTTCTACCCAATCTTTGAAGACGAAACAATCCTCAATGTCATGACCTATCACTCTGTGATAAGGCAGTATTTGGGGTCGTCGGTCATATTCGCTTCCTGCGATTTTTTTGACTCTGGCAGTTGTAGACCGTTTTTCAGGGCGTCTTTGAATATTTTACGTATTTTGTCCCTTCTGAAGGAATAAACTTTGTCCAGCTTCTCTTTCAGTGGAGATTCTCCTCCCTCTCCGAACACTGGCTTCTGAGGCTGGTTGGCACTAGGCCTGCTTATCCCTCGCTTATTTCGATTAGCCGAAGTGTTGAAAGACTCAGAATCGTCGGGATTTCCGCCTTTGCGATTATCATCCTTTCGGTTTCTCCAAGACCTATTGTTATTTTGTGAGTCAGAGGAGGACTCCTGCTTTGAGTGTTCCAGCATCTGAACCTTTCTGGTCAGCTCTTGGAATGTTTTGAGACCCGCGGTGCATAGAAACGGGGCCATCCAATTGTTGAGATTTCCGACGAGGAGACTGATAGATTGGTCCTGCTCTATCGGCGGTTCACATTTGACGGAGAGATTGCACCATCGGGTTATAAAATCCGTACCGCTTTCATTGTTCTTGGGCCTGGTCCTTACGACCTCGGCAATGGTTATCTTATCGCTAACGCTCATGAACCTTTGTCGAAATAAATATTCCATTTGGACGAAAGTAATAACGGAGCCATCCAGTATGCTCGAGTACCAGTCGAAAGCAACATCGGTCAAGCTATTAACGAACTGGCGGAGGAGAAGCGCATCGTTGCCCCCAGTATTCCCGCATGAGGCTTTGAAGTGGGCGATGTGCTGATTCGCATTTCCCGTCCCATCAAATCTTCCGAATTTAGGGATGACATAACCGCTAGGAAACTCTACCAGATCATACTAAGCAGGATATGGTCTCCCACTACTGCTGATATCTTTTTGCGCTTCGGCTTCGGCTACCAAAGTTTTGACTTTGTTGGTAACCAAATCCATGATTTGATCTTGAGTTAGCGGGCTACTGTCATCGGTAGCCAAGACATTTGTCGAGATAGGATGCGACTGATTTTCATGCGGTCCGCCCACTTTTGGATTTGATGGAACGGGCGTCGGCTGTTTCGGGACACCGTTTCCCGGTTCATGAGAGCCCTGCGCCTGATTGGGCGGCTGGGAGGCAAGTTGGGCCGTGAGCTGTAAGATGACATTTGTCAAGTCGTCGATCTTTGAGTAGAGCTTGGCCATCTCCTTGTCTTTGCTTCTGAGCTCTTGGAGAAGTTGCTGCTCTGCGATCTTAGGACGGAAAGTTGGCTCATCTTCGCTTTCCGAGCCTGACTCCTCATGAATTGAGGGCTCTCTCTGCCTATCAGCCTCATCGAGAGGGTTTTCATCATCCAGCGGAGGCGGCTGTTCTTGGGAAGTGGCAACCACATTCAAGCCAGATTGGATTTGAGATGTGGTGGCCCCGTCCTTGCTCTTACTGCGCGTGCCCACCACGTAGACAGTGTGGATAACACATTCAGCCATCCCCTCATCTTTAGCGGGGTAACCCTGTTCCTCGAACTTTATGAGGTTCAGCCTAGCAAGAGCCCTAGACCTTTTGTTGGCTCTATATCTGAGCCTTTTCTGCCTTAGCTTCTCAATTTTAAGGGCTTGGCGGGCATTCATTCCCTGGGAAGCCACCGTGAATCGGTCGACGGGGAGCTTAGAGAGACACCCAATCGAGCAGTTGTCAGGGGCACCGTCGGAGCTTGCTCGAGACGCCTTGTTGCTTTGTTGGTGTCGATGGCCTTGCCCCCAGCTGGGGCCAAGGAGAGTCGTTCAAACACTGATTTGCGTTTGAGTTGGGGTGCCTTCGAGACCACCACATTTGGCCTCTTGCCTTTCGAGACCGGTTTGTCTGTCACTGGGGCTTGAGGAGCTGGGATGGAGCCAACTGGTATGAACGTAATGGAGCCAAATGGTAGCAGCGGCTCCTTCCATTGTGGCCCGAGACTGGCCGGAAGGACCGTCCTGGAGTCTATCTTCATCGTGTAGGAGACGGGAGCCGTGCTGAGAGCTGAGTTCATCTTTGGAGACATTGTTGAAAGGTGATTGCTTGAAAACCTGCATGAAAAAGCATTATTTCAGTATAAATATAAGTATGTATATTGATTGAGTTCGTATGAACGCTTAACCCAAAATATGGGAGGAGAGATTGGTCCCACCGGGCGTGCCAGAATCTGTAGGATGTTTTATGTCACCCCATTGAGATGGGAATATGCGTGCGCTTGTCAGGCGTACTACAGATTCCCTCTGCCTAGGGTAGGCCGGGGTTTAATGATTGTGGGGATCCGAATCTCCGGCAGCCACGGACTAAACTGCCGTTAATTACCCCTCGCCTTTGGAGCGAGAGAACCTCCGATTGACGGGTTAAACTGGTCATGCGAACTCAATGTGCAGTGTACGTGTGTTGTGTTTTGAAAGGGTGTTTTGGATATATCGGGAGCCACGCAGAGTTTTTTACGGGAGTCCCGCTACCCGGATAGTGGGCTGGGGGTTAAGGGGGCTAGCAGCCCCTTGTGGGGTGCGGGGTAGCACTCCGTTAGAAATTTTTTTCTAATAGGGACAGTGTCGTGGAGTACGTGTGTGTGTGAATATGTATACATATGTGTATATATATGTATGTACATAAAAAGAGGGGGAAAAGGCATCCAAGGGATGCGTGGGGCCAACGCCAGCGCCCAGGTGCTGTGCGATCAGGCGCTAGCGTGCCACGTGTCGGTACGTGGGTGCTCTGCGCTTGAGCGCAGGGCGCTGTAGTGCAAGCGCGCCACGTGTCGGCACGTGGGCGCTTTGCGCTTCAGCGCCTGACGCTCGAGCGCAAGTGCGCCACGTGTCGACGTGGGGGCGACTTGCGCTTGAGCGCTAGGCGCCCGAGCGCAAGTGCGCCACGTGTCGGCACGGGGGTGACTTGCACCAGAGCGCTGTGCGGGCGCTGTTGTGCAAGCGCGCCACGTGTCGGCATGTGGGCGCTTTGCGCTTGAGCGCTGAGCGCTTGAGCGCAAACGCGCCACGTGTCGGCACATTGGCGCTCTGCGCTTGAGCGCCGGCGTGGAAAAAAGGCTTTTAGCCTAAAAAGATTCTCGGAAGAGAAATCAGAGTGGAATTGGACTGCTAAGTGTGTTTTTGGGGTTAATGGAAGGGGTTCTTCTTCTTCCTCCTCTGTTAGTTGGATCTTGAAGATCAAGAGATGTGAGATCTCAAAATCCCTCCATTTTAGGATCTAAAGACAGATCCAAGTTTCTCTTTGTGGGTTTGGTGGTGAAAAACTATCTTGTTTTTGAAAAGGAAGAGTAAAACTCTTGATTTAATTCAAAAGGAAGAAGAAGGTTTGAAACCTTTAGAAAAGGGAAAGATGTACAAACCCTAGGTTTTTGAGAGAATGAAAAGTCTTCCTTTATTCATTATCATGTTGCCTTTTATAGGCTTACATATTTACATATAGCCCCTTGGGCTTCACAAAATGGCATTTTGCCTATCTCATGGCTCCTGTGCCATTTCATTTTTGCACATAAGCCATAGACTTACAAAATATTGGCTTTATGCCAATTTTGCATACATTAATGTATAAAAAATTACATAAAAATTATTTATTACGGGATTTTGTTGTTGGCATGGGGAGGTTAGTCGCGGGCTCGACTTGGGCATGGGCCCGCTTGATCTGGGCTTGGGCCCACCTATCTTGGGGGTTGACCTTGACTTTGACTCGGTCAACCGGGGTGCAAATTTTTACCCCAACAAATTGTATACGGAGACTAATTTATATTGTTGCCCGGGCGTGGATTAGTCCAAATCCATATTTTCTTAGATTTGGGTTTGGGGTTGGGTTTAAGGATACGTTAGTCTCATTTGAGACTAAGATCAACTTAAACATTTGTTAAGGATACGTTAGTCTAATTTTAGACTAAGATCAACTTAACGGGATTGTTTAGATCCAACAAAAGAGCATTTGGACTATATTGTTTAGTTTAGGAACATTGCGGTTGATTACCAGTTTGAGGACATGGTGGTCCATTGTCGCCATTTTCGAGGAAAATATTAGTTTAGGGACATTTCGGTCCATTACTAGTTTAAGGACATGGTGGTCCAAGGTTAAGGACATCATGGTCCATGGGCTTAAGGACCCCACAGTCCGAGGTTAAGGACATCATAGTCCATGGGTTTAAGGACCCCACAGTCCGAGGTTAAGGACATCATAGTCTATGGGTTTAAGGACCCTACAGTCCGAGGTTATGGACATCATAGTCCATGGGTTTAAGGACCCCATAGTCCAAGGTTAAGGACATCATAGTCCATGGGTTTAAGGACCCCCCAGTCCAGTTTAAAGACGTCATAGTCTATGAAATGTATGGTTATCGGGACCCGTCACCTCTCTGAAGACGTTGAAGTATTACAACGACAAATATTATAGGAGTAAAGAGATGTACCCTTGAACCAATTTTGGTTGAGAGATCTGTAGTCCAATTTGAGACCAAGATCAAAAGATTTATGAGCATATGAGCTCAGTTAATCTCAATTAAGGACTTATAGGCTAAGTCCAATCAAGTTAAAGTGTTTAACATTTATTTTGGGCTGTTGAATATTTATTTGGGCTTGGCCCCTTTTAACAATGCTGAGCATTGATTTGGATTCTGACAATATTTTTGTATTTTATTGAATGCTGAGCATTCATCATAGCTCTGAGGATTATTAAAGAACAATTTATGTTCTATCAGCGCAACACATGGTGTGCTTGGCGCTAGTCAAAGAGCGCAGTGCGCTTTTGCGGAGTAGCACACACGTGAGGGACACGTGTTGCACTTGGCGCTAAGCGCCAGATGATGGGAGCATTGCGCCAGTTTATGAGCGCAGTGCGCTATCTTATGAGCGCAAGCGATATCTGTTCAGTGGCGCACACGTGGAGAGCATATGGTGCGCTTAGCACTAAGCGCTAGTCTTATGAGCGCAGTGCGTGCCGAGGCTCTTTAAAGTTAAGAGCGTCAAGACTCTGCAGCGCTTTGCGCTAGATGTGGAACGCTGAAGCGCTTATTTTATGCAATTTAGATCAGTTTGCACCCTGAGAATTAAATTCTCTTTTTATAAAAGACTTTGTCTCAAGGTTCTAAGAATAAAGTTATTATTTTATAGGAAATGTTTCAATCTTTTATTTTGGTGAAAGGCTTTGCCTTTATGGATCTGTGATCCTAAGAGAATTGAATTATTCTCCCCTCTTTTATAGTGAGATGTTTATGATCTTCTGAAAGACAATTTGTCTTATAAATCTGTGATCTGTGAGAAGGATTGTGTTCTTCTTCTTATTTTATGATGAGATGTTTTGATCTCTTTGTGAAAAAACGTTGGTATTATAGATCTATGATCTTTAAAGAAGTGAATTCTTCTTTTTAATTATGAGATGATTTCATCTCTCTGTTCATCACTTTTTTTTTACCTTGAAGAAACTCTTCTTTTCCTGAGAGCTTGGCTCTTCTTTCTGAGATCTCTCAAAACTTATGGGGGGTTTCTCTATTTGCTTCTGTATATCTGAGACTTGAAGTCTGGAGGCCTTTATATAGGGCAAGCTGATTTGTTCAATCAGTTAAGAAGATCTTTTCTCCAATTGATTTGGGGATTCTCCCACCGTTGGATCTTTGATCCAAAGGCTTCTGATTTACAGAAGGCAACCTTCTTATTTTTAACAAGATTGGGAAATCTTTTCATACAGAATTTATTCTTTACTTTTGGTGATTTTTAATCACCATTGGATCGTTGATCCAACGGTGCTCTGATTTACAGTGCACAATTTTATTGTTTGGAAAGATTTTGAGGAATCTTTCCTTAACAGAATTTAATTCTGATTAATTAATGACATATCATTATTATTGGATCTTTGATCTGAGGGTGGGGAGCTTTTAGTTCCAGCGCTAGCACACCCGTGCTTTGCACGTGGTGCGCTGCTTAGGGCGCAACGCACCTAGCGCTAGCGCACATGTACTTTGCACGTGGTGCGCTGCTTAGGGCGCAGCGCACCTAGTGCTAGTGTACACATGCTTTGCACGTGGTGCGCTACTTAGGGCGCAGCGCACTTGGCGCTGCTAAGAAGCATTTGCTTTATTTCAAAATTTGAATTTTAAATAGAGCTTTGCTCTGATTGGGGAAAACAAATATACCCCATTGTTGCGCTCACGTGGCCCACACGTGAGTGCAGCGGTGGCAGCATCTGCGCCTTTGGATTAACTCAGAAGTTGAAAAGGCATCTCAGTGCCTATATATAGGACCTTTGGCCCTCGAGATGATTTCTGTTCATCTTCTTCCTTCTGAGAATTTTATTCTCTTGCAGAGCATAGCTCTTTGGCTTAAGAACTTTCTTAAGGACAGCACTTTATCAAAATCTTAGGTAAAGATTAAATCTTTGAGTAGATCATTTAATAATCTAGGGTTTTGATTGCATGATATTTCCGGTGTGTAGGTAGAAAATGTATAGAAATCGCAACCAAAGAAATTTGTTAACCGCAATCATTTAACGGTGTCGATGTAGCGCGTTAATGAATACAGATCGTCCACTGAGATGTGTGTTTTGCTCACTTTCGTTTTAGATGAGTCGAAATGAAAAGATAAAAGAAAAATTGCAAGAAAATTGATTCAAGAATTTTGAAATTTAGTTTCAAGAATAGTAAAGAAATAGATCTAAATATCAAGAATCAATAAATTCTAGAAGATGTCCAAATTTAATGAACTATCAAGATTTATAATGAAGTTCGTAGGAATCGATCGAATCGATAGCGATGATGAAGACTTGTGATTACGTATTCTTATCCATTGATGATTTGTTGCTAGATCGATGACGATCAACGAGGTTTAAGGATCTATTGAAGGAACTGGGGTTTCTTCATCTCATCCTCTGTCCTTTCGTTGATTATCATTCAAATGCTAGTCTCTAGTGAATTGAATTATCGATCATTGATCTCTAATTAGGAGCGAAAACATTCAATAAAGTATCTCGCTCGAAACTAGGTTGTCGATGATTCAATTTACTAGAGTTTACAAAACTCATAGGACTTAAGAATCGTTCAAAAATATAATCATCATCATCTATCTATTTTCTCGATTCCTCCACGAACGGAGTTTTTATTCAAACATCATATCAAAGAAATCAATCAAGAATTGAAAACTCATCATAATGCTCAAATATAAAGATAAGCAAGACAAAGAAATTTTACCTTTTATTATCCAACAATTTTGTTACAATTCGCTTAAGAACTACAAGAATTGAGGAAAGAACTCGATCGTCGAATTAGCTTCGCATCGTGAGTCGCGGATCGTCTTGGATCACTTGCTTGGATGAAGATCGGCGTCGCTTCAAAAAGGCTTGATGGCTTCTTGCTTGAATCGGCACTCGATAGATCTTGATTTTTGATCAAATTGTGTCACTCAATTTGATTTTTGATCAAATTGTGCCACTCAATTTGATTTTGATTTTGATTTGGATCTACAATTTTTCCTCTCAAATTTCAACAACTTTTCCCTCCAAAATCAACAACCCCAAAACCCTAGATCTAAATCTCATTTTATAGCCTCCTCATTTGAATCTTCCCTCCAAAGCTAGGTTGTTAGAGAGAGGCTTCTAGAAGAAGTTTGTTGGAGGGAAAATTCTAGAATAAGGAATATTTTAGGGTAAGATTGTTAGGCCAAGCCTTCTGGATGAAGCCACGTGGACTTTGGGAGTCTTCTGGAAGCATTGGTCTTTACGAGAAGCCACGTGGAGGAATTTGCTGCGATGACGTGTCCAAAGTGCCGCGGATCCGCGGCGGATCGGCCCATTCGGCCGCGGATCCGCAGCCTTTTAGGAAGCTTGCTGCATGAAATTTCCATGGTGATTTGGTACTGACTTTGTGGAACTTTTATGATGTCTGGAATCTTTGTATACTTTTCTGCTTACTGCCAGATCACAAGTCTTGGACTTGGCGCATTTTTATCAGTACTTTTAACAGTTTCGGCTCTTTTACCTGGAATTCCCTGCACACAATTTTGAGACAAGTGTTGCGATATACAAAGATCATGCGTGCAATAATAAACACTCAATTTCCCTCAAAATACCGGTTATAATATATAACACATGTTATTTGGTATTTTACAGACAATTTGCTAATATGTGCTATATTCATACCGAACACTTTTAGATGATTGCAAATAGTAGGGAAATTGATGTGTTAAAAATGCAATATTTTAAACTGATCAGGTTTCACCCATTAACAGAGCTTTGCTCTTCATAGATCTTCGATCTAAAGAAAACCTTTTTTAGGGTTTTGTTGACAGAGCTTTGCTCTCTTGAACCCATAGATTTAAAGGGATTTTTCTTAGGGTTCCTTAACCCATTAACAGAGCTTTGCTCTTGTTAGATCTTAGATCTTAAGAAATCCTTTTCAGGGTTTCTTAACCCATTAACAGAGCTTTGCTCTTGTTAGATCTTAGATCTTAAGAAATCCTTCTCAGGGTTTCTTAACCCATTAGCAGAGCTTTGCTCTCTTCAAATCACATAGATTTATTAATCTTTCATAAATAACTCTTAAAAGTTTGTTCATGGATCTTAAAGATCATGGAATTTTATTCCATTAAAATTTTACTTTAAGTTCTCTGATGGGTTATTCCATCATTTTTACAGAGCCAGACTCTTAGAATTTTCTTGAGGAATTTTATTCCTTCATCATTAGAATCTGACAGGTGTCATTATGTCATAGAGCACTGTTCTCAAGGGAAGATTTACTCCCTGGCCCGAGGAATTCTCATTAAATGAGAATCAATTGAGGATTTCCTCATTTAATTAATAGTCTCATCAAATGATGCTGCTGTTTTATTAATGATGCAATGCCATCTGGATTATGTGGGTCCCCTTTGGTCCCTTTTCACTGCATTGCAGCGTGGTACCGATTTAAAGTACCTAGTGACAGAACTTAAATTGTAGCATTGTCGGCTGAAAATTTGTTCTTTTCCGTGCAGGTACTATGTCTTTCGACACTTCCTTTCCGTTCATTCGCTCAGAAGGCGGATTCCCCGAAGCGCCCATAGACCGAGAGGTTCTTGCGCTGATCAAAGACCATGATCTGGAGCACAAGAATCTTCATCTATGGGGTAGATGGTACGATCAGATTATCAGAGCCTGCCAGAGCTTTTCTTGTGCGACACCCTCGGAGCCTATCTCTGCGATCCCTTATGCAGATGCACCTCCGATAAGCTATACTGTGGAGGAGGTGAATTGGACTTCGGAAGGTCTCCTTCGGTCTTCTATTGCCGCAGTACCCGTGCAGCCGCCGGTGGCTTTTTCTAGGGCGGCGCATATGTCAAGGTGAGTCGCGCTCTTGGGGACAGCCTTACAACATAGGACTAACTCCCCGTCACCCTGTCGGATACTTACAGTGGGCTCGATATATCTTATCGGTGAATAAGTCACAACTGCTGAAGCTCGGATTGTACCCTGCGATCTACGCTTCCTTGTTCCAGTATTCTGCACCTCCAACATGGTGGATCAAGGCATTTTTAGAGCAATGGAACATTCCGACCCATACTTTCCTCTTATTTGATCGAGAAGTCCCCATTTCGTTAGAGGAATTTGCCGAGGTCTCTGGTTTACCCATTAGGGGAGAGCATTAGGAGGAGTTGCTTCCTCCGGATGAGTATATTTTTGCCACCAAATCAGTAGTAATGGGTCTTACCCCAGAGAACGCCATTCAACACCAGTTTCCAAGTTTGATAAATGTGTTGAATATGTATGAGAGACTCTTTCTCGAATTCGGAGGCCGCGGTACTTTTACGGATTTTATCGCTCATTTTCTCCGTACGGAAGTTTTATCGCAACAAGGTGAAAAGTTTGCCAAACTTGATAATCCTTTCGGCATTGGCTTGGATCACTGACCAATATTGAAAGCCGATCAAAAGGATTTCTTTCTTCCAAATGCCGCGATCGTCCCATTTTCGGAAATTTCCGCTCTGGGTATCGATGAAGAATAGTTCTTTCTAGGGTTCCTCGGTTTATGGTTAAGCTGGTTCGCGCTTCCTATGCACCCTCGCTACATGAGGCCATCTGTCTTCTACCCCGCGTATCGAATGGTTGCCGGGATACAAGTAGCCATTGGGATTGCTGGGTTAGCCTACCTATATCATGGCCTCAGCTTGGCAGCGAATACTATTGAGCCAGGGGTGCAGCCTGCCAACTTCTCAATGCATTATTTCACCTCATGGCTTGAGCTGCACGTGCTTGGGGTCTTCGGTATCCACAGAAGACCTTCCTTTTATGACAGATGTAAGTCCCCTCGGATAATGCGGCTGGTCGACACATCCATCGTAAGTCCGACACCGTGGGAAGCTAGGGGTTTGCTCGTTCGTCCACGTAAGGTTGGAGATGGTATGTCCTTCACCGATAAAATTTTGACCATCAGCCAGGAATCTACAAAAGCGGTGCTGCCATTGCAAGACATTTTTAAAGACGGGGCTTCTTTGTTGAAAGCTCGGGAGATTCTTCATCTGTACTCCATCAGGCCGGGCTTTCTCGTATTTAGGCAAAATGATGTGGCTTTGTTCATGAGATACAACCCGCATCATTTCTCCCAGCAGCTGAGTTATAATCAGGGCGTCCTACTTATGGCTTTCTTGGCAGAACTTGCTGCTACCGAAGAGGGTATACGAAGCGCGTTGCATCATTTTATGCGCCTGAACACGGGGTCCAACTTCTTCATTAGTGAACCGATCTGTGTTCCGAAGGCCCTGAATGTGCATGTGGCGTGGTATCAACATTCGATGGGCGCCACCATTAGGGAGGAGAAGCGATTGCTGTTTGATCGCAAGGGCACCGCTCCGGCTGGTAACCCAAATGTTCCTCTGAAGCAACAGACCATTGTACGTCCTCCCTTAAGAGAAGTTGCTGCGGTCGAGGTCCCGCATGATAGGCCTGAGCTACCGATACTCCATGCTCCCGTAGAAATGGTGACTGTGGCATCCCCCGAGTCTGGCGTGGGTTCAGATATCGGGACTCGTCGTCCCAAGGTGCCCACCAAGCGTAACCCTGTGCTAGCGGCAACAGGTACTCGATCGTAGAAGAAGAAGTCGATTCTTTCTGCCGACGTTGTACTCGGCCAGGAGCTTCATGCTCCTTACAGCGAGGGCCTGAGCGAGTATGGGACTAACGAAGGCCTATTCATAGCGCCGGATGATACTGATCTGGAGGCTGCTATCGCAGCTTCCGAGCGTCTCGCTAGCCACAAAGCAGGACTGATCATCCTTGATGAGTCAGGTAATCTTCAGTCACATCTTTACTGTTATGTTTTTGTTATCATGTTTTGACTGACACTCCTTCTTTAACAGGCATTTCCACTGAAGAGGCTCTCGCGGCTTCCCTCAAGACTTTTGAGGAGGAGGAGAGGATTCGCGCTTCGCTGGGCGTTGGTATATTTCGGCTCATTGTGCCTTCATTCGCCTTTCTTATGGATAATCTGACCCCTTTTTCATCTTATCGCAGGGACTACCTCGACTCATGTCATGCCTAGTACAGTGCCAATCCCGCAGGGTGATGCGGAGATGCTTCCAGGGCCAGCTATCGAAGTCCCGGCCTCTTCAGTATTGCGAAAAGAGGCTTTACTTAAGAAACCAATGACGGGCGCCATAACGGCTCCAGAAGTAGCTCCTGGCGTGGACGATGACGTCTCGTTGACGGAGGTCTTGAGAAGATCAGCTCTCACGGCTCGAGCGGAAAGGAAGCGCAGAATGCGTGTAGCAAGGGAACGTAATGCCGCCTTGGCCACGGGTGCAGGCTCGAGCACTTCTACCCCTGTCCTTGCTCCTTCAGAAGGTGCTTTGTCCGCCCTATCTACCGCTCACAGACAAGCAGCACGTGCGGCTCGGGAAGCAATTGAAAGATCGACCCAAGGTAACGTAACAATGAGTTCTTTTGTCAAAGTTTTAATCTTCAGATTCTCATATGTCCTATCCTGCAGGGCCGAGCCTTGATGAGGAAGTGATAGGTGAGATGGCGGCAACCACCGAGCCTGAGGTAGACATTCTTTCTCAAGAGTCTGGAATTGCCCCAATTGCCACTCTTTCACCTTGCGGTTCCTTGTCGTTGTCGGGCGCTGCAAGTATCACGACGATTCTCGTGAAGTCGGGGGATGAAGCTACGGGGGCGAAACCATTCCGATGGAGGAGGGTGAAGCAGTCACTGCACCCAGTGACGCCCTCGTCGCGGTTTCGACCGGCGACTCACCAGGTAGATTTTGGGTTATTGCTTTCTTTTTTATTCTGCAATCCCTTTCAATCTCTTCTGACAGTATTTTTCTCATTTTTAATGCAGGTGTAGTGAGCGTTGAGCTTGTGCCATCCGAGAAAGCATCACCAGTTGCTGCTTTGACGGTGGTTACCCCTTTGCTTTCTCCCGTGTCCTCCCAAATGTTGGAAGGTACGGGTTTGACTTTCAGTTTCATTGTAAGCAATATACTTTATGTACTGACATTGCATTATTACACCCTTACAGGAGATCTATTTGATCATCTGTATCAGGTACTGCACCCACATTTTTCCTTCCAGTCAGAGATTGCTTCATCTAGTGGCGTTGGTGAGTACAACCTTTAACCAATATCTTCTTTTTTTTACGGGCAGCCAAGTCATTGCTAATTATTCTTTGTTTTGACCGCAGCGCTACAGATTGAAGGAGGAGGTGAAAGAATAGTTGCCCTACCGGTACTCCCGGCCTTGCCACCTGCCGCAGCCGGTATAGTAAACTCCATTGTTCATGCACCTTCTCTATTTCTTGAACCGTCATTTGACTATGATTTGTTTTGCAGCCGTGACATCGACTTCAGCTCCGTTTGAGTCTCAAATCATAATGCCAGTGGGCCCCTTTTCCACACTTCCATCTTCTAAGGGCGCTGCGACCAGTCTTCGTATGTTGAGTGAATCCATTGAAGATCTTGACGCGGAGACTCCTGCCCTTGCTGCAGATTTTGCTGCCGAGGTTAATCCCATGCTGACGACACTCGTGAACTTCCATAGCGAGGGTGTCGTTGAGTCTTGGGTTAATCACTGCAGGAAAATTGAGGCCTGCCTACATGAGCTTGAGCTTGGGCGTCCTGCTCCCGAGGTCCTGGCTGTGAACTTTCAACGGGCTGCGTGGGTCGAGCAGAGCACTCCCTACTTCCGCCATCTTAAACAAGAAGCGGCCTTAAAGAATAAGGAGTGTGAGGAGACTTCAAGCGAATTCCCCCGACTGCATGCTCAAGTTGATGCAAATGCTTTACAGTTGAAAGCTATCTTTGAGGGCCTTCTACGATGTATTTCTGACGGGCTAACGCTGAGGCAGAAGCTCGACCTCATCGAGCGAGATGCGCAGAGTCGTGGGGCAGCTCAGCGAGTCGTTGATGAGCAACTTTCATTTTATTTGCAGCAATGAGCTCAAATTGAAGCGGAGTTGGCCGCAACAGCTGACCGTGAAAAGGGGCTGAAGGGGGTGCACGAACAACTGATTGGTTTATTGAAAACGCTTCCCTCCCAATAGTTGTTTTGTATAGATTAACATTTGTAATTTTTGAATAAAATGTATCCATTTTTTTATCCTTTCATATAATGTAACTTGTACCCAATTGAACTAATAAATAAAAGATACATTTCTTTCGTATTATCTTGAGTCATCTCTTGCTTTCTTCTCTTTTCTGTGTTTCCGGCATGTTACTTTAGTAATCATAGCTTGTAGATGATAGAGAGCATTCTGTCTCGAACTCTTTGAGAGGTAGTGATGGCTTAGGAAGCAAGTTCAGATCTGCTGCCTAAGACTTTTCAGCTTTATGAGCCGTGAGGGTCTCATAAAGGCTTTTCTCCCTACGAGTCGAAAGGATCTCGTAGATGTATTTTCTCTTTAGGAATCGTGAGGATTCCTAAGTGTGTTTTCTCTTAGGAGTCGTAAGGATTTCATAAGAGAGTTTTCTTCCTTACGGGTCAAGAGGTCCCGTAAGTGATTGATGAGATTGACATTATCCACATTTCATGGAGTCAGAAGTTGCTCTGGGTGTTTCCCACGGGGTCAGGATTTACTTTGGCCGTGTTCTACAGAACCAGGATTTGCTCTGGACGCTTCCCACGGGGTCAGGATTAACATTAGTCGTATTCCGCAAGGACCAGGATCTGCTCTGGACGCTTCCCACGGGGTCAGGATTGATTGTTCCCCTCCGAAAGACGGAGCACAAGACTGCGAAGTCGTAGCGCTGAGATTCGGGGCAGATGCTAATTGGTTTTATCCGTCCACCTCTCCGAAGATACCAAGTTGATTTATGGCACCGTGTATCGGAGGTTTAGACGGATGCAGCCGATGTAGCAGACTTCGTCAGATTCTCCCTCGCTTGAGGGGTTTTTGATTGTGGGGACGCTCTTCCCTGCAGGAGCAAGCCTCTGCAGTTAATTACGCTACTGCATCGCGGTAACAACTTTCTCCTTCTCCAGAAATTTCACTTCGTGTCGTGTGTGTTTGTTTTGTTCGTGGATGCCCGTGGATTGTATATGGAGACTAAGTTATGCCGTCGCCCGTAGGACGTGGATTAGTCCAAATCCGTATTTACTTAGATTTGGGTTTGGAGTTTTTAGTTTAAGGATACGTTAGCCGTATTGAGGCTAAGATCAACTTAAACGTTCGTTAAGGATACGTTAGTCCTATTTGAGACTAAGATCGACTCAACGGAAAAGAGCATTTGGGGGCTTTTTTGTTCCAGTTTAGGGACGTAGTGGTCCGTTGAATGTATGGCCGTCGGGACCCGTCACCTCTTTGACGACGTTGAAGGATTACAACGACAGGTGTCAGAGGAGTTCGGAGATGTACCCTTGAACCAAAGTTGATTAGGGGATCTATAGTCCGATTTGGGACTAAAGTCTATTTGAAAGTTTAAGGATATGTTAGCCATTTTTGAGGCTAAGATCAACTTAAACGGGATCGTTTAGATCCGACAAAAGAGTATTTGGGCTCTATTGTTCCAGTTTAGGGACGCAGTGGTCTATTTCCAGTTTAGGGATATGGGGGTCCATGTTCCAGTTTAGGGACATGGTGGTCCATGTTCCAGTTTAGGGACATGGTGGTCCATAGGTAGTTTAAGGACGCATAAGTCCATGTGTTTAAGGACCCCATAGTCCATACGGGTGTGTTTAAGGACGCATTAGTCCGTTAGTTTAAGGATGCATAAGTCCGTGGGTTTAAGGATCCCACAGTCCGTATCTTGGTTTAAGGACGCATAAGTCCATGAGTTTAGGGACCCCACAGTCCGTATTCATGTGTGGTTGTCGGGACCCGTCACCTCTCTCACGCCGTTGAAGAATTACAACGATAGGTGTCAGAGGAGTTCAGAGATGTACCCTCGAACCGGATGTAAATTGATTTAGGAGAGCAGTCTTGCTTAGTCAATTTAATTTGAGGACTTACGGCCATGATTGAGCTAAGTCCAGTTGAGAATATTCAACGTTTTTCTTGATTTTTGGCCTATTAGGCCTGTGCTAGGGCTTTGTCCATGTTTGATAATGCACTGCATTTTATTCTGGCCTGCTAGGCCTTTTAATTTGGGCTCAGTCCCTTTATAAATGATGCAGAGCATCTGTTCTTATTTGGGCTCTGCCCTTTTTAAAATAATGCATGTCATTTTATTTGGCCTGTTAGGCCTTTTTTAATTGGGCTTGGCCCTTCTTGTAAGTAATGCAATGCATTGATCAAACTGACAATGACCATGTGACCTATCAGGCGCTTTGCGCCAATTGTTGAGCGCAAGCGCATGTGGAGGTGACACGTGTCACGCTCTGATGAGTGCAAGCACAACATCGCAGTGCGCTGTTGCGCCGTTGACACGTGGCGCTCTCTGGTAGCTTGCGCCAATCCAGGAGTGCAACAGTGCAGTTTTTTGCAAGTGCAAGACACTGTTTTAATAACTTGATCCAATTTTGGATTCAAGAAAAGAATCTTTAAAATTCCAGAACCAATGGTTCATAAAAAAGTGCAAGGTACTGTTATTAATTAATTAATTTTTATTGAAGATCATTGATCTTGTTCTTAGATCAATGATCTATTCCAGAAGAAATTCTTCTTCTTTATAAAGGTTTTTACCTTTTTCTTGAGTTCTTTTCAGAAATTCTTCAGAGCTCTCTCTGTTTTGAAGTTCTTGATGATGATGATGTTTTGAATTGGGGTCTAGGGGCCTTTATATAGTGCCCATAAATTTGTTAAATTTGTTAAAGAGATCCTTCTCTAAGTGATTTGGAGAATTTTCCCTTCCATTGGATCTTTGATCCAAGGGCTCCTGTTTTACAGAAGACAATCTTCTTGTTTTAACAAGAACAGAAAGATCTTACCAGAATTTTAATTCTGTTTGGCGCAAATGCATCAACTTGCTGACACGTGTCGTGCAGTGCACAGCGCAGCGCAACTGCACTGACATGTGTCGCGCAGCGCGCAGCGCAGCGCAACTGCGCTTGCTGACACGTGTCGCGCAGCGCGCAGCAACTGCGCTGACACGTGTCGCGCAGCGCACAGCGCAACTGCGCTTGCTGACACATGTCGCGCAGCGCGCAGCGCTGCGCAACTGCGCTGACACGTGTCGCGCAGCGCAACGCTTGCGCAACTGAAGCGTTGCTTCCTTTACCTTTTGTTTTAAATAGAGTCTTGCTTTGATCGGGAGCGCTGCCTTGGGTGCCGCGCTGACGTATCAACTTCTGACACGTAGCGCGTTGCGCGCAACGCACGGGATTTGAAGCGTTGCTTCAAAATTTGAATTTTTGAAATTCAAACAGAGCCTTGCTCTGATTGGGGGAAACAAATGCCCCCCCACCGTTGCGCTCACGTGGCGCGCACGTTAGTGCAGCGGTGGCAAGATCTTGGCCGTTGTTTCAATCAGGTGAGTTGAAGAGGCGCAGACGCCTATAAATAGGACCCTTGGTCCTTGGTAAATTTTTACCATTTTCTTGAATCTTGAATTTCAGAGCCTTGCTCTTGCTTAAGAACTTTAGAGCCTTGCTCTTGTTTCTTTCCAAGAACTCCAGAGTTCATAACCTAGAATCATCTTAGGTAAAATAAAATAAAATAAAATAAAATAAAATTTAATTAACAGAGCCTTGCTCTCATAGATCTTTGATTTAAAGAAAACCCTTTTGGGGTTTCATCAACAGAGCCTTGCTCTCAAAAGTTCATAGATCTACAGAGATCTTGTTCATGGGTTTTAACTCATGAACAGAGTTTTGCTCATGGATCAAATGTAGATCTTTTTTGATCTGAAAAAGAAAGGAGAACTTTTTATAAGTCTTCATGGATTTTTAAGATCCCAAATTTTTAATCTTTAGGAGTTAAATTTTCTTTTAATGGATCTTTTCCTCATTTTTACAAAGCTAAGCTCTATTTTAGGAAATCTTTTTTCCTTGAGACCAGAGTTGGACAAATATCATTCTGTGACAGAGCTTTGCTCTAAAAGATGAGATTTTCTCCTTGTCTTTAGGGATTTCCCATTAATGAGAATATTCTTTTGGGGATCTCTTCATTAATTGACAGTCTCATTCAATGATGGGGCTGTCTTATTAAATGATGCACTGTCATCCAGATTTTGTGGGTCCCCATTTGGTCCCCTATCCACTGCATTGCAGTGTGGTGTAAAATTTTAAAATGTCAAGCGTTGGAATTACAACACTGACGCCTATTTTTTGTCTTTCTGCAGGAAACATATCTTTCGATACCTCATTCCCGTTTGTCCGCTCGGAAGGAGGATTCCCCGGAGCACCCGTAGACCGAGAGGTCTTGGCTATGATCAGGGATTATGATCCAGACCATAAGAACCTTCACCTTTGGGGGTCGTGGTCCAACCAAATCATCATGGGTCGCCAGAGTTTTTCGTGCGCAGTACCCTCAGAGCATATTACGGCGATCCACTATGTCAGCCCACCCTTGGTGAAGTATGCCGTGGAGATGGTCGACTGGACTTCAAAGGGCCTTCTTCATCCTGCCACATATGCAATTCCGGTTCAGCGTCCTAAGGTTTTTGATATCCTAGGATGCCGTATTTGTCAAGGCGAGGCACGACCTTGGAGGCAATCATATAACATAGGTCTGATCCCCCGCAATCTGATCGGCTATCTCCATGGGCTCACTACATTCTGTCGGCGAAGAAGTGGCGATTGATAAGGCTAGGGTTGTACACCGCAGTTTATGTTTCCCTCTTCCAGTATCCCACGCTTCCCACCTGGTGGTTCAAGGCCTTTTTGGAGAAGTGGAACATCCCTACTCACACTTTCCTCGCAATGGACCGGGAAGTGTCGATTTCTTTGGAGGAGTTCACAGAGATCTCTGGCTTACCGGTTATAGGGGAGCACTATGAGGAGCTACTTCCTACAGACGAATATGTCTTTGGTGCTAAGTCGGCAATAAGGGGCCTCACTCCGGAAAACGCTGTTCAACATTAATTTCCAAGCTTGATCAAAGTGTTGAACATCTATGAGGCCCTTTTTATCGAACGTGGGAGCCGCGGAGTCAGCTTCGAGAATTTCATTGCTCGATTTCTCCATCCAGACATCCTCTCGGCAGAAGCTGTTAAGTTTGCTACACTTGATGACCCTTTCGGTCTAGGTTTGGACAACCTGCCGGCGAAGGATATAGACCAAAAGGGTTTTTTCCTTCCTAACTCCCCCATTGTGTCTTTTGCGGAAGTTGCAGCCCCAGGGATGGACGAGGAAGCCTTCTTCTTAGGATTTCTTGGGCTATGGCTGAGTTGGTTTGCGCTCCCGATGCATTCTCGCCATATGAGGCCCTCTGTCTTTTACCCAGCTCATCAGATGACCATTGGGGTGAAAGTGGCCGTTGGGATCGCCGGTTTGGCACACCTGTATCACGGCCTTAGTCAAGCAGCGGATGCTAATGAGCCTGGAGTACTGCACGTGATCTTCCCGATGCATTATTTCATATCATGGCTTGAGCTACACACACTGGGCGTCTTTGGTATGCACAAAAGGCCATCGTTTTATGACAGGTGCAGCCTCCCTCAGATTATACGACCGATCGGCGCTTCAATTGTGACTCTGTCACCACAGAATGCCAGGGGTTTGCTCCTTCGTCCCCATACAGTCGGAGACGGGATGTCCTTTACTGAAAAAGTGCTGACCATTGGAAATGCGTCTACCACCACGGTGCGGCCCTTGCAAGACACTTTCAAAGATGGAGCCTCAGTTCTGACAGCCCGGGAGACCCTTCACCTATATGCCATCAGACCAGGTTTCCTGGTGTTTAGGCAAAATGGTGCGGCGCTTTTCATGAGATACAACCCACATCGTTTTGCCCAGCAACTGAGCTATAATCAAGGGGTGCCGTTGGAGGCTTTCCTGCTGGAACCTGTCGCTACTGAAGAAGGGATGCGGAGCGCGCTTCACCGCTTCATGCGTATTAATACGGGTTCTCATTTTTTATTAGCGAACCGGCTTGCAAACCACGCATCCTTAATACATATACGGCGTGGTATACTCATTCGACAGGCGCCGTTATAAAGAAAGAAAAACGACTGTTGGTCGACCGTAAGGGTGTGCCTCCCAACAGCGACCGCAAAGCTCCTTTGGTGCCCAGGACCTCTGCAGTCGCTCCGCTGAGAGATGCTAGAGCCGAACCACCGCGTGTGCTGAGCCCTCCACGTGGATTGCCGCTTTCTGATACTGCGGATTTGCCATCAGCGCCCCGTGCTCCAGTGGATACGGTAAATGTGGCTTCGCCGAAGTGCGGTGTGGGCGCGGATATCGAGACCCGCCGCCCTAAGGTGCCTACAAAGCACAAGTCAATCTCAGGTGCGCCCAGGGCTGGCGGGCAGAAGAGGAAGAAGAAGTCGCTCCTATCTCTCGATGCTATCCTCGGTTTAGAACCACAGGCCCCTCTTACCAAAGGTATAAGCGAGTATGGCAGTAATGAAGGCTTCTCGGTAGACCCCGCAGACACTGACCTGGCAGCCGCCATTGCGGCTTCTGAGCGATAAGCCAGACTTGAAGCGCGGTTGGATAAACTCGCTCGAGCAGGTAATCATTAGTTGCATCCTTCATCATTTTGTCGCATTTTCATCATTATTTTTGACTAATGTTTCCCTCCATTTTTTAAACAGGTGTCACTACCGAAGAAGCCATTGTTGCCTCTTTAAAAACCTTCCAGGAGGAGGAAAATAAGCGCACTTTAATGGGCGCTGGTACGTCCCTCCTTATTAAGTTTTTATCTTCTTTTCTGATGGCCAACCTAACCTTCTTTCTTTTTTTCTTTGCAGGAGCCGCGCCAGCTGATGCGGGGACTCTCCCTGGACCCTCTACTGAAGTCCCAGCTTTTTCGGGGCTGCCGCGAGAGCCTCAACTTGACAAATCGATGAGGGATGTCTTGAAGGATTTGGAGGCATCCCTGTTCACGGACGAGGACGCTTCAATGAGGGAAGCCTTGGAGAGCTCCATCTTGACGGCTCGAGAGGAAAGAAAGTGGCTAAGGCACGAGGCAAAGGCACGCAGGGCTGCCTTGGCCATGGGAGCGGGTCCAAGCACCGTCCCCCGTGCTGATACTCCCTCAGAAGAGGCCCCCGTCGCCCTATCCACCGCTCGCAGACAGGTGGCGCGTGCTGCTCGGAGTGCTATCGATAAGTCTACCTCAGGTGACGCATCTTTCAAGATTTATTTGTAAGAATTGTAAACTTGCCGTTTCTTATATATCTTCTCTTGCAGGGCCAAGTCCAACCGAGGGGGAGGCGGAGACCGTCGAACCCAAGGAAACAGAGGAGGAGGGACCGGCCGAACCCGAGCCGACGGTGGGCAACGTCGCCAGGGTTGCCGAGCCTGAGCTAGGGGCTGAGGGAGCTGCACCCGAGAAGGTCGTTGATGCCGAGCCTGAGGTGGCGGCAAATGAGATGACCGCTATAACTGAGCCCGGGGTAACGGCGGACGAGGCACTTGAGACAGGCGACCTCATGGTGACAGTGGACGAGACAATGGCGACCGCCGAGCCCGAAGAAGTAGCGGGTGAGATGGGCACGACTCTTGGGGAAGAGCCAGCCGCTCTTCCTCAAGAGTCCGACAATGCTCCGATTATTACCCTCCCCGTCTATGGTCCTCTGCAGTCTCCTGGCCGCGCGAGCACTACGACAACTCCCATTGAGTCGGGTGATGAGGCTACGGGCGGTGACCTCATATCGATGGAGGAGGGAGACGCCTCCGCTTAGGCCGGCAGCTCATCAAGTAAATTTCGAGTTACAGTCCCCTTTTTTTATCTTGCAACCCTTTCTGACAAGTTTATCTTTGTTTTTAACGCAGGTGCGGCCAATGCCGATACTCCATTGCTCGAGGGAGCACCGTCAACTACTGCCTTGGCGGTGGTCACCTCTCAGCCTTCCCTTGTACCATCAAAGATGTTGGAAGGTATGGATTTGCAACCTATTAGTTTTGTCTTTCAGCCGTATAATTTATGTACTAAATTCGTACTGTTGTGTCTTTTCAGGAGTGCTTTTTGATCATCTCTATCAAGTGTTGCACCCGCACTTCTCCTTCCTATCTGAACTCGCTTCTTCCTCCAGTGGCGCTGGTGAGTATAGTTTCCAACTGATATCTTTCTTTTTCAGTAATGGAATTATTCCTAACTTTCCCTCATCTTGATTACAGTGCTATAAATCGAAGGAGGGGATGAAAGATCGGCCGTGCCACCGGCCCTTCCGGCCTTGCCACCTGCTGCAGCTGGTATAGTAGACTATCTTATCAATGACTTTTTCATATTTCTTGAACCGTCATCTATCACATTTTTTCTTTTCAGCTGTCGTTCCGATCTCGGCGCCCTTTGAGTCTCGCATTACAATGCCAGTCGGCCCTTTCCTGAGACGTCCGTCCTCAAAAGGCGCCGCGAATAGTCTGCGCATGGTAAGCGACTATATTGAGGAGCTCGACGTCGAGACTCCTATGTCTGCCGCAGATTTTGCTATGGCGGTTAACCCAATACTGGTGATACTCGTAAACTTCCATAATGAAGACATCGTCGCGTCTTGGGTTAACCATTGCAGGGAGATCGAGGCCCGCTGATTGATACAAAAAAGTGCTTTTGTAGTTAACCGCAATCAATAACGGTGTCGTGTATAGCTAGACCGAGATGAGTACGGGTCGTCTTCTGGGAAACGTGGAACCTTTTACTTTTACTTTAGATGTGTTGAGAAAGAGATGAGAAATAAAGAATTTTATAGAATGGTTTCTAGATCTACGTTAAACAAGAATGTAAAATGTAGATCTAGATTATTTTAAAGATGTAGATAATATAATAAGAGGGCTTGTAGGGTTCGTTAGGATTTAGTAGTTATGGACGATTAATTAAAAGTTACCATTTTTTATCCATTAATAGATTTAGAACTAGAACGACGGTGATACGTGTAGATTAGGGTTTCTGGAGGGAAAAGGAATCCCAATCTTAACCCTTATCTCGACACGGAACTCCGTTCATATCTAGCCTTTACCAAAACAATCATTAATCTAATCTCTAATCGCGGTCGGAACTAGCAAAGAATTGCTAGCGCGCCCGATTAGGATGTTAATGATTCTTTTGATAAAGTTTATAAACTTTATAGGACTTAAAAAGGGTTTAGTTATTTTCATCGTCCATTAGCCTACCCTAATCCTACGAACCCTAACAAGCGGAGAATTACTCGCGCATGTTGGGAGAAGAAGATGAAAAGAAAGAGAGGGAAAACATAATGTAAAATGCAAAAAGAATTAAATAAAACAACTACCTTTATTATTCAACTTGAACAATCTACACTTTGATTCCTTAGAAAATGATTACAAAGACTAGTTTGCTTCTCGATCTCTTCCAAGGAGGTAGACGAACAGTTGATGATCAGCCTGGATACGTGAGCGTCGGGAGCTTCGTGACCTCTTCGGCTTGATACCTTTTCCAAGAGGCTCTCGGTGCCTTTTTATAGTGCAAAGCCAGAATCTTATTGTTGAAAACTTGGTAAAATTCATCATAGATTTATGCCAAAAAATCTTGCCTCCCAATTCCCTAGAAGTGTGGCGGATCCGCGGCAAATGGGGGCTAGGGCCGCGGATTCGCGCTCAAAGGGTGAGATCTCTTTATGAGTTTTCTTGTGCTTGCATCTTGTGACATGTGGCAATCCTCGGCACCTTTAGAATTCAGAAATCTTCTCTCGGTTGCTTCCAGACTTGGTCTCCAAGTTTTGCTTCTTAATTTGGCAAGTTTTCTTCAACAAATTGATTTGTTTGATAAATTCTGCATAACAACTTGGAAAATTCTGCACAATAATCTCAAATAATATTTAGTAGACTTATTTCTACTAGGATTTGGTCAATAGATTTATTTGCATACATTTTCCTACCAAATGCTAATTAAAATATATTAACACATGGAAAATGGTGTTTTAACACATAAGCCCTCATATGTATACTATATTATATTAAAGTCCTTTTTTAATATGAAAATGGTAGGAAAAATGTAATACAAATGTGTAGTTTTATCAACTGAACAAATACCCCCAAACTTATCTTTGATCGTCCCGAGCAAACTAGTTTATTTTAAGAGGAGAAAAAGAAAGGAGAAAACTAGGCACACTTTCGTAGGCGGTCACGATTACACTGAGCACGTGCAACAAGCCGTTAAACCTCTAGATGTCCCTAGTAGGAGGAGTGTTGTCTCCTGAGGGTTTTCAGCGGATTACACCCACAAAATCCAATAACAAAAGAGAGATGGTGAAATTTACATATAAAGATAAGAACCATAAAAGAAAGACTTTGAAAATAAGAGTTTCCAACTATACTAGCTTTTCAGTTGTTATGAGCCCTATCTTAATAGTCATGAAAAAATGTTAGAAATCACATCATCCCTCAATAAAACATCGTCTTTATTCTTTATTCCTACCTTTCATCCAAACATTGATCATATACCCCTACGTGTGTGTAATGGACATCCCTACACTCAGAGAATTCAATTCAAGCTATCATACTCTTGTCCATCTACCTTAGTACTTTTTAATTTGATGAATATTAAGATTTGCTCACACATTTTCATGCGACCGTTAATACTTCTTGAGGTACTAACCGACCGATTATTTATGTGCTTGCTGATTAGGTGATAATATTTTCCTCGTCTTGCACCACGTAAGGCTTAGCAGTGACTCCCAGACCAGTTGGTCTTAGGGCACTAGGTGAAGAGGCACCCTCGCTATATTTTTTTATTGCTGCCTTGGCGATACAAAACCAGTGTTCATTTTTTTTCTTTTCACCACTTTTATATTTTCTTCAATTTTTTTTTCATTTCCTTCATACTTTGGCTTTTAGACAAGAGCATTTCAAGGCATCCTCTACTATCCCGAGTTTCAAGACGTGTGTAAGTGCATATAGTAGGGTATCAATATTCAAATGTTTGGCTTCCAGAATAGAAACTATTTTTCAGACTTATTTTTATCCTCAGATTAGTGACTTCCTTCATTTTACAAACCCTTGGGACAACAGCTCATAACTACTTATTACTAGTTCGTTTAAGAAAACTTCTAATTTTCTTGGTTTTCTTAAACTATTCCTATCTTTTGGATGTAATTTTTCACTTTCTACTCTTTCATTATAAATTTTTTTAAATTTTTTTTTTGAAAATGTTGTGCTTATGCAAAATATGATGCAAATTGATGTGTAAATAAGCATAAACCTCCCCCAAACCTGTTTACACCAGTGTCCTCACTGATGTCATCCGTTAAGCTCAAAAAACCTGTAGACTTGGGAGGAAATTATTAATGGGGGCAAGAATATATGAAAGTGAAAATCCTCCCCCAAACTTATTTTAGGCTCAGAATTTTGTAAAAATCATTTTCTTTCAAGAGCCAAAATATATCACCCCCCCAAACTTGAGTTAAACAATTCTAATCTTTTAAAATCACATGAGGGGGTCAAGGTTATTGGTCAATGCCAAGCTTTACAAAGACCGAAGGTCAACACCAACCATTCAAAAATTTTATCAATGAAGCACCAAGGTTGGTGGAAGAACATGTCACCTATTGACGTGAAGAAGTGGGGAGGTGACAAGAGGTGTAATGGAAAAGGATTGCGTCTCAATTTGGAGAGACGACACAGTGATAGTAATGATGGATTACTCGCATTATCATGATTGTCCAAAAGAAGGGGTGGAGGTCCAATTTCTTCATCTTGGAGTTGATTCATCTCAACACCCGTGTCTTGTAAAAATGCGAGTTCATCAACGAAAATTTCCTCAAAGCTTTCATCGATACCCCGAAGAATAATGTCATCAGAAAAAATGGGGTGATCGTCCGACTCTATAAAAGGTTCCTCATTAGCGTTAGATGTTGACTCGGACAACTCGGTGGAAGAGTCCGTGTCAAGCAACAACATATGAAAAGAGTCAGTATCATGAGGTTGATCAAATTCGCTGCTGTCGACATCCATTAATTCGACAGAACACACATGAGCATAGGGTTCAGAGGGTTCACTTCCCAACTTGTAAATGTTAAGCTTAATTGACTTCTTTCCAAAGGATAGGGTCATAGAGCCGTTTCTACAATTAATTACTGCGTTGGAAGTGGCCAAAAAGGGTCGACCGAGTATCACCGGGATTTGTTAGCATGGGTTTGCTACAGGTTGTGTATCTATAACGATAAAGTCCACAGGGAATATGAATTCCCCGACTTTGATTAACACATCCTCTAGTTCACCCCTAGGTTGGGTGATAGATCGATCGGCCATCTGAAGAGTGCAATACGCAGGTTTTAACTCTTCGATCCCTAATTGCTCATAAACAGAATACGGAAGCAAGTTAACACTAGTACCTAGATCGAGTAGAGCACGATTAATATTTTTACCCCCAATAGAAATTGAAATTGTAGGATTTCCGGGGTCCTTTCGTTTCTTGGGAAGTTGTTGTGTAAAAGCAGTGCTCACATTACTCGCAAGGAAAACTTTTTTAGGTACTTGAACTTTTCTTTTCCTAGTGCACAAGTCCTTTAGGATTTTCGTATAAGACGGAACTTGTTGAATAGCATCTAGGAGAGGAATGTTTATGTTAACTTGCTTAAAAATTTTCACAATCTTCTCCATTTGTGGACTTGGTCTGTTGCCCCTTAACCTGTTTAGATAAGGTGCTTTATCAATAAGGGTTTGGTCCAACATTGGAGAGGATTGTGAGGACAGATTCGATCCCAAAACTGGAGTGGGAATCGACTTAGATAGATTTGGCGAAGTGGGCGAAGGGTTCGAGCCTTGGGGAAAACGGAGAATAGGCTCGGGTGAAGGTGGGAGACTAGACGAATTAGGGGAAGAAGAAGAAGCTGGGGTATCATTGGTGTCACTATCATCACACTGCTCATCCACTCGGTTATTCAGCACTTTTTCCGATCTCAAAGTGGTAATAGCACTCACATTATAACTTTGTGAGTGGCCAGGATTAGGTAGGGATTGAGATGGGAGTTTCCCTTTCTCTCTCACACTCATTGCGGCGTTTAACTGTGCGATTTGGTTTTCTATTGATTTGATACTCTCACCATGGGAGGAGGAGTTTTTCATCAGGGTATCAATAGAAGACCTCATCTCAGCCGAAAATTACATGGATTGTTTCATGAACATATCCAAAGTTTGTGCAAGTGAGTTGTCAGTACTGACCACTTGTGGTGTAGAAATGTTGGCCGGATTTTGGAAATTCTGTGACTGAAAGGGGGGCTGATTCTGTGGTTGTGGTTACTGTGGAGGAGGTCTTTGATAATTGCTTTGTTGGTTTTGATTCCAAGCAAAGTTAGGATGATTCTTCCATCCTTGATTATATGGGGAAGAATAAGGATCGTTTCTAGGTCGCTGCTGAAAAGCAGCATTAGCTTAAAACGATGCATTCATAGGACATTCTTTCGTTAAGTGTGAAGGATCCGAACAACAACCATAAACGGTCTTAGGAAGCGTGACCTGATTTAGGGAGAATGATGAGAACTTGTTTTCAATAGCATCGAGTTTCTTTTGTATTGTTGCCATTTCGGCTTTTACTGCAATAGAAACATCGAGCTGGTGAATACCTCCCTTAGTTGAAGGTGGTCTTACGCTTTCCCACTGCAAAGTGCTTTCTGCGAGATCTTCCAGATATTTCCATGCTTCACCGTGATCTTTAGACATGAAATTGCATTGACACATTGTTTCAAGCATCTGCTTTGTCACTGGATTAATGCCCTCATATATAATCCGACATAAATCCCATCTTTGTATTCCGTGATGGGGGCATTGGACAAGCAGATCTTTGAAACGTTCAAAGCACTTCCAAAATGGTTCATTGGGAAGCTGGGTGAACTGGTTGATCTCGCTCCTAATATGTGCAGTCTTATGGTTTGGGTAAAACTTCTTAAGAAATGCTACGACGAATTCATCCCAATTAGTGATAGAGTGTGCGGCAGTATTATAAAGCCATTTTTCTGTCAAGTCGCACAGTGTGAATGGGAGAAGACGTAAGCGCATAGCATCTAAAGTCAATTGTGAAGTACTCATCATTGCGCATACGTTTTCGAATTTGGTGATGAAAACGTACGCGTCTTCTGACTCAAGCCCGTGAAATTTGGGTAGCAGATTGATGTAGTGGGGTTTAATTTCGAAATTATCCCCGTTAGGTGGTGGAAGAGATAGACAAGTAGGAAGGGAACCATGAATAGGATAACATCTCTCTTGGAGAGAGATGCGCGGTGGATTCTGCTCACCTACGGGCGGTGGCAGCGTGGTGTTATAATTAGATGGAGTTCCGTCCATCACGGTTGATGTGGTGTGTGGTGGGGGAAAAGAAGATGAAGAAGTACCGACTTCGGCGTCGATAGCAGGAACGCGGACAAGACGGGCATTAGGATCCCGTGTCCAGCCGAGCATGCACTAAGCGGGTTTAGTGCAAGTGGCAGCGTGTGTGTGATTTTAAAGTTGGCTTGTTTTGAAAAAGTGGGACTCAAGACAAATCTCCCTAAGATGCACAAGAAACCCTAGAACTAAGGTCACCTAGGTCCAGTCTCTAGACCGCTCCTAGACTTCCAAAGGACAAGCCGCAGGATCAATCCTCTACCGCCTCCGTACTACCCTTGTAGCCAGGTAAGTGCCAGGTAAGTGGGAAGGAACCACGGTAGTGGGCCTAATTAAAAACCACTAGCCTTTGTCACACTTGCCTAGGCACTACAAAAGTAATGCGGATAAACGATAGATTACCTACGACCTTCCTCTGTCCTTATTGAGCGTGACAGTCCTTAGAGTCTGGTCTAGATATTTTTTAAATTAATGAAAGGTTGATCTATATGCTCGGTTTGTGATTTGTGGGGCTTAGGAAGGGTGATGAAATCCCCACCTAATCTTGATTTGGTCTTTGCCCCTTAAAGTCTGTATTAAATATTGAAAACAAAACCAATCACAAAACTTTTGCAAAAAGATTTTTGAGTGGCGCGATTTTGCAAAGAATCCTCCAGAAAATAGATTTTATTGGATTTGAGAGGAGGGAGAAAGAGTTAAGAAAGATACCAGAGAAGTTCGGAACCCTAGATCTCCTGTTTCCTCAAGTCCGTGACTCCAGATTCCCTCGCAAAATTCTCACACAAATCGTTAAATATGCAATTTGCAGTTTTGTGTTAATAATGATATGACTCGTCTAAGAAATCAACACAAATAGTAAAAATAAAAAATTACGCACGTATCCCCGGCAACGGCGCCATTTGATTGATACGAAAAAGTGCTTTTGTAGTTAACCGCAATCAATAACGGTGTCGTGTGTAGCTAGACCGAGATGAGTACGGGTCGTCCTCTGGGAAACGTGGAACCTTTTACTTTTACTTTAGATGTGTTGAGAAAGAGAGGAGAAATAAAGAATTTTATAGAATGGTTTCTAGATCTACGTTAAACAAGAATGTAAAATATAGATCTAGATTATTTTATAGATGTAGATAATATAATAAGAGGGCTTGTAGGGTTCGTTAAGATTTAGTAGTTATGGACGATTAATTAAAAGTTACCCTTTTTATCCATTAATAGATTTAGAACTAGAACGACGGTGATGCGTGTAATTTAGAGTTTCTGGAGGGAAAAGGAATCCCACTCTTAACCCTTATCTCGACACGGAACTCCGTTCATATCTAGCCTTTACCAAAACAATCATTAATCCAATCTCTAATCGCGGTCGGAACTAGCCTACCCTAATCCTACGAACCCTAACAAGCGGAGAATTACTCGCGCATGTTGGGAGAAGAAGATGAAAAGAAAGAGAGGGAAAACATAATGTAAAATGCAAAAAGAATTAAATAAAACAACTACCTTTATTAATCAACTTGAACAATCTACACTTTGATTCCTTAGAAAATGATTATAAAGAATAGTTTGCTTCTCGATCTTTTCCAAGGAGGTAGACGAACAGTTGATGATCGGCCTGGATGCGTGAGCGTCGGGAGCTTCGTGATCTCTTCGGCTTGATACCTTTTCCAAGAGGCTCTCGGTGCCCTTTTATAGTGCAAAACCAGAATCTTATTGTTGAAAACTTGGTAAAATTCATCATAGATTTATGCCAAAAAATCTTGCTTCCCAATTCCCTAGAAGTGCGGCGGATCCGCGGCAAATGGGGCCTAGGGCCGCGGATTCGCGCTCAAAGGGTGAGATCTCTTTATGAGTTTTCTTGTGCTTGCATCTTATGACATGTGGCAATCCTAGGCACCTTTAGAATTCATAAATCTTCTCTCGGTTGCTTCCAGACTTGGTCTCCAAGTTTTGCTTCTTAATTTGGCAAGTTTTCTTCAACAAATTGATTTGTTTGATAAATTCTGCATAACAACTTGGAAAATTCTGCACAATAATCTCAAATAATATTTAGTAGACTTATTTCTACTAGGATTTGGTCAATATATTTATTTGCATACATTTTCCTACCAAATGCTAATTAAAATATATTAACACATGGAAAATGGTGTTTTAACACATAAACCCTCATATGTATAATATATTATATTAAAGTCCTTTTTTAATATGAAAATGGTAAGAAAAATGTAATACAAATGTGCAGTTTTATCAACTGAACACCCGCCTGCATCAACTGGAGTTTATGCGCCCTGCTCCCGAGACCTTAGCCGCAAGCAATCAAAGAGCCGCGTGGATTGAGCAAAGCACTTCTTACGTCCACCACTTGGAACAAGAAGCGGCTTTAAGGCTGAGGGAATATCAAGAGACCTCAAACGAGACGACTCGTTTGCGCGCTGAGGTTGAAGCGAATGCTGCCCAGGTGAATGCCATCTTTGAGGGCCTTCTGGAGCGTATC
The DNA here is from genome assembly GCA_030015575.1 of Agapanthus africanus. Lineage (NCBI taxonomy): Eukaryota > Viridiplantae > Streptophyta > Magnoliopsida > Asparagales > Amaryllidaceae > Agapanthus > Agapanthus africanus. Next base: position 780,030,120 of record CM057341.1, read on the forward strand.
TCTAATGGGCTAACACTAAAGCGGAAGCTTGATGCCACCGAGCGTGATGCCCCAGGCCGCGAAGCTGCTCATCAGGCCATTGGGGAGCAGCTTGCATCCTTCTTGCAGCAGCGGGCTCAAGTGGAAGCAGAACTGGTGGTGGTGGCCGATCAGGAGAAAGCATGGAAGGAGATGCGTGAACAATTGATAGTGCTACTTAAGACGCTTCCTTCCCAGTAGCTGCCTTTGTATCAATACACTTGTAATTTTTTTTTTTTGAATAACATGTATCCATTCTTTATTCTTTTACACGATTCACCTTGTACTTGATTGAATTAATGAATAAAGATACACATTTTTTCTTTGCAATGTCTTGTATACTCTTTTGCTTTCTCCCTTCTCTTATTATCAGCATGCGGTCTTGATAAACATAATTGGCAGATAATAGAGTAAGCATCTTGATTTCTTC